>OZ005649.1:302256017-303491017 GCA_963930645.1 Salticus scenicus
AAACATACACAGGCCAAACAAAGTAACTAGTTATCTTAAATTGATTTAATTTTTAAGATTAATAATATTACTTACTTTAACTTATTAGATTACAATACCTGATGAAATATAATAAAGGACCGCGTATTTTGATGCTGAAGAAAAGAAGGATTACTTTAAGATAGTATTTTAAGGGGAAATAATAGAACTTTAATTAATGAAAATAACCTTTTATTTTGAGATGAGAAAAAGAATTTTGGAACAAAGCAAAATAAGATTGAATTTTAACTGAAAAACTCAAAATGCTACAAGACGTTTTAAAGTGCTATCCCCATAGCATTGAGCAAAGAAATGTAGGTTTTCTGTATTTGATAAGCATTTTAGCAAAATATCAAATGATAGCACGAACCTACCAGAAAACATTACCTTGAAATGAAATAAAGACAGAATTTATCCTGAATTTTTTAAATATTTTCCAGGACAAATAAAAACATAACTTGAACCTTCAAGAAGAAATAAAATCGTAACATGAATAACCTTCAAGAAAAATTATCTTGAATTGAAATAGATGTAATAAAGACAGAATATCCTGATCTTTTGAAATATTTCCCAGAAAAATTAAAATAAAAACACGAACAAACACAGATCATTGTATGCGAAAATGGCTTTGTAAGAAGATGAGTTGTATTGTTATAAGTCTTTCATTTAAAATTAATTTTAAATATAATTTTCAACTAATTAAATTTAAAATTAATTTTCAACTACATATATATGTACATAAATAAATAAATAAATAAATATTATTTTTTGGGTTTTAGATTTGCTCTTATTTAAGTAACCTTATGGTAAAAGCATAGGGCTTAAAACCAGCTAAGCGCCAAGTATCCCATTTTGGGAAACTTTGATTAAGAATTTTTTCTCTACAAGTGATTAAGAGAAATATATTTTTTATTTTTTACATTAAATATTGAAGTTTTTAGCTTTGTTGATTTTTTTTTTTTTTTTTTTTTTAAGTTTGTAATGTATTTTCTGTTTATTCTAATTATTCAAATAAAACTATTTGTTTCTTCTGCATAAGAAAAGGAAATTTCAAAAAATAACCCATTCGAGTACAGAGGTTTAAAACAATGGATGTGAAATAAAACAATTCTTTTCTTAAATTGTAACAAAGCGGGATCAAGAAAGCTAATTTATAAGGGTTTTGCAGTTTTTGAACAACTATTCTATCCCAATTAGATGTCAAATCTCCCATTTTGGAATTATATCATATCTTCTAACAAAAATTTTTGTTTTTAAATTATTTGAACTACTTATGATTAGAAATGTATACTGAAACCCAAAACACATAAAAATTCAACAATTTTCAGTAGGATTCATATAGCGGCGTTTAATGGGTTTAAAGAATTGTCTTATTTACAATATCAGCTGAAATTTGCATAAAATTTACAATTTAAAAGAGATTTTTAACACCATTTATTATGATCTATTTAAAATATCATGTGGTCGTCATGTCAGCTTTTTTTTTTTTTTTTCCCTTTCAGTGAAAACTGAAATCCATTTAATCGCCATTATATATATCGTCTTTTTTTTTTCATTTATTTTTCTTAATGAAAACAAATAAATGTGAATTAAATATTTTTCTTTCTTTTTTGAAACAAAAACTTTATTCTTTTCTTTAATAACTGAGTATGCAATGATTATTGCTTAACTATGGTGTTAGCGAAAAAAATTGTTTTGTACTTTTACAAATATGATTGAACTAAATAAACAAAGACGACTGTATATTTTGCGAGACTTTTCATAATAAATTCTTTTTTCCTACTTTAACAAGCGTAAACGAAAAAAAAAAAAAAAAAGAAAAAAAAGAAAAGAAATGAAAAGAAAAGAAAAAAAAAAAAAAAAAAAAAAAAAAAGACGAGGCGATTTTTTACTTTAGAGTAATTTAACTAATATATTGTTTATTTTAAAAAGTTAGATTAAAATAATTAAAAATTACTGGGATTAAAGGATTTTTTGAAGAGTAATGTTTATCTTATTTGTATAAATTTATTACTGAAAAAACTATTTTGAATGGCTTTAGCAATTCATTTTATATGCCTGTCAAAGAATTTAGTACAATATTTCTTTACGATTTTTCTTTTTACAACTTTTTTTTTTTTTTTTTTTTTTTTTTTTTTTTTGTTTGTTTTCTTTACTTAATCGAGCATAAAAGGAAGCTTTCATATACAATACAATTTCTCTTCACAGGATATACATAAAGCACAATAAGTATCCGTTACAGAAGAAATAAGTTTATTTTTTCATTCATTGTTTTATCATTTTTTTGTTCTACATGTCAGTTTTAATCAGTGAGTGTTGTAGTCTCTTTCAGACCACACATTATACAATCAAATTGTTTAAACGATTTAAATAAAAATCACAGATGACCAATTTTTTGTATATACAATGACAGGTTGTCATTGACGAGTAATTTAATTATTTTCATACATAATTTGTCCGACAGTGAGTAACTATTACAGGAATAATTTAACTCAAACTATTTTCATGAAAATCAAGAATGAAGATTTTTTTAAAATTACAAATACACTTATTCACGTGATATTTCCAACAAAATTATTTTTTTCTGCTCAAAATATTTTTTTCCCTCTCTTATTAAGTGTTCCAAACAAGTTACAAGATTTACACGTATTTGGTATCCAAATATGTTACAAGACTTCTTAAAAATAAATAAATAAATAAGGACCAATGATGAAATTTAATGTGAATCCACACCACAGTGTGATTTTTGACGGATGAATAGAAACTGTTTGAGTTACTCTTTGTGTATCTGAAACCAATATTCGACATTCTTCGTATTTACTTCATCAGTCAAATGAATATGAACTTCATACCCCCATAAAATCTTCTATGGAAAACAATCAACCTTCATTCTTGCTAAAAATATGAACACAAAATTCAGTCGCTGAAATATATTTGTTGCTAACAATTGATGATACAAACTAATTTTATTGGAATAAAATTAAGTAAATTTTCTATTTTGTAGAATAAGATCAATCTGCACATGTACTAGAAAAAACATCTGGAGATGAAACATGGCTTAAACATAACAGTAGCAATTTCTTCTATGACACAGAGAGACAATAGTTTCCTCCCGAATCAACTTGTTAAAAAAAAAAAAAGCAGTTTCTTTGATTTTTTACCATTATTTTCAATGTATACTGTATAAGAGTAACTTTTCTTTTGATCATTCTTTTAGTACATCAGTCTCACTGAAATTTGCTGAACCATTGTCCCTGTTAAGGCAAAATGGTTTTAATAAGAAAGATCAATCTGATAAACAGATAGTAATGTTAGACACTTTGATTGCAAATATGATAACTTGCTTACTGATTTTGATTACTCAATGAAATGTGCAAAAACAAATGTGTAAAAACAAATTGTTGTGTTATTTGGACTATCTAATCAAGCTACAGATATCTGTAAACTGATACACTTATTTTATGATCAACCGGTATATATGATAATGATTTTGTATTATTATAGGTTATTTTTTATGCTATAATAGTAAAGGGAATTCATACAAACTTAGCTTTCACTTTTAGAAAAGAATGACAAATGTTTGGAGATTAATTTTGGTTGAAATAAATATTGTTGCTCAAAAAAGGATTATAATTTTTCAAAATATGTGTATAATAAGGCTCTTCAATTTAAATAGAGCTAATTATATATATAAAAAAAATATGAAGAAGTCCATATTTATGTCACTCTAGAATGTTTAATCATGGCAAGTGATAATATGTTTTATAGATGCAAAAAGAATCTACTTAATGTCAACTTAATATTATCTAATAATATTTAATGAGACAATATTCAACTGTGTTTTTCGCTACCTTGATATAAAGGACAAACCACTTTAGATTTTACGTAGTTTGACAAATATCTAAAAAAAAATGTTTGATGACTGTATATATTAAGCGAAAATTTTGACCTTAAATAAAAAATATTACCAGTAAATATTACAGAAAGAAAAAAAAAAAAAAAACGTGTCTGGAATCACCCTGTAAACAACAATCTTTTAAATGAGAATGTAACTGCAACATAAGATTATCTTACATTTTATAATTTCTAGATTCATTTGAAAAGGAAGAGCATATATATTACAGGAGGTGAAAAAATACCTATTTAAAAAATCCGAAATATTTTTTCCGTTTTATGATTGTACACTATAGTGTACGATGTCAATACAGTCTCATATGATATACCCTTCCTACCAATAAGTATTCGGACATATTTGAATTTTTACGTTTTATTAAATATCTAAAATAATTCTTGACGAATTATCATGAAACTTTTCAATGATAAAGAACATGTATATTTGCTGAAATATACTTCATGTATTTCAGCAAAAGTTTTGCCCCTAAGAGGAAAAGGGGACAAGTAAAGAATTAAACAAAAATCAAATTATCCTATAAAAAGTTATGTTTGAAATTCGCGTTGGCTGTAGCGTGTGATTTTAAGACATCTTCTTAATATTTGTATAATCTTTTATGAGGCTATCACATTATATTCATGTAAATATAAAGGTTTCTACAAAAAATTGGAAAAAATAAATGCCACTTTTTAATTATTACATGTAGAGTATTAGACCCAGTGCGAAGTAATTTTTAAGAAACCTTACTATATTAGACACAGAATATTCCAATTAGAATATAAGGATGTAAAATATCTTATGAAATATAAGAATTTTTACTAAGTAATTTTAACTACGCATCCGAAATCATGCAAAATTTCATTTGTATAATTTAATAGCCAAAAGTATTGTTCTTCATAAGTGAAAATCCCAAACAAATATCGTGTTAAATTAAAAAGATCCAGACGATATAGTGAACTGATATTTAGTTCCTCTCAAAATAGAAGCTTAACTGCAAGAGGTTTTTCTCACATTTGTATTTTTATTCAATCAATTGCAATGAACTGTTCACTGCTTGTAAATAAATATTCATACAACTACCTATTTTGTTTCATTTTTGAAGAAGAAGTGAAACTCTGTTCATTCTATCTCTCATGGTTTTTTGAATTTACACGATAATTATTTGAGGTTTTCATGTAAGTTGCTCAATACTTTGGGCAATTTAATTATGCAAATATATTCCTTTAAATTTTGCACATGCGTAGTTAAAAATTATGTAAAAAATTATTTAGTAAAAATAATCATATTTCATATGATATTTAATTTTTCTTTTAAATTCTGATTGCAGTATGCTGTGTCTAATGTGCATATCATGTGGATTTCTGTAAAATTGGCTTTGAACTGTATCTAATACCCCTACGTGTTATAGTTAAATTACCTTTTTTTTCAGTTTTTTAAAGAAACTATTTTATTTTCATGAATATATGTGGTGGCCTCATAAAAATTTATACAGATAATTAGACACTTAATCACATGATACAGTCAAAACGCATTTCAAGCATTGCTTTTTACAGGGTGATCCGAAATACTTTGATTTTCGTGTAATTTTTACTAGCCCCCTTTTTTCCTTTGGCACAAAAATTTGCTGAAGTATTTGAGGTATAACATGTTACTTTAAATTCCCAAAATTTCATGCTAATGCCAAAAGAATTTTTTAAGTATCTGAGAAAACGTATAAATTCGAAAGTGTCAAAATACTTATTAGTATATAGCATAGCATAAACGGTATTCAACCAAATGCAATGCCTTTTTTAAAAAATACTTTACATTACTACAGTTAAGACAAAATGTACTGAAATCAGAATAGACAATTATTTAATATACGATGAAATGTGTGTATTTTTACGAAATAAATTTTAAGCTGTGCATGCTCAAACAATAAGTTTTTTTTTTTTTTTTTTTTTTTTTTTTTTTTCATAAATTTTTAACTAAATTGCTGATATAAAAAATTAAACTAAATAGTTAAAAAAAAAAAAAAAGAAAGAAAGAAATTAATAAAATGAACTGAATTTTATTTGCTTTCGAAAGCAATGAAACAGAAAATTTTTATCATTTTATTTTTATTTATTTATTTATTTTTTTAAAAGGATCTTTATTTTCGATACCAATGCTCATTCATTATAAGCAATATAAGGTAATTAAAATCCTATGCATGATCCGGATAATATCAAACACAGGAATCCAAATAAGAAACATATTTAACTCCTTATTAAAATTGTTGAAATTAATTAAATTAATCTAAATCACCTTTAAATATAAATATAAAATACTCTTAATAGCTCTAAATACATTGCATTATATAATGGTAACTTTGCATATTGATAACATGCATAGTGAAAGTATTGCATAAATTGAAACATGTTCCTATGTAAAATTGGTTTGTGTTTTATGCTTGACCTACAGTTAAAGTTGAACGGTACCCCTTTTGATTAACTTGTATATTAACCCGCTATCATTATTATCTGTTACAGTATTAGAATCCAGGAGTGTTAAATTATTTGTTTATTTATTTAAATTGCTTTCACAATAATTTTTATAATTACTGAAATCAGCGTAGCACACGCTTTGAGAGAAACAAAAAAGAATTTTCAATTTTTAAGTATATTTTTCTTTAAAAATTTCAGTTTATTTCTGAGATACTTTCCTATAAATATTTTTTAATGTTTTTTGGGCCATAATAATAATATCAATTAATTGATTAAAAAAAAAAAAAACTTTGGACTGATTTTAAAATGTATGTATATTGCACAATAATTTTGATTTGTAAAAATATTAAACTTTTTGTAATGTTATCTTTGTAGCTAAAATAAAGTTGAGGTATAAAAAGAAAGATTCGTGTAAAATAATGAACCACGGAATACAATAAATTTGTATGTATCAAATAATTGTCAAAATAAATAAATTAATAAATTAATAAATACAAATAAATGTTTTCACTTTTGCGTTTTTAATATTTAACATTTAAATTCAGAGAAAGCAATAAACATTTTTAGTGTGTTTGGAGACATTTAAAAATAAGTTTCATATGAGCATTAATTGTGATTATAAGAATTACTAAATATTATTCATATTGAAGTAATTGAAGTAATATTTATCATTTAGATTGGTTGAACGGTAAAAGCATTTTCAAAATTATATTTTAAGAATTTCTCAATTATAATAATATTGAGTTAATTAAATTAATATTTAACATTCAAACTGGAAGAAAACGCAAGAAATAGTTTATATGTTTGTAGTCATTTACTTTGAGTATCAGAATTGTATTGTAAGTATTTCTCAATATTAATAATCATGAATTATTTGAATTAATATTTAACACTTAAATTGACAGAAAACAGTAAATAATTTATATATGTTTGCAGCCATTTAAATTGAGTATCAGTATTATATTGTAAAATTTTCTCAATATTAATAATCATGAGTTAGTTGAATTAATATTTTTAACATTTAATTTGACAAAAAACAATAAATAGTTTTAGTACGTTTGCAGTCAATTAAAATGAGTATCAGTATTATATTATACGAATTTCTCAATATTTTTAATATTGAGTTAATTGACTTAACATTTATCATTCAAATTGGCAGAATGTAAGAAATAATTTTACTATGTTTCAAGTGATCTAAGTATGAGTATCATAATTATATTGTTAGAATTTCTCAATTATATAAATATTGTGTTAATTGAATTAGTATTTAACATTCAAATTGGCAGAATGAAAGAAATAGTTCATTTAAAAATGAGTATTAGAATTATATTATAAGAAATTATGAATATTATATCATAATGAGTTAATTGAATTAATATTTAACATTAAACCTGGTGGGAAGCAACAAATAATTTTAGTATGTTTGGAGTCTTTTAAAAGTGAGAATCAAAATTAAATTGCAAGATTTTTTTTAGTAGTATTGAGTTAATTGGATTATTATTGAATATTTAAACTTTTAAAACGCAAGAAATAGTTTTATAATGTTGAGAAGAGTTTAGAAATGAGTATCAGAATTATATATTAAGAATTTCTGAATATTATTAATAGTGAGTTAATTGATTCATATTTTAAGAAATTGTATTGAATTATATTGAGTTATATTTGAATTATGTTTTAAGAAACTGTCAAAAACAATTTATGGAATTCATTGCAAATAAGTAAAAATATTTTTTCTGCCACCCATTTAATAAACTTATTATATATATAAGTTTCGATAATGAATAAATATTTAATATGTGTCTCTTTTCTCTTTAGTATTAAAAGCAAGAATATATGAAGAGAGCTTAAAATTCTGAAAATTTACTCCATTATTAGTGATGATATTTACATTCTATCAAGTGAGAAATAAAGCTTAGAAGAAGGTATTTGTAAATTTATCACAATATATATATATATATATATATATTAAAATAAATAAAATAAAAAGACGTCTTTATTTTTTTACTTGTGGAGTGTTATTTTGCTAAAGTAATTAATCTAATATTCTGCTGGGTTAAAAAAAAAAGTATGCTATAACTTTTTATAAAAACTGTTTTCGGTTTCAGGTTCAGAGATCTTTTCTAAACTAAATTATTCTAAAATTTTTAATTAACAAACGATATAGAATTTTACGTGTAAACTTCTTATATCTTTTCTTAAAAAATATGCCTATTTTTCAACTTTAAAATTGAATTAACGTTTTGCATTTATCTTTTAAAAATTGCATCGTAGTATCAAAAATAGAAGATTCAACAAGTCTCGTAAAAATATATATATATATATATATATATATATATATATATATATATTTGGTATTGATATCTATACGAATAAGTAAATAAAAGTAAATAAATAAAAGGATTTGCTGTTTAATTAGAATTTATTCAAAACAACTGCTATTAGATAAAATTCCTTCTGCTTACAAATAATAATAATAATAATAATAACTTTCGGTTTATACTAAAAAAAAAAAAAATTATAATAATTAATAAATAAATTAGAAAAACTATATTTAAAGGGGACTAATGTGCAAGTTGTACCTGACGGGACTAAAGTGAAAGTTGTACCTCAAGGGACTATTGTGAAAGTTGTACCTCACGGGACTAATGTGCAAGTTGCACCGAACGAACAAACTATTCCTTTCAACGAAAATGCCTACTAACCCTGGACGATAGGTCTAATATATCGTATCATATTATGTATCGTATTTATCGTAATATAACTCAATACTTATTTCGCTTCCTTCTCCGACTCGTTTTAATACGCATTTTTTATATGCATGAGCAGCCCCCGAAAAACAAAAACATTAAAGCATTAAATTCATTTTTTTACTTATTTTTATGTCATATTATTTCACGCGCACTTTTTATTTCCTAATTCAAAATTATTAAAAAAAAAACTTTTTCGCAATCGCTTGTAACGATACTGATTATTATTAATTTTCTTTTCTTTTTCTTTCAATAATAATAATAAAAAATCTGGTGTGTAACAGCCACACGACTTCCATTACCCAGTACTACACACATTATAAACATTTTATATACATTTTTGCTTTAAATAAGTAACAAAATTGCTCTATCCGTCAAATAAGTTATTTAAAATAATAACGATATTTTAGATTATATAATTTACTTTGCAATTTCTGTACAGTTTTCTTTGAATAATATCGTTTTCTTAACATGCATTCACACTGAATTAAACTTTTCCAAGTAATCGATTGCCTGAAATTGACCTATTTATACAGGACGCCTATCAATTTTCCTGAACTAACCAACTATATCATTCGAAAGCACATCTAATAGAGTGTTTATATAGCAAGTTTGAAGAAAATCGTTAGAGCCGTTTTTGAGATATGGACTTACGGTTCCACTTCCGGTTTCCGATGTCTCACTTCCGGTTAAACTCAATTATTGACAGGAAAACAATAATTACATACAAAAGCATATTTAAAAATGCGTTAAAATGGCGAGTTTCAAAAAAAAAAAATCCGTACAACCGTTTTTGAAGGAACGCCTTTGCGAGGCCTGGAATTGAGCTATTTATACAGGACGCCTATCAATTTTCCTGAACTAACCAACTATATCATTCGAAAGGACATCTAATAGAGTGTTTATATAGCAAGTTTGGAGAAAATCGTTAGAGCCGTTTTTCAGATACGGACTTACGGTCCCACTTCCGGTTTTTCAATTTTCACCAAAATTTGGAAATTTCATCTGTACACCAGACGTATTTCAATTCTAAAGTTTCGTAGCTCTATCTTTATTAGTTTCTGAGCTATAATAGCCAGAAGATTCTCCACATACATACACACACACACACACACACATACATACACACTGACCAATTGCCAAAAACTACTTTTTTGGACTCAGGGGACCTTAAAGTGTGTAAATCAGGTGAAAACCCGATATTGAATTTTCAGACCGAATACCTACGGTAGTAGTGTAATGGAAGTAAAAAAGATTTTAATGAAATTCTGGCAAAAGCAGGATTTAGTTTAGGACGGAGGACTATTAGTTTTTTTTTTTTTTTTTTTTTCCAAATTATAACATCGCTTTCAAATTATTCAATTATATTTTCGATAAATTTTAGATTTCGACAAATGTTCGAAAACGACAACGCAAAAATCCTAGATTGAGACTAATAGGCCCTCAGTCCTAAAAAAATAATAACTGGAAGCAAATACATCATTTTGAACATTTTAATTTTTATCAAAAGTTAATAAATGTTGATAGTCATTTATTAATTGTGGATTGTGTATATATATATAATGTATTTTTTATGTTACAAAGTAACACTGCGCTGAAAAAAAAAAAAAAAAAAAAAAAAAAAAATCCGAACCCTGATACCATTCTTACCGATTCTTATGTAAAATAACCTCCTGAATCCAAATATGACTCCCATTTTGCCCAATAATCCACTGTTTTCTCGAAACGTCAACCCCTCTCTCCAATTTTCATCACTGGTACATTAATGACCATGAATTTGATATAGAGGGGAAAATATATATATATATATATATATATTAGCACTTAAAAACAATAACAAAAAAAGTATATATATATAACGTATAATAAATAATAATAGTAATAAATTAATAAAATAGAATAAATGTAATTTATAATTTCTGTAGCAAATCTCCCTTAAATTTACCTCTTGCTACATCTGCTCATGTTTTAGAATTTTTCACCTCTGTAGACCCTCAAAAGATACTTAACTGTTAAAAAATAATACTTTCCCTCCTCCTAAACGAATTCATAGCAATAAAAGCACTGAACAGGGATAAAAAATATGAGAAGCGTCCCAAAACGATGGGTGATCAGGCAAAATGAGCGTCATATTCAAATTCAGGAGGACGTTTTACATAAGAAATTGTAAGAATGGTGTTGAGGTTGATTTTCATGAACAGCAGTGTAACTAATATATTGGTGACGTATTTTTACATTTATTTACCCAGAATCATATTATATTTTGAAGCATTAATTTGAAATTTTCCAAATCAAATAAAAATTGTAAATATATTTGGAGAACCTAGTTGCATATGGTATTTAGAAATTTGCCGTAGAAGAAAAAAAGAGGAATAAATGAAGTCAAAAAATCAGTCAAAACAGTCAAAAAATAAATTTTTATAATGATAAATATTATAAAATATTCATTGCTAATAATAATAATAATAATAATTATTATTATTATTATTACAAGCAGGCTTTGCCCGCTTCGCTGGCCACTAAATTTAAAGGAAACTCTTTTCTATATAGCTTTATAAAAATAAAATAAAATAAATTACTTAAATTGTTCAAAAGCTCGCTCCAGGTCCCTGCTGCATTCAGCAGCGATTTGGTTATCCACTGCAACTCGGGCGCTTGTCCCTATTACCTGCGACAATAGCTTACCAATGAGCTTCCATTTAGGTGCTTATTATATAACAGTTTCGAAATAGATAGTATCGAAAAAATTGGAGTTTCCCTTTTATATTTGAATCCCAGTTACATGTGAACAACACTATACGTGTTGTTCACATGTAACTCGGACTGGACTCAAATGTAACTGGGTTTAGACAACATAATATTTGCTTTTACGTTATTTCATATGTTTATTTTGTTTATCCAATCAACCATTAAATGACAGCAATTTCACGCCAAATATTACAATATGCTGTGACCGGCTACGTCTGTCGCATGAGACAATTAATTTTTTGTGTTTATATATAATTCATGGGTTGTAAACCTGATAGTACAGCCATAATATAGTTCTCTTTGGCGGCTTTTGAATTTTTGTCACCATTTTAGACTTAATCCGTTGTAACAATAAGACTTAATCCCTTGTAACAATATGCTATGAGCGCTATTTCTGTCGTATTTTAGACAACTAATCTTTTTATGGTTATACATATTTCCCGTTAAACATATTTTTATTTATTTATTTAAATATTAATTTGAATTTTTCAAATATTTCTGTTCGACAGCGTGCAAGTGAAGTAACACACAGAGGCTCATTTGTTTGTATGATAAATTAGCATAGTGATTATTGTATATATATATAAAAAAAATAAAAATAATAAAAAAAATAAAAATAAAAATAGGTGAACATTATCGTGTTACACAACTTTATTATGTCGCTCCACTGGCGGCTTTTGAATTTTTGTCGCCATATTAGCGATGGATATATATATTTTTTTTTTTTTTTTGTATGAAAAGGGGAAGACTATTTTGCTAATAATTTTATCAGAATCTTTTTTGTTTATACATAAGAACCCTTTATATTCTGCTTATATTTTTAATGGTTTTTAGGTAAAATAGTGCTTGTTGAAATAAATTTCCTATCTTTAAAACTGCATTTGTTCTGTAAATTTTGTGTAAAAATAAATCATTTATGTTTTTATATATTTGATGCGCTACTTAGATTAAAATGGCTGTTGCTATATTAAACTTCTTGTCGAAAAACGTTCGGTGTACTTCAACACCAAAATTTAAAAAATCGCCCAGCAGGATCTGTTAATGAAACTGATAAAATAAAAATATGGTTCATAGAGTTAAAATAATCTATTTAAAAAAAACTTTTAAAACCCAAATTATTAATGTATCGTATCACATACATAGATATAGTAATAATATATAGATTGATCATTGGGGAGAAAAAAGTGATTCCATTTCACTCGGGAAAAGACGGCGATTTTACCAAAATATGGCAGTCTTTCCCCGAGTGAATACGCACGGGAATACACACGAATGTTTTAGCAAATACAATTCATGAATAATTTATTTACTAAAGCTGAATGAAAAGCTCCAGATATAGTTTCAAATTCATTCTTCTTTTTTTCCTTCAATACCACTTAATGGCTGATTCCAAAGCTTTTTTTTCGGCATCAAAAATCTTTGCACGATAATATGGGGATGATAGATCTATATATATTACTATATCTATGACCACATAGATCTTTTCGAAGATAGAATAAAACTTAATTTGAAAAAAAATAATAATAATAACTTTTGTTTATTAACCAAAATAATTGATGAAATTTGAAATGCAAGTTGGTCTTGTGGGGTACAGGCTGTATATTATATTTTTGTGTTCGTGAGGGAAAATTTAAAAGAATTTGAAAACTGCAATTTTTAATCCCACTTAAAATTCATGTGACTTAATGTGAAGCAGATTTTTCATTTTTTTTCTCCTACCGGTTTCCATACAATCTTCTACTGTTGCCACCTAAAATTCATACTTTAGTTAATTTTAAAAAATCTAATTGTCCGATTGATAAGCTGTTTAATGCATCAGATTTACAAAAATTTTCCCTTTCATTTGCTATCTTATTTGTAACGATGCGACTGATATTTCTAATTTATTTTTTAATCTTTCTGATTTATTTTCCTCATTTTAAATAAATGTACGTTTTTCTTTTTCTTTTTTTTCTTTTTTTTTTTCTTTTTTTTTTTTTTTTTTTTTTTTATTATTATTATTATTTTGTCGAAAAAAAATGGCAACAATTAAATTATGGATAAAATTTTAAAATTTAAATGGCTTATTTATCAGAAATTAGAAGATTATTATTTTCACATTTTAATTAATTAAGAAAAAACTAATCATCCGATTGATAAGCTGTTTAATGCATCGGATTTACAAAAAATTTCACTTTCATTTGGTATCTTATTTGTAACGATGCGACTGATATTTCTGATTTATTTTCTAATCATTCTGATTTATTTTCCTCATTTTAAATAAATGTACGTTTTATATTATTATTATTATTATTATTATTTTGTCGAAAAAAAAAATTGGCAATGATTAAACTATGGATAAAATGTTAAAATATAAATGGCTATTTCATCAGAAATTAGAAGGTTATTATTTTCACATTTTAATTAATTAAGAAAAAACTAATTAAAAATTCGAAAATCTGACTTCGATGTGCACAATGAACCTTCGGGGGACACCTTTGTGTTAAATCTCGTGACTGTCCGAGCTACCGTTTTCGAGAACAATGAAATATACAAATATTGCTCACTTAATAGTATAAGATTATAATCAATGGATTTGACATCATTTAAAACGCCATTTTGCACTGCCTATATATGGAATGTTCTCTATAACAGTGCTATAAAATTTGTTAAATTGAAAAAAAGATTGGCGTAACATAACTTAAAATACTTTTTATAACATATTCACTAAAAGCCTCTGTAATGTAACTGATTTTTAGGGAGAGCTTGCACGCAAAACATTAATGCTATCTACGCATTTTTCTAAAGAAGATATAATTTTGTGTATCGCAAAAATATATGTTAAATTCATTATGATTAGTACAACATAAGGATGTCATTATGGACTTTTAAAAATTACTCCCATAGACAGGAATGTGTTTGAATTATTGGATGTGTTCATGCATACGAACAGTAAGTCCTATATATATATATTAATGGTTGGGCGCATTAACAACAACAACACAAATAATAATAAAAACAAGGAGTTTTAGTAAGGTAGAAACAACAGCAGCAAATAACATCAAAAAGTACAAGAGATAGCCAAGAGTTTTTAACCTCCAAATATCTATAGATAACTGTATCTCCATGGAGAGCTTCATAGAGACGAAGGTTTTGTTTATCCATAGGCTCTATTTGTCACACTAAATCCTTATAACACAATGTTTTCAATATAACATATAATGAGGAATAATCCCACCTTCTGAAAATCGATTTAAACTAACCATTATTATTTTTTTTCAAATTTAGGAAACCTCTATTAACTTGACCCTCTTCTAAACCTGAGTTAGCCAGTTTATGCGCCAGTTTATGTGTTTGTTGAATAAATAACCGTGACACTAAAAATAGTAAAACTACTAAAAGGAAACTTAGCGCTGGATTATTAAAACAAAGAAAATGTTCAACGTCTTGAACGCCAATGAGAAAAAAATGAAAAGCAGCAGACAGCTGTTCCAGTAGCTATTAGCGTACCGTCTTCAATGAATAAAGAGATGAATGAAAGTTGATGAAAGAAAAGAAAATTATTTTAATAAGAAGTTAGATGAAATAATTTTGAAAGAGAAAATGTGCGCAGTACGCATGAAGAAGTTTTCATTTCAGTGTTTGTTGCAATTGCACTACGCTATTACACAAATTGTTTAAGTAATAGAATTATTTTAATTGAAAATACTACTTGTTTATTAATGACAAAATAAAGTTTTTAAAAACTACATATGTATGAAAAAAATTCTGATTGTACCATAAATCATTAAACTGCTAACCTATAAAAATATAATAAAAAAAGGGGGGGGGGGCATTTTTATCGTAAGTTTTATTTTCAAGTTTAATATTTGACAAAGTTTTAAATCAGTCTTAAGAAAATATAAAAAGTAAATAAATAAAAACGTATGTATTGTTTAAAAAGTTTACTCTTCAGTTAGAGTGAAAGTAGAACAAGTGCAAGTCTTCTAGAAATTCGAATGTTAGTTAAATTGTCTATTATTTATTAATCGAAAACAGTCCTTTTTTTTTTTTTTTTTTTTTTTTTTTCTTACCTTGATAAGTAGAAATCATTACTATGCTACAATCTTATCAGTACTTTTAAAAATAAATCAAAATTCAAAACTAAATATATGTTTTTATTGTTTCTTTTCTTTTTTCTAAAACAGTTTGAGATTGCCTACTTCTGTATATTTCAAAACAACATCACCTGTAACTATAATAAATGCATGAATTCATTCATGAATTATTGTATAAAAAAACAAACTTTAATAAAAATTTTAATTTTGAAAATAAGAGTGAAATTTTATTCATTACGAAGTAATATTAATTTGTGTTCATTGGTTTCTTTCCATTTATTAAGACAATACAATTATATCAATGTATAAAGTTTAGTGAAATTGAAAAAAAAAAGGGGGGGGGGATAAAAATGGTGAAAATCATACACCATAACACAAAGGAAAGTGATTAACAGCCAAATAATTTGCTAACAATTATCCTAATGATTGAATGACGAAACGTTGTTAACTAGATAAATATATTAAATAACTAAACATTTGACATTGGAAAACTCGATCACTAAATCGTTTAGTTTTTCTTATACTTCTTTGTTAGAATCAATACCAATTGGTGCAATCACTTTTGCAATTGCTTAGCTCAATTATCTACCACTTACAAAGAAATTATGAATCAATAAAATTTCTATTCAAACCAAACAAAGCTTAAATTAAATTACACGGCAAAAGCATGGTTCAGTTACTTAGAGCGTTACTAATAGTTCCAATGTCGTGGGTTCGATACTACACCGGCCAGTGCTTTACTTTTGGCTGATAATTAACAGTAACGTTACCAACTGATTAAAGAAAAAATTTCATTGTTTTCACAATATCTTAACCGCAAAGAATACGAAAAAGAGACAAAAAAAAAAAAATAAATAAATAAATAAATAAACAAGGTGGTGTGTCTTAGTACCTCTATACGCAAACGGGAACGGCTGATCGTAGAGCTATAAAATTTTACATGGAAATCCGTTTTGACCTGTCCTGATGTGCCTAAAAATCCGATAATTGGTGATTAGCTTCTTTTATTTTCTTTTATCATTTTTTTTAAATTAATTAATTATTTTTTTTTTACAATTGAAGTTTGTCTGGCACTAACCATATGTTCTTACAGCGTAAAAGAAATAATCTGTCCGAGAAGTGTTTGTCCGAAAAGTATAATTCCTGAATAACACTAGCGTTACTTATTATTCAGTTAACATCTTATTTGAAATGTCCGGTTAAGGCATAAATGCAAGCAGTGGAGACTCATAACCGATATAGTGCAGGCGGGGAGAGGCTATGGAGGGCAACGGAGATCTGAATGGTCTTTTTTTTTTTTTTTTTTTTTTTTTTTTTTTAGCGATTTTAATGATATATATATATATATATATTAGTTTTTACTTTTGAAGCAATTCAATGACAGTGATTAAAGCTTTTTGAAAAGTCCTTGAAATATAGTGACTAGCGAAGCAGGCAAAGCCTGCTATTGATATAATAAAATAAGATATGTGTGTGTATGTGTTCATGTCTTTCGCTTTTTAGGCAAACGACTGACCTCAGAGATGCAAAAATGTACACCCTCCATTCCAAAAGAAACCGAACTTTAAAAAAAAAATAGTACCACTAGTGCCATCTGTTGTAATATTTTACCGGTAGATGGCGTAGTCCCTCATTGAATACCGGTATAAATTTCATGACATTTGGATGCATGCCAACAAAAGTTATTGCGTTTCAAATGTCAGTGTGTTTTGTACATCGGTCGGAAAATGAGTTTCAAACAAAGAGCTGCAATTGATTTTTGTGTTAAACTTGGTAAAACTTTTACTGAAACGCACCAAATGCTACAAAATGCATATGGTGATGATTGTCTATCTCGTACGCAAGTTTACGAGTGGTTCGGGCGATTCAAATCGGGTAGAGAGACGCTGGATGATGACGAAAGATCAGGCCGTCCCAGAACCGGATTATCGGAAGAAAACATCGAAAAAGTGCGTGAATTCATCAAAAATAATAAAAAATCGTCGGTGAAAGTTATTGAAATGGAACTAGGCATTCCTCAAACAACCGCATACCGCATTTTGACCGAAGTTTTGGGCCTTAAGAAGGTTAATTCGCGGTTTGTACCACACAAACTCACCGAAGACCAAAAAGTTGATCGAATTGAGCATTGCAAAGACATCGTTAAAAGTGCTCGGAAGGATCGAAACTTCTTGAAATCGATTGTAACTGGTGACGAGACGTGGTGTTTTGAATATGAGCCCGAAACAAAGCGGCAAAGTGCTGAATCAAAGAACTTCTACTACGTGAAGAAGGAAAGGCTCCGTAGATGTAATGTAAAATCGCGGAACCAGTTTCTACATAGTTTGATATTGCGCGAAAGACAACTTTACAGGGAAGCGGCGCAGAGAGGAGGGCACTTTTTTTTTTTTTTTTTTCTCTCCCACCGAAGTTACTTTCGATCGGACAACACGAAAGTTATTGATATAAAAATTATTTTTTTATTGTTTCTTTTTTAATCGGATGCTTTAGCGAATTGAATTTATTATATTGTGATAAACATATAATAATATGAAAAACTAAAATAATTTTTCATATTAAAAAATAAATAAATATTTAATTGTGAGAGCCTATATATATATTTTATTTTTTGCCAAAACAATTTTTAGTTTCAGTGAAATAAAAAAAAAATTGCTGATATAGAAAGCTGATGTTATTTTTTAATCTGATTCTTAATTTCTAACCATTTAAAATATAAAAAATATGATAAAAATAAAATTCTTGATAATTAACGAAAATCGAAAATAATTTTTCAAAGGAAAAAAAAAAAAAAAAAAAAAAAAAAACTAGTTTGCATAGGTGGACTCTGCTCAGTTCCCCATCATATTTATATTCTCAGAAATTTCTAGTGCGAGACATATTATAATCATGTTAAAAGAAATGAATTTGACCAAAGCTTGATACAGTGACAGAATGAAATCCCCGCCAAATAGGCTACCCACCGTTCACTTCGATATATTTATCTTATTCTAATCTATTAATTTATTTTATCGGGGTCAATTCCGTTGTTTAGTTTTCATGTTACTATTTCCAATGCAATAATCCTCAAAATTCATATTTATATGAAAAATTTACAATTTCGCTATGTTGACAAAATCGTAAATTACGAACAATTTACGAAATTTTCCTATAAGAATATTTGTATTCTATCATGTTCAAACAAATATCATAAACGTAATTTTGAAGTTGTCTAATGTATTTAGGATCCTCAAATGGAAGTTTATGCTCAATTTTGCCTTATTCTGACATGTTAAGTAAATCGTAAATTCCAAATAACTTACGAATTTTTTAAATTGGAAAAATCATAGTCTATGATATTCATGCCAGTATCCCAAATAATATTTCGAAAGTGGTTTGACATCTTTACGATGAAAATATCCCTCAAGATTGACGTTTATGTGAAATTTTGCTCTATTCAGCCATGTTAAGAAATTTGTAAATTTCCAATAACTTACGAAATCTTTATATTGGAAAATTCATAGTCATTAATATTCATGCCAGTGTCCTAAATAATATTTCAAAAGTAGTCTGACATCTTTACGATGAAAATATCTCTCAAAATTGACGTTTATGTGAAATTTGTCCCTATACTGCCATGTTAAGAAATTCGTAAATTTCCAATAACTTGCGAAATTTCCAAAGTAGCATATTTATAGTTACTGATGTTCATTCCGGCATCAAAACTGATATTTTAAAACTGATCTGACATTTTTACAGTAAAAAGTTTCCATTAAATGCACGTTTAAGTGAATTTTTGTCCTATTCTCCCATGTTAAGAAAATCGTAAATTTCTAATAACTTACGAAGTTTTTAAATTTGAATGTTGCAAATGAATAGGGTTCTTGCCAGTATGGAAAGTAATATTTTAAAACTGATCTGACCTCTCTGCGATCATTTGTTCGTGAGATATCGTGTTAACAGACTAACAAACTAACGGACTAACACACTAACGGACTGACACACTAACGGACTGACACACTAACAGACACCATACAGACAGACACCATAGAAATTTTGTCATTTTCGGATTCCTCACACCTGAAAACGTGTAGAAAAGTCAAAAAACCGAGGTCGAAAATTTTCACGATTACCTAAGTTCCCCATACCTATAGTATGATGGGGAACTAAAATGTAAATATATCATTAAAACACTTAAATTGACAACACATTTAATTGACATTAAACACTTAAATATATCATTAAAACACTTATTGTATGTATTTAAATATGCATTTATATCCCCTCCTCCCCACACATGCATTTATTTTTATTTATTTATTTTTATTTTATTTTTGCTTCATTTAAATACAATACTTACTGATATAAAAATCTGTTATTTATTTATTTAATCTTATTTTTATATCGGTTTTTCTAAATTTTAAAGAATCAAATTATAAAAATTCTGATAAAATTATAAATGATGTATATAATTTACTAAAATCAAAAATCATTTTCAAAAAGAAAAAGAAAGAAAAAGAAAAAAAGGAATACAAAATAAACGTCTTCAAACTTAAAATACATGTATGGATTTGCGTTAAAAGAAGGAATTATCAATTCTTCACAGAAAAAAAAAAAAAAAAAAAAATCGATGCATTTAAATTTAATTGTGAAAAGAAAATAGTTTGTGCAATATTATTTAAAAAAAAAAAAAAAAAAAAAAAAAAAAAAAAAACTTCCATAAAAATCAGTATATATTTGATATTGCTCACTATATTATATTTGAAATTTTGATTAAAGGTTAATAAAGAATAATAATAAAAAAAAGCTTTAGTAGACATTTTATTTATTCAGATTCTTCAATTCATTAATATGCTTTAAAATTTAATTCATTACAAGCTTTTTGTATTATTGTTATTATTTTAAACTTTAATCATTAAATAATGAACTCAGTTTTTTGAAATAAAATCAATTGTTTCATACTTTATTATTATTAAGTAGCGTAAAAACGCTCACATTGTGTTGTTGTAATGCATTTTAAAAAATAAGTAAAATACAATAATAATAATAAAAATAAAGAACTAGGGTATTTTTCAAATCTTATTCAGCGAAACCTATAAATCAGTATTTATTTGTGAAACAATATATTTTTTTTCAGGAATAATAAAATTGTCTTGCTTTTTGTTTTAAAAGCAGAATATATTTTTTATAAAGATGTGGAATAAAAATGAATTAATCTTCGTTTTGTTACGCAGTTACACAAGTTCATATATTTTTTTAAATAAATAACAGTAAAGATATTTTAATATATTTAAAATTATAAGTCGGTGAAACTTAGGATATTATTTAAAAAATATGCAATTTGCATAACCTAGATTATATATATAATCATATAAACATTAAATAATTACTTCAGAATTTAAAAAGAAAAGAAAAAAAGAAATTACAAACCTTCTTAAGAACCTTCTTCTTAATTTTCTTTAAGAATTTTTAAGAAGACACCCTTGCAACTAGCATTTTAAAATACATAATGACCAGTCTGCAAGGGCATTCACTTAAAATTAGCTCCTATCTTTTAAACTCTATGTTACTTCTTTGTTCAGAAACATAATAATCAAAAATAGTTTTTTTAACTATTTCCATCTCAGAAGACAAAATTAATAAAATGAATCCATAGTTTCTAAGCGGTTTTCTGTAACAGACGCAGTTTTTTCAGGGATGCAACTGTGTTTACAAGTATCAAAAGTTAGGCTTAATAACTTAGGCAGATACGAAAATGAATGTTTAATTGATATTAAAATAAGACTTTAATAAATAGAACATGTCGAATGTTCTAAGTTAAAAATATCACATTCTTACCTTTTCTAAAGCTTATCCAAGTCTTTATAACGCTAAAACTGAGCAAAATAGATGACATGTTTTAAAATTGCCGCCTCAGATACCGACACGACTTCCCCTTCCCTTCCTACCCTAAGAAAAACCAGAAAAACAACATGTCCGCCAGACGGGTCTTCAACGCATGCGCATTCAGGTCGGGAAAGGAGGGAGAAATCGCGCAGATAGTCATCCTGTAATGTTGGCTTGTAAGCTGTAATGTTGTAAGCTGAATGTTGTAAGCTGAACCTGTAATGTTGTAAGCTGAACTATGCTATCGTTAGAGGGCGATAGTTACGCTTTAGCTGAAGCTGTTCTTCTTTCTCTCTTCTATATTCTTTGGCTGAATGGAGAGCACCGGATGAAGGAACACCCAAAAAAAGTCGCTTGGTGAAGTCAAAAGTCAAGGTTATGCTGATTTGTTTTTACGATTCAAAAGGAATTATCCACAAAGAATTTGTTCAAACCGGCCAGACAGTCACTGGAGAGTTTTACTTGGGCGTCATGAAGCGTTTGCTGGCAAGAATTCGTCGTATTCGGCCAGAATATCGACAAATCGGCAGTTGGACTCTTTTGCACGATAATGCACCATCACATCTATCGCGACTTGTAACTGAATATTTGGTCAAAAATCACATTATTCCTTTGCATCATTCGCCCTATTCACCAGATCTCGCTCCGTGCGATTTCTATCTGTTCTCTAAACTGGATTTGGTGATGAAAGGAAAGTGGCACGCATCGATTGAAGCCATTGAGAAGGCGACGACCGACGTCCTAAAGACCATTCCAATAAAGGACATGGAGAAGTCGTTTGACAACTTGTTGGAGCGTGCAAATTTGTGTATCGATGCAGAAGGGGAATACATTGATTAATAAAAATGATTTGTTCCAAAATGTACATTGGTTTTTTGTTTTTTTTTAAAGTTCGGTTTCTTTTGGAATAGAGGGTGTATATGGAGTTTCATACTGACCTCTCCTGGTGGACCCCGAAGACAGATTTACGAAAATTTCATATATTTTTTAGTTAATTAAAATCCAGAAATTAAAATCCATAAATTTTTGGAATGATTAGTTCTAGAGATAATATATATGTATACACACACACACACACACACATATATATATATATACATATACATTATGCTTTGTCAAAGCATAAAAGGGAAAATAAGCCTTAAAAATTTGTCAAAACTTTATTTATGTATGTTTGTTGTATACATTACACGTGCGAAAAATATCTCTGTCGTTTGTCATAAAATAAATACATTATCCTTATAAAATTTTATTGCTTTGAAAACGGGTAATCTCTGTAGATTGATATTTAAAAAAAAAAAAAAGTGTTTTCTTAAAAACTTTAATTAACATTTCAGTAATTAAATAAGATAAAAAATTATATTGTATTCAAAGTAATTTAGAATTTTAAACAAGTATTTGATTATTGATCTTAATAAACACAATCTTAAAAATCCAATTACACATTTTATTATTAAAATTCGTGAAACTAATTAAAATACTTCATCAGCAATTTCAGATTTAAAAAAAAAACAAAAAAAAAAAAAAAAAAACATTTTTAATAAAAAGAAAAAAAAAAAAAAAAAACTAATAATAAAAATACTGCACAAAAAATATGTCCATTAACAACACTTAAAATTCAAGAACTCGTTTAGAAAAAACGAATCGAGAATCACTTAAGAGGAAATTAAATTGAATTGTAGCGAATCTAACTGAATTAGAATAAGTAGCACAAGTGGAACTGGAATCAAGCTACCGTGATTATCTGTATTTCCTGCCATCTTTTATTTTTTCACATTGTGTTTTATTTTCCTTTTTCTTTTCTTTTATTCTTTTTTTTTTTTTTTTTTTTTTTTTTTTTTTTATTGTTGCTGTTCTTGTTTCTTCTGATAAACAACTTATGAGACGAGTTTCAATAAATTGGTTAATTGGACCTTAGGTGTTAAAATAAATGCTTACATTAGGTTTAAACACATATTGCTGCTGAAATTAAGCCCTGAACTATAAAAAACATTTTAAACTATTAATTGATTTTAAATAATGTTTTTTCCCATGATGAGTATATAAAAAAAAATTCTTTTACTTTTCGTTTCATTATAATCTTGGAAACATGCTTTTTTCTTATAAGCATGAAAATACGCAATTTTCATCTAAAATGGGGTTAATATTATGCATTCAAAAAATTTGGACATTTATGGTATTTTTTCCCTACTAGGAATAGACCGCTTCGCTGGTCACTTTCTCCAAATTCCATATCATTAATAATAATAATAATAATCTCAAAAATCAAAGAAACATGATGAATTCGTCTCCCTAGTGCTGTCGGCTGCACCTTACGAGTTTTTCTTTCCTCCTATCTCCAGTGAGTAAAGTAAAATATTTCGTGAAATTCCATCAACGTGCATATTGCTAACATTTAACCAACATCACCTACAAATTAAAACTCGCCATCCTCAGGTGATTTTAGAAAAAAAGTAAATTTCTAGAAAATGTTAAAATAAGTCTTTACCATTTATTTTTAGAAAAGTCATTGCATAATCCGAAGACAAGTCTCTAAAAAACCCCCATTTAAAAAGGTAATTACTTTAATAAATACAAAATCAGATTATTCAACAGTTCATTATCCCACATTTAATAATCATCAACATTATTATAATATAAATAATGTATACAATGGTTCGTTTGACGTATAACCGGTACAATACAGGATTCTCCCTGATTTGAATTTGTATACAGCCGAACTTCGTTAAAGTGAACACTGTTAACGTGAATTACTTTTAACATAAACTGTTTCCACACTTCCCATCAAAATTACGATTAGTTTAATTATATGAAAATTAGTTACTTATAGCATGAACTAGTGATAACATGAACATATTTTTTATCCCTCTTGAGATTCATGTTAACGATGTTCGACTGTACTAGTAATTTTATATAGCCGTTTTTTTTTTTTTTTTTTTTTTTTATAATACACATTATAAAAAAAGATTTTTAGATAATACTGAAGGAAGAATCCTTAAAAAGAGGCGGGGACGTAAGGGCCCTGCAATGATAATATTAAGAAAATAATCCATAATGATTACCGAGTATTCATACTGTAAAGTGCATAAATTCTCAAACTATATTTAAAATAGTTAAAACATATATATATATATATATATATATATATGCACACATATAATGTAAAATCAATAAAAATTTGTGCCATAATTTTTGTAAAAAGAAAAAATAATAGTTAAGGGATATATATATATATATATATATATATATATATACATATTATTTATCACAAAAGATATGAATTCAGCATAACTTTACGAGATAATTGACTGAATAACTATGATAGTAAGGTTTCATAACTTTTACTATTTATTACTTATTCTGGTTTCATAACTTTTATTTTCTTAAAAGTAATAACGGAAAATATTGGATCATATTTACATTAGAATATGGATGGTTATCGATCGATGGATTTCGACTGATTTAGATATCGATGGGTACCGCAGTTAGAGAATTTTGCCAAAGAACAAAGATTCACGACCTAGCTTGATCGAAAATATCTGTAACGCTTAGATTTACTTAACCCTGGGCTTTTGCATTAATATATGCACCACGGATCTATGTGTGCAAGTATCTACACTTGAGATCAAAAGTAGAAGGTATAAGCATTTCAAAAGATAAATTCTGAAGATAAATTATCTAAAGTTTACCATTTCTTTCTCTCAATTTAAATGTAGTTCACTCAACTAAAGTAATATATATAAAAGTTTTAAATGTTAGAAATTTATACAGAAAAAAAAAAAGTTTCAATACATTGGTCTGTTCAAAGTTAAAATTTATGTAAATAATTGTATGATATTTTACATATGAGTGAAATTATACAAAAATCTTTTTCTTTCTTTCTTTCTTTCTTTTTTTTTTTTTAATATAAGTAAGTAAAATATGTTTCAAATTGGATATCTTTCATGATAGACATTTTTCATACCTATTATGAGTATTCTAACAAAGAACTTTGAGAAATTTTTTATAGTAGAATCGTAAAATATGAACAAGATTGTTTGGAACTAACTTCAAAACATGTTATTAAAAGAACAAGCAAAAAGTTAGAAGATAACAACAGATTAACTAAAATTTAAGAATAAATTGCATCCAAAAGATTAAGAATCTGCAAAAATATAATACATTATTGCTTAATATAATTGTATTACGTTTATTTATTTATTTGTATATATTTATATTAGACACACCAAAAATTAATACCATCAATTCTTATTTATAACAAATGTATACCACAATATCTGTATTGACAAGTATAAAGGGTTTAAGTCCAAAAATGTCGATTTTGAGTTAAGTACATAGTCAGACTCAGAAAAAAATTCTCTATCGATTGGTATAAAGGATTTAAATCCATGTCATTTAGTCTTTGAGAAAATCCATTGGTAAAAAAAGATTCAAGTCAGAAATTTAGCATTAATCATTGGTATAAAATATTTAATTCAATTTTTTCCCTTTATTAAATGAAGATTGACAATCACTGAATGGTATAAAGCGTATAAACCAACCTAATCCCTTTTTCCTAATCGATTTTGCTGATTAGTTTTTAGTCAGTTTAACTTTATTTTTCGTCTCCTGAAAAATCAAGAATATGGACTTAAATCCTTTATACTTATCAGCACAGATATATACTTATCATTTTTTATCATTATTGATATATATACTTTGCAATTTTATAAAAGAAATTTATCACTTGGAGAGAAAATAATTAAGTAATTTAGTATACTATATCTAGACACTTTCTTCTATTACGATCAAGAAATACCTATTTAATATTTACACCAGCGCCTAATCATCACTAATAAAGTTAATTAAGATTCGCTGATCCGAATAAAGAGACGAGAGGAACCTTTAAATGACCGAGATAAGACAAAAGGGGCTCTGAATTCCGTATCCAGATCATGTAGCTTCTTCTTAAACTTTTCTCTAAGATGTTATCTTTTACGATTATATAACATTCTGTGGCAAACATTTCGAAGTTTTTACGAGGAAGGATTTCATTTAGAGAAAGAAATATCTAAGTTTCGTTTTCCTAGGAAAATATTTACTGAGTGGAAGATAAACACATATTGTTTATAAGAAAAATATTTACAAATATAAGTTATGTTTTGATATGGGAAAAAAAAAAATCAATGCTATGCAAATAAGAAAAAATAAAATGTTTGATACTAAAAAAAAAAAAAAACAGTTATGAATTTTGAATTTTTCTGAACAAAATAATTTTATTTTTCCAAAACGTTTCATATTTCTCTTTTCTTTTTCTCTTTATATTTCTATCTTTTCTTCTTTTTTTTTTTTTTTTAATCTAAATTAAATATCAATTATTTTACGTTACCTAGATTATATTAAATTATGTGTTTTATGTTACTTAAACGTTACGAAATATTTAATTATAATTTAAATTTTCTTTTTTTTTTTTTTTAATATTTCTTCGTCTACGTAAAGGACTAATTAATTTATGCATAATAAACCTGCTGGTTCTATATCAAGTACGTATAAAATATTGTATTGCAAAAGGTAAATTGAATAAAACGTTTTTGATTTGCGTAAGTGTGTCTCCATTCATTTAAATTGTTATACAGAACAAATTCATGGAAAGAAATTGGCAATATGTTTTTTAAAAGAAAAAAAAAAAAAAAAAAAAAAACGAATAATAATCTAAATAATGCAAATGAGGACACGTCTGTTTATGGGACACGATAAACAGCTTCTTAACTACAATTGTTTATGTAAAATTTACAGTTTATGGGAAAAATAAGCGTTAAGATATTGGTGACTATCTGAAATTAATCCTACAACATATTGATGATCCATGTCATAACTATTAAGATATTTCAAATGGATATGATAGACTTCGAGTAATAGATAATGATAAGAATCCTATGTTTTCACACCAATTTTGCATTTGCAAACGATCAAAAGAAACATAATCATACCTAAAAACAACGAGATATATAAATTAGAGTGCTGATTCAATGGATGAAGGATTAACTTTCCGTGGTTCAAGATGAATCACGTGACATGCTCCAATAGGTTGCTGTGTTTGGCCCTTTATCGCTATTTTGGCATTTAAATTATCAGTTAGAAAAATTATCATTATTATTAGGTAACATGACAGTCCTATGACAGAAATAAATTGTTTTTAAAATAATTTTACACATATTTCACATTTTAATAAATAATAAAATACCTTTTTTTTTTAAGTTTCCCAACAAAGTTTAAAAGTGTTTATAAAAGAAAATTTAAACTTTTAAAGGGCTAAATTTAACAACAGAGAATATTTTTTCAACTATTTTTAATCATTTTGTCTGTTAAAGTTCAACTACACGAAATAAAAAAGAAGTAAAATCAAACTCAAAATGATTTAGAAGAAAAGAATATTCAACTACGTAAGTAAACAAAAACATTGGCGGTTATGGCTTATGCGAAGAACAATCTCCAAACAGTTGCCATAGAAATTTACGGAAAAAAAGCTGTTACCAAGGGAACCACCGAATACGCAGGTGCAAGGAGAGCATGTCACATGACTCATCTTGGGCCTTCTCAAGGGTTACTATTTATCACTCTACTTTATATTTATCTCGTTGCCTAAAACAGAGGAAAATTACTATATTCAAATAACCATTTCCATTACACAGGGTGCATAGGAAAGGCCCTTTAACCTGAAAATAC
The DNA here is from genome assembly GCA_963930645.1 of Salticus scenicus. NCBI lineage: Eukaryota > Metazoa > Arthropoda > Arachnida > Araneae > Salticidae > Salticus > Salticus scenicus. Next base: position 302,284,531 of record OZ005649.1, read on the forward strand.
TTGCAAACGGAGAGTGCTAAAGCCACGCAAGTGAGGTAACGGTATAGTAAAGCGACTATGCCCGACCTAATGCAAACGACAGCAGCGCCCCTAGTGGCGAAATTTGGAAGTTAGCCATTGGAAATCGAAAACGAAAAGAGATAGAGCAAAATTTCCAATTAGAAAAATTTAGAGCATCAATTAATTAGTACGAAACGATATTTCGTTTACACGGATAAGATAAATGGACGCCTGTATACCCCAAAAATATCCAAAATCGATGCACTCCATTTTGCGTAAATATTTGAAAGGAATAGCCAGAGGAAAGAAGAAATATGCACAATTTAATGAAGAAATACTATGTACTTACATCAATACATTTTGATAACATCACACACAAAAACAAAATAGGTAAACTAAACTCTAAGTCTCATAGTGATAAAAAGTTAATGTTGAGAATGTTCGAAAAGTTCGCCATTGCTCACAAGACACGTTTGTATTCGTGTGAGTAATTCTGCATGCACATTTCTCAGCATGGAAGGTGTTACACTATTGAAAGCATCTGTAATACGATGACGTAGATCCAACAGACTTGTATGTGGAGTTGCATAAACCTGATCTTTTATGTAACTCCACAGGAAGAAATCTATCGGAGTTAGGTCCGGCGATCGTAGAGGCCATTCAATACTACTACCATACCCAATAATTTGTTGTCCAAAGCAATCTTTTAGAAAGCTTCGCACTCCAGCTGGCTGGTGTGCAGGAGCACCGTCATGTTGGAACCACATGTCCCGTAATGCAGACAGGGGAATATCATCCAAAAAGTCGGGTATGATATCCTATAATAGTTGGAGGTACCTCTGTCCGTTTAATGTGCCTTCGTAGAACACAGGTCCCAGTAAGCGATCCTTCCAGATACCGCCCCACACATTACTGGACCAGCGCACTTCGTGTTTTGTGGATAGTCCCCACGAGGGATTTTCCAGCGCCCAGTAGTGGGCATTATGTCGGTTTAGTACTACTCCGGTACGCTGAAACAGTGCCTTGTCCGACCAAACAATGTTGGACAAAAAATCTGATTTATCTTCAACATTATTTAATGCCCAGTTGCACCAATCAAATCGACGCTCATTATCCCGTGGCAACAGTTCTTGCGGCAGAGTGACATGATAGGGATGTGCATGTTGACTATGCAGTATTTGCCATACTCGGGCCCGTGTTAAGCCACAAGCCATGCTGATTTCTCTTGTACTGCTGTGTGGATGGGCTAGTGCATATGCCAAAATACTCTCTGGCGGTATACGCATACCTGCACTCACTGGTCTGCCAGAACGCGGACGACTTTTAGTGCTTCCTGTCTCCATGAGCCGTCGCACTACATTTGCGATGGTAACTGCACTTGGATGTGGTCCACCTGGAAAACGAACGGCATACTCCCGTGCAGCACGCGTTGCGTTTCGTTGACATTCGCCATAAATAAGCACCATCTCGCAATATTGAAAGTTAGTGAAGCTTGACATTCTCACACAGCTCCAAAATTCTAAATCCAAACGTTTATTTTTAAGAAATGTATCTTTTGTAGGATCTCATTCATTTAGGATCATTCAAAATTCCATTTGTTTTGTCACTTTCAAAAAAGAACACATATTTTCTACCAGTCGCTAGGCAACGATTGAAATTGCCACAACACAGAAAATACAATTTTTAAAATGAAAGAGCTCGCACATTAGGAATAAAATTATGTTATGAGATTTTGTTGTTTGTATCAAGCGAGCGCCAACACCTTTTAAACTAAAATTTTAAATGCATTGGAAATTAAAGTTTTCAGACATTACAGTACAGTACAAAGTCACAAACTGCATTTTCACACTGCTACATTTCTGAAATGTGAATATGTAGAGTACAACAGTTCCGCATAGATTACGAACATTTTTGGGTATACAGGCGCCAATTTATCTTATCCGTGAGAACCAAATATCGTTTCGTACTAATTTATTGATGCTCTAAAACTTTCTAATTGGAAATTTTGCTCTACCTCTTTTCGTTTTCGATTTGCAATGGCTAACTTCCAAATTTTGCCACTAGGGGCGCTTCTGTCGTTTGCATTAGGTCGGGCATAGTCACTTTACTATACCGTTACCTCACTTGCGTGGCTGTAGCACTCTCCGTTCGCAAGTATTTTCAGGTTAAAGGGACTTTCCTATCCACCCTGTATACAATTAAATTGTTATTTAAAATTATTAATTAGTCGTTAAATTTTAAAATGCTGCTTGCGCTTTAATTTTTAACTTAGATTTCCATTTTTTTTTTTTTTTTTTTTTAAAGGTAGACTTATATAATTTTAACAAAGTCAGATTTTTTTTTTTTCGCTATCATAACTATGAGAAAAAAAAATCTGTTATTTACTTATTTACTTTTTTTTTCTTTCGAAAAAAAAAATTATTATTATTATTATTGTTATTTATAATTCCAGTTTAAAAAAAGAAAAAGTGAAAAATCATAAGGAAGTTTTGCGTAAAACTCGTATATATATACACTGATGGAAAAAAAATCCCAATACCAAGAAAAAATTATTGTACAGTAATGAAATTTCAGCAATACATTTGTCTAGGTAACATATTTAATTGATTAAAGTTTCAAGATCACAGGTAGAGCCATTGGCGAGAAGAGCCATTTCAAATGTGAAATGTTGGTACATTAGTAACCGGTGTAACCGCCAGAATTTTGAATGAAAGCATGCAAACGTGCATCCATTGTGCCGTACAGGTGTCGGATATCAGTTTGTGGGATGGAGTTCCATGCCTGTTGCACTTGGGCGGTCAATGCAGGGACGGTTAATGCTGGTTGTGGTTGACGCTGGAGTTGTCATCCAATGATGTCCCATACGTGCTCGATTGGAGAAAGATCTGGTGATCTAGCAGGCCAAGGCAACATGTCGACACTCTGTAGAGCATGTCGGGTTACAACAGCGGTATGAGGGCGAGCGTTATCCTGTTGGAAAACACCCCCTTGAATGCTGTTCATGAATGGCAGCACAACAGGTTGTATCACTAGAGTGACGTACAAATTTGCAGTCAGGGTGCGTGGGATAACCACGAGAGTGCTCCTGCTGTCATACGAAATTGCTCCCCAAACCATAACTCCAGGAGTAGGCCCTGTGTGTCTAGGCCGCAGACAGGTCGCTAGCAGGCGTTCACCTGGCCTCCTTCTAACCAACACACGGCTATCACTGCGACCAAGGCAGAACCGGCTTTCATCAGAAAACACAACAGATCTCCACTCCGTCCTCCAATGAGCTCTAGCTTGACACCACTCACGTCGCAAACGGCAGTGGTTTGGAGTCAGTGGAATGCACGCTACAGGGCGTCTGGCTCGGAGCTGTCCTTGAAGTAACCGATTTGTAACAGTTCGTTGTGTCACTGTGGTGCCAACTGCAGCTCGAATTTCAGCTGCAGACGCAGTATGATTATCCACAGCCATACGCCGAACACGGCGGTATTCCCTCTCGGTAGTGCCACGTGGCCGCCCGGAACCCGGTCTTCTTGAGGCAGTACCTTCCCTTGACAACTGCTGCTAACACTCATGCACAGTGGATACATTCCTGCCAAGTCTTTCTGCAATATCGCGGAAAGAAAACCCACCTTCTCGTAGCCCTACTACACGACCTCGTTCAAACTCAGTGAGCTGTTGATAATGGCTTCTTCGTCTTCTTAGAGGCATCCTTGACTAACATTAACCCACTACGTCAAATCTCAACTGTAAATAACGATCACGAACCTTACAGCGCTTATTTAAAGCAATCCTCATTTGCATGTTCATAGTGACGCTACAAGCGCCACACTTATGCGCGTAGCTCGAAATTTGAATCGACGTCATCTTTCAGATGTATAAACACGCCTACCAAATTTCGTTTATTTAGCACAGCTCCTTCCTGGTGTTGGGATTTTTTTCCATCAGTGTATATATAATAATATTATGGTTTTAAAAAATTAAAGAACACGCTTTTATAAAAATGTGAGCTAAAAAGCACAAAATATCTATCTTAGTCTCAAAATGCAGGGCAAGAGAAAATCGTGTGAGTGACACACCATAATATTTACATACCTTTAAATCTTTAATTAAAATAATTTATAATTAAACAAAAACCATTTTTAAAAAATCTCCCCTGACTGGGCTCGAACTCTAGACCATTAGGCTCGTAGCGCGTGCTTTACCTCACGGCTACAGCGCTCACGTAGGGAAATTCTTTTTGTACTATATAGATTTTTGTTTGTTCCCAGAGCGGTTACAAACATACAAACAAACATACAAACAAACATACATGCAAACATACATACAGGTGAAGCTAATAAAAGTGTGTTAAAAACATTAAGGGGACTTGAAGTCTTTGACATGGAACCACTGAATGTTCCATATGTAAAATATTATATTTCCATTTAATATTTATAAATTGAATGATATTAGGTTTGTTCAGTAAAATATGTATTCAGGCAACAATTCTTATGGTTTTTGATATATTTTTCACAGATTAGAAATCGTTAAATTGCGTTTCCTCAGTTTGAAATTTTTCATGAATTCATGATCATGAAAGTGCTAAAACGTGTACAGATATCTAATAAAATATTTATATTTTTTTGTTTGTTTAATAGACATAAGGAACATTTCAATCTTCATGCAACTGAGTAAAAATTAGTTTAGAGAAAATGATGTTTATATAAAGTTTTCATTTTATGCCATTTTTTGCTAACAGTTTCAATATTTGTTTATATATTATGAATGCTTGTAACTCAGCATAAAACGATGGAAATTAAAAAATTCTTTTTGTTACACATCATTACTGTTATATAGTTTTATATTTTCGCAAAACTGAAATATCGATTTTTTAATCCAGTTTTGGACATTTTGAAAGACTATTTCTGACTTAAATTAGTACGATTTTTTGTGAAACGTTTGATTTTACTTTTAGAAGTGTATAAGTAAGCTTTAAAGTGCTCAATCTGCTGCGTATATAAATTTCTTAGGAAATAGGGAAAGCACTGTTGGTATTATATGCAAATAGTGGTTTTTTATTAAAGGTCTCGCAAGTGACTTGTTTCGTTTAATTAATATTTAAAGGGCAATTGACAAATGATATTGTAAAATAATTACACCTGTTTACATGAGTGAGTATTTTACATCGAATGTATAATGTATATTTGAATTACTTTTTTCCCTTAGTGTCAATGCTGTTTAAAATGACTCATTGGTTTGTTAGGTACTAGCAGGCTACGCCCGCTTCGCTGGTCACTATGTTTCAATGATTTTTCAAAAGAATTAAATCACTGTTTATTTTCTATATCACATTATAAATAAAATCTAAAAAAAAAAACTACATTGAAATCGTCCTAAACTTTGCTTCGGATACCTGCTGCCTACGGTAGGCCTTTTACCACTCGCACTGCATAGGGTCCAGGTTACCACTGCCTGTAGAGAGGTCTATTCTGGGTACTTCAATTTGGGTGTTTATCGGCGAAAGGTAGATTTGTTATTAGGAACTGCGATTTGTTATTTAGGAACAACGATTTCAAAGATGACTGTATCACAACATCTATTAAATATTTCAGTTTCATTATTCAGTAGCAAAATTTCATTATTCACGTGAATATATATTTCTTTTTTTGTCGAGAACAACGAACTGGAAAACTATTTTAGCAAAAAATAAATTTAAAACTAGTATTCTAATGGCTAATTTTCAAGCTATTATAAGGAGATTATTTTCATATTTTAATTAATTTAAAAAAAAAAAAAAAAAAAAAAAAAAAGACATCTAACAAATATAAAAAAAATCTCAAATATTGTTCTCGAATTATTATTTATTTTTTTTTTTTTTTTAATATTTTGATAAGTTAAAATATTTTATCTCTTGCAAAAATGAAACATCTATATTTTGCTTTAAAATTTACTTATTGATGACACTTTGATTTTTTTTTATAGCCATATCTCTTCAAGAATAACTATTTATTTAATGATTTTTAGGACTTCAGTGTTTTTTTTTTTTCACTTACATTTTTTATTTGTACATTTTAGTAACTAAAAATGAAGAGCTTGTTTCCAAAAGGCGTTAAGTCAAAAATTTCAAAAATTGACTTTTCGATGCAAAAGGTCGCAGCACACGTCTAACAATATATTTTCAATAAGTAGAAGTTCCAAACGAAGTTTAGTCATAATGAAAACAGAAAGTTAAATCCGTGTTTTTTTCCAAAAAGAATTAAGTCACAAGTATGTTTTGTGCCAAAAGGAATTAAGTCAAGTTCAACCAATTGTAGCGTACCTTGAGATCACGTGGTTTGTCTGCTCTTGGCTGAAAAGTCAAAAGTAAAGAAAAGAATGCTGTTGTAGATTGTCACATTCAGACAGTTTTTTTTTTTTTTTTTTTTTTTTTTTTTTTTTTCCCCCAATAGAAACATTTTAAGAGGAATGTACTTATAACCTTTATTAAAATATGTTAACATCTGTTTGTAAAAGATTTTAATCTTGATTTTGGAACCCCCCAAAAAAATTTGGTTCCTTCTGATTAGGAAAAAAATACAAATGATTTTAGAAAAATGTACAGAAAAAAGAAGAGACCCTGTTAACCAAACTTTTGATTCATAAAAGCAAAAAAAAAAAAAAAAAAAAAAAAAAAAAATTATTCACTTTTAGGGGAAAAGCTTATAGGAGAAGATGAAATTACAATATGTTTTGACCTGTTGCAAAATCAGGAAATACCACACATATAAAAATTATACCATATTAGAATGCTTTAAGCAGTGACTGCTCAAAAGGACCTCACCTTCACTTACTATTTACCAGTGCGTGGTCATTCCTACGTGCCAGCAGATAGAACATTCGGCCGAGTGGAGACTAGTTTAAACAAAGTGGATAAAATTTTACTCTCTAATGAATATTTTGAACATTTCTCTAAGGTTGGAAATATTTTTGAGTATAAGAAAAAGTGGAATATTTTAGATTGGAAAATATTTGCGCATAGTCGTCTGAAAAGCAAACAAGGTTTCTTGATTTCAGAGGCAAAAATACTGGAAATTACGAAGCGAGATGTGGTAATGAAGACAAGGTACTCTGGTTCGTTTTGCCGTCAAAAGCTCCTGAAACGAGGGGAAAAAATTCTTACATGCTCTTCTTTTGAAATAAAACCGAAAAACAATATGGAAGAAGCAAAGAAAAAATAGTTGTTTTAAAATTACTTAACGCTTTGGGAATTAACAAATTGCACGAATGTTTTTATTTTTATGAATAATCTTACAACGATACTGCTAACGAAAGCATAAGTGAAAATAATTATAAAGATGGAGAAATAGAATTTGTAAATGAAGATTTGTAGTAACTAACTACCTTCCAAAATTGTATAGCTAAAATTTATGCTGTATTCACACGAGAAAAAAAATACTTCGATTACTTTCAAATGGTAGTAAATCATTTCATTTCGTTATTTGTTTGTGCCAAAAGGGTGTAAGTCATAGTTTTGTTCCAAAAGGGGTTAAGTCATTTTTTTCTTTTTTTATTTCTAAGTAACTGTACTTTCAGGATTTTTTTAAACATGTAATTTAGTATTATTATCATTCATAGATTACTGGGAAAAATTATCTTTTCCTTAAATTCAATAGTAAATCTTACATAACAAAATCGCGTTTTTTCAAGAACAAAAAAAATGACTTAACGCCATTTGGAAACAAGCTCTTCAAATCTAATCAGAATTTCTTAGAATACTGTGTAGACAATGAAATGCTTTCTTTTACAATTGAAATCTTATCTATAAATTATCTGCAAAAATAGTAACATATTCGCCAGTGAGTATCAACCCACGAACATCGTATTAACAACTTGACGCGTTAACCGACTGAGCCATTGGCCGACGTAAGAAATGCCTCACATATATTTTCAAATGGAAACGGCTTGTTTTTTAGCGTGACGCGGAAACACTATGGCAAAGTCCAATTTCAATAATAATAATAATAATAAAGAAACCTTCTAATTAAAAGAAAACTAATCAAAAATTTGAAAATCGGGCTTCGAGGTGCATCAGGAGAGGACATTTCGAACGTCCATGCAAATTTGTTTAGCTCTGCAATCAGCAGTTTTCCTAAAATGCTTTGGAGAATCTTACACAATGACACACACACAAAAATCTTATTTTATTATATGTATAGATATGTATAGATGAATTATATTTTACAATTAAATATTAACACCTTTTTAAATTATTTTAGAAGAAAAATAGTCGGAAATTAAAAAGTAAAGATTGATTTTATTTAAACATTATTTATTCATAATTTATAGCAATAAAGAAATAGAAAAACTGATACATGTTTTATTAGAGTTCATCATTAAAGTTTTTTATTAAAAATGTTGATATAGTCAAAGTTGAATGTAAAACAAATATTTAGTAAAAGAAATCTGAAGGGTGACACATAAACCCTATCAACAATGGCTATTTATATCAGTTTTTTATTCATTTATTAGTTGATTTTTATGGTAAGTAACCGAGTGAGTAATAAAGTGCAAGTTTGAAAGACCGTTTCCTTATTATTATTATTATTATATTTTATTATATTATATTTTTTTTTTCGGGGGTAGGGTTAAGAATAATCAGCGTAAAGTATAAATATGCATAACTGCTAAGTTTTTCGCTTTTTGAATGCCACATTTTTATAGCTAACACAGTGTTATTTAATTTCAGAATTGGCAGCTATTATTGTGTCAAATATATATGATTTATTTTCTAAATTAAAATTAAAAATATTATTTTTTTTTCTTTTACCGAAACTGATTAGCATTTAGTGAAATGTCAAAAAAAAAAAAAAAAAAAAAAAAAAAAAAAAGAAATAAAAATGTAATATAGTATTTATGTTTTTAGTTATAATGAGAATAATTACTTTTTTTTACTTTCTTCTATATGTAATATAGAGAAAGTATTGGATTCGCGAAAATTTTCGACCTCCGTTTTTTGACGGATCTACACGTTTTGGGATGTCCTGAACACGAATTGATAGTTTTTAAAAAATGTCTGTCTGTGTGTCTGTCTGTCTGTGTGTCTGTCTGTCTGTGTGTCTGTCTGTCTGTGTGTCTGTCTGTCTGTCTGTGTGTCTGTATCATTTTTTTGTGGACGCTGTATCTCACGAACCAATGAATGAAATTTAACCAAACTTGGTATTTAGTTGCACCCTGACATGAACTGGTGCCCATTAGATTTGGGGATCAATAACTCAACAGGTGGCGCTGTGATCGCATTTTATAGGACAAAATTCCGTATAAATGGGCATAATGAGAGTTATTTTTAACTTGTGATTGTAAAATTAATATGAATTATTGATAATAGTAGTAGTTAACTAGGAAAAAAAAATTGTGCATGGGGGGCATCGGTTCCCCCCCCTGGGGGGGAAGTACCCCCCCAGGGGGGTTAAATTTTGAAGATGGGTATCATTCGAAAGATCTCGTCAATACCTTTAAAACGAATGGTTGAACCATAAACCTGTGATAATTTAAAACAAAGTTATCGATTTTTTTTACTTTTAACAAAAAAAAAACTTTGAAAAAAAAATCGTATTTTTTTTTTTTTTTTTTTTTTTTTTTTTAATATTGTTACTGATTGAATATGTATAGGAAAATATAGAAGAAAGTCTTGTGGTGGCCACAACATACTAGTTTCTCTTCTTTTCTTTTTCTTTTTCTTTATTTTTTCTTTTTCCTAAAATTTATATGAAACAAATGGATGGATGATTAACAAAAGTGGAAAGTTGGATATACATATATTTTTAAATATCCAATTTCAGATTTTCTTTCATTGAAATGTAAAAAAATTAGGCTTATAGATTAGAGTAGAAATTGATACATTGATATATTAAAAAAAAAAAAAAAAAAAAAAAAGTTATGGAGATAGTTCATCTTCTGAATTCCGACTTAATAAATAATTATTGCTGAATTAAAATTTTCTTTACTTTCAGCAAAAAAAAAAAAAAAAATACATAATTATTTTCAATTTGCGTATAGTCACTTTTATCATTATTATCAAATCCGAAGCCTTTTCTGATAAAATCAAAATGTTGCCAAACGTTAAATGGAATATAAAACTAAATCTCTTGAAAAATAATCGACTTAGTCATACTTACATTGAAAAATAGGATTTGCTTTGTGATTACTGAACCACGGCATCAAACCGAAGAAAAAATCCGGAAGCGATAATGATCAACTACAGTTATATTGACATGTACTTTAAGATCATTAAAAACATTACAGAATGAGTGTTGATAATTTGTAGATTTTCTTTTTCAATATCATTAAATTGTTGTGAATTGACAAAATCGACGTCTGTTTCATAAATATGCAAAGAGTTTACTTTTAAATAAAATATGAGTGAATTTCTGAAATACTTTTCACTTTTTCTTTCCTTTTTTTTTTTTAAACAAAACAGTTTCAAAAACAGAAAACGTCGTCTTTACTAACAATTCTTCACTGTTGTTTTACAGTTAAATAAGATAATTAAGTACCCTTTGAAATGCTACAAAACATTATTATCATGTCACAAATTTACACTTTTATAAAAAAAAATAAAAATACGCAATTAATTTATTAAATACAACAGGTCATAAAAGCACATTTCCTGTCTGAAGTGAATACTGCTACAGTTTAGGAACTAGTAATAATCTCTCTCTCTCTCTCTCTATATATATATATATATATGTATATATATATATATATATATATATATAGAGAGAGAGAGAGAGAGAGAGAGAGAGAGAGAAAACAATTGACAGGAAAATATATAAAAATATAAGTTTTACTGATTAGAAAACCAATAGAAGAATTACAAACCAATGCGCAAGATTGCAGCGAAAGGAAATGCAAAACTTTGATATAGTAATAAATAAATGCAGAAATATATAAACAAATGAATGAAATTAAATGTAGAAATATATATACAAAAATGAATGAAATTATACCCCAAAAAACACTGAGATCTTCATCAGGGAGGACCCTCAGTGTAGGTGTGAATGAGAAGTTTCTGAAAGGACAGTAGCTATAAGCTAATAACTTGAATCCTCATTCAAGGGCGATATTGAAGTACCAACGAGTAGCCCCGTTGGCCGAAGATAGTTTGTGTTCCAGTTGAAGGGTTGTAATTTTTATTTCTTTTTATACTTTCTTGTTTACCTTCAGTAATTCTCTTTTGTATTGTATATATTTTTTAAATGAATTGATGTAATTTTGTAACTTTTACAATTTGATAATTTTATAAAATATTTTTAGTAGTTTTATACATTATATGTATGTTTGATTTCTCTTCAGTTATTGGTGGTTTTCTGTTTGGTGAGAAGTTGGGGGCTAAGGATAGTTATTAGCTTATAGCTACTGTCCTTTCAGAAACTTCTCATTCACCCCTACACTGAGGGGCCTCCCTGATGAAGATCTCAGTGTTTTTTGGGGTATAATTTCATTCATTTTTGTATATATATTTCTACATTTAATTTCATTCATTTGTTTATATATTTCTGCATTTATTTATTACTATATATATATATATATATATATATATATATATATAGGGTAGTATAATTAAACTTTGCCCTATAAACAGCATCCTACCGCGCAAACGGTCAAACGGAATGCAATGAAATTTGGTATATAGACTGTACACGAGATGCTCTCACGGAATTAAAAAAAAAAAAAAAAAAAAGTTCAAAAATGTCCACCAGAGGACGCCTTTTCCGGAAAAACATTAAATTTAACACAATAAATAACCAAAACGGAATACAGAAACAATATTAACATTTATTGACTGGTTTCTGATCACCTCGTCATCGAGTCACATTAAGTAATACCTGTTTTGCATAAAGCTTCCTCTTCTTCGAAAACATGAAAATCTCGACATTCCCCCCCCTAGAACTGACAGCTTTTCCCGGTTTTACATTTTATTATTCATAATTCTTGTTCTGGATTGTTAATATTGTTTCTGTATTCCGTTTTGTTCGTTTATTGTGCTAAATTTAATGTTTTTACGGAAAAGGCACCCTCTGGTGGACATTTTGGAATTTTTTTTTTCTCGAAATTCCGTGATTGCATCTCGTGCATAGATAATATACCAAATTTCGTTGCATTCTGTTCCCCCGTTTGCTCTATAGGATGTGATGTTTATAGGAGAAGTTTAATTATAACCACCCTACTAACAACAGGATTCGACCAGGATTTATTTAACAAAACTGTATTAAGTGTACTTTTTTTACATAGGAATTTTCGCTAGTGCTCGGATACTTTTTCTGCCGACTGTATATATATATATATATATATATATATATATATATGCGTGTGTGTGTGAGACAGAGAGAGATAAGAATATAGTAATGTGATTAAAGGAAAAAAATAACCTATAATACAAATAATAAGACATTAAATAAGAGAAAGAAAAAATAAAGCAAAATATATATGTAAAAAAAGAAGAAAAAAAAATGTAATTATTTATGCAGGTGGTGTTTTTACAACGTTGCTTCGATTTAAATTTTTTTTTTTTTTTTTAAATTACATGCAATTTAATAGAAAAAAAATTTAAGTTGGAAAAATTCTATGAAACTAAAAACTTTAAAAAGCTTAGGATGCTTTAAAAGTTTAAACTGCCCTGAAACTCATGCAAATATAACATTTAAGGTTTTGTCAGATTTAATCATATGTATTGTAACATCGACCAGAAAATTTGAATCTTACTGACCTGTGGCGAACAGACTTTTATAACTTAGTCGTCACTTTTTTGCAATTTAATAATATACAGAGACCTTACACTGTCTTAGCTGATTGAACTTTTAAATTACATTAAATTTGAACTTTTTTTTTGTTGTTGTTGTTTGCGTGTGTGTGATTTTAAGAAAAAGTAACCTTTTACTAATTTTAAATAAAATCCCATATTATTCCCCTGAAATTTTCATTTCCCCAAACTGTTCCCTACTACAATCTCTGTCCCCAAATATTTCCCCTGAAGCTTCAAAAATCCCTGAAGTGGGGAAAAATCTCCAAGTCTGGCAAAACTGGCTGCTTGGCCGCTCCTGTAGCAATATGGTTGGTTAAAATGATAACTTTTTGTTACTGTGTATCTCTTTTTTCAACAATTTTTCCATAATGATGTATGTTAAAATGAAGCATTTGTATGATTTCTATATTGAAAAAAATGAAGTATGCTTTAACTTCTAAATATATAATGCACAAGAAGAAAGTCTTATAAGAAAGATAACTTAGTAATAATTTTAACAAAACAGGGTAGAAAGTAGAATGAAACTACAAAATTTAGTGAGATTTTCATATATGTAAAATAAACCACTGATCAACAGAGCTGGTTCTAAGCATTTTACTGATTACAGATTTTAGTTTAAATATTGATATTAAGATTGTTAAACATATGTTAATAATTAATTACAATTAACGTTTTTAATTTTTTGAATTTTGAATTTTGATTTTACTCCGCATTCACTTTTTGAAAGGGATTCTTTCTTTCCCATTAAAAAAGGAAAAAAAGTAGATAAATAAATAAAATCTTATTCTGGTTTTACAGGAGCTGGTCTGAGAAAAAATACTGCAAATGTGAGATGATAGTTTGGTACCCCATCCCTCTTGGATAGCTGAAAAGTAATTAGCAGTTTTCTTTTAAGGCATATGGCTGGTGTTTTCGATATGGCTGGTGTTGAAAAATAATCAACACGCGTGTTGAGTTTGAATTTATTTTCAGATATTTTTAAATAAGTTTGACCATAGGATAATATAAGAAAAGGTTATCTAATTCTAATAGAGGTTTCTAGAACTCACTATCAAAGCGCATTAGAATTTGTAAGGATGATAGGGACTATTTTTACTAGAGACACAATTCAGTTTCTAGATGTCATTCACAGAATATATATATATATATATATATATATATATATATATATATAGGGGAGAGTGTGGTTGAATGGGACGCAGGATGAATGGGACAATCGCTAGATTTTTATGTTTTGCAAGCACCAGAAACTTGACATTTTTTCTGATATATGGCAGTACAGAGGTCATTCATCAAGCGTAGTTTCAGAATTGTGCTATCCATAGAAAGGCAGAAAAAAATTAAAGTGTATTTTTCAGCTGCAAAAGTAAGTTTTTACTGATTCAATTAAGTAGTAGTTAAGACATTAACTATTTGCTTAAAGTTAATATAACTATTACATTGTGAAAAGGCATAATCTTTTATTGTATGTATGATAGTCAAGAAGAATATTGACAATTGTTCATTAAGCCTAGTTCCTGTTTTATATGATCATGTGGTGGTTGGGATGAATGGTACAGTTTAAATGGGGATGACTGGGACATTCCCCACTATGTGCTAATTTAAAATTGCACACAAGAATTATATTAAAACAAATCTTAAATAGATTATCAATATTTTTATAACCTGTAGTTCAATAGTTACAACATGGAATTACAAAAGTAGCATAGATTTAGAGAAAAATAGATTGAAATTAATTGTTCTGATTTTTATTTATAATAATTATGAGTAAAAAAATTATAAGTTAGAATATTCACTGCAACTTAAATCAAGATATAAAAAAATTAAATAAATAAACTAATAATAATCTGATTAAAATCACTATTTCAATCAAGCTAATTAAATAAATCCTGGTGATTATTAATGTAATACAGAATAGAATGCTGGTTTTTCCCGATCAGTCGGAAACAAAAATTTATCTGGATAATTTGTACTCCATTATAATGATTTATCTCTTTCTAGTGTCTTATTTATTTATTTATTTATTTTTAGATTAGATCTTATCAAATTAAATTACCAAAGCCTAGAGCACTAGGAAATGTGTGAACCAAACGACTTTTGTCTTTTGATGTTAATTTGAGTCAGTACATAAGTTTATGTTAATTTCAGTAAATTCATCGTGTGAAATAAAATCACATAAACCAATTTAACTTAAAAAATATATTTACTTTCCATTTTGTTTTATTTTCTTTGTTAACTCCAGTCCTGTCCCCCATTCATCCTGCGTCCCATTCAACCACACTCTCCCCTATATATATATATATATATATATATATATATATATATATATATATATATTCTGTGAATGACATCTAGAAACTAAATTGTGTCTCTAGTAAAAATAGTTCCTATCATCCTTACAAATTCTAATGTGCTTTGATAGTGAGTTCTAGAAACCTCTATTAGAATTAGATAACCTTTTCTTATATTATCCTATGGTCAAACTTATTTAAAAATATCTGAAAATAAATTCAAACTCAACACGCGTGTTTATTATTTTTCAACACCAGCCATATCGAAAACACCAGCTTTAAAAGAAAACTGCTAATTACTTTTCAGCTATTCAACAGGGATGGGGTACCAAACTATCATCTCACATTTGCAGTATTTTTTCTCAGACCAGCTCCTGTAAAACCAGAATAAGATTTTATTTATTTATCTACTTTTATTTTTTTCCTTTTTTAATGGAAAAGAAAGAATCCCTTTCAAAAAGTGAATGCGGAGTAAAATCAAAATTCAAAATTCAAAACATTTCAAACGTTAATTGTAATTAATTATTAACATATGTTTAACAATCTTAATATTAATATTTAAACTAAAATCTGTAATCAGTAAAATGCTTAGAACCAGCTCTGTTGATCAGTGGTTTATTTTACATACATGCAAATCTCACTAAATTTTGTAGTTTCATTCTACTTTCTACCCTTTTTTATTAAAATTATTACTAAGTTAGCTTTCTTATAAAACTTTCTTCTGGTGCATTATCTATTTAGAAGTTAAAGCATAATGTCCCATTCATCCCCATAGGCGGACATGAATGGAACAATGTACATGCATGTAATATATATATATATATATATATATTAATTAAAAATAAAAAATGATAACTTTTTATTAAATTTAGTATGTTTATATGTAACTAATTACTGAAGTGTACTTATGAGCAATGTTCAAAATTCTGAGTTACATATGATGAACGTTATCAGTAAAAACATGAAAAACGTGCCATTCTTCTCCACTCTTCCCTATATATATATATATTAGTGAAAAAAATAAAAATAAAATAAAATAAAATAAAAGATAATCAAGAAAAAAAAGTGCCCGGTTATTAATATTTTCTTACTCGCTTTTTTTTTCCATTTAGTCACCACGTGGCAAGTGGATTTGTTCTGGTCTATGTGATACATATATACAATGATCATACGTACAATGGATCATTAATTACAAACATTTGTTTCTAATTAATAAAGGAAAGCTTTTCGTACGTCGTTCTACAACAGAAAATATTTTTTTAATCTAATTTGTAAGAGTTCTTTAAAAGCACATAATTATGCATTTAGCATATTTCATGAAGATCATTAAACTGATACAAGAATATCGTTATAGAACAATGATTTAACGCAAAGACACCAATTAGAGAATTTTTTTATTCCATTACCAATAAAATTTCTTTTCATATCTATTACCGCTTTTCTTTTTAGTTTCTTTTTTTTTTATGATTAACATAATTAATTCAATAGATATAAAGACATATCTCTCAAACAAATTATATAATACAAACTTGATAAAAACATTTACTAATAGTGATATATATTTGCGGAAAACTATTTTTGTTTGTTATTGCTGTTTTTTTTTTTTTTTATATCTGAATTATTTAATAATATGATGTAATATCGTGCGTGGTAGAAAGAAATTACACAGATTTTTTTTTTTCTTTTAATACCCGAACCTTGTTACAAGACGAGAGTAAAATAAAAAGAACGAAATAATATAATTGTGTTGTAATTCGAAAACAAGTGAAAAAAGAAAAAAAAATTAATTAAAGTTATGGAACAGTTGTTGTTAGATGTCATTGATTATTTCCTTGTACCAAGAGTATAGACCTCGAAACAGAAAAACAAAAAAAAACAAAAACAAAAAAAAGGAAAGAAGAATTTTGTCTACAAGGAAGTTTGATACTCACAATTTAATCTGGATGTAATGTAAACTGAAAACGTGATTCGATAATGATGTGTGATCACTGAATCTTCTTTAGGGTAAGATCATCGGCTTTAAACTGTTTGCATAACATAATATTGATATTATTTTACTAATGTTTACAGTATTTTTTTTTTTTTTTTTTACTTAAGAAATTGTGTTATGTACAGAAATTAGTTACACATAAACATTTAGGTAAAACACCTATTTTATTTTATTACATTAATTCATAAAGGAATGATTAATAATATTCCATAGTTATGCTGGATAAATCGTAATTAAACACAATTATTGTTTTATCAAAGCTACATTTCAATTGCTTTATTCAATAAATTCAGTGATGTTTACTACTTTTTAATTGTTTTAATAAACAGTCATTTTTATTAAAATGTATAGAAATAAATCTGCAAAAGTGAATGTTTTAAGAAACATTTATAGAGAATATAGTTTTTTTTTTCAGTAATGCTAGTTGCTTAAAATTTTTACATAAAATAATAATAATAATAATAATAATAATAATAATAATAATTTTATTCATTCACCATTTACTGTAAGGCATTTTTTATTATAAGTAATTACATAAAAAGATTGTAATATCATAGCTATTTTATTTTATTACTTTACTTAGTAAGTTTAGTGATTTCGAATATTTCATAATTATTGTTATTAAATTGTTGTTTTGATTATGATAAAAGAGATGTGTATAAATGAAGCTGTCATAAAAAATAACAAGGAAATTCCACCTTACCGCCCAATAAGGGGACGGGGGGGGGGAAACATGTATTCGTGCGTAACTCTGCAGTATATTATCTTAGAAAGGAGATTTTTGATGTGTGGGTCAGTTATACACTCCTGCTCAAAAGTTTAGCAAGAATTGCAAACTATCAGTTTTTTTTTTTCAATTTAAAAACTTGTCTCTCTATGAAATGTTTTCAAACATTGGGTATTTAAAGAACGTCTTGCTTTTTAGTGAAGATTCGTTTTAGACAATTTTTAGGGGGTCGGTAACAAATTGAGCAAAATCAATAATGTTTGTTATCACCCTGTATCGTTAAAGGAACGAAATGATCTGCAACTTTGGGATATATTATTATAGACCCAGTACAATTTGTGGATGAAATTGTGGAACGATAGCACGTTAAATAAGGAGATATAAGCACTTATTTAAACTCAAAAAAAAAAAAAAAATTATCATGTTTTTTTTTTTTTTTTTTTTTTTTTTTTTTTTTTTTTAATATACAGAGTTTTAAAAGAAAATTATTCTCACTTTCAGGTAAATTGAAAAAAATAAAAACTTTTAAAACAATATACTGCAGCTGGAATTAAAATATCTTAAATATCTCGCGAAATATGAGCATTTTTATGAAAAACGTTCTCACTGCGCATGTGAGAAAAATAGAAATTTTTTTATTACGTACCTTGATAGCTATATATATTGGATAACTTTTGTTAAAAGTTCATTTGAATAGAGTAAAGACTAAGTAAATTGTAAGCAACGAGCTAAATTTTAGGTATATTCCAAGAGTTGAAATTTCATAAGGGGGTTGTCACATGACGCGTAATCTATAATTATTTTAACCACTTAACAAAAGTTTTTTTTTTTTTTTTTTTTTTTTTTTTTTTTTGTGAAAAACCCTTTATTATTTGACAAATCTTAGGAAATTGGATTTTCAAATTAATTATGCGGCATGTGAGAAATCCCTTAAGAAATTCCAACTATTGGAAAATATCTTAAGTCTAGCTCGTTCTTTTTCAAATAATTTGCTTAATTTTTACTCCATTCAAAGGCACTTTTGACAAAAGTTGCCCAATATATCTAAGCTTTCATCCTATGTAATAACTTTTTACCCGACTACCGTAGGTAATTGAAGTATTGTATTCGGTCCATAAATTCGATATCGAGACTTCACCTGATTTACATGTTTTAAGGTTTCCTGAGTCCAAAAAAGTGATTTTTGGCAATTGGTCAGTGTGTATGTGGGGAGTCTTCTGGATATTATATCTCGGAAACTAATAAAGATACAACTACGAAACTTTAGAATTGAAACAGGTCTTGTGTAAAGATGAATTTTCCGAATTTTGGTGGAAATTGGGAAACCGGAAGGGGAACATTCGAAACCGAAAGTGGAGCCACCCGTAAGTTTGTATCTCAAAAATGGCTCTAACGATTTTCTTTAAATTTGCTGCTTAAACACTTAATTAGATGTCCTTTCGAATGATATAGTTGGTTAGTTCATGAAAATTTCTAAGCGTCCTGTATAAATAGCTGAATTTCAGGCACTGCAAGTGCGTCCTTTCAAAACGGCTGAATGATATTTTTTTTTCAAACTTACCATATTAACCCTCTTTTAAATATCCTTTTGCATGTAATTGTTGTTTTCTGGTCAACAATCAATTTTGCCAAGCTTTGGTAAAAGTCAGTATCTCAAAAACGGCTCAAACGATTTTCTTGAAAATTTTTACATAAACCCATTTTAGATATCTAATGTAAATATCTAAAATGGGCCTCTAATGTAAATATATATGAATCTCGTATTTTTCTGTAGGGCGCTTTTACTAAAATGCAACATTCTGCCTTGAACAAAACTAAAGCTGTTCTTCCTGAATATATAATCTTGTTATGATGTATTATGAATTTTTGTAAATGTTGCCCTTGTATGTTTGACACTGAGGTGGGCTAGTATTCTAGCCGAAACGTCTGTCGTGTTATTTAATGTTTTTAACTAAAATGTATTTTTTTAAATTTTAAAATTTTTGTATTAATTATCTCATTTTAAATGTTACATTGGTTTTACTATATTAATGAGACGTATAAATTATGTTTAATTTTATTAAATCCTTTATCATGCTTTATTTGGTTATCACAGGCAAATTAATAGTCATCCTGATCTGATAGATCAGTTTTAGATCTCGGAAATTGGTGTTTCAAATCAATTTTCTTTTCATTTAAAAAAAAAAAAAAAAAAAAAAAATCGCTGTGTAAACTCTCTTTTATATTTCTTTGCACGTGTATTAACTTTCTTTCACCGGAAAATTTTTAGATGTCTATTTCATCAGGTCAATTCTATGTCTTCTGATAACATTATCTCCAAAAAGTGCATAAAATACGCGTAAGAGTGGATAATGGAAGTCGTGTGGTTGCTTCACACCAGATTTTTTTTTTTTTTTTCGCACATGCGCAGTGAAATCGTTTTTCATAAAAAGGCTCATATTTAATGACATATTTGAGATATTTGTATTACGTTTTCATTATATTGTTTTTAAAGTGTTTTTCCAACTTATCTGAAAGTGGGAATAATTTTCGTTAAAAACTCTTAATATTGCAAATAAAAAACATGTTGTTTTTTTGGAGTTTTAAAATAAATGCCTGTATCTTCGATATTTAATATGCTATCTTCAGACAAATTCATCCACAAATTGAACTGGATCTATATTAAAATATCCTGAACTTACAGTTCGTTTCGTTCACTTAATGATACATGGTGATCACAAACATTATTGATTTGCTCAATTTGTTACCTTCCCCCTAAATGTTGTCTTAAACCAATTTTCACTTAAAAACACAAAGAAGACCCAGTTCTTTAAATTTCCAATGTTTGAAAACATGTCGCCGAGAGATAAAGTTTTAAATCGAAAAAAAATAAATAAATAAATAAATAAATAAATAAATAAATAAAAACTGATCGTTTGCAAATCTTCCTAAGCTTTTGAGCAGAAGTGTATAACTGACCCACACATCAAAAATCTCCTTCCTAAGATGATATACTGCAGAGTTACGCATGAATAAATGTTTTCCTTCCTCGCCCCCCCCCCCTTCATTGGGCGTAAGGTGGAATTTCACAAAATCACTTTATAGTGTGTGTTGAATATGCATAAGCAGTCCACACATCAAAAATTGCCATTCTAAGATAATTTGGAATAGAGTTTGGAAACACGTTTTTTTTTCACCCCAACCCTTAAGTGGGGCATAGCATGGAATTTCAAATAATACTTTTGTAGTTTATGTGTGTTGAGTACGCATAACCGATCGGCATATTAAAAAATCGCTTTCCTGAGATAATTTGGAGCAGAGTTACTCTTTAAAACGTGTTTTTGCCACCCACCCTCCACCCTTAAAAGGAGAAAGTGGAAATTTCACAAAATCTCTTTATAGTGCGTGTTGGGAAGACATAACCAGCGCGCACATAAAAAATTACCTAAGATCGTTCGAGCAGAGTTGTGCATGGAAACAGGATTTTGCCCCTCCACCTCCAAAAGGGATAAGGTTCAATTCAATTAAGGACCAATCGATATATAAAAAAATGGCTATTCAGAGATAATTTGGAGCAGAGTTACACTTAAAAGCGTTTTTTTGCCCTCACACCCCGACCTTAATGGGGAGGGGAGGGGGGGGGGGAGAGGGAAATTTCTTAAAATCGCTTTATATTTCGTGTTGGAAAGCATAAACAACCCACACGTAAAAATTAATCTTACTGAGATAATGTGAAGCAAAGTTATGTTTGGAAACATGTTTTTTGCCCCCTCCTCCTCCAAGGGGGAGACGGGACGGAATAATACAAAATCCCTTTGTTGAATGTGGGAATAATTTTTGTTAAAAACTCTGTATATTATGAATTAAAAACATTTCTGTTTTTGAGTTTTAAAATAAATGCCTATATCTCCATTATTTAGTATGCTATCGTCACACAAATTCATCCACAAATTGTAATTGTCCTGCGTCTGTATTAATATATACTAAAGTTACAGATCATTTCTTTCACTTAACGATACAGGGTGATCAGAAACATTATTTATTTTGCTCTCTTTTTTATCGGCCCCCTAAATCTTGTCTTAAACCAGTCTTTGTTGAAAAACATGAGGAAGACATAGTTTTTTATAAGTAATCTCTAAAAAATAAAGAGTTAAATTGAACACGTGTCATTTGTATTAAATATATTTAAAACACTTTAAACACACGTAAATATAAATTTATTTAAAAGATGTTAAATTTTTTTTATCCAAAGCTTTTCGCTTTAAAAGCTTTGGATTTCGATGATGCTTTACTATTAAAGCGAAAAGCTTTGGATAAAAAAAAATTTAACATCTTTTAAATAAATTTATATTTACGTGTGTTTAAAGTGTTTTAAATATATTTAATAGTTTTTTACATACCCAATGTTTGAAAACATTTCATCGAGGGATAAGTTTGTAAATTGAAAAAAAAAAATGATCGTTTGCAAATCTTGCTAAATTTTTGAGGAGTATATGATGCTTCCAATTGTTGAATAATAGAATAGGTATTGATTAATTTTATTTTATTATCATTTGTTATAAATATTTGATTAAGGAAAATGTTAATGTATTAAAATAGATTGTAGTTAAATACTGTACTGAATAAGTCATTTTATTTCATGTACCCGGTGATTTAATTATTTATAATTTTAAGCAATGTATAGGTAACTGAATTACGAAAATACATACGTGAGTAGAAATAAGACTGCCATGGATAATCTAAATAATAATCATGAGGAAAATGGCTGTTTAAGGTAATAAAGGCATCTACGCATATTTGAAATTTCTTCAAATTGTCGCGAAATAAAATATGTAACTTAGTTTAAATATTATTTATTGTGAGATATTTACTAAAACAATTTTTAATTTATAAAAAATAATTTTACGCGATCATCGCGCAAAAAAAGCTATGTTATTTTTTTTTTTTCTTTGTTCATAAATCTAGAGATTTTAAATATTTCATAATTATAGTTATTATATAGTTATTTTAGTAATATATATAAATAAAGAGAAGTGTCTGTGTGTCTGTGTGTGTGTCTGTGTGTGTATCTGTGCTCTGGTGCTCACACTACTAATCGCAGAGCCTCCAAATTTGGCATATAGGTACCTGGGACCCTGCAGGTGTGCACCTCAACGAGATTTTTTCGAATTTCGAATTTGAATTTTTTTAATTAATGTGTTTTCGAATTTAAATATTGGCTTCAATGTTTCATTTTTCAGAAATTTGTTTCGTTTCAAAAGTCTGCGTATCTTAGCAACGGCTATTAAACTATTTATTTATTTGAATTCATTTGAGGAAGAAATCTTTTTTATTATATTTATTGAAATCAAATAGTTATACACATACAGTAGAAAAAATTAAACATATTAAATTTTTAGATTTTGGCATATAGGTACCTGGGTCCCTGCAAGTGTGCACCTAATCGAGATTTTTTCGA
Organism: Salticus scenicus; assembly: GCA_963930645.1. Lineage (NCBI taxonomy): Eukaryota > Metazoa > Arthropoda > Arachnida > Araneae > Salticidae > Salticus > Salticus scenicus. The sequence continues at coordinate 302,307,727 of OZ005649.1, forward strand.
ATTTCGAATTTGAATTTATTAAATTAATGTTTTTCCGATTTTAAATATTGGCTTCTTTGTTTCATTTTTCATAAATTTAATATTTTGCTTCAATCGTCTGCGTATCTTAGCAACGGCTATTACGCAACTTATTTTTATTTAATACATTCATTTAAAAGCGATTTTTTTTTTTTTTTTTTTTTTTTGAAACAAAATTGTAATGCAGTAGAAAAAATTAAGTATAATTAATAGTTTTAATTTTAAAAACGTTTTTATAACAGTTACGTTTAAGTTTTTATAGTAGACCAACTTCTTATTTTTAATTTTTTTAATTAATTCTTTTAAAAGAAAAAACTTTTTTTTTTTTATTTTTTTTTTATTATTATTATTTACAGTATTTATCGGGAAAAATGGAAGTACATACATAGCAAAAAGGATTAAATTGATTAAAATTTATTTGTTTATATATATATATATATATATATTAATCTACTTTTTATTTTTATTTATTTTATTACATTGGTCGAAATCAAATCGTAATATAGTGTAAATAGCATGGGCTATAAAATACATGGTTAAAAACTAAAATATTTAATAGATGCTGAGATACAGTCATCTTTAAAATCGCAGTTCTTAAATAGTAGCAGATCTTTCCTGTCGTCGATAAATATCCAGATTAAAGTGCCTGGGAAAGATCTTTCTGCAGGCATGGGAGACCTAGACCTGATGCAGTGCGGGAGGGAAAAGAGCTGCCGTAGACAGCGAGTACCCGAAGCGAGGTTTGAAGCAATTTTAGTTACTTTTTTTTTAGTTTTTTGTGTATAATGTGGTGTAAAAAAATAAATATTGATAATTCCTTCTAAAATTCATTTAAATATAGTGACCAGCGAAGCGGGCGTAGCCTGCTAGTAATAAAATATTTATGTGTATTTAAAAAAAAAAAAAAAAAAAAAGCTGTCATAAATGAATTAACAAATGATACAGGAAAAAAAAATATTTAATGCAATATGATTTAATTAAAATTGCTGCATAATAACATTATTATTAATTTAATTTTACGGTAAACTTTTTATACGGAATAACTTTAAAAATATAAAATTATAGTATTAACGATATTTTGTTTCGCAACTTTATTCATTTTTTTTTATGATTTAATTAATAACTCTTTTGATTTTGACTGTTTCATAATTTTTAATTTATAGTGAACTAGCGAACTTCACTCGCTCTACTGGTAACTAGGTTTAAAGAAACATTTTTAAGTATAAAATTTGAAAAAATATATAATTCCTGTGAAATCGATCCAGTCCTGGGTACGATTAACCGCTCCCTTTAAAAGCGTCTTCCTTGTCGAAATATACCGGGTTCGAATCCCCAGTGTCTGTGACAGAATCTTAATCGGGCTCGTTATGCGAGCGAAGAAAGATAGGAATTCGTACATGACTTTCAATTAAATGCCCATTGCCTTCAGCAGCCTTTCCCCCAGCTTGCATTATCCCGGATACGTTAGAGGAAAAGAAAATATCTAAAAGAAGATATTACTATGATGCAGAAGCAGACTAAAATTTCGAGAAAATCTCAAAGCGATAGGTTAAGTAAATGAAAGACAAAGGGAATGACATAAACAAAATTTCGGTTTAAAAGATGCCATTACTATGATAAAGTGCGAAAAGTAAACATTCGACAAAATTTCGTAGGGTTAGGGCTACTACGATAAAAGATGTATATATACACACTAGGGGCTGATAATGCATTGCGATCTATAAGAGGCATTTATATAAATCATATTTGAATAAATTTATACTGAACAAATCATAATGAAATAATAATTTTTTTTTTAATGCACACAATTTTTTACTATGTATTATGGTATGTTTAACACTAAAGTTTATAGGCGAGGTTGCCAAATGAGTAATACATTTTTATTTTTAAACACCACTAATTCTTTAAAGTGTCTATCTATTGATTTAATCTATCTGTATACCTCTCTCTCAATATATATATATATATATATATATATATATATGATAGAAATCTTAATAAACATTAATCTTAATATTTTAGCAATTAAGAGATACATGTCAATACCAACACAGCAAAAATAAAACTAATAATAACACATTGGTAAAACTATCACAAAAAGGTTGCAATACATGTTAAGATCCAATAAGAGACAAAAACAATTTAAATTACTTACGCCCACTTGAACAACAACAAACAAAAGGACCATTAAACATAATGGTGCTTAAAAAATGCTTAAAAGTAGATTACATAAAAAATGCTTAAAAGTAGAAGTATTAACTCATCAGGGGGCAAGTACTTCATAAAGCTGTGAAAGCTGCAACGATTTCGTAAAACAATATAGCTAACAATAGCAAATTTATATTGTTCAGATCCCAATCGAGCAGCAAAACCATTTTGAATGAGAAATCAAATAAAATAATAAATCAAATCATCAAGGAAACCAGTGAGAAAAATAGACAAAAATCGGAGAAACTACATTTAAAGCTATCAACCCAACATGGAGAAAAAAAGTTGCCATCATACTAATGAAATTAAAAATAAATTCTTTGCAAGCTTCGACTAATCGATAAAGAATTAACAACTGAGCATTTTCAATAACGATGAAATTCACAGTGTAATTGTTGATTTAGTTAAATTTTAATTTTTAACATTAGTTAAATCAATGAACTTTAAAACCTTCATGGAAAAGAAAATTAATGACAGCTAGTATTAATTCAGCAGTGAGCAAGCGCCATCTATCGTTCAGCTAGATAAACATTAATAATTCAGTTAAAATAATTCAAGTTTAAACAAACAATTGCTCTGAGATGTATTATTTTAAGAAGATTTTTAACTTAATGATTCAAGCGATTATGTGGCACCATATAATTAATTAATTAGTTTTGATATTAGTAATTTTAAACCTAGATTAATAAAGCTTAATCTTAAAGTTATTAATAAGAATTAAATGTTAAGTTTCAATTAACACCTTCACAAGCATTACACCCAAAAAAGCACACATCTAAGGAGAAGCAGTACAAGGCAATCTTAAATGATTAAAGTTTATTTTATTTGTTTTAATAATTGTAATTATTATTATTATTACTTAAGTTTTTTATTTTTTTTTATTTTAGAGGGTGTTTACGCCTTTTTGTAACGAATTTGCAAAGATATATGTATAAACAAACATAGGAATTTTATTTTGTAATGTGTTCAGTTTGATAGCCCTTTTGTTAAACTATCATATTAAATCTTGATTTCATGGATAGCACAGTATTTATTAGAACGTCAAGGTTGATTTTTTTCCACTCCTCTTCCAAAACTTTCCATAGTTCATCCAATGTTTTGGGATGTCGCTTTTAAAGAGATTGTTTTAAAAGTCGAGATGTACAATAATCCATAAGAGACACATCAGTGGACTTTGGTTGGATGCATATAAAGCGAATAGCTTCAATTCCAGTTTCATTTTTCATATTAAAAAAAGAAAGAAAGAAAAATAGAGCAGTAAATTAAAGAGGTATGATTTGTAACCTTATCCTGATGGAATTCAACACATTGAAGATTGTTTGAGTTAGGTGATGGAATTTATTTTTTGAAAATAGGTGTAAAACATATTTACTAGAGTAATCTGAGTTAATTATAACATTTTTTCTATTTTCCTTATTTTAATTTTTCGGTATAAGTGAATTCAGTAATAACTATAAAACCTTTAGAAAACCTTTTCTTGTTTTCTTTTAATGAATATTTAAATTCTTTTTCTTTTCCTTTGCGCCAGTAAATCGATCTTCTTCTATAGAAAGCAGATAATAATAGTCAAGCCTCACCAATATTAACTATACATTTCCATTTTTCACTCATCAAAAAGTTTTCAGACAACAATATGCACATAGTCTTACGCCGAGAAACATGTTTCGGCATTAACCGATGAATATCATGTTTTTTCGTTAAGATTAGCTTTAAATCAGATTTTATAACATTATTCACAGTTTCTACAGGTATATATAAAGATTTTACGATAGCTCTTTGAGGGTTCGATTTTCTTTTAAAGCATGAGATGCGACTTTAGATTTAATAGGAAATATACGTATCTTTGCTGGGTATAAATTTTTCGCCTTTTTTTCCAGTTAAAAGCAAACTTTGACATTTATTTATTTATTTATTAATTATGTCCTGTATTTTACGTGTAGAAATATTAAAAGCATGCTTTTCACATCATTCTTTTATAACTGAATAAGAGTATTTCTCTTCGGAAAGCTCAAAAATATAGCCTTCGACCCATTGTTTATTTTCGAGCGACATTTTGAAGAAAAAAATGTTTATAATGCTGCAGAAGTCAGTTAAATTTTATTACAATTTGATGTCTATCACGTTTTTATTTTAAATTTAAAATTTAAATACAAGGAAAAGTCAAAATCGTTACAAAAATGTATCCTCTGTGTATGTACGTGTGTGTGTGTGTGTATATATATTTATAAGCGATTGTTTAAAATAAAATGAGTGGTATACAAAAATAAATATGTATTATTCATCTGACAATCTTATTTAGAGGGCCACATGGAAATATTGATATATTTTAAAGGTTAAAATTTGAAACGGTTCTGTATTTTCTTTTGTGTTATGAGTTTTATCACTTTACAATATCCTTTAAATAAGATTATGACTTCAATTTGTGTATCTTTATGTTTGTCTGCGCTCCAGTATCCGTTAATATTTTTAGTAAAACGCTCTAAAGTTAATTTATGATATTCCAGTTTTACAATATGGGGGATACAGAAAAACAACCTATATGGAATTTTTAAATTAAATAAAAAGATGTAAAAATAACTTTTGCGAGTTTTCTTCTTTCCTAATTGAAAACAAAGTGTATTTTTATGTGTCATTATGGAGATAAATGTGCTGAAAGTTAAACGATTCAGTGGGTTTTTATATAGTTAGAATTATCCAATCTTTGCGAACCACATAATTATTAGTTATTGTTTAGTCTATACCGAACACACATGATTTAGTTTCAGAAAAGGAATTATAAAATACTTAAAAATATTTATTCCGAAATAGTGGTGTTTAAAAGGCATAAATATTTGCATCTATGATATACTTCATATTAATTAAAATAAGACTAAAGAAAAATCTAAAAACGGAAAAATTACAGGAAAAGAAAAAAATATTTTAAGTAATTTGTTCTGCTTCAAAGTATTTGATTAATAAAACAGTTCCATTAACAAGTTTTTAATATGTTCTGTAAAGTTTCTATTAAAAGATTTTTAAACGTACATAAAGAAATTATACATAAGCATTGTGCTGATTAAACTACATTGTTTCTTTGCTTTATAAGAACAATCAATTTGATTTTATTCATAATTATGGCTTTTTTATAGTTATTTCAATTGTTGTAATATATTTTTGTAAAAATAAAACTGTCATAAATAATCAAAGAAAGATTTTCAAAGAAAAAGCTTCATTAAAGTATAACGATGTTCTATAGTAAACTTAATTTTCATTAATTTTATTAACCATTTTATTATGAACTACTGAACAGTTTTATACAAATGAATTATTGTGTCACAGCAAGCGTTGCCAAATTTAGGATCTTTTAAGTTGAATAATCACCAATAATTGTGAGAAGGGATATTTGATATACATAATAGACGATTAATATTCTAAGTGATTAGGCAACATTTACTATTAAAATTTAGTGGTTGGTATTGAATAAAAAAGCTTTTAAATTCTGAAACACTGGTCACAGGGATGGTCTTAAAGGGTGAAAAAAATAGTGTGAAAAAAAATAAATGTGAGTTCATGAAATAGTAGTATATGGGAGTTATTTGTGAATATATGGGAGAAAAACTTAATTTAATGAAATTTCAATGTGGGGTAATAATAGAACCTCGGATACACGAAGGAAGTGTTAGTAAATCCGCTCCATTTCTGAAATTTTCATGAACAGCTGTAGTGAAAGAGACTGAACTGTCGAGTAAATGATTGGTTCTGAGGTAAATGTGTGGGTTAAGAATTTACTTTGTACATTTTGATAGAAGCAATTTAAAAAAGTTAATTTACAAGACAAAAATTCAGCAGATTAAAAGCCACTTATTAAAATTTTAAAAACGAAATAACCTCATTTTACTGACATTTGTAAATGAATGTACTTAAGATGAGTACAGTTAACTTTAAAAGAAAAAAAAAAATTCAAATATTATAAAACAGTTATAATCCATTCCTGGCATGATTCCCATTTGGGAACCTCCTACATTTTCTGTACATGTTAACGTTATTCAGCACCTCGGTGGTCCCTTACGGGTGCCATGATTCCTTAAAGATTGCAAATAAAAGTGAAATTCTTGAACAACCACGTAGACCCAATTTGTTGAGACACACAAATTTATTTTCCTTACTCTCGTTTTTTTTTTTTTTTTTTTTTTCAGCAGAAAAATAATACGGTTTTTTTCATAGCAGCAAAGAGTTACTTAGGAATAATTGTTTTTGTTGCACCAAATTTATCTCGATCATTGGTAAGTAATTAATGTATGCATGTATTATTTTTCATCATTTTGTAATTTGAACGGCTACAAAATGAATCTAGTTATATCTACCTATTCATATTTGGAAACCGGACTTAAATTTAAAAATTTGAAAATTTTTTGGAACATTAATGAAAAAAAAAAATATGTTTTACTTATTATTTAGATGTAAATTAGCAATAATAAATTAAAAACTGATTAAATAAAAATTTGGCAGTTGATGGGTTAATTTTTTTATTATTAATCTTTCTTTTTTCTTGCAGTTAATAGATAAAGAAATTAAATATTTCGAACAATAATTTGGCTGACACGGGAAAGTACTTTATTTTAAATCCTGTTAATGGTGACTATTTTTAAATTTAATGCTTTAATATGTCAGATGGCACGATGAAGTTTATATATCCATACCTTATTTAAGCAGATTTCTGGAAATAAGTAATTTAAACGAAATGCATATAACTTTGAAACTAATTTTGATTCTGAAACTAAATATACAGTGCCAAAGCATTTTTAAAGTATCAATTCTTATGTAAATAAGCGAATACTGGAATAAAACTGTATTTTAAAATATTTTCACATTTTTTCTTTAAAGTACCCCATTAATCATTGTGACATATTTTAATATTTTTGATACAGACCCAAGCTTTGATCGCTTTAGAAAGAATTTAACTGAGTCTGAGACACACAGATTCCATTACGACGATTTGTCGCCTTTGTGTCTAGACATACAAAGATAAAGCCAATACTTTTAATATTAAGCGCACTACTTATATTCGAAATATGTATTTATTAGAAATAGTTTGTGAATCATTAATCATTCTGTTTGATATGACTGAAGTAGAAATAATATCCAAATGTGATTCCCGAAGTTGATAAAACATTCAGAAACTAAATTGGATTCAAGGGTTATTTATTCAGAAAATTTATTTCCTACGTTCACATATTTTTCTTTTTTTCGGGTAGATAAAAATAATCGTTTGCACACGCTTTCTTTTAATGTTATTTTTAATTTTATCTCTTATCATATTTATTAAAATAAAGTATAGTACTTTCATCAAAGGATAAATGGTAAATATGTAAATATTTTACTCTGTAATAAAACTTTTAAGAAAAAAAAGGTGATAAGACAAACTCTAAGAATCTCATTTTTAACAGAACATTCGTTCTACTGTTAAACAATATCTACTATACAAGATATATTACATAGAAATTGTTTAAAATTTTTTCAAAAATATTAGTCTAAAAATTATTAATTAAAACATAGTTATGAATTTAGAACATCAGGTTTAATTGGAGATATATTGATTTATTTTTCCAATAATAAATTCAATTATACATTTAAATTAAAATGTAATTTATTAATTTAGTAATATAATAATTTAATGTAAAAGTTACTGCAAAAATATATTGTTCAATTGTGTATTATTTTTAATACCCAAACAAAAAAGGAAGCGGTGTTGTAAATCATTGTCTCTTCCTCTCTCTGCATGTGTGTGTATACACCGAGAAAAAGATATATGACTGACATCTAGAATCTAAATTGTGGCTCTAGTAAAAATAGTTTCATGGGATCCTTATAAATTCTAGTTCCCTTTGATAGCGAATTCTAAAAACCCCTATTAGAATTCTAGATCGTTTTCCTATATTATGGTGGGGTCAATTTCTTTTATAAAAACTCTGTCAATAAATGCAACACACAAGGGCGAGTCTTAGTAACTGTAATTTTGTCTTATGACCCAATTCTAGGAAATCAACGAGAATTTCTCCCAATACAATGGATTCATCACATTCATAATATTTATAATATTGTTTCACCATCTAAAATAATGCAGACTAGAAATTCTCGATCATTTCGTATGTCCAATTTATTTATTTACCTTACACGAATAACTCAAAAACCTATATATCTAGTTTAGGGCTTTAGAAAATGGCTACTTATTCGATCTAGATGAAAGCGGCATATTTTTTTCTCTCAGTGTATAGTAGCGTCTATGTGTGCTACGGTAGAATCTAAAGGAACAGATCTACATAAATGTGTTTTTTATTTTATTTTACTTTTTAGAGTTATCATGAAAACATATGACTTAATAGAGATGCTTTTAGTTATATTTGATGAGAATCTATTTGATAGATAAAAAAAAATAGTAATATGTGTCTGTTTAAGCCATTTTGCACTGATGTTTTAAAATGTGCCAGCTGACAAACATCCAACCTACAAGCCATGTTAAATTATAAATTAAATGCATTTTTAAATTATAATTTTATTTTTCTCTTTTAATCGGGATTTAAAATCAATTTTGAAAAAAAAAAAAAAAAAAAAAAAAAAAAAAAAAATTGGTTATAAATATTGATTATGAGACAACAGCCTAAAAATCTCTAAATTCAATTGAAAGATAGAAATTGTATAAAAATTTCTTTAAAAAACTTCTTAATTGAAAATCTTATTTTTTTTATCCCACTTTTCTATGATATTTTAAAAATTTGTGAGCTGTGGATTTTCCAATTTCCAATACATTTTATATGATAAGAGTGTTTTTGTACTGTATTAAAAAAAGCACTTTTTTAATCACTAATTTCCAATTGATTTTTACAACAACAACGATAATAATAATAACAATAAAGAGTTCTCAGCACAAAAATTGCTACGTTTGGATGCAAGTTGGAAGTTTTACAGAAAAATAATATTGAATTAAATTCAAATCCAGAATTGCGCTAACAACTCATAATTTGCAAGGTAGCGTTTTTAAAACTGGAAATTATAGATTTCATTAACACACACACACACACACATATACATATATATTATAATTGTAATTAACGCTTTTCTTTTGAAAGCTAGCTTTACACTTGCATAATTTTTGTTCTTATTGTCTTCTCATTAAAAAGTTTAACTTCATGTTAGATGCACGACAAAGCAATTTCGATATAATATTTAATTAAATAGAAAATAATTATCACACGATAGTATTCATTAAAATATTAAATACCTAAACTGTAAATAATATATTCAATTATACCTTAAATGCAGAATAAACAAATTTAAATCATATAATTATCTTCATATCTTTAAAGACATAAAGTTTAAAAGTATTTAAATTTCGATTTATAAATAAAAAATCCATTGTAAATTTATTTAATAATTGTACAGTTCTACGTTTCATGGAAATTTCCACCAAACTATCAGTTAAAAAACAGAGTATATAGACGACTATTTTACAAATTATATATATTATTATATTCTTCTCTGTCGAAAAGAATTACATTTTAATGTTTTAAAACTAAGTACAGTCTATTTGAAATATTTTCACTATCATTTATTACAACTTATTTTATTATTTATTTACACAAATTTCTTTTGAAATTCAAGAGAAAGGTTGAAATTAATTATATAAATAAAGAATATAACTTCGAATTTCATTATATTAGTAGAAACATAAATTCAACTTTAATCAATGACAAAAAAGTAATAATAATTTCGAGAATTATTACATTCGAAAAAAAAATACTTTAATGACAGTTAATCTGATTCCTTTATATGTAAGAACATAATTGAAACCATACTAAATTTTTACACTTCTATACTTCTACTATTTAAAAAAATGGCTAACATTAGTTTAAAAGAACCAAAATTATAAAATTTTCTCTTATTGATATGCTTATCTCTTGAACACAATTGACTAAATTTATGTTGTTACAAAGGGTTAAATTGCTTTTCTACATTAGAACTGTTGTTTCAAAAATGAATATTTGCAGACATACGGGATATAAGGGTGCTTCACAGAGTTCTGCGAAGCTCAAACTTGGCGACTCAAACTGACAAAAAAAAAAAAAAAAAAAAAATAGTAGTATAGAGTTATTAAAAACTGGAAGGGCTTTTCCTATTACAAACAAAGGTTACAGAATTAGAAGTTTCTCCACTGTAACTTCTTGAAACTTCGCCAAACTTTTGCCAAATCTATAAAAGGGGAGACCCTTTCTGGGTAAAGTCATTTTGTGTTCAGACCTGTAAAATGAGAATTTATCCGCAAGATACTGTGCACGATCATTCTGAATCTGCGACGTTTCAGCACTGATTTGTATATAACGTAATTTACTTGATTTTTGTGTTACAAGCGACAGTTTGTTATTTTCAAAAATGTTTTGTGAATAAATTACATTCATCGTCTAGAAACTTCCTATTTAGTTTATAATCCAATTACTACCTACAAGAACATCTTCACTTTTTTACCATATTGTAAAATTAAATTTTTATATTTCATTGCCAACCTAATGTGCGTGTGTCCATGAGATTTTTTTTTTCTTGTAAGTCATTCAGTGTGATAATTCTTTGATAATTATTCTTTTTATTTCATTTGATGAGGAAGTTATTGCGTACTTTGATGACTATTTTGTTGCGTACTTTGATAAATATATTTTATTGCGTTTTTTAATTTTTAAATATGAAAAAAAAATTGTTAATGTACTTGTAAATAAACTTTAATATGCATTTTAAATCACATTCAAGTGCATCACGAATTTTCCCTATATTCATAATTCATGAGATTTCGAATTCCATATATATGCATTAATGTTTTTTTATGTACAACATAAGGTATTTACATCAAGCTTTTTATTTTATTTATTTATTTATTATTTTTTTCATGAAAAAAAAAATCTATAAATTTTGTCATTTTATTTAAGAAGTTAAGTTTACTAAAAAAAAAAAAAGAGTAAACATCATATTTAGGTAAAAAAAAAACGATTACATTTTCCTATATTATCAGTCACAATACATAGAAACATAGATGTTACTGCAAGTAACACCGTAAATCATTATACATAAACAGTTCTTAAACACACAGAGCGGCTTCCTAAAACAATTTTATCAAATCAGACAGACCAAAAAAGAAAGATACTGAGCAAAATCACACATTAAAAGAAAAAGAAAAAAAAACACGGTCCGGAAACAAATCATTTTATCGCTGTTCTGTTTCGTGTTATTTTACGACGCCTAAAAGCAATTAACTTATGTGACCTGTAACGAACTACAATTCTAGTCCGAATGTACTCGTTTTAGAAAAGCAATAAATTGCATAAAGAAGATTAAATCTATGACATTAAGAGTCGTTGGAATATCTGCAAACAAGAGCAATAACACGCTATCGTCATCATAAATTTTATATGAATTTTAGGGAACATGTACAATGATGTATATAGATAAGCACATTTAAACCCAAAGAGAAGTATATTAAATGTGAAAAAGATAAAGCCCTGTCAGAGCGATGATTACGAACGTGAGATATTGTTCAAAACTCGTTATTATTAATTTCCAAATATCTAATTTCCTCCGATAGTTGTTAGACATTCGTTAATTAAGGTTTTTGCTTATTACCTGTAAGTATATTTATGGAGCAATATCGATTCGTATGTGATAAAATATTGAATTTAATAAGTCTGTTAGCGTACTATTTGCGAAAATATAGTTTCAGGAATAATTATATTGTGATTGATTGCGAACATATGTTTTCCTGCATAATGTTTAATCTAGTCTTTAAATTCCATGCAAAGAGTTTATGCATTTCTGCACGAATTCAAATATCTGTACAATTTCTTGTAATTAATGTCTGTAAGTGTAATTAGAAATAAAGATTTTTAAGTACATTCTATTGTTTACATTTATTAAAAATTCTTTACATTCTAGCGACGAAAAAAAGATATTTTCTTGTAGCACTTGAATCCCCTTAATATTTATAACCTATATTAAGTGCCTTCCTTGGTGATGGATTCTTTTTTTTTTTTTTTTTGGGGGGGGGGGGGGCGGGGAGGGGGATTTTTATTTTTAATTATTGTCTGCGTTTTGTTTTAAATTTCGTTTAAATATTATATTTGCATACATATTTTGCTGACCTTTCTTAAGTACTATTATGTCTTGTAAACACATATTTCAATAATTTTTGTTTTTTAATAATTCGATCCTGATAAAAATATTAAAAAATTAAATACTATCTTAACAACTGAAGATTACATATTGAAAATGTATAATTTAACTAAAAGATGGTGAAAAAAAAAGAAAATTCATGAAATAATTAGAAAAAATAAAAATAAAAAATAGCAACTGTAATGCCATCAGGGATTTTTAAAACTCTTATGGTAAATATATATATATATCAGTAGTGGTGAAGACTGATAGCAAACTTTCTTTATCAGTACCCAACAATGATATAAATGTATTTAAAAATGATGTACTTAACAAGGAAATATGAATTAATGAATGTTGGAGAGAAATTGTTATTTTAGAGATACTCTCCAATCTGTACCATACATTGCGTTGGTTTATATCTAAAAAATAATAATTTAAATAATACCCAAGTTCATTAAATTTTTACTGGGTCATAAAATAAAATTTTGAATACTAAAAATATCTCCTATCTTATTAAGCTGTCTTCTTGGAAAAACTTATCCAGAAACCAATGATAAAAAACAATAAGAATTTATAACTAATAACCTTTTATTCCTCTTTTATTCTAAACATAAAAATTCTTTATCAAAAATTAATTAAATTAAAGAGATATCATTATTGATAATAAATCAATAGCACTTTAAGCGAGACTTAGCCAGTTTTTTTTTAAGGAGGAAGAAAAAAGAATGAAATCTAAAAACTTTAGATATTTTCTTTTATATATATATAATTTAAAGTATTGACTCACCCGACGACAAGCGTTCAACTTTAATGTAATCCAGAATTCGGACATCAGGCATAACGGGCTATTTATTAACAGAGCTTTCACCACAGTTTTCAGAGCATCATAACTGCCGCGAAGATCCAACCTTTACTTCAGGGGCGCATTTCATTTCCAGCCTTATGCACCTCCGAAGGCTCCTTTGTTTTTACTCTCCAGTCATCCGAAGATTTCTACTCCTGGACTCTTGGGCGTACCGGCCTCTTCCAGGTCTATAGCATCTGCGAGGGTATAACCTTTTCTTCACTGGATCATTTCTCCTTCAAAAATTTTCCATCATCTGACGATATTCTCCTCTGTTTTTACTCTCCAGTCATCCGAAGATTTCTTCTCCTGGACTCTTGGGCGTACCGGCCTCTTCCAGGTCTATAGCATCTGCGAGGGTACAACCTTTCCTTCACTGGATCATTTCTCCTTCAAAAATTTTCCATCACCTGACGATATTTTGTAGTTTTCACTTACAGGCCCATTTTGACTCCGCCTTCTGCCACACACGGGGCCTTTCCCTTTTTTGTTAGTGGTCGTTTTTTTTACCAATGTACTTCTATGCTTCTCTTCTCTTGACCCCCTCTGCTCTTCTTAGAAATCTCGGTTATCGAAAATCTGCTCCACCTCTTTTTTCCTCATTTATAGCTGCAATAAACCATTTTCGTGAGCTTTTGTAGTTTAGTGTCAAATGCTTTCTCCGCTTGTCGCCTGACTGTCTCGTAGATTCATATCAAGAACACATTACAATTCTCCCTCCTTCAATTTTACAATTATGGCTTCCCGCTTTTACATTTAGCAATTTATCGCTCATGTTAAAAAAAAAAAAAAAAAAAAAAAAAAAATTACCTGCCCATATTTACATACAAATCACTTTTTATTACAACAATGAACTTAAAAAATTACATAAGTTGTAATACCGAGGGAAAAAAGTACACACACACACACATATATATATATATATATATTAGCAGGCTTTGTCCGCTTCGCTGGTTATATATTGAAATGAATTCTCAAAATAACATATCAAAGTAATAGTAATAAAAAAAGCATTGAAACCAGTTAACTATTGAAATCTAAGTTAAAGTTCTCGCTACCTTCGGTAGCGGTTTTACCACGCGCCACACATCGAGTCTGGAGAAACAATGTCTTCGTTAGCGCCTTGCCTGCATGTTACTCCTTCTTCCTCGCGGGTAAAGTGGGAAGATTTGCAAAGTCACATCAAAATGCATATTAAGTACATTTAATCAAAACGCACACACCAAAATTTGCCATTCAAAAGTAATTTGGAGCACATTTAGGTTTGAACACGTGTTTTTTGCCCCGCCCACCCCTAAGAGGGAGGGGGAGTAATTTCACAAAATCCCTTTATAGTTCATGTTGCATACACGTACATAACCGACACATTAAAAATTTGAGATCATGAGATTATTTGAAAAGAGTTATGTTTAAAAAAATGTTTTTTAGCCTCGTTCTTAAAGGAAAGAGGGTGGAGGGAATTTTGCAATGTCTCTTTGTATTATCAGTTAGGTGCATGCAACTGACCCACACGTCTAAAAGGTCCTTCCTAAAATAATTTACTGCAGATTTACGCATTAATACATGTTTTTGCCCCCTCGCTACCTAAGGGGCGGTAGGGTGTAATTTCACAAAATCACTTTGTAGTATGTGTTGAATGCGTATAAGCAGTCCACAAATAAAAAATTGCCATTCTATGATAATTTTGAACAAATTTACTTGTGGAAACATGTTTTTTATCCACCAACCTCAAAAAAAGGGGGGGGGGGGAATAACACGGAAATTTCAAATAATCCCTTTTTAGTTTGTGTGTGTTGAGTACGCATAACCAATAGACATATAAATAAATCGCTTTCCTGAGATAATTTCGAGCAGAGTTAATTTTTAAAAAGTGTTTTTGCCTCCTCCCCTCCACCACCTTTAAAAAGAGGAAAGATTAAATTTCACGAAATCCCTTTATAATGCGTGTTGGGAAAGCATAACCAGCTCACGCATAAAAATCGCCTAAGATAGTTCAGAGCAGAGTTGCGCATTGAAAAATGATTTTCCCACCCCCCACCACCAAGAATTTTATAAAATATCTTTGTAGAGTATGTCTTGAATACGCATAATCAATCTACAGATTAAAAAATCGCTATCCTGAGATAATTTGGAGCACAGTAACTCTTATAAGCGTGTTTTTGCACCCTTAAAGGGGGGAGGGAGAAATTTCATAAAATCCCTTTATAGTGCGTGTTGGGAACGCATAAACAACCCACACATAAATTTTAATCTTACCGAGATAATTTGAAGCAAAGTTATATGCCTGGAAACGTGTTTTTTACCCCCCACCCTGCCCTTAAAGGGGGTGGGGGGAGAAATTTCGTAAAATCCCTTTATAGTTCGTTTTGGGAACACATAAACAACCCACACATAAATTTTAATCTTACTGAGATAATTTGAAGCAAAGTTATGCTTGGAAACGTTTTTATTCCCCCCCCCCCCTGCCCTTAAAGGGTGGGAGGGAGAAATTTCGGAAAATCACTTTATAGTGTGTGTTGGGAACGCATAAACAACCCACACATAAAATTTTATTTTACTGAGATAATTTGGAGCAAAGTTATGCTTCAAAACGTGTTAATTCCCCCCCTACACTCAAGGGAGAAAGGGGCTTTCGCAAAATCCCGTTACAATGGGTGTTGGACACAGGTAAAAAAGCCACACACTAAAATTTGTGACCTTAGATTTCCACGGAGGAATTTAGCGCTAAAAGAGGGGGTTGAATTTGCCCCCTCGTAACTCTCCCGCAAAATCGAAAATCTGAAAAAATCAATAATGAGTTTTTGGAAATACCTTTAAGAAAACGCTTGGCGGTATTTTTATATCTTTGAGTTTACTGGTACAATTTTACTCGAAATTTCGTACTTTGTTTAATTTGCCGCCGAAAATCATTTTTACCCCCTTCCCCCTTAAAAATCCAAAATTCCAAAATCGCAGAAAAAGATTTTTTTGTACTTAAGTCTAGTCTCCTCATCTGCAATTTCTTCACTGTGAAGTAGTTTGGAGCCGAGTTATGCTTGTAAATGTGTTTTTGCCTTCTGCACCTCCGAAAATCATTTTTACCCCTTCCTCCCTTAAAAATCCAAAATTCCAAAATCGAAGGAAATTATTTTTTTTTATATTCAAGTCTACTCTCCCCATCTGCAATTTCTTCATTGTGAAGTAATTTGGAGCCGAGTTATGCTTGCAAATGTGTTTTTGATTTCTGCACCTCCGAAAATCATTTTTACCCCCTTCCTCCCTTAAAAATCCAAAATTCCAAAATCGCAGGAAATGATTTTTTTGTATTCAAGTCTATTCTCCCCATCTGCAAATTCTTCACCGTGAAGAAATTTGGATCCGAGTTATGCTTATAAAGGTGGTTTTTGCCTTCTGTTCGCCCGGGGGGAACGCCCGGGTATTTCGCAAAATCCCATTTTTGTGAGCGTCAGGGTCCTAAAACCAACCTGCTCACCAAAAATTGTGACTCTATCTCCCATAGGATAGCCACAGTCGTGTTGAGTCAGTGATCATTGGCCAGTGATCAATAATCAGTGAGTTTACTCTTTATATATAGAGATTATGCGTAAACTTGTGTTATAAGCAACAGCAAAAAGTATAATAACAGACAAGTTGAGATGCAGTACAAGATTAAAGTTGAAGTGAAGAACATAAATATTTTAATGAAAATAAAAATTTAATAATTTAATATTTAATGTTTTAAGGATAAATTCAAATTAGTATAAACATCAATAATTTATAAAATATTTTACTAAATTGCAGATTATTATTTTTTTATTTACATAATTAATTTCACTAGCAGGTTTAGAAAGAAGTGTTTATAGAATTTTGAAACCAATGAAAGAACTGAACAAAGGTGTAAAAAGAGAAATAAATGCATGAAACATTTTCCGAAGTCTTTAATAGAAAATATTATAAATAAATAAATACAAAAATCACACCTTTAGTAATTGGGACTCCCTTTGAGGCTTTAAATATTTTAAGCAATTTTTGTGATGAATGGAATTGGCTATCTCAATTGCGTACCTAAAGTTCTTGGCGAGAAACGTCCAAACTACTTCGGTGCATATTTCAAATTTTTATCTATCTGATGCTAAAGCTGATACATACGGGAAGGAAAAAAAAAATGATTTTTGCAATGTTTTATGATATTTACAAAATAAAATTAATAAAATCTTAATAAAATTCAAATTGTAACTATTTGCAATTAAGGTGAAAACATAATAGAACCTCATAAGATGAAATTTTTTTATTTTACTGCAGGAAAGAAAAGTACTGCTTAGTTAAATAAAAGATTTAAGCTAATGCCAAATATCTCTATAAAAATATTTAACTTTCGTAGCGTAACTACTTATTTTTTCTCTCTAACTTTTATTATTATTCACGACTAATTAAAAATAGTTTATTGTATTTTCGGGAAAAATTAAGTAAATAAATGTGTACTTTATTTTCTTATTTTAGCATCAAATATTTTAAAATTAAAATGGGTCTTTTATTTAATATATTTTGATCAGTTATCCGATTGAACTAAAAGGGGTACGATACTAAAGCATGAATATAGGGCCGAGTTATAGGGCCGATAGGGGCCTGTTCCATACAAAAAAAAAAAAAAAAAAGAAAAGAAAGAAAGAACTATTTTATGATATCTACAAATAAATAAATAAATAAATAAATAAAAAATAAATAAATAAATCTTAATAAAATCTATGTTATAATTATTCACATTTAAGGTAAGAACATAAAAGTCATAATTTTCACACTAGAAACGAAAAATGTTCTTGTACAGTAGAGAAAAAATATACTACTTAATTAAACAAAGATTTTACGTGAATGCCAAATATCTCTATATAAGTATATATCCATACAAAAAATCCTGATTAAAAAAAAAAAAAAAAAAAAAAAAAAAACACCAACTTTCGTAGCGTAATTATTCCCCCCCTCTAATTTTTATTATTATTCACGCGAAATTAAAAATATTTTATTTCCGGAAAAAAAATAATAAAAATAAATAAATAAATAAATAAATAAATAAATAAATAATAAGTAAAAGTGTATTTTTTTCCCTTATTTTGGCATAAAATATTTCTTTCTTTTTAATCATTTTAAAGTTAAAATAGGGTTTTTATTTAATTTCTTTTGATCCAATTGTCCGACTGAACTATAAGAGTCCGATCGTAAAGCTGTGTTCCATCCAAAAAAAAAAGAAAAAAGAAAAAACTGTTTTATGATATTTACAAAATAATAACTATTCACATATAAGGTAAGAACATAAAAGAGCCTCATAATTTACACACTAGAAACGAAAATTTTTGTTTTACTGTAGGAAAGAAGATTACGACTTATTGAAATAAAAATTTTAAGGTATAACCAAATATCTCTATAGAAACATTTATCCACACGCGAATTACTAAAAAAAAAAAAAAAAAAAAAAATGCATCGACGTTCGTAGCGTATTTTTTTTTTCTCTAATCTATATATTAATAGGCAAACATGAAATTTGTGGCACATTTTTAATATATTATTAACTATGGGAGCAAAGGATTGAAAGTGGTATCAATGGAAAGGTATGATTACCCAGATTTGCAGAATGCAAAACTTATTTTCTTACGATGCAAGGTAAAGGTACGATGAGGTATTTAAAAATATTTCTATTTTTTATACGCTTTCATTTTACACCCGTAATCTCTTGTATTTAAAATTCCTTTCATTTCAATCGTCTGCGTTCCTATAGCACCGGCTCGAAGTTTTATACCATTGAAGATATTAGCAAATTAAAAAAAAATTGATTTATGAAAGTTCTTTTTTTTCCCTAATTTATTTATGATGTAACTTATTTCTTTCTTTTGTAGCACATAACGTTGTTATAACTAATTTTTCACTGTTCGGACTTATTTTCAACGCTACAAAAACGTTATATGCTACCAGGGTCTTTAATTATCATTCAAGCAAAATTAAAAATATTTTATTTTATTTTATTTCCAGGAAAAAAAAGTGTATTTATTTCTTTATATTATTTCTTTTAATTATTATTGTTTTTAAAGACTATTTTTCTTTTTTAAGTTTACATTCTCTGCCATAAACCGTCTGCCGATTTTTGCCGAATCCGGGTTAAAAACGGAAAGACGGAAAAAGGTGAAAATAAATTAGAAATATCAGTTTTATTACTACAAATTCGGTACAAAATGAAAGGGGCAATTTATTTTTAATCCAGGTGTGCAAACAGTTTTTCGACAAGACAGTTAGATTTTTTAAAATTAACTAAAGTATGAAATTTAGGTAGCAACACTTCATTTTAATCTTTTCATACTTTTTATTGCGAATCAAGCTAACAGAAAAATTCTATTTCTTTTTCTTTTATTATTATTATTATTAATCATTTAAAAGTTATTACTATTATTTTTTTTAATCCATTTATCCGGCTGAACTAAAAAATACGGCATTAGCTAGATTTTGTCCTGATTAATAAGTGTGCGGTTTTTCTTAGCGGTCGTTTGAACGGTGTAGATTTGTATACCGAACTAAAAATCCAGGCAAACAAATAATGAGCTTTATGTATATAGATTTATAACAATGAATCTAAGGGAAAAAAAAAAAAAAAAAAAAAAACGGTGTAAAACAACCACACGACTTCCAGTACCCACTATTATATGCTTTATTTTTTTAAATAATATGATCGGATAAAATTGACCTAACAAAGAATAGAAACCTAAAATTTTTCCGGTATGAGAAACTTAGTACACGAGTAAAGACATATAAAACAAAGTTTACATGGTAAGTTAGAAAATAACAGAAAAAATGGTTGAGTTTTCTTTTAAAACACCTATTTCCGAGATCTAAAAATAAACTACCTAAGCAGGATGACTGTTAGTTTTCCTGTAATAACCATGTAATACATGAGAAAGGATATCTAAAATTGATTTATGTAACAAT
This sequence comes from Salticus scenicus, assembly GCA_963930645.1. Lineage (NCBI taxonomy): Eukaryota > Metazoa > Arthropoda > Arachnida > Araneae > Salticidae > Salticus > Salticus scenicus. Next base: position 302,327,915 of record OZ005649.1, read on the forward strand.
TTTGAAAAAAATTCTTAGAGCTGTTTTTGAGATGCAAACTTTTACCAACACTTGATGTACTCAACCATTGACCAGAAAACAATAATTATACATACAAAAGGATATTTAAAGGGGAGTAATATGACGAGTTTGAAAAAAATCCGTGCAGCTGTTTTTAAAGGAACGCCCTTGCGAGATCTGAAATTGAGCTATTTATACAGGACGCCTACCGATTTTTATGAACTAACCAACTATATTATTCGAAAGGACATCTAATACAATGTTTATAAAGCAGCTTTGAAGGAAATCGTTAGAGCCGTTTTTGAGATACAGACTTACGGTCCCACTTCCGGTTTCCAATGGTTTACTTCCGGTTTTCGAATTTTCACTAAAATCTGGAAACTTCCTCTGTACACCAAACCTGTACCAATTCTGAAGTTTCGTAGTTCCTATCTTTATTATTTTCGGAGATATGATAGCCAGAAGATTCCGCACATACATACACATACATATGCACATACACACACTGACCAATTGCTTCAAAATAATTTTTTGGACTCAGGAGACCTTAAATCGTGTAAATCAGATGAAAACTCGATATCGAATTTTTGGACCGAATCCATACTTCCATTTCCTACAGTAGTAGTGTAATGGAAGTAGTTAGTAATATATAAAAGATTATATCAGGTAAATTATATTACATAAATAATTAACAGAAAAAAAATATCTAGTTAAGTTAAACTTCTGACCACCGCGACCGGACATATAACCGTTTACTGAGATATTGTTTTTTTCTGCAATAGATTTGTAATATGAAATTACTTTTTTTTTTATTAAATTAGGAAGGTTTTGTATAATAGTGTTAATTTCACCTTCAAAAATATAGTTATGTTTTTAAAGAGAAGATTCTGTAACAAGCACTGGTAATAATGCACATCTAAATGATGTGCACCTAATACTATTTTGTTAAGTAAATATTTGTCGAGTTTTGATCTTAGTCTTCATATTGCTTATAAAAAAGAAAGTTTATGATAAAAATTAGCGATCAAACTAAAGAAAATCTGTGAAAAATGTGGATGTGTGCTTCTATAATTTTGCTGCCGACTGTACACTTCCTGTCATATAAAATTCAAGAGATAAGTACATTACTGAATGAAAAACTAAAAAGCTTAAAAAGTAGAACAAATATAAAGATATATTCCAAATCTACGTACAAAAGTTAGGTACCCAATCGAAAACTGAGGAGATTACTTCACAGTACATTGATGGAAATATTTCGAATTTTGAGAGGGCATTCTATCAGAGAGGAAAATGTAAGGAATTTTACAAACTTCAAAATATTACAAACTTCAAATTATATTTGATTTGGTTTTCTAAAACTAATTTGAAAAAGAAAGTTTCAATTAAACAGATATGATGATTATTAGGTCCAAATTTTGCTTGACTGTTGCGTTATAAATCGAGGTTACACTTAGCCTACTTCTCTCTTATTTATAACTGACGTTATGATTTTATGTTATTTTACGACTGATTTAGAGACATTTTAATTTCAGTTATTGTCAAATATGGTCCCCTTCACTAATCTCGATGTCCATCTTTTGAAACTGGTGTAGTGTTTATTTAGATGGCCGTCGATTATTGAACTTAAATTAGAAAAAACAGCTTTATAATTCTTGCGATATGTCCATTCAGATGTAAAGAAGAATATTTTTGAATTTGAGGATTTGTAGATGGCCGTTGGTTATGGAAGTTTACTTTATAAAAAACAGTTTCAGAATTCTTGCGAAGTGTCCAAACAATAACACAGTGCTCGTTAATCTAAATAACAGGCATTTTCTTGTAGATATTATGATGAATTTTACTATATACGAATTGTTGACTTATTTAACACAGCTATAGGTTACCGGATAAGCGTTTTACTATAAAATGGTAGGTGTAATTGGGGGTAATTAAATAATTTTTAGTGGGAGCCGAAAACGACGACTTCACTGGTTAATTCATAATGATGAAGTGACGCTTCGATTTCTTGATTAATTTCGCCAGAGCTCTAGTCGACGCCAAATTCAAAAAGTAGAAAAAAAATGGTTGTAATTATGTTCCATATAAATACATACAATTTTTGAAAAGGTTATCACATGATTGTAATTCAAACGGCCCTTACTAAACGCGCCAAAACACGCCATGAAAACCCGAAACTTTTGAGCAAATTTAACACACCATGTTATGAGACAAGAAATCCACTTATGGCGACAAAACTGAATTTATTTATAAGATGAAAAGAAACCGAATTAGGAAAAATCAAAACAAGCTATTGTAGATCTGCATTAACATCAAAGAACGGATAATATACGATCAAAGGTTTAGATAGAGTTGCAATAAGCAAACGATACATATGCGGGAAGAGGGAGGATGTAAAAATTTAAAGAACATACTCTATGAGAATTCAAGTTGCAATTTAGAGGTTATGAAAATGTGTTCGTTACATATTTTATTTTATTTTTTAATATAATAATTTATTTTTTAGAATATGTCATTATCGACATCACAACTATTAAAGAGAGGTTTCTATTTCGAACAAAGATTTTTTTCGTTGACCCGGCCTTTCATAGTTTTCCGTGTTTTTCTACGAAAATTGCATTAAGGCAGAATCCCTAGAAACATCCTAACGGAGAACACATTAACTGGACCAAGAACTCTCACGTAGCTAAATGATCTTAACCCGTTAACGCCCGATTAAATTTTGCAAAATGTTATTAGCTGATTATTTCCCTTATAAATTAACATAGACAGCTGACAGTAAAATACATTAACTTAAAAAATTCTTCTGATAGTTTTAAATTTAAAGCTATCCTCATTTATTGCCGTTTAGTGTTCTAGCGAGAAAACTTTGAGATAGAAAAACTTTGAGATAACAGATTAATTTCCTATTATATGTTCACAAAGATCTCGAAAGTAAAGTATTATAATATATATTATTAATCAACTTGATTTAAGTTAGCATACCTGCGCAAAAAGCAAATATAGGTGCGACAAATAAAAAATCATAAAATGATTATCCAAATTATGAAATAATAATTAATAGTAGGCACAAAAAAACTTTCAGGGATCATTTAGAGTGATGCTATAAACTGTCACGAAAAAGCAGAAATCATTCCAAGAAACCACAAAATACCTACCTGCCATTTTATTAGCTGTCCTCAAATGAGGATACTGGGCGCTAACGTGTTAAACTAACACAAATACCAATATAAAATATGGGCGAATAAAAGAAAAAGTCTTTATAAGTCATTTTAGAAATGTTAATTAATTTTAAATGTTATAGATACACAAGTTAAAAAATATTTATTTACTTTATTTTATTTATTATTATTATTATTATTATTATTTACTTTTAGTGGTTTTGTGACTCTTTTAAATATTTACATATACTATATTAATATTTCTGTTTTACACGTTTTACACATTATTTGAAACCATCAGTAAATTTTATTCTGTGTTTTATTTAATAATTTAAGTGTAGAAAAGCATATTATCTTTTTTGTTAGTTGTTATGAGCCATAAAACTCAGATGTCTGCTTTTCGTATAAAATACTGGGCAATTAAACAACCTGTAAAGTGTTTAAGACATTCTTTGATGTCTCAAATAAAAAAGAGTTCTTTTAATTCAGGTTTTTCTTATAATTTATGAAGTGTTAAATTGTAGCTAAAAGGTCATAGAATGATTATTGTTTTATTTATTTGATTAATATGTTATCACATCTCACACGCAATACCTATGATAATATAATAATAATAATAATTATTATTATTATTTTCATAATATTAAATAATGTAAACGAATGTAATAAATAAAAATTTTTTTAAATAGACAAAGAAGATTTTCTTGCCATAATTCTTAGTCATTTCCAACAAGAAAGTCTACTATGTTTTTAATACGAATATTATGAAAAAAAAATCTACTGATAATAATGCATATTTAAAATGAGATCAATCATATTTGGCGATGAAAAACGAAAACATTATACGATTTTTGCGAACAAAAACTTGTTAGTTCCCCATCATACTATAGGTATGGGGAACTTAGGTAATCGTGAAAATTTTCGACCTCGGTCTTTTGACTTTTCTACACGTTTTCAGGTGTGAGGAATCCGAAAATGACAACATTTGTATGGTGTCTGTCTGTAGGGTGTCTGTTAGTCCGTTAGTCCGTAAGTCCGTTAGTCCGTTAGTCCGTTAGTTCGTTAGTTTGTTAGTCTGTGTACACGATATCTCAAGAACAAATTGTCGCAGAGAGGTCAGATCAGTTTTAAATATTACTTTCGACACTGGCAAGAAACCTATTCATTTGCAACATTCGATTTTAAAAACTTCGTAAGTTATTAGAAATTTACGATTTTCTTAACATGGGAGAATAGGACAAAAATTCACTTAAACGTGCATTAAATGTAAACTTTTTACTCTAAAAATGTCAGACCAGTTTTAAAATATCCGTTTTGATGTCGGAATGAACATCAGTAACTATAAATATGCTACTTTGAAATTTTCGCATGTTATTGAAAATTTACGAATTTCTTAACATGGCAGTATAAGGCAAAATTTCAGATAAACGTCAATTTTGAGCGATATTTTCATCGTAAAGATGTCAGACTACTTTTGAAATATTATTTAGGACACTGGCATAAATATTAATGACTATGAATTTTCAAATCTAAAAATTTCGTAAGTTATTGGAAATTTACGAATTTCTTAACATGGCAGAATAGAGCAAATTTTAATATAAACGTCAATTTTGAGGGATATTTTCATCGTAAAGATGTCAAACCACTTTCGAAATATTATTTAGGTTACTGGCATGAATATCATAGACTATGATTTTTCCAATTTAAAAAATTCGTAAGTTATTTGGCATTTACGATTTACTTAACATGCCAGAATAAGGCAAAATTGAGCATAAACTTCCATTTTGAGGATCCTAAATACATTAGACAACTTCAAAATTACATTTATGATATTTTGTTGAACATGATTGAATACAAATATTCTAATAGGAAAATTTCGTAAATTATTCGTAATTTACGATTTTATCAACATAGCGAAATTGTAATTTTTTCATATAAATATGAATTTTGAGGATTATTGCATTGGAAATGAAAACATTGGCATGAAACATAAACAACGAAATTGACCATGATAAAATAAATTAATAAATTAGAATACGATAAATATATCGAAGTGAACGATGGATAGCCTATTAGGCGGGGATTTCTTTCTGTCCCTGTATCAAGCTTTGGTCAAATTGATTTTTTTAACATGATTATAATATGTCTCGCACTAGAAATTTATGAGACCATAAATATGGTGGGGAACTGAGCAGAGACCTATGCCAACTAGTTTTTGACATATAATGTACATATATAACCATAAATGTAAGCAATATTTGCACAGTTTCCTTTCTTCATTTGTTCAAATTTGTTTTGCAGCAAAAAATCAATAAAGTATAACAAGAAATTGTTCATATAATAAGAAACTGGCAAATATTAAAGAAAACCAAAAACTGCGTTCATTACGAAATAAACACTAGAAAACCATATAAAAACATTTTCTTCATAAGGGAAGAAAAAGAAAATTGCAAAAACACGTATGGATTAGCTATTTATAACACGTAAAATTTTAAAGAAGATCTTTATAATCAGTTAAAATGTATTTCTTAAAAATTTATATGCATCTTTTCGCTGTAATATAATAACATCTTTAAGTATAAAATTCTGCATTAGTCAGTAATATATATATATATATATATATATATATATATATAATCCACAACAACAAAGTCTATTTGCAAAAAGTAGGAATCCCACAAAGGGGATATAGCTCTAGTATTCTAGCAGATTTGTACCATTATGAAAAGCAATTTTGCTATGATGATGTCAGGCTTTATCGTTATATAGATGATAGAATTGTACTTTATCTTTACAAGAAAACACAAACTACATTTTCTTTTAATTATCCATCTAACCTAAAGTTAACACAAAATACTTCTAATAATCATTCAATTAACTTTTTAGATCAAAAAATAAATTTTAATGGTAATAAAATTTACATTGATATTGATCACTGCTACAGTTAAAATTGGTTTTCCTAAAAACTTTCTATATTCTATTTTATACCCATAACCATGTCTGTGTCAGTAAACTTAAAAAAAAGTGCACTTTTGTGTATCTTAACAACAAAAAATAAAGAAATAAAGACAATAAAGACAATAAAAGAGGTGGAGGTTGAGTTGGCAGATGTTGGATTACGGAGTTTGGGTGGATTGTTTAAATTATGTTAATAATAATAACAATAATAATAATAATAATAACTATAAGGCCTGTTGCTTTTACCTTGTAATAAATTACTAACTTTCTTTCTTTTTCTTTTCTTCATTATTATTTTTCTTTTCTCTCTTTCCTTTAAGAAATTTTCATCTTCGTTCATGAGTTGTCAACTATTCTTTAAAATTAGTTAGCAAGAATTGAAATAGAAAAGGCTAGAGATAATGTAAAACAGAACAATAAAATCAGATAAATAGATAAATATATGATGTGAAATTTCAGAATTAAACATGTAAATTATGTTTGAGGGCTATGCATTAACAACCAGGCGAAACTAGAAAAGGTAAGAATTAAGGCTTGTTACTAAAAGTAAAAACTTTGCGGTTCACCTCCACCATCAAAAAGATATTCCGCTTCGTAACTTCAATTTGCTTTAGTAAAGGTTATAAAAAAATACAGAATTAATCGTCAATGGAAAAAAAAATCCCTTTTAAAATGATTTTATTAAAAATTCTTGCTCTAGAGTTAAAATTCACCACCAGATGACGTTAATCTATTGAGTCTGATAATATTTTAAAAGAATTTTTTGGGAGTATTACTAAAAAAATTAATTAGTTGAAAATTTAAGTTATTGTTTCAAACAATGTAATCATTAAAATAAAGTAAAACAAAATGATTCTCTAATCAAATTAAAATACCTTTATAAGTGTTGAATGAACTACTAAACCTTTGAATTATTTTTTCTTGTTGTACTCCACGTAAATGCAGCTGCCTGCTGTCGCGTCCAGTGAGTAACGTTTGCTTTTTTTATTGTTTATTTTGTTTATTTATTTATTATTTATTTGTTTGTTTCTCTGAAATCTCATTCTACATAATTTTTTCTACTTCTCTGTTCTTCCTTTTCTATTTTAAATGTACGATCGGGGACCCGCTAGTAAGTTGCTACTATAGCCACCAGCATAACGTAATCGCACATTGGTGCTCAAGGTGAAAAGATGTTCCCTGATGAGTTTTTTTTTTCACCTTTCTGAGCTTCTCCTACTTCAAATTTGTCTAAAATAGTGTCTTGATTGTTCATCTTCTCATTGCTTGTTTGTATCTTTTGTTTCAGAATTAATAAGAAAAAAGTAAATGTTTTAACAATTAAACATCAGTCTTCACGGCAACTTTATTTTGATGAACATTTACTCTTATTGGTCTATATGGTTGCAATGATATTGTAACTGTTGCTCGGCTTTCACTATGTTTTAAAATATTATATATATATATATATCAGTGTCAACGTTCCAGTTGAAAATTAAACTCTAATCCTGAGAAGGCAAAATTCAGTAGTGGAAAACAAACCTTGTTTTAACCATCTGACGACCGTTGTAAAGGGGGAAAATGTAACGCTGTTTTCGCTGCATGATTTTTTAAGTGTACTAAATTAATTATTATTTCAACTTGCGATTTAAAATGATACTGTGTACTTGCTTATAATCCTTATAAGTACGGTATTCGATCTTCAAACTTAAAAAATCAGCTAAATTTCTACATGTATATAACTTTGCAATGTAAGTGCATTGTGAAAAAATAAATAAATAAACAAATAATAATAATAATAATAATAAATAATAATAATATAAATAGAGCTCAGTGACCGGATATATTCGCCCCCAGCGGCGGACAAATGATTAAAGAATCGATATGGGAAGAAAATCCTTGTAACTGGAAGCATTTAAATTTATAAACTTGAAAGACAAAACTTGGAACACAGACGAATCTTTACAAAATTTTATTCATAATATCGAAAAATTTCTTGTGTACTATACTAACTTTCCATAAATAACTGGATACTTTCGATTTCAGAAGTTTTGTCAAAATCTAGAGAAATTCTTGAGAATTTATTCTGAAAATTAAACATGTAAAGAACATGTTACTCCTCATATAATTCAGCAAACAGTTTTCAATGAAGCGAAAAGGGGACCAGTAAGAAAATAATTAAAATAATGTTTTGAATTACATTGTAAAAAGTAATGCAGAAAATGCGATTTGGCTGTAGCATGTGATTGTCAAGATTGGTCTTAATATCTGAATTCTTTTATACGAGACTAGCGCTTATATTCATACACATATATGTTTCTAAAAAAAAAAAAAAAAAAAATCCATCTTTTTTATTATCCGTACAGGGTATTAAATCCAATGCAATGGCATTTTAAGAAACTTATCTGAAACAATTAGATACAACATATTGCAATTAGGATACAAAAATATAAAATGACCAATGAAATGTGAGCCTTTTTACTAAATAATTCTTAACTGTGCAAGTGTACGGCTTAACAAAATTTCTTTTTCATATTGTGATAGCCAAGTGTATCAAACGATTTGTATGAAAAACCCGAGCAAATATAGCGAAAAATGAGAAAATTATCGTTGTTAAATTTAATTATATTTATCTCTCTCTCTCAAAATAAAGAAAGAAAAAAATAAAGAAAAGAAATAAAGAAATAAAATAAAGAAGTAAATAAAGAAATACTAAAAACGCAGAAAAATTATATACAGTGTATTCAATACTTATTTATAAACCACGAACATTGCTGATTGAATCAAAATAAAAAATTTAGTAAAACACCTTATACTTTTGCATTTTTTAGAAAAACAGAAATTCAATTCATCAATGATTCATTTTATCAATGATAACTCTTTTGATTTTCACGGTATTTGTTTTGAGTTTTTTAAATAAATAGATCAATACATTTGGTTTATAAATTATCCCAATGAATTTTTATTAAATATTGCGCATGCGCACCTAAAAATTATTTAGCATAAAATTTCCTATTTTATTAGATATTTAATAATTTTGCTTTTTGATTGCAGTGTATTGTGTCTAACGAAGTATGTCAAGTTTTTTAAAAAAGGCATCATATTGGGTTTTATATCTTGCATGTTTTAATAATAATAATAATAAAAAAAAATTATTCTTTTATTTTAAATTTATTAAAGGAACCTACATGTCTTCCATCATATTTACTCAATTCTCATATCAATGAATATTCATAATAAAAATTAGCCTCATAATCACTTGCGACAGCCAGAAAGCAATTACAGCAATACTACTTACACGATGATGAAAAAAATGTTTATTTATCCTTTATTTTTAACTGGTCTCTTTTTCTGTTCTCGGGAGAAAGTTTTTGTTTTCTGATTGCAGATTGCAGGTATACTGTGTCCAATGAAGTATGTCAAACTTTCGAAAAATTGCATTATATTGGGTTTCATATCTTGCATGTTTTAATACAAAAGGTTCTTTAAATATATATATCAATGAAACCTGCATGTCTTCATTTATATTTGCTCAGTTCTCATGTAAATGAATATTCATAATAAAAATTAGCCTCATAATCACTTGCGACAGCCATAAAGCATTTAAAGCAATACTTCTTACACGGTGGTGCTAAAATTTTTATTCATCCTTTATTACTTTCTTCTATATTCAACAGAAGAAAGTATTCGATTCGTAAAAATTTTCAACCTCGGGTTTTTGATGGATTTACCCGTTTTGAGAGCTGTAGAACACGATTCGACCACTTTTAGAAAATGTCTCTCTGTCTGTCTGTCTATGTGTGTGACAAAATTTTCTAGCAACTGTATCTCAGGAACTACTGCACAAAATTTCATACAAATAAGTATGTAGTTACACCTTGACTTAAATAAGTGCCTGTCAACTTTCGGTAAAATTCGTCTAACAGTTTGCGTTTCCATCCGCTTTTTCTAAATTTTTAACATGGTGGTATAGGACAAAATTTTGTATAAATGTGCATAAAGATAATTATGTTTTAATAATCATTATGAAATTTACAAGAATTATTTATAATAGAGACAGTCAACTGGAAAAAATATATATATATGGAGGAGCATCGCCTCTCCCCCGGGGAAGTCACCTCTCGAGGGTAATAAATTTTCATGATGAGTATCTTTCAAAAGAGCTCGCGAATACCTTTAAAATTAATGGTTGAACCACTGATCTGCAGTAACTTAAAATAAAATTATTATTATTATTATTATTATTTTTTAATGGAATATCACGAATAAAATGAACATTTTTTGGACATTTAGTGTTATACTACTTCTTTAATATGGAAATTGCACTGTATTATCATGGAAGATAATTTTATTAAATAATGATTTTAATAAAACATTTTACTGAGTGTATTTTTATAGGAAAATATAGAAGAAAGTCATGTGGTGGCCACAACTTTCTAGTTTTTTACTAGCCTCTTTTTCTGCTTTTTTGTTGAAATATATGACTCATAACATGGTTTTTTTTGTGACTTAAATTCCAGAATAATTTGTCAACAATTTTTCTAGAAATATTAACTAAACGTCTGAAATTGAAAATATCTGGTCATTTATAAAAGGCTGGTGCATTGAGCGATGAACAAAAAAATTTAGGCAAACACATTGTTTAAATTTAAGTTCTATATTTTTTTCCAAAAACGCTTTTATTATTAAAACTGTTCCTAAAACACAGAAAATTGAAATTAAAAACATTTCAGAAACTGGAAAAAAAAAAAAAAAAAAAAAAAAAAAAAAAAAAACATCTGATACTAAGAATTATCGAGAGCCAATGTTTAAATTTAAGTTCTATATTTTTTTCCAAAAACGCTTTTATTATTAAAACTGTTCCTAAAACACAGAAAATTGAAATTAAAAACATTTCAGAAACTGGAAAAAAAAAAAAAACATCTGATACTAAGAATCATCGAGAGCCAATAACACCAAGCACACTCTTTAGATGTTTAACTAATATTAAATTATCTGGTGTGGCATTCACATGACTCTACTCTGAAATTTAATACTATAAAAAAAGGTTAGAGCTTAAGGAGTAAGATAACGATGTTATAGAAAATTAAATTAAAAACAATTCAAATTGGACTTAGGTGCTGTTTTATTTGACAAGTAATTCTCTGTGAGTAATTTACTGCCTCCTTTAACTCCCCGTTTGGTTATTGTTACTACAATTATATAGAATTCAAATCTGTTATTAAATTTATCAGTTAATTTATAAATAATTCAGAGAAAAACAAACTTATATTAAATTTAAAATACAATACTTGAATTGCCTGATATATATATAAATTTTTTTGTTACTCTGTGAAGAGACAGAGGCAAAGGTCAAACAACAGAAAATTGACTTCGGTATTCAGTAAACCTTAAAACGTGTAAATATACAAAATCTAGCCATAAATATTTAGCTTAAAGAATGCTTTATTTACCATATGGGAATACGGGATTAATTTCAATTCCTGTACAGCTTTCCTGAAACACGTTAAAATATTTTAGTAAAGCGATTCTACTAGTTACATTCAATACAAAAGGATGTTTTCGCTTAATTATTGGCAGCCTTGCATATCACTAAAAATTATGTACACACCACATGGTGTACATAAATATAATTCTATATTAATAACAAATAACACACAGCACAACCTAGAATACACTTCCATCAATTTTCAAGTACTGTTCAGCTATATTTTAGTTATTTTGTAAAGTTCTTAAAACAAACGGTGAAGGTTTTCTTACCATATTCTACATGAAACATCCGTTTACTCATAAAAAAGAAATGAAAAAAATATTAATTTTATTTGGTTTAGATAAGCCATTTTCAACTCTACTTATCTATAATTTCCCCCATAGACGTAATGTATTTGAGTTCTCACAGATATCTCATCGAACCATTTGCTTGATCGCAACAAAAAGTTTAGGGTAGCATCCCTATATAGTACAAATTAAGGATACAGAGTTTGAACTTTCTGTTGTTATTTGATCTAGAGATATGCTAATAAAAGAAACACACAGACAGAGAGAAATGCAAAACAGACAAACCAACCTGTGAAAACATGTTTTTAGGATTCAGGGAATTTTTCCAGGGGATTCAATTTAAAAGGAAGTTAAAGTTGGTTTTTGTAGCCAGCATATTTCCCACATATTTCTTTGAGAATGTGGCTGTTGACTCTTTCTATTATTATCTATACGATTGTCGCAGATTATGCAGATACGTTTATATCCCTTTCTGGATATTGCGCGATAAAAATCTACTAACCAACCCAACCAATATTATATCTATTTTCATAAAACATATAATGACGTTATTAAATTATTAAATTTAGTTCAAATTTTTTTGGAACCGTGCAGAAATTAATATCGAAATTTATTCGATTTATTTTGCGTAACCCTTTATGACAGCTAAAATTAAATTTGCACTCATGCAACAATTTACTTAAATTAATCACAGTAAAAATAATTGAATACACTTTAAGCGACTTTTAAACATAGTATAAATGTATTAGAATTCTTTTGCGTGACCCTGTCAGAGAATAAAAATTTTTCCATACCATTTTCTATGTGAAGTAAGGCTAAGTATGCATGAGTAAGTAAATAAAATTTGAGAAATTGTAATGATAATATTATATTCCTTTTTTTTTTTTTTTTTTTTTTTTTTTTGCTCTACGTGGTATTTTACAGGAAGTAATAGACAAATATATTAGTTATATATATACATATATATATATATATATATATATCGGATTTATTATATTTAGTATAATCTAAAAATTTCAAATTTACTTATTTGGCTATACAAGTAATGCATTTTAATTATTTAGTACGTCCCTGTATACGAGTTATTTATCCAGTCTTTAAAAAACATTTAACACCCCCATATGATACTGACTAAAAAAATACACTTTGATATTTCCGATAATTTTTCTTATTGGTTTAATCTGATAAAAATCGCACACAAATACAGTCATATACAGAAACACATACAAACCATCAATTTTTTTTTCGAATTCAAGTGATTTCAAAATGTGTAAATGTAGTAAAAATCCATTTTCTAAAATCTAACCCTAAACCAAAGCTTTCTCTAGCCTGTATGTGTAAGAGAAAGTAGTAAATAAAATTCGTGAAAAACAAGATAATCAGAGTATCACTTTATGGTAAATGCATCATCAAAAACGAAGTACGTCTTTTGTTCTACCACTATAACACATCACAAAGCAGAATGAAATATTTATTTCTATAAAACACCCTTTTATGACGAACACAAAAAAGTTTATCTGTCTTTTCATGAACTATAGACATATGTAGACTTATAGATTTGATCGTAATGTGTCGTAATTGTTTTCATTTTGTGATATTGAGATATATTTTTATGTGATACGTCCACCGCCTTTATAAAATTTACGGTTCCAGAAGAAGATCCCTCTTTGCTCTTATAACAGGGCGTGATCGCAAGTTGTTATGGCTCATAAAATTTAATTGCGTTCTGGTATCGTAAAATAAAAAGTAATAAAATTCAGCTTTTTTCGAGAGTATTTTTGAATGCATTATATTGATAGTTAGTAGATAAATTTGTTGTTTGACACCATTTTGGTAGATTTGTCTAAGATAAAAAAAATAATCATTTTCATTTACAAAACAAACACGTAACGTTACGCCTATATAAAATATAGATAATTACAATACGTTGCAGAGAAAGCATAAATGTTTTCAAGTATGGAGTTTGCCTAATCAGCAAAATTAGTGTGAATTTCTCTTAATCCTTCTTATGTAATATATATATATATATATATATATATAGAGAGAGAGAGAGAGAAAAAACTATTGACAGGAATTTATAAATATATAAGTTTTACAGATTAGAAAAACCAATAGGAGGTCATTCAAGGGCGATATTTAAGTACCGACGAGTAGCCCCGCCAGCCGAAGATAGTTTGTTTTCCAGATGAAGGATTGTATTTTTATTTCATTTTATACTTTCTTTTTTACCTTCAGTAATTCTTTATTGTATTGTATATTTCTTTAAAGTAATGATGTAATTTTGTAACTTTTACAATTTGATAATTTTATAAAAAATTTTTAGTGGATTTATACATTATATGTATGTTTGATTTCTCTTCAGTTATTGGTGGTTTTCTGTTTGGTGAGAAGTTGGGGGCTAAGGATAGTTATTAGTTATAGCTACTGTCCTTTCAGAAACTTCTCGTTCACCCCTACACTGAGGGGCCTCCTCCTTGATGAAGATCTCAGTGTTTTTTGGGGTTTAATTTCATTCATTTGTTTATATATTTCTACATTTATATATTCCTATATATATATATATAATATTAAAATTTTAAATATATGTTCTTTCTAAATATGGAAAAAAAAAAAAAAAAAAAAAATCTTCGCTAGAGTCAAAATTACTGAGATATGTTTTCGTCTCTTTAATTTTCTTTAATATTTTTGCATGTAACATAAAATGTTAAACTGGAATATGTATTTATGCATAATTTTGCGTGTGTTTTATTACTTATTTATCACTAGTTTTCAAATAAAAATATTTGAAAAGTCTTAATTTCTTTATTAGTATATTTAAAAAAAAAATACTGTCTGAAAGAAGTGGTAACAAAAATAATAAAATACATAATGTATATAGACAAAAGTATTAAATCAGTCATTAAATCAATAAGGTCATGACTAACCAATAGCAGCCAATGGAAGGTGAAACTTTCTAGGAAACTGATCAATAAACGGAGATCATTTCTAATGATCTATATATTTTTAGGATAATGTTATTAGAAAAATTTTATTCCATCATTTATTATTATACTTCTTTGAGTTAAAAATTGTATGTAAACCTGATGAAAATTTTTTTTCAGATAATAGTTCTCTTCGCTCACTTTGGAAATCACATGTGGTACAAGAATCTTCTTACCTGATCCTTTTCCTACTCTGAAGCGCGCTCTAAGACCACTCCTAAACGTTGGTCCCTGCACAGGGATCTACGTTGTTGGTTAAGGTCCCCTGATCTACCTGTTGGGGTTTTCTTATCCACGAGTCTTCAGTGCTTGAAATTTTCGGGATAGGAATAAAAATGTTCAACGATCCCGAACAGAGCCTCTCTTCCGGTAACTATACAAATAAATAAATAACAATTTCTATAAATTATTCCCACTGTGTGAATTTATAAAGGAAAATATAAAAGAGTGTTTTGTGAGAGTCACAGCACATCAGGAGGTAATTAATTGTTATGTACAAGTTAAGGCACATTTTAAATAAAATACTGTAATAATGACGCCGTAATATTTTATTAATTATTCATTTTCAAGCTCTATGAATACTCAGTCACTGAAACTTTTTCGATTACGAGAAAGCTGACTGACATTTTAAATATGGTTGCAGCCTTCCACATCCTCTTACGGACTTGTTGTAGATTCAAACTTCTTCCATTGCTGTGAGAACAATAAAGAGTTATATGCGTAGTGTTTAGCAGATTAAAAACAAGGATAAGTCTTCTGAAAACCTTTCGTGGAATCCAGGCACCATGGATCTTCCCAGACTTATCTTCGCGGCCAACATAAGAATCTTGACTGGGCATGATCATCTTTAAGGTCACCTCAACCGAACTGGTATAAAATACATTCTTGAATGTCCTCCATGTTTCACTGGCGAGACTGTGAAATTAAATCATTTTACAGTTAGTGCTGGTTTCGTCAACACTATAACGTTTTACATCTTGACAACTATATTTCAAAAGCTAGTTTGTACTGGGCTGCAAAAAAGGACATGATCAGTGCGATCCAGACCTTTATGTAATTAATAAAAAAATTCAAGCGGTTAGCAGTTTTTTCATCTTTTCTAGAAACATCCAAAGGTGTCTACTAATTGACTCAAATGGTGTCCATTACTGTGCTTTGAAGAGTCCAATTTTAAACTCTCTGAAAAATTAACTTTTCATGTATGAAAACAATTCAAATAGTGTTTTTCACAGTACAGTTTGTGCAGAAAGATCTAATTCCTATATCAATCACTGGTTCTAAATACATCCTCACAAATTAAGAACAGTTCACAAAAAGTAACAAGAAAATATCCTAAGTGTCCATTTGAGTTGAAGTTACCCTATAGATAATATGATGGTCTAAACATTATTGCATATAGCATTATGTAAAATTTACAGCATCAAGTGTTCTAAGTACAATCCTTAATTTTTACCATTACGAAGTAAATTAATCAAACCCGGTAGCTCTTAACTGACAGCCAGAGATTCAAATACATGTATGGATATTAACGATATATATGTTTCAATAGTCTCAATAAGGTTTATGTGCGGCATTCGTTTAATCCTTGATATAAAACATATAAAAATGCATACAGATTACGAGACAAAGGAGACAAATCAATCCTTACACCGGAACTCTTTCTGTAACACCGTGCAACATCTGGGTAAAGAAAATATTATTTATATATAATTATTTATCTTATATGCAGGCATAACATTTTTACCATGTTCTCAGTCTGCCCTTGAAGCTTAATGTCTTTACCAAAAAAGGACAGAGAAGTATACAGTTTTATTTATGTTAGTTTTATTTATTTATTTATATTTAGTTGTTAAATATATTTAGCTATAAAATGTAACTGTTTACATAAATATATTGCTGCGGTTATTGCAATATAATTATGTAAACAGTTTAAAAATACGGAAGTCTAAATAAGAAATAATGCATTTTAACAACAACAAAATCAATAGCTATAATTTCTGTTTATAATCATATGCTTGTTTCAGAATCAAAAAGTAAAAAGAAAGTAGTTTTAAAGTTAACAGTTTAGTTGTTTTAAACACACTATCGGTTATTACAAAGATATTAATAATAAATGTAAACATAGGACGTGCCCTGAACCTTAAGTCTATTCTTTCCCTTTAACTTTTGCTTTTTTTTTTAATAATTCATTTTTAATAATCTTTTACAACTTTTAAATCGCCGAATTGCAACCTTAAATCGCCTTAAAAAAAATACAAAATACAAAATTCTTCTGGTTACACCAAATTTTCTACCAATGTTTTTATGCTATCCTTAACCATTATCATTATTATTAATTGTATTTCTATAAATTATGAGTTCATTTTTTTCTTTCTTGTGTGCACATTTTATTGTTTCTGATCTCCCTAGAAGTCAAATCCGTCTTGATACCCCTTATATTAGTTATGCATGTCATTACAACAAACATGTTTTTATAGAGAGAACATGGATGCCTCCAAGTTCCAAAATCCTTAAGACGTGGTATATGGTTCTAAAAAATAAAAGAACCAGGTCATTTCTATAATTAAATGTTTTAAATACACTGTTATAATTATTATTTTTTTAAACAATAATATGTGCACTATATAAAACGTTATTAAACACGCGACTGTAATTACTTTACGATATACCAAATTTACATTTATAACCTTACGATAAATATGAATTTTCAATTTCATAATCTATATTTTTCATTCTTTTATAAAATAATGTTCAAAAAATGTTTCTGCCTCCAGACATAAAACGAAATGAAAAAGAGAAATAAAAATGCTTTATAGTTACGCCTTAAAAATACTTCTGGGGAAATAACAATCAATTCAACAACTGAGGAAGTCCTACAAAAGCAAGGTATTATTTTGGTTTTATGATGCTACAGCAGAAAAAAAAGGCACTTTCCACGTACCTACGTTTTTGATGTACAGTATTTTCGATATAATGACCATTTTGTTATATTTTGTAATTGCTCTTGTTAGAGGAGTTTTCTGAAGTGATTTTTTTTTACTACCAATAATTCTGGTATTCATAAAAATATATTTTATTGCTCACGACAGTACTTTTTATTTTTTTATTTTTTTTAATTTCAATTTAAAGAATTTATGACATATAATGGACTGCTAAGCTATTATTTTTCGTGAAGAAAATCTTTGAAGTTTTCCTTACAAAAGGAAATTTTCTGTAAATAATCCAAGTTCTTTTATTTCTATTGAATTGGGAAAAATAAATGTTATATTATTTTATTTTATAATAATTCATGCTTTTAGTGAGGAAAGTAATTTTACGTATAAGTTTACAGATAAATTAGCTAAATTGTAAAATGTTATATATAAGCAAGTTAAGCGAACAAAATCTTGTATATTAAAGTTTATTCATCTTAAAAACTAGTTTTTGAATTAACAATGACATTTTAGCTCACAGCAGAAATCAACGAATTTAAAAATTTTCATTTATTATTACAAATAGATACCATGAAAAGTAAAAAAAAATCTGGAGTGACTCCACTCGACTTTCCGAACATTGAGTAATTAACAGTTTTGTAGATAAAGTAAAGAAAGAGGAGTTGTTAAACAAACAAAAGAGAGAAAACCACAATAGAGTGTTTGAGTATTTTTCTCCATCTATTACACGATGTTTTATTTAACGCTACTGAACTTTGAGCCCATAGATCTTAATGATAAAGAATTTTTCGTTGTGTCCCTGTAAAAACCTATAAATGCTAGATTCACCAAAATGCTTATAGTTAGTGCAACAGTGATTTATGATACTCATATAAATTTTCATCTCAATTCAATAAGGCGTTTAGATGCTACCGCACTTTTAAAAATTTAGTCCCATAGGCCATAATGATAAAGAATTTTTCTTTGTGTCCCTGTAAAAAAACTGTAAGTGCTAGATTCACCAAAATCTACACAGTTAGTTCAACTGTGATCTATAACATGTGTACAAATTTTTTCTCAGATTAATAAGGCATTTAGACGCTATCACACTTTTAAAAATTTGGCCCCATAGGCATAATGATAAAGAATTTTTCTTTGTGTCCCTGTAAAAAAACTATAAGTGCTAAATTCTCCAAAATCTATACAGATTGAGTATTTGTGACCTAAAATATGAGTATAAATTTTTTGCATAATTACATAAGGCGTTTAGATGCTATCGCACTTTTAAGATTTTGCTCCCATAAGCCATAATGATAAAGAATTTTTCTTTGTGTCCCTGTAAAAAAACTATAAGTGCTAGATTCACCAAAATCTAAACTACGGGTTCGTACTATGGTGACTTACAATATGCGTACCAACTTTCAGGTTAATCGAACAAAGCGTTTAGACGCTAGCGTGTTCACTCACAGACATACACACATACATACACACATACACACACACATACATACGTCATCGTAAAAATAGTGAAAACGGACTCAGGGGACCTCAAAACGTATAGAAACATCAAAATCTCGAATTCGGATTTTTGACATGATTACAATACTTTCCTCACTATAGTGTTCGGAAAGTAATAAAGTTAAAAAAATAGCATAAATATTTTTAAGAAATTTAATAATCAAGTTAGTGTAGGTGCTCCAGTGATTGACATGCTCCAGTAATTGACACCTTCCGCGAAATAATTAATAAATAGGTAAATAAAAAAAAAGCAAATGTTTTACATATAAGAATTTTAACATTATATGTCAAACACTGGAGCATAGGGGACGAGTTACTGGCAAAGTGAAAAGCTGACAGTGTCAGTTACTGGAACAGTGAGTGGGTGTAAAATAAAAATTCATAAAAAAAGTCATAATTATTAAATGTATATATTTTAACATATATGTGGTTCTGAAAGCTTTTCCTACCATATATAACAATTTAAGATTTGCGAAAATAGTTTCTGATGACTAAAACACTAAAAACATCAGAAATTGTTCTAAAAGTGTCAATCACTGGATCACTTACCCTATAAATGTAGCAGAAATATATATTTAACATATATATATATATATATGTATATATATTTAATTTTATTTTCAAAATTTAAGAAGCATAAAGTATTTTTTCAAATAAATGCTTTAATAATGATTATAATAATAAACTTTAAATAATTGTTTAAATATGAGCATCAAAAGTGTATAAGATTTTTTCAGACATAGGATTGTAATTCATAAAATACAAAATTTCTGTTTATAATATTGTATGGATAGAAAGAACAGTCATTATTTTTTGTGATAGGAAGTTCTTTTAGAGTCTTTAAATCCATTAAATAAATTGCCGGGAAGAAACACATTTTTCATCTAAGGTATTCTTAACAAATATATTTAAATTCGTACTGTCTTTACGATTAACAAAATTCTGTGTTCTGAGTACTCATATATTTCTTTAACTAAATTACTGGTACTCTATAAACAGAATTATTAAAAAATGTTCAAAAATTATTATGTTTATTATTGAAAAATATATTATACAGTATCAGATTTTCTTTGTACTGATTTAAGGATATAATATTTGAAAAATATTTTAATTTATATTTTATCTTACTAATAGCTAATCAGTAAACACTAGATTGTTTGAAATGGTGTATATGTTTATTTTTTATTTTTTACTCAATTCTTGGGTTCTTCGGAAAGTAATTTCGTTTTTTCCTTTGAAAATCAAAGACGATTTTCTTATATTGTATAAATATTTTATTGATTTATATATTCTTCTCTTTGGTCGGTTTATTAGCGATCTCACGAGTTGTTATTTGGCATTTTTCATAAATCATTACTTTATTTTGTTTTCATTAGCAAAAACTGGTTTTCCAGAACGTAATGCATCTTCAACGTCAAAATTGTCGGAACAAAATTTGGTAAATGAGTTTTGACACTGGCATTCTTTAAATAAATTTTCTGTATACACATCGTATATATTTTTTTCTTGTTTGAACAATAATTTTTTGCCTTTTTTATAGCAAAAACAAAATATATCAAAAATGTCGCCAGTGAAAAACGAAATTACTTTCCGAACAACCCTATAATCTATGAAAACTTCGTCAAATTTCATTTAAGACTAGTAGGCTATAGCCATCACTTATCTGATACATATTCACTCAGTACAAAGTATTTAATTAAAATTAATATTTATTAAAAATATCTTCCATGATAAATTCTGAAAATTTTCATCCCTGTAAAATTTAACACTAATTATCGGAAAAGATGCGATTTTATGCTCGACAGATGTCTTCTTAAAATATGCATTTTTATTCGATTTATTTTTTTATTTTTATGAAAATAAAATTAATACATTTATGTTTAATTGTCACAATCAGTGGTTAAACCATCGATTGTGTTATTTGTTTTAAAGGGAAGAACTGCTAGTGCACACATACACACACATGCATATGGGAGGATGGGGCACAGTGGACCTAGGGGCACAGTGCACCAACCCTATTTAAATCTATTAACATTCAACTCTGTTAGTTCATATGGATACACATGTATAGTACCAGTTGTATGCTGCCAAGAAAAAAAAAAAAAAAAAGGCTCTGCTATACTATGATTTCTCCTATTTAAGGGGATATCTCTGATCCTATTGCTTATAACTGAACCGAATTTGAGTATGAGTGGGCCATTATAAAATATTATGCTGGTACAATTTGCATGTGGACCGATAAGTAGCGCTGCCATGTTGCAATATTTTTCCGTGAACAGGAAGGCTATGTCTCAGATTCTATTATATGTAACAGAAGCCCCCCCCCCCAAAAAAAATATGTATATATATATATATCTGCGTGTGTTTTGAAATTTGTATTATTTGCTTTATTTACTCACAATTAATTTTTTATACTATTTTTGAAGGCCTTTTTTTTGTAATGCGTAGTAGGTACCAGTTTATAAAATAGATTAGAAAATAAATAAATAAATATAAAATAAATAAATAAAAAACAGAGAGAGAATAATATTTTCAATATACAAATAGTTATAACTCTATACCAGAAACGCATCGTTTTCGTTTAGAAATGCAATAAAAGGCATGTGACGTTACAGTTAAGTTTATTATAATATGAAAGATCCGTTGGACATAAATTTACATTAAATATTGCGTATTGCGCATATTGTAATTTGTATTGTTTATTTAAACATGAAATTTTATTAATTTTCTGCTGAAACGGAGTCACTTTCCTTCATTTCTCAAATTCTCTGGCTATTATAGGTCAGGTCGTAACTAGTGTTGCTAATGTTGGGCTATAAGGAGGAGATGTGTCGTTCTTCAGTGGAGTTGTTCCATGATTCTAGTCACTCTTGCAAGAATTTTGCATTTACAATTTTTTTTTTATAAAACAGGAAGGAAGAGAGAGAAATAGAGATGTCTGGAGATTCAGTGGCAGATTTAGCCAGACGTCTGTCTACTTCATTACCCATGCTCCCCCCTCTCCCCCCCCCCCCGCCTGGTCCATCATAATTGCTTTGCTTTGTATTGGTTTTATATATTAAATTTATGTTCTGAAGAATTTCCGCTCTTTTGTGCATAACACGATAATTCCACGTGACGCATTTCTTGATTGAAGAAGCAATGTATTCAAAGAATGATTTTTTTTCTCCTTAATATAAGTCGTGTATATTTCGCTTAATATCCCTACAGCCAAATTCGCCGTTTGCCATTCTTTCATAAACATCTATTTTCTTTCCTTTCCTTTTTTTTTGGGGGGGGGGGGGGGGGAGGGAGCGGTTAATTTAGGATAGAGACTTTTTGAGTATTTAGGAAAAATTAGAACTAAAGCTCATTGAGCGTCAGTGTAATTGAAAGTCCTTGTTAACCTATGGAAAAATTTACCCCATTATTATTCATTATATATACGAGGGTTGATCCCAAAAAAAGTTTACAAGGCAAATGAAAAAGTATTTATTAACAATAGAAACAAGATACAAATGGGAATCAAGAGACACATCTGGCCTTCACTTTTCCACGTAGTCGCCAAACCTGTTTAGGTATTTGTCAGAACATTCGACCAACTTGTTTATCCCGTCTTGGTAGTAATCAAGGCCCTGCTCATTGAACCATTTCTCTGCAGCTGTTTTCACTGCATCGTCTGAGGTGAACCGTGTTCCGGATAAGTTTCGCTTCAACGCCCGAAAAAGGAAATAGTCACTTGGAGCCAAATCGGGGCTGTATGGGGGGGGGGGTGATTCCAGACCTCCCACTTGAACCTTTGCAGCAATTCTTGAGTCTGGCGAGCTGTATGGGGCCTGGCATTGCCATGCAGAAGAATGACGCCTTTGCTCAGTAATCCAGCCCGTTTGCGTCGGATGACTTCACGCAATTTCGTTAAGGTGGCACAATAACGATCGGCATTAATGGTATGGCCACGCTCCAAATACTCGATTAGGATAACACCAGTCGTATCCCAGAAAACGGTTGCCATCACTTTACCGGCAGAGGGTAATAACTTAAACTTCTTCCTCGTCGGTGATCCAGCGTGTTTCCACTCCATCGTGTCTCTTTTGGATGTGGGGGTGAAGTGATGAAGCCATGTTTCATCACCGGTAACGATGCGATCAATGAAGTGTTGGCCGTCTGAATGGTATCGCTGAAGAAATATGAGGCTGCACATTATTCGAGTGGCCTTATGCTCCGCGGACAACGCACGTGGAACCCAGCGGGCACAAACTTTGGAATATCGCAACTCATCGGTTACGATACGCTGAACGTTACCATAACTCAGGTCCAACTCTGAGGCAATCTCACGCACGGTTACTCGTCGATCCTTTTGGATGATTTCTTCAACACGTGCCGTGTTGATATCCGTCGTTGAAGAACTTGGACGGCCGCTCGCTTCCATATTGCGGTTTTCCACATGCTCCCTGCCCGCTTGATTAGAACGACACCATTTCGCTACCTGTTGCCTACTCATTACTTTGTCCCCGTATACCTCAACGATTTGTCTGTGAATTTCGGATGTGGCCACATTCTTGGCCCATAAGAATCGAACTACGGCTCGCACCTCTATGCGAGACCACTTTTCTAGACGTCGTGCCATTACTGTCGCTCTTAAGTATCTGCGTACTGACGCTACTTACTCGTAGAACCGCTGTAGGACAACTAGCGCCATCTGTCAACCACCCTGGGTGGAAATATTCGCTCCACAATTATTACGTTTCAAATGCTTCTGCTTGTAACCTTTTTTTTAGATCAACCCTCGTATATATATATATAATTCCATTTTATCATTCAGAAAATTAGTAGCTGGAAAATCACTTGTTCTTTCGGAAAATCGATTTTTTTTTTCTATGTTTATTTTGAAGCTGTAAAATGCAAAATTCATTTTAGGGAAATTCCATATTTTACAGCTTTAAATTAAAATATTAAAAAAATTAAAAAAATTATTTTTCAAAAACGAAGTGTAATTTGGTCATGAATTTTCTAAATTTAAACATATGCATTATGTGATGAATAACAAAGAGGTAAAATTTCATATAAAATAACATGGAGTTTCAATGTCACAAATCCTTTGAGCGGTTTCAGTAGAATATCGTTGCCAACCGTACACATAGTTGCCATATGCCTGATTTAAGCAGAAGACCAGAAATACCAGAAATTTCCTGTAATAGGTTTCACTTTACTTAATCGAGGAAAATAAATATGAAATACCTCTATCAAAAAATATTGGTGTGAAACCTGATTTAATAACTAGAAATTTTTGCAAGCATTATTGTATGGTTGCCAATGCTTGTAGAAATCTAGGCAATTTCAGTAGCTTATTTTTTAAGATGTTTATCGGAACAATTATTCCGCCGTTCTTTAGTACTTCCTCACCAAATTTTAAAAACATTATGCAAAATTTTCTTAGTACAATTCCTACAAACTTAATTACCACTTGAACTAGTCATATAAAAAATAAATACCGATATTTTGCATCAAATTTATATAATGATAAGTTCAAAATTACGATAAACTTTAGATATTCAAAACGAAAATAAAATTTGAAAAACGAACAAAAACACACCAGAGAAAAAAAATTCGGAAATATTCGTCTGAAACATCGCTGCCACTCCTTTTTGGAGTAGATTCGTCATTGTTGGCTTAGGACTCGAATTAGAGAACAAACAGTACAAAGACTATACATAAAAATGTATTATTCTGTTGCTAACACAAAACTGTCCGCAGTATTTTCTTACACAAATTCACACAGAGTAAATTAATTATTAAAATTACTTTCCATGATGAATGCAAACGATTTTCATCTCAGAGAAGAATCACATTAAATCTGGAGAAAAGTGATTTGTGTTTCCGACAGATGAAATCTTAGAAAAGGCCTTTTTTAAGAATTATTTTTGTTAAAAATGAGAACAATCGATGACTTTGTTTCCAATTCTCACACATATGCGGCTAAACCATTAATTTTGAAGGTATTGGTATCTTTAATATTATTATTATATATTTTTTAATATTCATATCGAAAATTTATATAACCTTGGGAGTGGGAAATACTTCCTTCCAGGGAAAGACAAGATGCTCCTACGTATCCAAAATTTCTTTTCTTGAATGACTATTATTATGATAATTATTTTTTTTTTTCATTTCAAACTGACTATCCACATTATGTACTTTTATAGGAAATTTTGTTCTGTACTGCTACAACAAAAATTATGGTAAAACGGGATGACAACGTCACATGTTAAGCTATTTACATCAAAAGTTAAAATCCATTAACTTATATCAAAGTGCAGTTACACATAAATGTACATGAAATTTTGGGTATTAGTTATTGAACTAGAGCTTCCACAAATTTTTGTCACACACATAAAGACATTTTCTAAAAACGATTAAATCGTGTTCTGGACCTCTCAGAATATTTAAATTCCTTGAAAGGTGGAAGTAGGAAATTTTTACAAATGCAATATTTTCTTCCATACAATGTAGAAGAAAGTTAAAATTATTCCAATTTATCGTTAATGATAAGAGGTAGTGCAACATTTCCAAAGTATGTTTAACAAAATTAAAAACTGCTTCATAAGAAATTGATATATAGGGGAGACTGGGGCACAGTGAACCACTTTTACACTTTTAATTTTTTTTCACCAAAAATAAAAAAGCAAGGTATCTGAAAAAAGTAGCAAACATTCTTTAAACCTTTCTTGTCATGTCCTAATTTTTTTTCTAACAATACTTCTAATACATTACGAATAAAAAAATTAAATTGTGTGCACTCACAAACTAGACCACTGTGCCCCATCAACAGGGCACAATGGTCCACAACACGGGGTACAGTGGACCAACCTCTGTTGTTCATGTTTAATTAATATAAATTACTCTTTTTTTTTTTAAGTTACTTTCTTATGCAATTGTAGTCTAAATAACATAATTCAAATATTTTCATGAAATAAAATTACCTTAATTTAAAGGAATACAAAAGAAAAAAAAAAAAAAAAAAAAAAAAAAAAAAAGAAGATGAAGGAGAAGAAAAAGAAGAAATCAAATTAGAGTAAGAATTATATATCAGATTTCCTTTGTCTTTTACGTGCCATCACTAAACACAATAAGATATATTTTTAATTTGTTTAATAATGTTATATAGTTATAAAAATTATGAAACATATGATTAAACATTATGTTACTATTCAAACATTTTTATTAATTATTTTGAGATATTAATACTTTACATTATATTTGTGAGATAGGTTTGACTAAAATTATTCTACTTTTAACTTTTACATGTTATTCCTGAAAACAA
The DNA here is from genome assembly GCA_963930645.1 of Salticus scenicus. Classification (NCBI taxonomy): domain Eukaryota; kingdom Metazoa; phylum Arthropoda; class Arachnida; order Araneae; family Salticidae; genus Salticus; species Salticus scenicus. The sequence continues at coordinate 302,354,499 of OZ005649.1, forward strand.
CAACAATAAATTTATATAACCTACTATTTATTATATCATTTAATCATTTTATTTATTTTTTTAATATTAAACAATTCAAATAGTTATTAAATTTAGATATTCATAATTATTATGCTACTATTCAACTATTTTCCCTTTTCAGAAATTTATTTTATTATAATATTAAGCTTATTATTATTTTATTAATTATTTTGAGTCACATTATATTTGTATATGTAAATTCAATTAAAATAAATAATGTATTAAATATAATTTGGACTTTTAGGCACATTGGAAGATGGTCCAGTGCGCACCATGTTGAGGTGGTCCGCTGTGCCCCATGTCCAAACAAAACAAATAATAACATTAAAATTCTATATAGACTATAAATATGCTAATAATTTTCATAAATTTAAAAACAAGAATATTTTAGCTTTTCTTAACAACTATCCAATACTTGTAGTCAATAGTTCTGTCCTGATAAAAAAAAAAAAAAAAAAAAAAAAAAATCAAACTTGAAACATTACTTTGAGCAGCTCAAAACATAAAAGTTGTATAAAATGGCTACCATAGCATTTACCATGGGGTTTTTTGTATGTATAGAAGTAATACCATGCTTCCATCTATGAGTCTCAATGTAAACTATAAGAGTTAAATATTGATAGATTTAAATAAGGGTGGTCCACTGTGCCCGTAGGTCCACTGTGCCGCAGTCTCCCATATTGCTGTGTGGGACAGGGAGATTGGGGAAGGTAGCAACTCTCTTGACACCATCTCTTTATAGCTACATTCATGAAATGTTAAAGATTATTATTAAATTTAAGAATTTCTTTCAAATTCAAATACTTTTTCCCATAGACCAATCCTTAAAGCTTATTCCACTAATATTGGGTAGCGTTGTACATTGACTATAAATTATATACGCAACATATAGTGTACTTAAATTTATCAAGCAAAATAGAGTAAATTCAAATTGGAATTTCGCTCAAACAATTTTAATAAACAATCCCATTATATTCGAATTATGTGTTTCTTAAACTTGTCAATATTGAAGCAATCTTAATAAACATAGATAGAAGTAGCTGTCTGGCTAACAATTTGTGCAGTTTTTAATATGTAAATACATGCTACTGAATGAAATCCCTTAACTACATCAACAAAATAAGTTAATGTATTTCTCAATAATGTATGACATCATATACTTAATAAGTAAATAAATATATGATGCCATCAATATCAAAATTAAGAAATTGGATGTGAAATTGAATGTGAAATTGAATGTGAAATTGAATGTAACGAAATTGAATATAACAGTGATGTTGGAATGATGAGATATTGCTTTATTTGATGTACGATACACATCACAACATTTTTTTTCTAAGGAAATATATTTTTAAAATTAAAGATGATAAAAAAGTTATTTTAATTTATGAAAAAAAAAAAAAAAATGCGCGTGAAAATATGTTACTTATATATATGTTACTTACATATAATTTGTATTTTTGAGTCAATCAATTTTTAAACCTTCATTATAAAAAATATATTATAATAATAATAATAATAATAAAGTGCTGAAATTTTCAAAAACAAACCATACTAGGTGTTGTATAGGACTGCAGATATTTTAAAAATTCATAAATTTTGAAGGAATTGGTAGAATTGAACGTTATTGTGAACGAAGTTATTCTCGTGAAGACAGATATTTTTTGAGTATAAAGTAAAAAATAAAAGTTACATTACTTGTCGATAGAGGGCGCTGTGCGTGATTAAGTCCCACATTTCCTTGAAAACAATATTTATTTGCATTCAGATGGTTACAAATATATAACTCCTATTCCATGCATCTGTCATAAAGTACAGTTTGCAAACGAGTTAGAACCACTAACAGTTTCAGTCAGTGATTTTTAGCTGAGGTAAAACAACTTCATCAATAACATTTTATCCACCAAATTAGCACTGCAATTAAAACTTCATGTGTGCACAAGTAAGTGAGAAAATAGGAAACGAGCCGTTAATCGTAAAACATTGCAATTGTATATTTCTTCTTACGAGTGTATGTCGATTTTTCTTCACCGAAAAAAAAGAAAGAAAGAAAGATAAACAAAAAGAAAAAAAATAATCTTCCTTTGAGAGATTTTTTTTCTTTTTCAAAATCTGCATTAATTCTGTTAGTTCCTTCATTTTCCATAAATTTTTAAAATGTCTACAGACTTCTAGGACAACCATTATACTGTTTTCAATATTTTAGAGATGATAATTTTATGAATAAATATGTTACAGTGTTTATGAAAAATAAGAAATTTTATGATCTAAAAATCCTTCTCTATCATCTTGGAAATCAGTATTGTGTTATTTACGTCTATCTTCTTAGATCATTTTCGTGCTCATACGTTTGGACTTGATTGCCGTTATAATGGCTAATAAAACTTTATTGTGTCATGCTGTCATAAAGAGAATGCAATAAAATACCAGAGATATATTAGTTTTAATTTCCTTAGTGGAAGGGAGATTAAGTAAATTTTTATGGCTGATTAACAAATTTATTGCGTGATCAATCAGACCCATTCATTTTCTATATTCATTATCTGGATAGAATATTTAAACTGTATAGAAAAAAATATATATATGTGAAAATTCACATTCATGTTTTGAAGTTTTATAACGGATATACTGAAGAAATATAGGTATATCTAATCTTTTTTAAAAAAAAAAAAAAAAAAAAAAAACTATCGTCTTTTCTAATGTATGTTAAAGTATGAATAATTTTTAACCTTTTGATGTTTTATTTATGATTTTATGTACTTTAATTAAAAGGGTACGAAAAAATTTGTAATTGATATTAGTACTGAACTTATTATTTTTACCAATTTTAACGCTTATTTTCTAAATTTCTTTTTTCCACTATCTATATAAAAAAAGAGAAGTGTGTGTGTGTGTGTGTGTGTATGTGTGTGTCTGTTTGTTTGCGCTCTGGTGCTCATACTACTGATCGCAGAGCTTCCAAATTTGGCATGTAGGTACTTGGGACCTTGCAGGTGTGCACCTCATCGAGATTTTTTCGAATTTGAATTTTTAAATTAATGTTTTTCAATTTTAAACATTTGCTTTTATGTTTCATTTTTCATGAATTTATTCTTCGATTGTAATCTTCTGCGTATATTAGCAACGGCTATATTATGCAATTTATTTTTTATTTAATACATTCATTTGAAAGCGAATCTTTTTTCTCTTTTTAATTTATTTATTGAAAATAAAATGGTAATGCAGTAGAAAAAATTAAGTATATTAAATTAAAAATTTAAAAACGTATTTATAACAGCTATGTGTATGTGAATTTTTTGTAGTATAACAACAATTATTTTTCATTTTTTAATTTAATTTCTTTAAAAGTTTTTTTTCTAATTTATAGTATTTGTCAGGAAATAATGGTAGTATATAGTTAAAAGGATTAAACTGATTGGATTTTTTTTTTTTTTTTTTTTTTTTTTTTTATGTATTTAATTCCTTCTAAAAGAAAATCTACTTTTTATTTTATTTCATTATATTGGTCGGAACCAAATTATAATATAGTGTAAATAGCGTGAGCAATAAAGTACTTGGTTCAAAAGCTAAAATATTTAATAGACGCTGAGATACAGTTATATTTAAAATCGTAGCTCTTTAATAATGGCAGACCCACCTATCGTCAATAAATACCCACATTGAAATACATAGGAAAGAGATTTCTGCAGGCAGTGGGAACTAGCTCCCGAAGCAGTGCGGGCAGAGAAAGTACTGCCGTAGTCAGCGGGTACACGAAGCGAGGTCTAGAGCGATTCCAATGTAACTGTTTTAGTTTTTATTTGTAATGTGGTGTGAAAAATAAATAATGATCCAATTCTTTTGAAGGTTCATTTAAATATAGTGACCAGCGAAGCGGGCGTAGCCTGCTAGTACTTAATATGTGTTACCTCGAAGTTGACCCTTTCGCGTATTTATGGTATTAAATTTTTTGTACAATTTTATTTCACAAAATTAGTTAATCATTCAGAGTTGTTATAAATTTTACTATTTTAAAAATTGTTTAAAATTCAAAATTGTAAAAAAAAAATTTAAAAATTTATCTTTTTATAAAAAAAAAAATAATAATAATAATAATTAAAGCTGCTATCACAAAATATCAGGCTTGTTACTGATAATTTATCTCGCACCAAACAGTACTGTTTCAAACTTATCCAGGAATGTCGTGGAGAAGTAATATTTGTAATCGGAAGCAATTTACTAGTAGTATCTAGCACCAATACATCTCATTCACTAATGGATTGCATAATCTAGATTTGTTTCCATTACACAAGCTTAGCCGTTTTGGGTGCTTTTTTTAATGAACACAACTAAAATAATTTCTGCACTCTTTATTCTTCACTCTGCAAAAGATCTTTGGCAAATCTTATTCTAGAGAGAAAACTAGAAATTAATCACTTTTACGAGTGATTAATTACAAGAAATTTGCTAGAAAATTAATTTTTCATTTTCAGAAAATTTATCATTATGATTTATTTTATTTCCGATCGAGTTTTGACTTGGTTTCGGCCATTTGCAGGAAAATAGAAGAACACTCATATTGACATTAAGTACGATTAGGTGTGGTTTTGTGTCAGTGTGGATATGGAAGTCTTTGTGTGTGAGAGATTATTTCATGAACACATCATTTTCTTTGTTCTACATACATTTATTTAAACCTAGATGTAACTTTAAACGATCTACTTATATAAAAAAAATCTATATAAATTTATTTTTCATAATTATTATAACTTTGTTATTTAAAATTCCTTTCTATCAATCATATTATTCTTATCGTCGATGATTTCTCTCCTCGTCTAAGTTTTTACGTAGAGTATAGACTCTATGAATACTCTATACTATAGAGTATTCATAAAACAATATTTTAAGTCGACAAAGGTGGTATAAATATTACCTAAAAAAATATACAAAATCACAGTCACCATTCAAAAAGAAGAAAATAATGCTTTATGTATCAATTTCAATAAGATAGAAATTTGGAAAATTTAGATCATGGATTATCTTAAACGTTGCAAGCTTCATCAATCTTTTGACAATATTAAAAACACCTATGCTTATGTGTATTATAAAATACGTAGATACATATCTATTTATACGAGGAGGAACCAAAGATAATCGGATTGAAAGGGCGCAGCTGTTTTCAGGCGTAGTGGAGAAATCACCTACGATGTGGCTCTAATAGAGACCTTCCCAAATTTGTCTCCCAGATGAAGTGTTGAAAACTTAGCATTTTTGGTACTAAATCTAGTCCTTTTTCGACTTGTCTAGCACGAAAAAGGATTTTTAGCACCTAGAACTGAAACTAGTAGCGTATTTTCCATTGAAAAAAAAAAGGAAATTCTCTGTCTTGCGTAATGTTACATGGGAATCACAAACAACGTGCTGGTGTATATTTTTGTATATTTCACGGAGGATCAAATAAGATTCTTCAGATCACATCTAGATATGAATCTCAGATCATCGCCAATCGAAATGACGTAAAACCTGCTCAAGATTAACCAATTTGAATCACGCTTGGTTCTTATTATTACTTCGAATGTGAAGCAACACTGACTTTAATCAGTATTTGAGAATGTCTTGTGTTCTATCCTTTTCAACTTGTCTGTGAAAGGATAGAGAGTCGGAAAGATTATCCTGATAATGTCTCGTTGCACTGATACTGTCTAAAAATTGACCCCCCTTCCCATAAAAAAACAGATGTACATGTTCCTCAGAATTAATTAATCATATGGTTGAAAATGATAACACTCAGATGTTGTTATAGTTTGTTCAGAAATGTTGCATTTGATTTCAATACTTTTTTCTTAAATCTGACAAAGTTGAGGTTGAGTGTGGTTTTACATTCCACTGACTAGAGGTAAGCAATGAGCACTTGGCGACAGTTAGCACTTTGTTTACTTTAGAAATTCAAGCATTTTTTTTTTTTTTTTTTTTTTTTACAAATTTATCGAAATCTTGCACTTTTTTTTCTTTAGAAATTTAGCACTTTTTTCACAATTTTATTAATATCTAGCACTTTTTTAAGGTGGGTTTAGCACAAATTTCCGAGAACGAGTTGGCAACATTGACAGATGGTGTCTGCGTAGAAGATAAACGTTTGATCGTAATGGTGTTTCTCTTAACTATTCTCTTTTGTGTCTACGAAATAGTTATAAGCGTGCTTACAATTTTGCATCCTGTTTAAAAATTGGCAACGTAAGTTTATCAAATGTTTCAAAGTGCTTTCAAGAAGGATGCTATTAGCCGCACACAAATTTCTGAATGGTTTCAGGGCTTTAAACGTAGTGAGATGAGTGTTGAAGATCATGTTACTTCGATGCGCTTTTCATCCTCTAGAAATGATGAAAAAATTGAAAAAATCTACCAAAAAGCAACGCGGATCGTCTTTGCACAATCGATGAAAATGAATAAACAGAAGTAAATTGGAGCTCGTGTCAGCGGATTTTGATAGAGGATTTTGACCATTTTCAGTGAGGTGGGGGGAATCTCATTTTTTGCTCATTTCATTTAGAACTCAGTGGTGGGCTATCATTCCTTACACTTAACCCCGTGTTACATTTTTCTATTCCCTAGAATGAAAGAAAATCTGAAAGAGAAGCGTTTCGATGATGTAGAGTCTGTAAAAAAGAGCTCCACTGCGGGCACTGAATGATATAAAAAATTAAGAGTTCCAGAGGTGCTTCAAGCAGGAAGAATTAAGTGTGTACACATGCATGGAGAAATGGAGAGTACTTTGAACTAGACTAAATAAATTTTGTGTAAAATTTAATTTGTATAAATGTATGTCTAGATGCAATTGTTACGTTATGTTCGAAGGCAATACAGAAAGTACGTCCTGTAAAGCAATTAAATAAAAAGAAACCATGGTTAGAACAACAATTTTATTGCATAATGAAGTACAGTGTTTGTATTATTTTTAAACATAGTTTACCTCTATTGTTGAAGAATTTATAAGAACGGGATACGGGCTTTTTTTCATGCCCTCTTCGTAGGAAGTTGCTGGCTGCAATTTCATAGTTCATGAAGAAATAAAACACAATTTGATGACATGAAGAAATTCATGAAGAGATAAAACACAATATTGCACATCTATAAGAATTAGACATTTTGTTCTAAATTATGAAACTCTTAAACGATAAAATAATGTGTAAAAACGAATATTTCAATTGCAATTTAAAAAAAAGAGAGACAGAGAAAGAGGAATATATTTTAGTTAAATATATAAAATGTGTTCTTGTCATTATATAAAAGCTCTGAAAACGGTTTGGTAAATCAAAAATGCTATTAGTTATTGCTTAATTATTTTTGTAAAAAAAAAAAAAAATTCCGTAAAACCTTTTGTTTATTTTTGAAATTGTAAATTTTTCAAATTTTCAATACTTGTGTTTTCCTTTTTACAAGACATAAATACACCTTCTCATATGAACTTAAAACAGCAATTGACTTAAATTCATGCACATAATCTTTTAATAATTAGGAATTAAAATATATCTTTCTTTAAGAATTTTAAACATGGATCGCCTGTCAGCTATTACAAATACTGCAGATAATAAACGCTTGATTTTTCAAACTTTATCTCCCGAAAATCTGACAAGATTTAGATTACACCTACATAAAATACGCCTACCTAATGGGTGATTTAGGGTGAAAGGAACTTTGTAGTAATTAACTCTAAGAAGATTATACCCGTTAATGGAATTTATCGGACTTTGTTCCCTTCTAATTAAAAGCTGAAATATTTTGTTCTGTTTATTAGAAAAATTAAATATTGGAAAGGGAACGATTATGTGACGGTAAGTATATCACCTATTATTTTTAGAAAATATAATTGAAAATAAGATTATCAATTTAAACTTCAACATTAAAAACAAATTATCTATATTTAAAAAAAAGATAAGTAAATTATTTTTAATTGTTGATAAGTGGGTACGTTGACACTCATTATCAATACCAAAAATAAATAACTAAATAAATAAATAAATAAAATAAAATAAATAAATAAATAAAGTTTTTTTTTTTTTTATTCATTTATTTTTACTATGTTTATTATCTTTAGCAATAGTAAAAGCTATATTATTTTTTGTTATAAAGAATGTTATTCTAAGATAGAGAAATTATTTATTTTATAAATTATTCTACTATCATAGTTGTAAATGTAAAACAACTATTCATTATTTGAAATAATTGCAGATATAAATTTAAAATTAAGTAAATGTTAAGTTAAAAAAAGTAAATAAATAAAATGCAATCAAACATATCAGCAATTTTGACGAAATGGTTATTTATTTGTGTTTAAAGGTAAGTAAGAACAGCCTTTGTTTGTTTAGAATTATTTATTTGCTTATGAATTGAAAATTATTAAATTCAGTTTCATTTATAAAGCTTTTAATAACATTTTGACGAAAACATCTATTAAATACAGAAAAAATAATAAACATTTACAATACATTTTTTTATTTAAACATTGATTTTTTTTTTTTTTTTCATTTATGTACTAATTCATTTAATTTGCGATATGTAACAAATATATATTATATTTATTGAATAAATTTAAACAAAATTAACATGATTTGTACTTTATTAGATTAATTTAGTGAAATACACTTAATTAACATATTCTAAAATGTAGTGAGGAACACTGAATATAGCGTTTAAGTTATATTAATTATTGCAGTCCTAAAGTGTTATTACGTAGCATATAATTGAACATTATTGGTCTTTTGGCGGCTTGCTTATATTAACTGTTTGCATCTCATTACATTATTGAGTATTAATCTAAATTGAATAATATGCTTTGTTAGGTAACAATTGAAATATATTAAGAATTATAGAAATTTGTGTAATAGGGAATTACACATTATAAAATATTTTAGTGTGTTCAGATATATTATAAAATTTCACTTTTCTTGAAATTTTAAATAATATGATGTAGCATTGATACTACTTTCTCTTATACTGCATTAATAGGGACACATTATTGCACTTCAAGGTAAAAGAGACGTGTCATAGTGTGAATAAAGTTTTGTGATGTTAAGAACAGAAAAAATGTTCTTATAAACAGCTTTATTTGATACAAATTTCTGGGTGAGTATGGAGGGTGGAATCAATTGTTTGAAAATTATCACAATATTTACAACACATTTCTGTCTCTAATAAGGATCTAAAAAAATTAAGAATTTCCGCCTACAAAACTCATAAAAACTCCATCGACTAATTTTGAGTTGTTATTTACAATGTCTATAAATTGTATACGGACTAACCAAATATTTTACTTAAATTTAACAAACTAAAATTAAAAATCCATAACACAATCTGATGTAGACATCCGGTGGTAAAAATTGAAATATTTTAGAAAATTTTGATAAAAGTTACCAGTATTATTAATTATAAAATACAGAATAGATAATACACTATTGTGAAAAAAGGCAAAGATATACTCACAATTTTTTGAACATACCAACCATCGTTCTCATCTTCGTCTCATTTTTTTTTTTTTTTTTTTTTTTTTTTTAATTTCGGATAAAAAATATAGCTCTGACTATATTGTGACACAGCCATATAGGATTATGACTGTATGACACCCCCCCCCCCTACCGAAAAAAAACAACAACATTGAGATGAGTATCATTTATACAAGATTATCACCGAAATGCTTACGTTTTCTTATGATCTGTGTATTGCATAGAATGCAATAATGATCTTTACTTTTTTCACAAATTTAAAGTATTTTACCTGTATCTCCTATAAGTTCTATTATCATTTTGAATGTTATAAAATGTCGGTACGTCTACTTATATATATTTCTGTCTAAAATATCATCCCATGAATGTGATTACACATTATTTTAAAAACAGAATTTAGATAGTTTTCCAAACCACATTTTTTAGAAAAAGGTAATGGCCAACCAATTCTTCCAAGAATTCTGATTTATCTGTAAAAAGAACTTAACATCATTCCGGTCTATCCACACTTGAAAGTTAGTTTGTATCGTTGTAATTTCTCATTATTCTACGTCCAGGCAGCACTAGTACGCTATTTATCAGCGCAGACAAACAAAACTCTTACTCTGCAATGCCCTACAACAAATTTCAGGCTTACATGCATACACAAGCTAGAATTCTATGTGATTGCACAAGCTATAATTTACACGCAAATATAATTTACATTAATAAATAAGAGTTCCTTAAATTTAAGTTAACTTATTTTATCTACAACCAGTCAAACCTTCTTTATAAATATAAGTGGTACTTATCGTTCAGTAATAACATATTTTCATGGACTGATAGCAATTCTTAGGTCGTAGAAAAACTTGGATTTGAAAAATTACATAACTTACATATCGAACAGTTTTGAACTGGATCCAAAATCAAATAGAAACAATTTGATATAAACGTAAATATTTCGATGTTTGTTCTTAAATGAAAAAAAAAAAAAAATCAGTTTACAAATTTCAAGAAAAAATATAAATTCTGGAAAATAAGGATTTTGAGACGACAGAAGAAATCCATAGAGAACAAATATATTATATGGCACAAATGTTTTAGGACTGTGATGATTAGAAGAATGTAGATCATGAAGAGGCGATCCTTTTCCGAGAAAACTATTTATTTTCTCATTTACATACACAACACATCACAAATAACATAAAAAAGAACGTAAATAAACTATGTAAACATTATTATTTTTAAATGGACATAATTTTCCAGTCCACCAAACAAAAATACGAGCGGTCCTCAAACCAGGCGTTTTTACACCTTCATTGCATCATCCACTCTCTAAAAAACTAAGTCAAAGTCTCTCTTCAAATCGAAAGTCTTTTTCGTCTGCGCTGGACAGACAGCGCCCTCTAGTCGGTCTAAAAGTCATTACAGACCTCCTCCCTTCAGGGGAGAAACTTTTCACTATTGTAGAGGGGAAAGTTTGGTTAAATAATACTTGATTAGGAAAAGTCTATATTCAAATAAAATAAAGTCACAATGTTCAACATATTGGTCCATTTTCTAGATATCGTAATCAATTTAAAACAAGTGATTAAAAAAAAAATACGAGCAAGCACCAATTCTATGCAGAAACAGTACCTGGTTATATTTAAATGCACCAGACTTATCCCTATTTCAGATTAAATACACTATTTAACTTATTTTAAAATATACAAAAAAAATAAATACCAAATAGAAATTTAAATATTGTTACACACAATATACCGGTGACACTAAATAGATATGCAAAGTAAAATATAGATAGTGAAAACAATTATATACCACATATGTATATATATATAGCAATTATTAAACAAATATATGTAGCAATAATTAAACAAATACGATATATATAGCAATAATTAAACAAATATATAAACACATTTTTTTTTTTTTTTTTTTTAAGGGATACGACTTAAACTATCAGCATTCTGATGTTGTTTTCCCTTTCGATGAACAATCTCATAATTAAATGACTGTAAACAGAGTGTCCATCGCAAAAGTCTGGGATTTGTTCCTGTATTTTTTCCTAACCATACTAGCGGATTATGGTCAGTTTGTATGTAAAACTTTTCGTGTCCATCCAAATAGCACTTTAATTTTTGGACGGCAAAGATAATAGCGGCACATTCCTTTTCAGTGGTACTGTATTTTTGTTCCGCAGGCGAAAACTTTTTACTCAGGAACATGATGGGATGTTCTTCTTCCTTGTCGCTTATTTGAGAAAGTACTACACCAATCCCAAGATTCGAAGCATCACATTGTATAATGAAGGGCTTTTCAAAATCAGGACTGTATAAAATAGGACTTTTAGACAGTTTTTCCTTTAGTTCTTCAAAGGCCCTTTGGCAAGAGCTATTCCAGTTAATAATTGCTTTTCGAGTTTGACCCTTTAGTAAGTCCGACAGAGGAGCTGCAATTACAGAGAAGTCAGGAATATACCTCCGATAATAGCCTGCTAATCCCAAGAAAGCTCTCACTTGAGTCTTGGTAGTAGGAGAAGGAAATTCCTTTACAGCTCGAACCTTTATTTCACCTGGTGTTCTTAACCCTTGACCCACCATGTGTCCCAGATATTTTACATAAGCTTGGGCAAATTGACATTTAGAAGGTTTAATATGTAATTTCGCAGCACTCAGCCTGAGGAAAATGTCTTCTAAATGTTTTATATGATTTTTCCATGTTTTAGAAAAGATGGCGACGTCATCTAAATATGGCACGGCGTACTCTTCACAATCTTTCAATAAAGTTGCCATAAGCCGACTAAAATCGTATGGTGCATTTTTCAAACCAAAAGGAAGGCGCAATGGCCTAAAGGTACCAAAGGTAGTTACGAAGGCCGCATATCTTTGGGCATCTTTACTTAAGGGTATTTGCCAATAACCTCTGGTCAAGTCTAACACAGATATGAATTTAGCAGCCGACACTCTTTCTATTAATACTTCTATATTTGGTAATGGAAAATATTGTGTTCGAGTGACCTTATTTAGACGTCGATAGTCAATACACGGTCTTGCTTCTCTGCCAGGCACTTCTACTAACATTAGAGGAGAGGTGAAATCTGACTCACCTGGTTCAATAACTTTTAACTTTAACATTTTTTCTACCTCTGTCTTTAGGAGTTTCAGTTGTCTGGGTGATAATCTATATGGTCTAGCACAAATGGGTTTTTCGAACTCCAGTTCAATGTTGTGTTCTGTTAGATCCGTACATCCTGGTTCCATTGAAAAAGCACTTCCATATTTTTTTATAAGTAGACTCAATTCATTTTTCTGACTGGAGGATAATTGAGTATTGAACTGTATTTCTTGCAGAATTTCCGTCAAATCGGAATCTTCCGATCCCAATTCCAACTTGGGGATTTCTTCTTCTTCACACAGATTTTCTTTCAATCCCAGTAAATTAACACTTTCCTCCCTCTGGAAGTACGGCTTCAACATATTTATGTGATAAACTTTGGTTTTATCACTTCCGGGAAATCGAATAACATAATTGGTCTCGGAAAGTTGTTTTACAACCGTTCCTGGTCCGACCCAATTAACTGATAATTTATTTGGTTTGGAGGGTGCTACAACCAGCACTAAATCATTTTCTTTAAATTCCCTTTTTTCAGCTTTAAGGTCATACCAGATTTTCTGTTTTTGTTTAGCTTCTTGCATGCTTTGTATAGCAAGCTCTTGGCATTGCTTCATTCTATTCAATAATTCAAAAACGTATGCAACCACACTGTTTTCTTCTTCAGCTTGATCGGCTAAATTTTCATATAATATCATCATCGGGGTTCTCAAATTCCGACCATGAACTAATTCTACTGGACTGAACCCAGTGCTATCATGCGTAACTGTCCTCAAAGCAAAGAGTGCATGTGGCAAAATTTTCTCCCAATCCTCTCCAGATTCCAGACAAAGCACTCGAAGTATTCGCTTCAAAGTTCTGTGCATTTGTTCAACGGGGTTGCTTTGGGGATGTCGAACAGAACTTCTTACGACTCTAATTCCAAATTTGTCCAAAAATTCTGTCGTAAGAACACTCATGAACGACGTTCCCTGGTCTGTTTGCAACTCTCTGGGAAACCCAAGTCGACTGAAAATCTGTAGCAAAGCGTCTACGATTGTTGTAGAATTGAGATTAGGAGTAGGAATTGCATCAGGATATTTAGACGCTAAACACATTACAGTTATAATATATTTATTCCCTGAAGTGCTGACAGGCAAGGGTCCACATGCGTCAACGTTCAACTTAGTAAATATTTCGGATATAACCGGGACAATTTTTAGCGGTGCCCTTTTCTTATCTCTGGGTTTTCCGACTCGTTGGCAGTAGTCACAAGTCTTGACAAATCTTTCGACATCATTGTAACAATTTGGCCAAAAGAAAGTCTTAAGTAAAGCGTCCTTAGTTTTACTAGCACCTAGATGTGCTGCCGCACTTCATGACAAAATTTTTGCAATTGTTCACGAAACTTCTCTGGGATAACTAGCAATTTCCTTTCAACTCCATTTTTGTCATTTTTCTTATAAAACAGCATATTTTTCTCTATGATGTATTTGTTCGTTTTCGGAGTTTCCTTTTTTCCTTCTGCAATAAGTGGCTTTAATTGTTCACTCTTCTGTTGTTCTTCAGCAAATTCTCCTGGAGAGATCTTGACGAGACTTCGCATCAAAAACTCTTTTACTTCTGGCAGGATTTCTTTACCTCCTTCAAATTTCTTTTCATCTTCAGACACATTCTCATTCAATTCTTCGTCCAGCAGTTCTACATCTTCACTCGGATCATTTTTTTCCATTTCTATAAGTTTCTTCTGAGCTCTTGTTTGTATGGCATTTAACATATGCACCTGTATATCTTTTTTTGTTTTAAAATCTTTGAACAAAGCTGCAGTTTTGTTTACCAATAAATACCTGCCCTGATCTAAGTTATCTCGTAGAACAGCTGCTTTAGTTATGATGTGTCCCATTTCGCAATCTAACTCTACCTCTGCAAGGGGTAAACATATCAGAGTCTCTTGTAATGGAGTTCTAATCCACACTTGTTCCTTTGTATACATATGAGGTTTCACGTACTTGCTACAGATCAAGTCACATGTTGCACCAGTGTCTCGAAGAAACTTCATTTCTACACCATTCACTTTACCTACACTGGTATAAGGTGTCATTGAATCATCAAAACTTGCCTCAGTTATAACATGCGAGATAGATTCTTGAGTTTTCTTTAATTTGTCACACTGAGGTCTAAGATGATTACTAGAGCCACACTCATAACAACGAGCAATTTTTCTTTTCTCGAATTCCTTATTTCTTTGATTTTCTGGGAATGTTTCGAGCTTGGCCTGAAATTTTGGCCTGACTTCTTTATTGTGGTCTTTCATTTTATTACTAGGAAAGTTTCCACTTTGGTTACGGAAGCCTGAAAAGTTCTTTTTGGGCATATCCCTCCTTTTGAAAATTTCCCTAATACTCTCAAACTCATCTAGTTTTTCAGCTAAGTCCATAGGTGTCATGAATGTAAGCCAGTTTTCTAAGAAATGATCTCTTACATCAGCAGGCACTCGAAACTTCAACTGCTCAGTCACTATTAGGTCTTTCAGTTGTTGAAAATTCTCTATCTTTAATTCTGTAAGCCACTCCGTAAAATAACTAGAAAGCTCTTGAGCATAATTTCTCCAAGATTTTTCGGACGATTTGTGGTGCTTATAAAAACATTGTTTCAATTTTTCACTATTTAATTTATATCTTTTCATAATGATATTTTTAACAAAATCATAATTTGTCGCATCGGTTGGCGACTCTCTGGCCAACATATTGGAAAGTTCTGGCGGTAAAACTGCTAGCAGGTAGGCCACCCAATGCTTTTTTGGAACTCGTGCCATCTTCGCTCTTCTTTCGAAATTTATTAAATATAAACCCATTTCATCATGTTTTTCATCAAATCTTGGGGTAATTTGCGTTAACTGAATTCTTGGAACCGATTCAGTCACCTTTTCTGGTTCTAATATTTTTTCAGGATTTTCTCTTGAAATTTCCAATTTTTTTAACTCAATTTCATATTGTTGAGTTTCTCGGGTCCTTCTTTCTTCTCTTTCTTCTTGTCTTATTCTCTCTTCTTCTTGTATTTTTTTATCTTCAAGAAGCCTTTCCAATATTAATTTTACTTCTTCCTCATTATAGGACTTGCTAGATAAAATTAATTTCTTGATGTCAATAACTCTACTGGAAGTATCTACTTCGACACCGATTTCTTCACAAATTTGAACCAATTCATGTTTTCGAGCTTTAGCTAAAAATGCCATGTTTGTAAACCCCAAACAAAACCAGAATGCTCTCAAAACGATAATAAAATATAAACAAATAAAATAATCAGATTTTTTTTTTCCAAAAATCAATCAAACACACAAAAAAAAGGATACTAAGGGTAATTAACCTTTGCAATTAATTAAAAAATAATATCTAATACCGTTAATGGTATCTACTTATGAAAAATACCTTATTTTTCTCTATTTAAGAGAACACTTTTTTTTTTAAAATATATATATATATATTTTTTTTCATAAAAAGAAACACTTTTCTTCTTAAAGAACAGAATACGTGAACATTTTTAATCACCCAAATTTCTTTTATTAAATAAATCATATATTCAAAATTAATATTCAAAATAATATTTTAAACCAAGTATGTTCTCATACTAAGTACTACTTGTTTCCTACACAATCATTACTTCAATTCAAAACAGAAATAAATTAATTTATTTGCAAAACTATTTGATTCTTTTTGCACACATATTTCTCAGGAAACAGAATAATTAATATTTTTCTTCAACCCCCCCCCCCCCCCAAAAAAACAATAGTTTCGTTTCGAAACCGAAACTCTTTTCTTTATCAAAAAAAAAAAAAAATGTAAGTTCCACAAAATTAGATTTAAGTAACATAAATTACCATAGTAATTAATATTAAGAAATAAAATGAACATCTAATCGTTAAACACTTCATTTGAAACAGAAACTACTATTTTACTTCAAATCGAAACGAAAATATTTTGTTCCAAACACGAACAAATTCATTTTACATGAAATCGAAACTAATTTCTTTTTTATTTTTATCCTTCATTCACTCTTTATTTACCCATTTATTTTTGTATTATTAAGCAAAGAAATACCAAATCAGTAAAAAGAGACAGAAAGAAAAATAAATCCAATAAAATATCAGAAATAAAAATGACCTGAAATGCACATTAATATGAATCATTCAACATTTTTCTTTTTAATTCGATAATAAATACATTCTTTTTTATTTTTTATTTCTCAAAGCCCTAAAAAAGAATATCTATTCTTTATTTAGCTTTAATTACAGAACAGATACTTTATTTCAACTTGTTCTCAAATTTTGCAATTCCGTTTAAAACCGAAATTCTTTTCAAAATGTACTTATTCTACAGTAAGTTTTTATTATTATTATACCATTAAACAAAAGAAAAAACATATATATTCATTTATTTCTCACTGATTCATCAACTTTATTTTTTTTCGAAATACATCGACAAAAAAAATTGAAAGACTTTCTTTTTTTTTTTTTTCTTTTAACCAACGGATAAATCAGTTTAATATATATATATATATTCTCTACAAATAATAATTTCAAATAATCTTTTTATCAAATAGATAGGGACAAGTGAGGTACCTCTGTGATATACTTACTTCTCTATTAAATACATAATGCGAATTTAAGTACTTTTAAAAAATATTTTCTCACGTCCTAATACAAGGACTGAGCTGATTTATTATATTATTTTTAAATCAAGGCACTGTTTCATACATAAAGGCACTTACCCCTTTAGTAGCGTGAATTCTTTGTAGCGTCGGACGTATGCCTTTAGCTGCCACCATAACAGTAGACTGTGATGATTAGAAGAATGTAGATCATGAAGAGGCGATCCTTTTCCGAGAAAACTATTTATTTTCTCATTTACAGACACAACACATCACAAATAACATAAAAAAGAACGTAAATAAACTATGTAAACATTATTATTTTTAAATGGACATAATTTTCCAGTCCACCAAACAAAAATACGAGCGGTCCTCAAACCAGGCGTTTTTACACCTTCATTGCATCATCCACTCTCTAAAAAACTAAGTCAAAGTCTCTCTTCAAATTGAAAGTCTTTTTCGTCTGCGCTGGACAGACAGCGCCCTCTAGTCGGTCTAAAAGTCATTACAGGACCTTAAATAACTCACAGTTTCTTAAGAGATGGTATTATCAAGACTACATGCATGTAATTTCAGATGGAACGCATCTACAAAGAAGTACTGTCTGCAAGCTTGAACTTTACTGTGTTAGTCGCCACACTAAAAACAGCGTTTTTATTTTATTTTATTTTTTCTTAGTTTCAAAATGTCGGGTTTTGTGCCAAGTAAAGAGCATTTATGGGAAATTTCTCTGAACTATTTTATTCAAAAGGAATCTGCAACTGAAGCAAACAGAATTCTTGTTGAAATTTACGGTGATCATGCTCTGAGCGAAATGATATGCAGATATTGATTTTCACGCTTCAGAAATAAGGATTTTGATTTTGCAGTTAAAGAACGCTCTGCTTCACCGGATAATTTTTAAGACAAAGAACTGGACGAATTACTTAATGAAGACTCATACCAGACGCCAACTGAACTTGCAAAATCATAAGAGTAGATGATACAGCAATTGTTTGCGATTCAAAACATTAGAAATGATCCAGGAGCAAAAACATTGCAGGCCATAAAATGTAAAAAAAAAAAAAAAAAAAGTTTTTACAGCAGAATGTGCTCGCACTCATATTGCCAGCAATTCTGCTGTTAAATAAGGTAATTTACAGTGGAAACATCTATAAAGAGAGACTCTTTTTAAAGTTGTTTATGCTGTAAATTACTTTTTTCTAGCAGCAGAATGTACTGGCATCCATGTTGCCAGCACATTCTACTGTAAAAACTACCGTTATTTTTTACAGTGTATGGTAAAAAAAAAGAAAAGAAAAAGAAACAAACAGGCAGAGGAAACTTATTAAAGGTCCTAACATTATAGCGGAAACACAATACCGAATTTATAATGTTTTATCAGATCTTTTGAATTCTGAAAATAAGCTACTAATGGGTTTCCCGACATTAAATAAACTTTCACTCTATTTACATACACTATACACAAATTCAATCGATTTTTTACTTCGCATTTATATTGTGGTAATGTTATACTAGGGAATTACTAGGGCTGCAAAAAAGACCAGACCGGTCGGCTATTATTAAAAAAAAAAATGGTATTTTTAAATAAAAGCCAGCTTTTATTGGCTTTTTCTACTTTTATTATACATTTAATACTGAAATGTACTTATCTTATGTTAGAATTCGATGTTATAATGTAAAATATCTCAAATTTCTGTATGAAATTTAAAATATTCAAATATATAGCATCTACTAAGCAAAAAATGTGATAAAACATTTTTCATAGGAATAAGAACATTTTTCATTTAAATTTGACGCTTTTAAGTTTGAGATATTAAAATAATATATATAATGTAATTTTAGAAAAGAATTTCATTTGAATAATTGTTCCTATACTATGAATATAAATAAAGTCATTTGTTTATGAGGGAGAAAATCATCTATTTTAAAAACTTCATATGTTATTTGTTATTTATGATTTTCTTAACATAGAAGAATAGGGCCAAATTTCACTTAAACGTGCAATAAAAAAAAAAAAAAAAAAAAAAAAAAAAGAAAGAAAGAAAAGAAAAGAAAATATTTTTAACGTAAAGATGTCAGATTAACTTTTAAATATTGGTTTTGATACTGGAATGAACATCCTTAACTATGAACATTCTACTTTGAAGTTTCATAAGTTATTCCAAATTTACGAATTTCTTAACAAAATAGGGCAAAATTTCACATAACTGACCCTTTTTAGGGAAGTTTTCATCAAAAAGATTCAGACTACTTTAAAAATATCATTTATGACACGAGCTTGATCTTAATTGACTACGAATATTCTAAATTTTCATTAGTTATTCGAAATTTTAAATTCCTTTAACATACCAAGAGCGATATTTTATATAAACTTGCATTATGGGGTCATTCAATTGGAAATAGTATGGAATTGCATGAGAAATAAATAGGAAACTAACCTTAATAAAATTAATTAAAAATTTCGGATAAGTGTATTAAACTAAACGACGGACAGCCTATCAGGTGGGGCATTTCAGTCTGCCATAGTATCAAGTGATTGGCCAAATTTATTTCTTTTAACATGAATATAGTATGCCTAGTAGTTGAAATTTATGTGAATAAATATGTAATGAGGGAATTCGGTAGAGTCCACCTACGCTAACTAGTTTTATAAAAAAGAAATTATAGATAATTATTAAATAGAAGTAATTTAATAATTATATATATAAAAAAATTAACATTTCAGAGACTTGTCTAATCTCATACTTCTGTATGACTGGAACTACATGCGTCATAGAATTGCCCTATTCAGGTAGAATTTGTTTTATAATTTAAATTCATTATACTGAACGGGATCAAACGGGATAAATATTTAATAAAGAAGACTTTTTTTTTCCTGCGTATACTTGGGATTTAGTAATCTGTTTATTAAAAAAATTTACTTTTATTTTGTGTAATTTATTTTATTACAGTAATAATTTAATTTCTTTCATGCCTTATTTAATTAATGACTTATTTTTATATTTCTTTGAAAAAAAAAAATCTAATAGAAGCCGGCTTTTTCTAATTTTAACCGGCCTTTTTCAAACGGTTTAAACCAAATGGAAAAAAAAAAGTCTGTGGATTAATAATTTCGATCCAAAGTAATTTTTGTGTATTTTTCAATTTATGATATTTGCATACAATTTTTTTTCCATAATTATAAAACAAGCACTTCGGACTATTTTATTGTAAGATATGGTTTTGTTACTGTTTTTCATGAACTGTTTATAAGTGTCAGTAATCAAATTTAAAATTGACACACACACGTGCATACATATATGTAATTATATTAGTAAACGGAAAACATTTACAACAGTAAAGTGTAACGCAGAAATATCTATGTCGTATATTTTTTTTACAAATACATTTTTCTTAAATTACAGAAATGTCGGTCTAGTAGCCCGGTCGATAGGAGCAACCTTTTATAACACCAGTTCCTGTGTTCGAGTCCCTGGTTAGACATAGATGTCTCTGATGTCGATAAGAATTTCTGTATAGATGTCGATAAGAATTTCTGTATAATTTTGAATAGAAGGTAATAAATAGCTTAATAGAAGTTGTTATGTTCGTATTTATTTGCTTATTAATTTATTTCTTTTTTTTTGTGTGTGTTTGTGTGTGTGGGGGGGGGGGGGGGAGAGGGAGAGTTTGCTGTTTTTACCAATTTCCAAAACCGTTTAGATTTTTCTTATTTTAGTTCTAGCCGTCTTCGGCTACCGGCTGGTTCGAGATCCTTGAAAAATCCCACCATACGAAACTCCTCCTCAGTGGCGATTGTGGCGCCTTTTTCCCATTTCAGAACCTACAACAGCTTATTGACATATAGTGAAAATAGCTTTATTAAAAATTTTAACTGTAGTGAATTCCCTCTCGGTATCTAAAACAGCCTGTTTGCTCACCGTGTTAAGATTTTTCAAATTCTGACCGTAGCAAAGTCTCGCTCGGTGACGACTACGGCACCACATTACGTTTCATCATTTAAAACAGCCTATTCACTCACCATGCAAAGGATCTTTAAAAATTCTGATCGAGCCAAATCTCCAACCCTGTGGGAACTACGGTCTCCTATCTACTCCCGATAAATTATTTTATCAGAAACAAAATTGAAGATATTGGATTATTAAAATATTAAAGCGCCAGCTGGCGACAGAGGTTTGCAACATGCACTCTTCAATTCCAATTCAAATAATATTTTAAATGATATATTACTTATGAAATTATGTTAATTAGAAGCTGAGATACAAAAATAATGTAAACATTGTTATAAAAAGATTTGTGTCTGATTTTTCCGTGTATTTTTTCGAAACTTGCTTAATTACGGACTAAATAGTCTTAAAAATCGTCAATACAATATTTGATCGGTGTATCGGAATTCGATAGTTTGCAAAATAAAAAAGAATAAATATGCTCCGGGTTTTCTGTAGTTTTCTCTGAAACACCCGTGCCGAATTTAACGGTTTATATCAGTTTAAAAGTTCGCAATAAAATTACTTTAAAAAATATATTTCGAAGGGTGTATTATAAGTCATTTAATCATAATTAGAATAGAAGATATTGGAATAAAGGCGGTCTGGGTTTTCCATGGTTTTCTCTGAAACTCCCGTACGGAATTTAAAGGCTTATATCAGTTTAAAAGTCCGCAATAAAATATATTTCAAATGATGTATCCCAAGTAATTTAATCATAATTAGAATTAAAGATATTGAAATTTTAACATATGAAATGCCATCTGGTGACATAGATTTGCGATCGCCACTCTAATTCTAATTCAAATAAGTTTTAAAATGATATATTACTTAGAAAATTATGTTAATTAGAAGCTGAGATACAAAGGTAATATAAACATATTTATAAAAAAAAATTGCGACTGACTTATCCGTAGTTTTCTCCGAAACTTGCGTAATTCTGGGGTATATGCTTTTAAAAATCCTTAGTACGAAATGTGAGTGGAAATCAGAAATCGAAATTCTGTAAAATATAAAAAAATAAAAACGTTCTGTGTTTTCCGTAGTTTTCTCCGAAAGTTTCGTACGAAATTTGAACGGCTTATATCATTATAATAGTCCGCAAAAACGTAATTTAAAATATCTTATGAATATCTTTAATATATTTTAGACTGAAAATGGCTAATCTATCAAGGGTCATCAGAGATCTCTGTTGAAATCTGTCTAAAATTTAAGAAATTCCAAATGTGCTTTTTACAGCCCAGTTCAGAAAAGAAAAATGGAAAAAATGAAAAATAAATAATAAATAATAAATAATTATTCTGTTAAAAGTAATTTTTTTTTCTCTTTTCATAAAAAGATGAAATTAAAATAAATTAAAACAAGTATAATTCTTTTTTTTTTTATTATTATTATTAAAGCTATACCTTAAATTTTTTAACTAGAGACAGGTGAGCAGTAATGACGCAATAATTTCTAATTTCTGCTTAAATCGACTCAAAATCATAGAATAATAATAAAGGAAGAAGGAGCATAAGGTTTCTACATAAGCTGTTGTGTTGCCACAAAACACAGCGATTATTAACAAGCCTTTATTAACAAACTTCAATGTTGAGAGGAGCAAAAGTAGCTTTCGCTGGCATTTCACTAGAAGGGGTTTGTAAGCATTAAGACTATTGGCGTGCTCCTTCTTCCTCTATTATTATTCTATACTCAAAATTGAAAAAAAAAAAAAAAAAAAAATCAAACTCTGCTTTTCTTATTTCCAGTACCTTGTCACGTGGTCGGAATGTATTTATTCCCGACCGGAAGAATAGTCAGCCAGCATGCCTGGCACTGAAGAATTAATAAATGAAATAATGAAGTGTTGCCACCTAAATTTGATACTTTAGTTAATTTTTAAAAAAATAATTGTCGTGTTGAAATTCGGTTTGCTTCTCTGGATCAAAAAAAAAAAAAAAAAAAAAAAAAACACCTCTTTCATTTGGTACAGAATTTTTAAAGATTGGACCGATATTTCTAATTTATTTGGGTATGTAACACTGCTTAAGCTCAGAATTGACTCATTTATTAATTGACATAGGTTGACATTTCAATTAATATCCCCGCAACTAATTAAAACTTTTTATTTCTGTTTTCACTATACCCTTGGGAAGGCTCCTGAGCATCTATATGTGAATTTTTGTACTTCTGCATTCAATAGGGGCTGAACGTATAGCCGAACAGACAGACAATCAGACAGATAGACAGACAGACTTTCATTTTTTATTACAGATAAAAGGGCTTTACTGCTGCTCCCACCAACTAAAGATGAAGCAGATATGGTGTTTACGCATGAAATGTTGTTTACAAATGGTTTTGCTATACTAATTTGTTTTGTTTTTTTTTAATTTAATTTGATTAACCACGCCCATTCATTTAAAATTATCACGCATGTATTTGTTACCTTCAATTCAAAATTATGTATTTTTTGTATAATTTTTAGTGCTGTCTTTGGCACCTATTTTACAAAGATATATTTTGATTATTATTTAAAGAAAATATAAGAATTTTGTATTGTTATTGTGAATTTATATGTAACATGGATCATTCGAGGCAAAAATCATTTTTTTGTTTTTAATAAATTTCAAAGCTTTCAAATAAATGCGAAATTCCAAAATACCATTTTTTAGAAATATCCACTTACACTATAGCGAAAACTCTATGTATTTAAAACAAACGTAATAAATTTTCATTGTCACAAGTCTATCAGAGACAAAAGAAACTGTACCAAAATGAGTTATAAAAAGTGACGAACATAATAAACTTTAGGATATAGTTGATATACATATAGATGCATTAATTAACATGATGATATGCATTCTATTCAATACATGGATTATAAGACAACATAAGCAATTTGCTGATATTCTTGTATAAATAATACACATCTCGTTACATTATTGCATACTAATCTAAT
The DNA here is from genome assembly GCA_963930645.1 of Salticus scenicus. Lineage (NCBI taxonomy): Eukaryota > Metazoa > Arthropoda > Arachnida > Araneae > Salticidae > Salticus > Salticus scenicus. Next base: position 302,378,645 of record OZ005649.1, read on the forward strand.
TCGCGTAATATTTTAGCTAATAGAATATCTGAAACATGCCGGCAATTTGTGGAATGAATGTACATGTTAATTAGACCCAGTGGACTTATTGTTTTCCTAAAGTCAAATGTATTAAATACTTATATTTATCTTGTAAATAAATTCCCAAGATGAATCACTTTGCACCCTACAAACGTTATTTAAATTTTATTTAAAAAATAAATAAATAAATAAATAAAAATACATAAATAAATTTATCTTAAGATATATACAAAATCAATATTTATTTTAGGCATAGAAAAATAGATAATCCCAAAAATTTTAGATTTATTTGAGGATTTTACAATTTTTAAGGTATGAATAATGAGAAAAATTACGAAATCTATATGGTGCTCGACTTTTGGTTAGTTAATTTGTTAGTATATTAGTTTGTGTAGACATTAGTGAAAGAACATATTGTCGTAAAAAGGTTTTGCCAGTTTTAAATTATCACTTATGATTCTTTCAAGAATTCTATTGATTTTCAACATTTTAATTTGAAAACTTCGTATATTATTCGAAATTTATTTATTTATTTATTTTTTAACATGGGATATTAAGGAGAAATTTCGTACAAAAATGCATTTTAAGAATTATTTTCGTCTTAATGGATTTTTAAAATACTTCCAATTTTAAAATTTCGTTAAATATACTTTACTGGGCAAAAGCGTTCTACTCTAAAAACTTTGAAATTCTAAATTAAGGATTACCTTAACGTGCAAGAACAAGGAAAAATTTACTTAAATTTTACTCATTTATATCATTTCGGTATACCAATATCACTATCTATCAACGATAAATAAAACATTTTTTACGCATAATCCTTGGACCCATGATCTATATAAAAAATATTTAAAATTTCATTTGGAATCGATCAATAGAACCGAAAATTTTATCCTCCATGTACCGTCGGTTTAATTTTAACTAACTTGTATAAAGCTCAAAATGAAATTAAAAACCTTACAATACAGCTTCGTCTTAGGATGATGGTGCTCCGTACACGATTTCATGTGGTACTCCTCCCCCTAACCATCGTCAGCGAATTCCTTAGTGAAGTGAAAAATACATCCTTAATATTCCCATTAAGCCAAAACATTTACCAATTTATACACAACGATAAAGACCAAGTTCACTGTCTTGAAACAGGCGGTATCTACAAATTCCCTTTCACCTACAGTGACAGTAATAAAGGTTGCTTAAATAGGATGTCTAAAATAACATTAGATCTAGGATTAAAGATCACAAAAATGACATTAAATACGGTAAAGTTCCACAACGTTGGCGAAAACATACCAAGATGAAGATATCAAAATAGATTTTCATAAAACAAGCAAAATAGCAAACTACAATAACCCTAACTATGCCTACAACCAAGAAATTATTGAAATCATTAGTCATTTCAATTCCAGCAATCGCAACGAGCCAGCATCCGGCCTGGACCGATTTTGGCGCCATCATCTCGAGGTGAAATCCTGAAGGTAAGATCGTCATTTAGTTTGCATGTCGCCGGCCACTAAGGAATTCGCTGACGATGGTGGGTGCCCTCCCTCACGAGAGCTGCTACGAAGCACCAGCGTCGTAAGATGTAGTTGTATAGTAAGATTTTTAATTTAATTTTAAGATTTCTATAATAATGCTTCTTAAATTATAGGAAATATTTTTATATTAACCTGTATAAGTTTCAGTTTGTCATATACAATACGTAGATATCATGTTGCAATGCGTATATTATATAAATTTTAAAAAATATTATATAAATATATTATACTAATAATTAAAAAAATATATATAATAGTGTTGGATATTTAATAATTTATTTTTTAATAAAATATGTATCATAGAAAAAAAAAAAAAATAGAGTTGAATATCTTATTTCTTATCTTACCAAATGGAGTGAATGAGTAAGTGGGTTTTATGTTCCACTAGTGCTGCGCTATGGACAGTTGGCGACGGTCGGTCTTACTGGTATTCCAGACGTTCCTAAGGGTGTTTCGGAAACAAAGAAGATTCCTAAACCACAGGAGATCTAAAGGAGATTCCTAATGTCCTGGAGACATGCAATCATGATTTTGATCCTCAATGGAAGAAATTACTTCTACGCTTCGACTATCTCCAAAGAGGCCAAGATGGTTTTTACGTACATCTTCCCCAAGGAATATTCTCTTGAAAATTAAAATGCTAGTAAATAAGTGAGTGAACAAAATCAGAAATACATTCATACAACGCAAAAATTTAACGAACAAGACATTCAAAAATCAGACGCTGGTATTTAAAATATGTCTTTTTAAGTATTTAAAATCAAATTGTAATTATATGAGGTTTTTTTTTTTTTTTTTTTTTTTTTTTTAAGGATAAAATAGGGTTAGGAAATATAGTTTTCTTTTAAACTTCATTAAATTCTAAAATTGAGACTGAAAGCTGAAGAGCAAAAGCTGCTCTGAGCCAGGTATTAAACACGGGATCTACTGTGTAACATTAGGATTAGGATGCTCTACCACTGAACTCTCGAAATTAAGTTTCGACCGACAACACATTTTAAAAATTTATTCAGCATTTACCCTCAAATTTATTAAATGTAATAAGGTTTTACCTTGTTTTAAAACAAAGTATATATTTTCATCAAAGAAAATAAAATTTCTAAAAGTAGAATAAAGGTAATTTATCAAATGCGTTGTTTAAAATTAATAAGAGCTTTTATCAAAGAATGTTAATGTGCATAATTTAATTAGTGACATTTTTCCAAAATGTGAATTGCAACGATGCACCAATAATGTTTCCCACAGAAATCTAATAGGATTGATATAAAAGAACTGACAAAATTTAGAGAGAAAAATACGGGATATATTTCATAATTTTAATTGCTTAAGAAATCTTTGAACTTTTAAATGAAATCAAACAACACAGTCACTTTCAAAAATAAAAGAATGTCAAAATTTGCTGCATAACAATTCATTTATCTCTTCTAGGAGATTTCAGGTGTATTTTTGTGTTCAAACAGCCTCTCACCAAAACAGCTAATTTTCAGAACAGAGCTTGGTGGACAATGATTATCTGCAAGATACTTACATATTTTGATTTAAGCATACTGTATATCACTTAAACCAGTAATATTATCAGGATATTGTTTGCATAGGCTTTTTTCGCTTTCAAGAAAGGCATTGACTAATTGCTTGCTGCAGTGAAGATTTATTATTTACATTCGGATTACAGATAAGATAACACGTGCAAAATGTTCTCAATCAGCTGATTTTAAAATATTTTTTTCACTTTGTAATAAACTTACCCTTTCTCAGTTAAAATGCCCTATTGCTATCCATAACACTTAATGTAATTATAGGTTTCCTTCCAATGGGGTTTATCCTATATTAGTCAAACTAAATGCAATCATAAATTCCATTTAAAAGAACATAACAGTTATGTACGGAAACAAGAAACCAACAAATGGGCCAATTCCAAGCCTTTCTGGGAGAAAACCCACAATTTATATAGAGCAAAAATAATTTGTAGGCCTAAATCTACATTTGAACTTGGTTTCTATAAATATTACTTTATCTATAAAAATCTTAAAATGTTGTTAATTGTGATTTCTGTATAACTCCTTTCTAAGATTCTCAGATTCTAAGACGGAAGGTGGCCGCTTACCACTATGCAGCGGTTTTGAGCGATTTAAACCATTAGAGAGGGGCTCCGATGGCACTGTGGAGATTCAAAAGAGCCCGTGTCTAAAGATTAAACCTCCTCCGTTGTTTATTCCATAAAGAAAAAGTATAACTCCTTTGTCTAGTTATTAAAAAATTTACATTCAATCCACTTTCCTAATTTTTCTACGGTGACTACTATTTCTCAAATTCCTATTGGTTGATGCCATATATTCTTATCAACTTTATTGGTTGACAAATTTTCGTAGAATCGGATTATATTCTTATATTATATTGGGACTCTTACATCTCGTTTCTTTATGCACTGAGGCGGTATGCTCAGTGCTACCGAAACAGTTGTCTGTAATTTGATATTACTTTTGCATTCTATACAATGAAGAATGATCTTGTGTTTGCTTATAGCGTTTATAATGTTTTATATTTATACATTCCTATACACTCGTGCTCAAAAGTTTAGCAAGATTTGCAAACGATCAGTTTTTTTTTTTTTTTTTCTTTAACATTTAAAAGCTTATCAGTCGATGAAATGTTTTCAAACATTGAGTATTTAAAGTACTGGGAATTCCTGATGTTTTTTAGTTAAGTTTGGTTTAAGACAACATTTTGGAGGCCGGTAACAAGTTGAGCAAAATCAAAGTCAATAATGTTTGTGATCGCCCTGTATCTTTAAGTGAACAAAATGATCTGTAACTTCAGGATATGTTAACATACTCTCAGCACAATTTTTGGATAAATTTGCATTTATTTTAAAACTAAAAAAAAGCGTTTTTTTTTTTTTTTTTTTTTTTTTTTTTAATAATATACAGAATTTTAAACGAAAATTATCCCCACTTTGAGATAAATTGAAAAAATACTTTTGAAATAATATACTGCAATCGAAATACAAATATATTAAACATCTTATGAAGTATGAGCATTTTTATGAAAACGTTTTTACTGCGCATGTGCGAAAGATAAGAAAAAAAAATAAATGCATAGGTTGAAAGTTAGATATAATGGGCAACTTTTATCAAAAGTACATTTGAATAGATTAAAAATAAGCAAATTATCCGAAAAAAGAACGAGATAGATTTTAGATATTTCATAAGAGTTGAAATTTCCAAAGGGGTTTTTCACATGACGCGTAATTAATTTCAAGATCCAGTCATTTCAACCACGCTGCAAAAGTACTTTTTTGGGAAAAACCCTTATAAGGTTTTTCTCAAAAAAGAAATTTTGCAATGTGGTAATCTATCTCTGAAATAAATTTCTGAATTCACGCGATATTTGTTTCGGGTTTTCATGTAAGATTCTCAATATTTTTTGCTGTTAAATAATGCAAATGAAATTTTTTAAAAGGTAGCGAGTGCGTAGTTAAAAAATATTTAATAAAAATGCTCATATTCCCAAAATATTTAACATTTTTGCATTCTGATTGCAGTATGCTTTGCCTAATGTAGTATGTCAATTTTTCTAAAAACGGCATTGCATTGATTCTATAATAATATTGAGTCTATATCATGCGTTATGATTAAAAAAGTGTTTTTTTTTTTTTTTTTTTTTTTTTAAATCGTATAATCACACTCATAATCAAAAGCATTTAAAGCATTACTTTTCACAGGGTGATTCAAAACATCTTGAATTTTGTTTAATTTTTACTGGTTCCCTTTTCCTATTCAGGACGCAACTTTTGCTGAAATATATGAGGTATAACATATTCTTTGTTCTACCAAAGCTTCAGTATTCCTACAGAACCTTTTTAGATATTTGACAAAACTTCTAAATTTCAAAGTGTCCAAATACTTATTGGTAGATAGTGTATATATACTTTTTTTTACAAAGCACAGTAAAAGATGTATTTCGAAAAAGGAAGAAAGAATAAAAAAAAAAAAAAAAAAAAAAAAAAAAAAAATTGTTTAAACTAGGCATTTTCAAACAAAGAAAGTGACTACATTTTCTTAAATATATATATTTAATTGTTCTTATTTACAATGAATTACATATTGCAAACATATATTTATTACTAGCAGGCTACGCCCGCTTCGCTGGTCACTATTTTTAAATGAATCATTATAATTAATGAATTCTCAAAATTGCATTAATTTTTATCATGTGAAAAAAAAAAAAAAAAAAAACTCTGATCGGGAAAAATGTCGCACCGGGTCCCCACTGCCTTCGGCAGCGTAGACCCGTACGCGATGCACACGCACAAATGCATATATATGAGCGCTGCGCGCGCATATTCCTTCATCACCCTTATGAATTCTCAAAATTCCATGTTATTACTCATAAACTCCTATTCTTAAGAAAAAGAATTTAAAAAAAAAAAAAAAAAAAAAAAATCCTTTCTTATCGGGTAAAAACTCACACCGGGTCCCCTCTGCCTTCGTCAGCGTAGGCCCGTGTGCGCGCGGGGCTCACGAATTCATATATACGCTCGCTGCGCGCGCGTATTCCTTCACCACCCTTCCTATCCCTCCTTAATTTTACACTTTCGAAAATATCCTCATTCCACTCGTACGCACCCAAAACCTATATATACCAATTTTGAAAGATCTAACTCAATTTCTAATTTTTTGGCCCCTTGAAGACATCTTAAAACATATAAATCAGGGGAAATCTCGAATAATTGCCATTAGTGCCCTCTATTGGATAAATTTAATGTAGGTTATTCGATAATATAAAAGTACTTTAAAATAACTTTCGAATGATGTATTAAAAATAATTTAATCATATTTAGAATTCAAAATATTGAAATTTTAAAATATTGACGCGCCATCTGGCTGTAGAAATTTCTGTAATCTACTGTTCAATTCCAAATCAACAAAGCTTTAAAATTATGTATTACTTATGAAATTATTTTAATTAGTAGCTGAGATACAAAAGAAAACCTAATCAGGAGACATTAAAACGTGTAAATCTGGTGAAATCTCGAATTTCACTTTCGATAATATAAAATCTCTTTAAAATATCTTTCGAATGATGTATTAAAAATAATTTAATCATATTCAGAATTCGAAATATTGAAATTTTAAAATATTACAGCGCCATCTGGCGGTAGAAAATTCTGTAATCTACTGTTCAATTCGAAATCAACAAAGCTTTCAAATAATGTATTACTTATAAAATTATTTTAATTAGTAGTTGAGATACAAAAAAAAAAAAAAAAAAAAAAAAAAAAAAAAAACTAATCAGGACACCTTAAAACGTGTAAATCACGTGAAATCTCGAATTCCATTACTTACGGTAGTCGGTTAATGGAAGGTGAAAGAAATTTGTGGCGTCTACTCTTGAAATTCAATTCAAATAAGTTTCAAAAGGACATATTACTTTTGAAATTATGCTAATTAGAAGCTGAGATACAAAAATGATATAAACACTATTATAAAACGACTTATGTCTGACTTTTTCGTGGTTTTCTCAGAAGCTTGCGTAATTCCGGGCTAAATACTGTTAAAAACCAATAGTATGAAATGTGAAAGGAGTATCAGAATTCGAAACTCTGCAAAAAAAAAAAGAATAAAGGCGTTCTGAGTTTTCCGTTGTTTTCTCCGAAACAACTGTTCCTTTTCTACGTTTTTGCCCCTTCCCCCCTCCCCCTTTCCGTCCCTTCTAATGATTTTACACTTGAAAATATTCGCAATCGATGTATCTTTCCTTAGAACCTAATAATACCAATTTCAAACGCTATAACTCTTTTTTTTTTCCTTCGCCCCCCCCTCCCCCTTAAGCCCTTCCTAATAATTCTACAATTTCAAAAATATTCAGAATCGAATTATCGGGCGTTAAAACCAAATATTACGAAATTTCAACGGCATATCTCAATTTAAAATATATACTGCAAAATATAAAACAAAATTTAATCTAATTTTTTTGTTTATCCGAATACTTTCATGAAAATTGAACAGTAGCTTTATAATATGCTGTCTAAGCCGAATATTAATTCAAATGTAACGTGAAGGAAAATTTGAAAAAGTTTGAAAATTGCAGTTTTTATCCCCACTGTAAAACACGTGACATCTTGATCGGTTACTATCATTTCCTTTTTCATGGCAGACGGCGATGATGAAATGATGTTGAAATGATGTTGCCACAAAAAATTCATACTTTAGTTAATTTTTAAAAATCTAATTGTTGTACGAATAAGCCGCTTGCACACTTAAATTCAGAAAAAATTCCTCTTTCATTTCGTACCGAAATCGTAACGATCGGACAAATATTTCTAATTTATTTTCCACTTTTTTCTGCTTTTAACTCCGTTAAAATATCTATTTTTATGCAATCGCGGTGAATTCTCAGTCATTGAGATCGCTTTCTGATTAGGCATGATTCTACATTTTAATTAATATCTCCACAACTAATTAAAATTTTTAAATTCTGTATTGAAGAGGACCTCGGAAAGGCTCCAGAGCATCCGTATGTCAATTTTTGTATTTCTGTGTTCAATAGGGGCTGAACGTATAAAAGAATAGACAGACAGACAAACCTTTCCATTTATTATTATAGATAAAAAATAATTTTAGAATTTTTTTTCATGAATACTTATTATGAAAAAATAACTTTTCTAATTTAGCGAAAATGGTTTATTTTTTTCTCATTTATAATGGATACTGAAACTCATTTTATTCCATTAAATATATTTTACAAGGTATACGCCCTAAGATAAACAAATACAAGGAAAAATGCCAATGAATAACGAGCTATTACTTTTCCTTATTATCATCTTTGTTATGAAACTTTTACTTATCTCATTAACGTGAAAGCTTTGTGTTCCACATCATTAATTCCAACGAATTAAAAATTCAACTACCCAGTGCATTGTTTATGAACTTGGCGCTCTGTAAAGATATGAAATATCATATAGCTATATTCATGTTTAATTCAAATTATTACTTAAAATTACGTATTATGGGAAAAACGATTTTATAAAAAGTGTGTTTGTATTATGTATATATATTTATTTATTTATAGTTTTGTGTCTGAATTTTTTAAATATATCTATCGTTTTTTGCGATATTTACAAAATCTTTAAATGAAATTTTGTTTATTTGTTTATTTATTTAATAATAAATAAGGAAAAAAAATCTAAATCATGTTTGTTTGTTTGTTTGTTTGTTTTTAGGGGGGGGGGGATTTTTGAACATAAAGTTTTTAATGCTATTTTTAAAACATAATCATTTTATAAACACAAGCACACACACACACAAAAAAAAGTTCTAAATTAGGTGACATTGACATATTAAATAACAAATTCAATACAAAATTTACTTAAAAAGTAGAGCCAAGGATTCTGCGTCGAAACTACAATGTACTCATTGAAAAATATATTTTATTACCATGAAAACTTGAATTTAACTGTTAAATTTACATAAAATTTCTTCATTTCTTAATGCTAGTTTTATTATTTGAAGAGCTTGTTTCATTTTTTTTTTCATTCTTGAAGAAACGCGATTTTGTTGTGTAAGATTCAATATTGAATTTAAGGAAAAGATCATTTTTCCGAGTGATCTATGGATGATAATAACACTAAATTATATGATTAAAAAATCCTAACAGTACAGTTATATAGAAAAAAAAAAAAAAAAAAAAAAAGGACTTAACCCCTTTTGCAACAAACCTATGACTTACGCCCTTTTGGCACAAACAAATAACAAAATGAAATGACTTACTTCCATTTGAAAGTAATCCAATTATTTTTTTTCATGTAAATACAGCATAAACTTTAGATACATAACTTTGGAAAGTAGTTAGTTACCACAAATCTTCATTTACAAATTCTATTTCTTTATCACTATCATTATTTTCACTTATGTTAGCATTAGGTGTATCGTTGCAAGATTTTCCATAAAAATAGAAAACATTCGTGCAGTTTGTTAATTCCAAAAGTTCCAAGTAATTTCAAAACATCTGATTTTTTTGTTTGTTTCATATTGTTTTTTGGTTTTATTTCAGAGGAGACTCATGGGAGAAATTTTTTCCCACGATTCAGGATCTTGTGACGGCAAAACGAACCACAGTACGTTTTCTTGATTCCCACATCTGGCTTCGTAATTTCTAGTACTTTTGCCTCTGAAATCAAGAAATCTTGTTCGCTTTTCAGACGACTATGCACAAAATTTTTCTAGTTCAAAATATTTCACTGCTTTTTATACTCGAAAAAATTCCCAATCATAGAGAAATGTTCAAAATATTCATTAGGGAGTGAAATTGTATCCACTTTCTTTAAGCTAGCCTCCACACGGCCGAATGCTCATGTACTGGTAAGTATGAGTGACCAAGCACTGGGAAATAGTATGCGAAGGTAAGGTCCTTTTTAACAGTCACTGCTGAAAGCATTCATAACATGGTATAATTTTTAATTTGCCCTCCGCACGAGTCACTGAACAATCGAATCCTTTTCATCTCTGGAGGTATATTCTTCATGAAAAAAAAAAGTATAAAGAACTCACAATTTCATTGGGACCACGTTCTGCCTCATGTTCGTCCTAAGTGTAAAAAAATATATCCTCCTTTGCTTGCGTACTGTTTTTACCCTGATAGATAACTACACCAAAATGCCATTGCTGACGTGAATAATAGGCTTCTGAAGTAGATGTACGTGGTAATTCCTGATCCTGCATCAGGTCAAAACACATTGTAATTTCATCTTCTTTTCAACTAAAAGTGAAGACAATTTGGGGGGAGGGGGGTGGTACATTTTCTGAATTCATTTGTAATTTTTTCCTTATACAGAAGGAACAAATGTCTTTTTTCGGGTTTCCAAAACCAAGATTAAAGTCTTTTACTAACACATTATAATAAAGGCTATAAGTACACTCTTTTCTTATATTTTTCTATGAATATTTTCCACATTTTTCTAACTTTAAGCGTCGCAGGAAGGTGTTTTCTGTGAAGTGCCTTTTTTTTCCCATAATGACTAGAACGACAACGAAAACTTAGTATGTGCTTACGTATCAATATCTTCTTGTCTTCAACATCAAATTTTATGAGTTTAAAACCTCTACGCTCCGGTCACCCAATTATATTCTTGAAAAAATAATTTGCAATATTTCCAACTCTTTTTGCTCCCACACAGAAAATGGATCGAAATGTGATAGCACATACGAGAATATCTGCATCATCAATAGGAATAAAGTACTTTATACTTATCTGTCTTAGTTTTGGTTCATTTTTCCTTGAACTATGTGCTTTCTTAGGTGTTATTTTCATATGAGAACACAAAAAAGTATCCTGTCGCTGTTTATCACTATCGCTGTACATGGACTTAAATGCCCTTCGATAATAACGTTTGTGAGGATATTTGCCTTACAAAACATATTGTTAATATGACTACAAGTGACTGTTCCATGCTCACCGGACGACGATTGAAGTTTATTTATTTATTTATTTTCCATAGACTTGGATCACGTTTACGCTTTCCCGGGTGCGGATATAGTACCACAGCTTCTTCATTGGAATCACTCATTATAATCTTTTCAACTTAAACTTATTAGCAAAAAAAAAAAAAAAAAAAAAAACTATCTCAATGTGACAACCAACAAAAACATTCTTTTCTGTACTTTTGACTTTTTAACTAAGGCCAGCCAAACCACGTGATTTCAAGGCACGCTGTATTTGGTTAAACTTCACTTAATCCCTTTTGGCACAAAAATTACTCCAGACTTAATTCTTTTCGGAAAAAAAACGCAAATTTTCACCCTCTGTTTTCAACACGATTAAACTCTGTTAGAAACTTCTACTTATTGAAAATAATTAAATTAAAAATAATAATATTTTGCATCGAAAAGTAATTTTTTGAAAATTTTGACCTAACGCCTTTTGGAAACAATGTCTTCATTTAAACTTGAAAACGTCTTCACACACTATAAAATTAATGTAAGCACTACCGGTTTAGCAAGGACATGGGTTCCTTCTTTAGGTGCAAAATGCGTGCTGCTGCTTTGGAGGCAAAAGCAAGACTGAAAGTAGGGCAAAATCAAGGGGAGAGGAGCAACACAAACCACCAATAGGAAGCAGCCTTCAAAAACAGTCACAGAGGAACACGTCCAAAAAACGGGAAATATATAAACAAGCACAAAAATTGGATGAAATGTATTTTTAAATACTTTATTAAAATATTTTTTTATTTTAGATTTATTTAAATACCTTATATTTAATTTTTAATTTTTTTTTTTTTTTTAAATTCTAATTTATAATGATTTTATTTTATTTTATGTTATTTATTTATTTATTTTTATAAAGGAAGAAAGTTATTTAATCAAATTAAATACATTTTTCCAAGATGTAGACAGCAAATTGGAATCAGATTTTTCATTAGCAATTTTATCGCGATTAAGATTTATAGCTAAATTTTCCAAAAAGGTCCAACTCGGAAGTGCGTTTGGCATAAAAGGTAATTTTGGCTTGGTGAAAATTAAAACTATGATCGAATTCCCAGTTATGCTTCGCAATAGAAGATTTAGATATTTCTTGTTTAGCAACATACCGAGAATGTTCACGTAAACGACATTAAAATTTCTTTTTGTTTGACTTATGTAAGCTAAATCGCAATTATCACAAGGGACATTATAAATAGCCCACGTATGAAGCTCAGACACAGGGTATTTAGGGAGTTGGAATTTATTAACAGGTTTAAAAATAACATGATAATTTAAATGTTTTAAATCTTTGGCTAATTTAAAATATAAAGGAAGATAAAAATGCAAGACATGTTTAATTTTACCCTTTCTAGAAAGAGTAGAATTACAAGTTGGTCTACTGAAGTTTTTAAGAACTTTATGACTAATAGAGGCAGGGTCCGACTTAGACTACATGGAGCCCCGGGGCAAGCCTATTCTGGGGGGCCCCTTTGCAGTAGCATAAAAGGTCCTTAGGTTGCAGAATTTCTGCATTCGCCTGTAGGGGGGCCCCTTTCAGAAGGGGGCCCAGGGCATTTGCCCCGTATGCCCTGCCGTAAGTCAGGGCCTGAATAGAGGGGCTAAAACCTATTCTGATAGCAAAAAACTTAAGTAGTTAAGTTCTTTTTTAAGGGAAGAAGTATCAGAACAAATTTTAAGGGCACGATATACGTAAGTGTAAAAGGTGGTAATTATCTCGATTTCCTACCAATAAACTAGGTCTACCACCCTATGTTCTATGGTTTTTTCATCCGCTTCATGCCCAATATTACCCATATGAATTTTTTTTATCGTATTAGGCAACACACTGTGCATTTTAATAAATTTAATTATTATTAAGCTTGTTAAAATGAAATTGTAGGATATTTTAAATCAGATCTGTGTAAGTTAACTTCAAAAACTGTCTGTTAAATTTAATTTCATAATTGCTCATTTGAATTATTTTTCGATTATTCATTTAACAAAAGATTGTTCAATTAAAAAATATTAATAATTGAATCTGGGGAAATTTGTAGTGATTAATCATTTTCGTTTAAATTCGGTATAAATAAAAATAATTCTTAAAGAATTTTTAAACTGTTAAAAAATTAATAATACAGATTTACTAAAAAAAGCAGTCCTTTTTTTATTTAATTTGGAAATGTTATTTATTCAATATATTAAGGCCTCAGGCAAACATTTTTTTTTTTTTTTTTTTTTTTTTTTTTTTTTTTTTATTGAATGCGGAAATTTCTTGAAACTTTCCTTTGAAGTTAAGGGCTAAAAACAAATAAATAAAATTTGTAAGTGTTGAGGATATTTTTCAAATTATTCCGAATGGAAATAATAACAACAAGAATAGGTCAACTTGAATAATTTTATAAATTTAAGTAAGATTTTCTTTTACTGTAAACAACTTTTATTTTTAATAATATTTCAGAAAAAAGTGATTTAATGATCACCTTTCAAAATGCATTATTTTTTTCGAAAACGGTTGCAAAAGCGATATACTTCTTTTTACAGTAATACGTTTTGAAATACCAAAACGAAAACGGTTGCAAAAGCGATATACTTCTTTTTACAATAATACTTTTTGAAATACCAACATGTCATAATTATTACCATCGTTGGATATTAAACTGTTTTTCAGTAATTATTTATACAGTATTAATATTCTAGTTCAAGGATTTTAGTAATTAATAAAACTAAAAATTTGACGCAATATCACAGCAATATCGTTTCTTTTACATTTAATATTTTACAATTTTTATGAACGATGTGTCTGTAAAACTTTTAGTAATCTTGAAAATTAAAGTATTAGTACACAGTTTGAATTTCTGTTGCTGGGTAACTAATTTCAAAGCATCTCGCTTGCTGTTATTATTATTTTTAACTGCGAATTCCGTAGTCAGTTATTTTAGTGTGTTATCTTCAATTTTCCATGTCTACTTAAAATTTGTAGCGTACTTGACTTTGAATGAAACTAGATGGGTACAGAAAGAAATATGGACAAATATTTTCCCTGGCTATTGGAAAACTTTTGAAGAGTTTTATCTGAAAACAAATAAAAAAGTCACAGTTTTTAATTTATATTACTAACGGAAAGTTTCAACATTAATTCTGTTTTTGGTAATTTTTAGCAGTCGACATTTTTTTTTAAATTCGCTCTTATACATTTGATATTTATCTTTTCACTTAATTTTTTTCTTGACCGTTTTTTTTTTAAAGATTTTTCCCTTTAATCAGCGGATTTAATCCTGTAATTGTAGGTCTCATTCATTCATGAAACTTTCTAATCGTCCTTTGCTTTTTGATTCATCGTCGAATATCTAGAAAAATTGTGGCGAGCCTATAAGACGTGCATGAGACACTGGCGAATGAAGACTTTTTAAATAGCCTACACTTTGATTCTTATAATTATATTTTTTAAGAGAAAACAAACAAAGAAAATATTTTAAAATTATGTATAAATATCTAAATATTTAATTTGTAAAACAGACATATTTTTAAAATATAGTAACCTCTACTTAATAAATTCACTGGTTAATTAAATCAGCCGCTTAATCTGATCAAAGTGCAAAGACCAGAATTAAATCAAGATGAAAACTGCTTTTAAAACAACTGCTTAAAAAAAAATCAGTATCGCCGGTTTATAAACTCAAAAGAATCTCTGCAGCAGCAAAAATGTCATTTATGCACACTAAACAAATTTTTATTTGCACTGTGAATTTTTATTTTTGAAAATAAATAAATAAATAAATAAAACACAGCAATCTTTCCGTTATTTCTGCTCTCTGTAAATAATTTTGCATTTGCAGCATGCCGTAAAATCCCGAAAGTAACCTCCCCCTTTTTGAAAAGCAAAACGAATAAATTTCAGGTGTGGGGGGTGGGGGGTTATAATCAAGATTCTTTAAAAAATTATCTAAAGAATAATGAAGAAAAGGGAGGGGAGGTTATATTCGATGAAGGGGATACTTTCAGGATTTTACGGTACTTACTTAGAAGGAAATATTAAAGGCTATCATTTCTTACATTAAAGGTTAAAAAAAAAAAAAAATAATAATAATAATAAAAACTGTGTAATGATTCCATTGATAACGTGCATCCGACACTTTATGAAAAATTAGTTAAATTAGAAATAATATATAAAAATAAAAACTTAATTCAATGCCGACGTACCGTATGTGCACCCGAAGATTGGATGTAGCTTTGTTGGATGGAGAAAAAAAAAAAAAAAAAGGAGGGGGGGGGGTTACTTTCAGGATAACGGAGAGATTTCACTTTCAGCAAGAAAAGGGGGAGGGGCTTATATTCGATGGGGGGGGGTTACTTTCGGGATTTTACGGTAGTTACAAATTAAACAAGACCCATCACTTGTCTCAGTAACAGTTTCAAGGAACATATCAGCGATAATAAGTTTTAAATTTGATTTGCTACGCAAATGATAAGTTTCTTTTTCTTTCTTTCTTTCTTTCTTTTCTTTGATTTATTTTTTATTATTAAAAGAGAATTTTCGGTTCTAGCATTGAAATAATTAAGAAGCATGAGGTTTAAATTGAAACATTTTAAATTTCAAAGAAATGCGTGAACTTTTGGCAACATAATTAGGACCTTCATGAAAGGAAAGCGCATCAAAACTTGTGGTTTGTTTAATTACTTATTTTGAAGGAACAATTAATTAATTATCTATCAAAAATCAATTCATATTGTTTATTAATCCCATTATTTGTTACATTATGAAATTTCTTTCCAAATTCAGGGATGTAATGCCTTTTTCTTGAGTGCAGGAACTTTCGCCGTATTTAAAAATCAGGCGCTTAATAAAATCACTTTGACTCAGAACGAATGTGATTTTAATAAGCGGCGGGTACTGTATTGGCTAACTGATTTCCTATAAATGTAGTAATTTAAATCCCATTTTATGCACTTTTAACTGTGTAATGTTAATTTGCCACCAAATTTTTCAACAGAATTGTTAAAGGGTTTTGCAAAGTTCACTTTGAAACCCCGAATTTTGCATTTTCTTATTTTCATTACCCACATCTCTTATTTCAGGTAGTAAACCTCTTCATTGAATAATGCAGTGATAAGCCATCATTTCATGATCACAGATATGTTCGAAATTTCATTTGACTTTCTAAAATTTATCAAAGTTTATTGAATTTTATATTTAGTGCTCACCAGCCATTGATATCAATTTTTCGCTATCTGGCTTTATTTTTTCACAAAAGAAAAAGAAAGAAAAAAAAATACTAACCTTTTTAGAGGTTTTAAAAATGAGAACCTGAACAAAGGCCAAATGTTCACAAATTTTCTGATTACAAATTTTCGCGGTATTCATGTTGTTAAAAGATTTATCAATATTTTCTTCCCAACTCTTTTCCAGATGCCGTCTCTGATTTAGTTATCCAAGGGTTGGAACATATATATTTAAATATAAAAGCGAGATAAACTTTGACACACCTAACGGAAGCGTTCGCCATCACTCATCTAGGGTAAGATGATCATGCCATATTTCTTAAAATTATCAACAGTTTTTAACAGTTTAAAGTTAAGCAAGTAAACAGGTGATTTTATCACTTTCGATTAAAGTCAGATACAAAGAACTTTGCAGGATTTAAAACCGTTATGACATGTAGTAAATTTTCAAGAAAATTCGTATCCACTATTAGCGAAATTTACTCTATTGAATAAAAATATTCTGTGAATGAAAATCAAACGTATTTACCTATTTTAATAACACTAAAAAATAAATAAAATACTAACGAATATTTTAGATTTAAAATTGAAACAAAACATGCAAATAAACAAAAAATGTTTTAGATCAATAGTAATGAATCTACTCTACTTAATGCCTAAATTGAAATTTGTTGACTGCAGATTTCTTCCTTTCTTTTTTACTCAGAATTTATTGTGTCTGGCTTTTAGTTTCCAAGAAACAGTGATAATTTTTCTTTTGCCTCATATGGTAAAATTCATTTCTTTTCTAAATAATAAACGACTCTACTAAATTTAATATGTCCATAATTAAAAGCTTTCAAAATATTTATAACATATTGGACAAGAATTTTTGTCCTAAAAGCAAGTTATTACAACTGCTGCATTGTTGATCTTAATTTTCGGTCTAAACTGTCATATTATATTTTCTTCTTCAAAATCCGTTGAGCCTTTTTGACAAGATTTAATTTAGGGTTGAGTAAATTGTATTAAGTTCACTTATTACGGAGTAATCTTTTCCAACTCCTTACACGTAATTAATGAAAAGCATATACATTTTATTCCTATTACCGTTTCACTAATTTTGCATTTTAGCTTGTCATCTTACGCGAATATGCAGCTTTTAAGATTAATGCTTCTAAATTTCCTCTTTTTTCTCTGCTTTGCTCTCTTTTCTGTTCACAGGAAATATTGTTAATGCCATGACGGACTTTAGTTTACTCTATTATCGTATAAATATTTCCAATTAGGTAAACAGAAAAGCAACAGAAAATAGTTTTAATGCTAAAACGTTAATGTGTCACAAGAAGAGTAAAGTTATCTCTCGATTAGCATTAAAAGAATTATTAGAAGTGAATTAATAAAGCTCACCAAATTAAAATATTTTTCTGGATTAACATTAAAAGGATTATTTATATTTAATTATTGAAAATTAAGATTCACTTTTATTTAAATAGAAAATTAAATGTTAAGGATATAAATGTACCCGTTTATCATTAAAATTCACCCTTTCTTCTTAAAATTTGAACTGAATTTTTTGAATCGTTTACAATATATACAAAATGCAATGTAAACAAAAACTTTCATAAAGATAAAATCTATATTAATAAAATCAGACTTTTGTCTGTAAATTTGTCGGAATCGAAAAATTTTGCGATATCTTCACGTTTCACACCCCATGAAAGCCGAAAATGACTTCAGAAAATTTTGCCTGTGTGTGTGTGTGTGTGTGCGTGTGTGTGTCATCGTGTCCGTTTGTCGCTTTTTTTGTCCGGGCATCACTTGAGAACGGTTGTGCGGAATTCAACGGCGCTTGGCAGGAATTTAGGTCTTCACCCAACTTAAAATTATATCTATCAACTTTTCAGAAATTCCCCCCCATTCCCCCCTGGGGGGTAAAAAACTAAAACACGTTTGTCCGGGCATCACTCGAGAACGGCTGGACGGAATTCAACGGCGCTTGGCCGAAACTTAGATCTTCACCCAAATTAAAATTATATCTATAGAAATTTTCAAAATTATGAATACTGTTTAAATTATGGGCAAAAAACGCCTACGCATGCGCCATAAATAATTTTTCACTAAAACGCTTTGAATGGAAAAATAAAATGTAAAAATAAATTTTTAAGTTAAAGACTTTTTTATTCGCGTGATTCGGACTACAAATTATGAAAAGATTGAAATGAAGTGTTGCCATCTAAGTTTCATACTTTAGTTAATTTTAAAAAATCTAATTGTCGTATCGAAAAACTGTTTACACCCCAGGATTCAGAAAAATCACCCGTTTCATTTGGTACTGAATTTGTAACGATAAGTCTGATACTTCTAATTTATTTTTCCCTTTTTACGTTTTTCCGTTGCCACTTAAATTTCATACACTTATTATTTTTAAAAAATCTAATTGTCGCATCGAAAACTGTTTGCACCCCTAGATTCAGAAAAATCGCCCCTTTCATTTGGTATCAAATTTATAAATATAGGCCTGATATTTCTAATTTATTTTACCCCTTTTACATATTCTTTGATTCTTTCGAAAATAATTTACTAAATTTCAGTTATTAATTGTGATCTGTTTGGTTTCAACAAGCCGTAGATTAAAGTAACTTGCATACTTCCTATTATTATTTAATATCAACCGTCGGAATGGCTAACGCTGGGTGAAATATGTAAATCAGCTTGGTGACTATGAAGAAAAGTCTTAAGTATAACAAATGACAATTAAGTTAATACAGACTATTTCTAAATTATAATTAAATTTTTACGAAATTGGTCTTGTATAAAATTACACTCATTGCCATAAAAAAGTGCGCACCAAGAAAGAGTTAACAGAATGAAACGAAATTTTACATACGTAAGTACAATGTTGTTACAAGCAAGTGATTACAAAATCAAAGCAAAATGATCATTTATTTCAGGAAAAATTACAAATGAATGGAGGTTTTAGTACTCTGTTGGACCACCTCTAACGTGAATGCACGATGCGATACGGGCGGGCATTAAAGCATACACGTTTTGTATGATTATCCTGCGGCATCTCGTTCCACAATTGCTGTAAACGCGTCTCTAATTTGTCCAAACTTGCAGGATGTCCAACTTGTCGTCCAAGTAATCCCAGCTATGCTCAATCGGTGACAAATCTGGGGATCCAGCAGGCAATGGAAGGGTGGTAATGTGGTGGAGGCATTCATGTGTCAACCTTGATGTGTGCGGAAGCATTGTTCTGACAAAAATAGCCCTTGGGAGCCCTGCTATAAATGGCAACACATGGGGCTGAAGGATGTAAAGAACGTACTGTTGGGCTATCAGGGTGCCGTGGATCAATATTAGGGGCTGTGTCGCATGCAATGGCACGTCATATTATTACACCAGCTATGGGTGCAGCGTGATGTTATAAAGCAAAGGGAGCATTGAGACTTTCACCGTGTGGCCTTCACACACGTACACGTTTGTCACGACTGCCCAAATTGAATCTGAATTCGTTGCTGAGGACGACCTGGTTCCATTCTGTTGCAGTCCAATCCAATCAAGCGCGAGACCACTCCAAACAGAGGCGATTGTCGTTGTCATTGAAAGCACACCTAATGCACGCTTCTATAGCAAATCTCCCTCAGCCAGGCGTCTTGCGATGGTACGGACAGACACAGGGACTCGTAATGAAGATACTGCCTGCTTCCGAACGGCGGGCAATGAGACAGTTGGTGGTATGCATGCGTATCCTATGTGTGACGCTTTTTTCGAATATCGATCTGTCGAGAGAGTTCTGAGCCTGGTCTCCGTGTAACCGACCTCACACTTATCCAATAGTTCCAACAGCTACTCAAAGTAAATTGTGAACGGCCTAGATAACGGGATGCTCGAGAAGCTCACCACGCAGCTTTCATCAACCCGATTGTTCTTCCTCTCGGACTTTAACAACTGCTCATATTGTCTTCATGGCGGGGTAAAAACTACTCTATTTAAAAAGCGTGCCCCAGAAACAATAAACATAAAGTCGCCAACAAATTCTGCTTATTGTTTTATACTCAATGGAGAATTAAGTTCAATGCCCTCGGGTGGCATTACACAATGCGCAATCACACTGCATTTCTAATCATTTGAATATCTCCCTGACACGAACCTTCATGCCAAGTTTCGTTACGATCCAACAATTACTTCTTGGTGCGCAAATTTTTATGGCAATGGATGTATATAAAATTTTCTCCTGTTTGAGTTTTTCTGAGCACCATTATTTTAATTATACTATATCTTAAGCATCTGAATTGAAAAAATTACCTAATTACTTGAGTTTTCTCGTGAACTCACTACAATAATACATCCCTGACATTAGACAAAACATTTTGATAGTAAAAAATTACACAATGTTTATTTGATTTAACCTGTATTGTTGAAACGTATATACAAATATATAACTAAGCAAATATATATTAGTTTAACCCAATTTTTTTTCTATTTAAATACATTTACCTTTCAAAATGGCTGAATCAAAAAATTTTTAAATAAAAATCATTAGAAACAAATATTACATCAAGAAGAATTTGAGGGTTAGTCTATTTTAAAAATCTATTTTATTGTACTATATACTTAAGTGAAATATTTAAAGAATTTAATCAAATTTTTGTATAAAATATCTAACATAAAACATAGGATTTTTGTATTTCATTATACATTTAAATGTTAATTTTGCAGATAATAAAACATGAGTTCAATAATCAAGACTTGAATTTCGATTTAAAGTATTTAATGCAAATGTATTAGAATTTAAAAAATATACAGTAAAAAAATTTGGAGGATTATCCAGAGAAAGAATTGTAATACGAGTATATTTTTGTTAAAAAATATATACATATATAATAATAATAATAATAATAATAACTGCTTATAACATTATGCATATACATAAAAGTATATTTACACAATTTTGTTTATAAAAACTGCATTTAACTGTCTTAAAACGTTAAATTTGACACACAAATGTAGCCCGTTACTTTTTACATTCGCTTTTCCTAGATTTCTTAACTGAGACGACCTAATTTTCTCTTGAAACTGTGCTCTGCGTCCAAAACATGTTCACTTAATGTAATTATAAACATCACGTATCTCCAGAGAATCCCAAATGTGCTTGAGAGAGATACATCAGACATTCTTTATTTACTTGCTTTCTGAATCACTGGAATCTGTTTCTTGGTCAATAAGCTTATTTAGCCGATTAACCGAGTAATTTTTTTCTTCATCAGTCTTGAAACTTTCTCCACAAACAACCGCACATATTTTTTTTTTTTTTTTTTTTATAAAATACTTGAAAAAGATAATTTTATTATAAACTGAATATGCTATATTTAGATTTCGTTTAAATGCACCTAGATAAAAGCAAAAGTGACGTTTTTTTTTTTTTTTTTGACTGGAATTAAAATTTTATTCTTTCTCATCACAGAATAAGAAGAAATGTGACAGAAGAAAAATGTATTTTATGTTTCCAGCAAAATTTAGGTATTGACCAAATAATTTTTAAACGTTACTTAAATAAAATTCCATTTAATTGGTAAACGATTGATACGATAATAAACCACAATAGTTTCTAATATTGATAGATTAATGATAAATTAATATATCGATAAACTATGATGACAAATGGTAATGATATATTAAAATTTAAGCTTTCATTAATTTACTTGAGCTACAAAAATATAAAACCTAGCAATAATTCTAAGTATAGCATTTTAGAGTATTTCGTTTTTATGTAGCATAAGTCTTTAAGTGCTTATGAATTTATTAAATAAACGCATACTATTGAAAATATTTGCAGAAAATAAAAACCAATTATCTAAAGTAATAATAATCTTTGCAAAATATTCTAATATTATTCTGTTAATTCTAATAACTACTTATTGAACAGAAAATTATACAGAAAAAAGAACGATTAATAGCCACACGAACACATGTTAAGAAATAAAACGTAAGATTTGAAATTACTATTTGTTTAAGGTTTTATATAAAAAAAAAAAAAAAGTAAACGAATGAAACATTTATATGATATTAGCAGGTCTACCCAGCACTGTTCAGTTTGAAATAGAGCTGATAAAATTTTCGTAATAAGAAAGAAGTAAATAAAGAATGTAGGACACAGAGAAAAATAAAATAAAACATTTTCTAGATTTATGGTTATTCTAATTTTGACTATTAAACACTTTCTTACTGTTGTTCTTTTTGTTCTTTTTATTTATTTATTTATTTATATATTATTTTATTATTTAATTATTTTATTTATTTTTTCAACACAAACATATAAGAAATACACTTTTTGGAGGCTTAAAAGTTTATTTATAAATAGACAATAAACATAGATTTTATTTATTTACATAATCATTGAATTTTAATATCAAATTTATTTAAATGTTTAAGTATAGAAAGAAATACTTTTTGGAATAAAAAGAAAGCTGTGAAATTATTCATTAAATGTACTGTCTTATAAAATATCAGATTATGAAAATTTAAACTCAATGTGAGAACTTAAACGAATTAAAATTCAGATGAGCAATCAATGCAAATAAAAATGTTGTTTACACGTTAATGATTTTTCTGAAAAAGAAATATGTTTATTTAAACATGGATAATGTTATTTAAGTATAAATAAAAAACATGTAATATGCTCGGAAAAAATTTTCAACGAGTAAAATTTTGTTTTTTTGCATCAACTTATTGTTTTTCTTTTTATAATTTTAAAATTAAAATGCGGATGTTATTCAATATCTTTTGAACTAATTATTAGATTCAAGTAAGAAGGGGAAAAAAAAAGGCGTTAGGTAGATCTCATTCTTATTAATAAAGGAAGTAATTTTCGAAGAGATCGATTAAACGGTGTACTTTTGTATACCGAACTAAAAACATAGACAAGCCTACAGTGTGTGTGTGTGTGTTGTAAACCATAAATTCTTTTTCGTATTTCATGCAAAAATATTTATTCCACTTTTTAAGTGTTTTATTCTTCTTGTAATGGTCATGATTAAGATTTATTTAAGTGTTTTTGGCTCATTTTTAAAATGTATATAGTGTATTTTTATAATTTATGTAATCACCTATTAATTTCTTTGAGAATTGTATTTATTGTATCATAGAATGGCTTAAATTATCTATGTTTATAGTTTTTAAACATCATTTTCCCCTGAAGATGGTTAAATATCTGTTTTAACCGAAACGTCGGAATAAAGTTTTTTTAAAATTTTGTGATATGCTGAAAGTATATATTTTATTACTATTTCGTATTTCATTCGTTATATATATTATTTTTTCTACAGTGGAATCGTGTAGTTACTTTCAAGAAACATAGTTCATTACTTATTTTTAAAATAAAACTTTTAAGTTAAGGTTTAGTTTAGAAAGAAAGAAAGAAATGGGATTTTGATTTTATTAGCACTCATGACGTGTCTCATACACTGTAAAAAAAAAAAAAAATCCCGTAAAATTACGGGGAAATCCCGGCAGCAGAGATTCCAGACAAAGCCCGTAAAAAAAAAAAAAAAAAAAAAAAAAAAAAATGCATTGGTTTTACGGGCAAAATGTTTTTTTACAGGCATGTAACGTAATTTAAGGTTATTATGTGCTTAATTTACGGTCTAAGCGTTTCTTTTTACGGGCTTTGTCTGGAATCTCTGCTGCCGGGCTTTTCTCGTAATCTTACGGGTTTTTTTTTTTTTTTTTGCAGTGTAGACTACAGGATAATTTAAAAATTACAAAAAGAGATAGATTTTATTACAAAACGTTTTATTTATTTATTTATTTATTTATTTTTTAAGTATTTTAAAATTTTATTTAGTTTATAATTTATAGTTTAAAAGAATTAAATTTGATACGAACAAAATTGAAGAAAATAAATTAAAGAACGAATTATTATTAAAAAAACATCTTGTAAATGATGTGTGGATCAAGAATTAAGTTTTCTAGATATTGTGATTGCAAATAAAAAGACAATCTGGAGTAGCTCCAATCGACTGTCCGAACCTTAAATAATTAGCGGGTGCATAAAGAAATCAAAGTGAGATAAGTTATTAAATCAATAAAAGTGAAAATTATAATAGGGCGTTTGAATATTTTTCTCCATTGTTTAATTTTACGCTATTGCACTTCAAGTAAATTGAGCTCATAAATCTTAATGGCAAAGAATTTTTCGTTGTGTCCCTGAAAAAATCTATAAGTGCTAACAGCGACTTATAACATGTGTGTAAATTTTCAGCTCAGACGAATAAGTTGTTTAGACGCTATCGCACTTTAAATAATTTTGGTCCATAGACCATAATAATAAAGATTTTTGCTTTGTATCTCTGTAAAATAATAATAATAATAATAATAATAATAATAAGTACTAGATTCGCAAAAATTTATATAGTTTATGACACAGTAACTTATAAAATGTGTATAAATTTTCTGTTCAGATGATTAAGACGTTTAGATGCTATATCGCACGAGCCCATAGACCATAATGATAGATATTTTTTCTTACTGTTCCTGTAAAAAAAAAAAAAAAAAAAAAAAAACAATAACAGCTAGATTCATGAAAATTTAGGCAGTTCGTGCCACAGTGATATATAACATGTGGATAAATTTTCAGCAAAAACGATTAAGGCGTTTAGACGCTATCGCGTTTTAAAAATCTGGGGTGCCTCCCCTCGACTTTCCGAACATTAAGTAACTAACGGTTGTATAAATAAATTAAAGTAAGAGAAGCCATTAAATATGCAAAAGAGAAAATTATATTAGGGTGTATGTCTACTTTTCTTCATATAGTATGTTGTTTAGTTTAACGCTATTGCACTTCAAATAATTTGAACCCATACACTATTATGATAAATTTTTGTTGTGTCCCTGTAAAAATATATAAGTGTTAGATTCACTAAAATCTATAAAGCTCGAACGATGGTTACCTATAACATGCATATCAATTTTCAGATCAATCAGATGAGGTATTTAGACGCTATTGCATTTTAAATAATTTGAGACCATAAGACACAGTAAAGTATTGTTCTTTGTGTACCTGTAAAAAAAAAAAAAAAAACTATAAGAATTAGATTTACTAAAATCTATATAGTGTCTGCGACTGTGACCTGTAACGTGTGTAGGAATTTTCAGTTCATTTAAATAAGAAGTTTATACGCAATCGCACTTTAAATAATTTGAGACCGTAGGGCGTAATGATAAAGATTTTTTTTTTTTTTTTTTTTTTTTTTTTGTGTGTATGTGTGTGTATGTGTGTGTGTATATGTGTATCCCTGTAAAAACTTATAGGTGCTATATTCACCAGAATCATTATATTTCATGCGACGGTGACTACAGTAAGTATATACATTTTCAACTCATTCGAATAAGGCATTTAGACGCTAATGATTTCAACCCATAGGCCATAATGATAAAGATTTTTTTGTCGTGTCCCTATAAAAAAACTATTCGTGCTGGATTCATCAAGAGCTAAACCGTTCGAGCAATGGCGACCTTTAACACGTATATAAATTTTCAGCTCATTATGATAAGGCATTTAGATGCTATCGTACTTCGAATAATTTCAGCCCGTAGACTATATTGATAAAGAATTTTTCGTTTTGTCCCTGTAAACAAATCTATATCTGTTAGATTCACCAAAATTTAGGAACTCAGTGCAACAGTGACCTATAGTATGTATGTAAATTTTCAATTCAATTGAAAAAAGTGTTTAGACACTATCACAGTTTAAAAACATTTGGCCCATATAATAGACCATAACCATAAAGAATTATTCTTTGTGACCCTGTATAAAAAAATATAAACGCTTGTGAGGAATTAGTGGACTCCATTCCTCAAAGATTAACTTAATTACTTAAGTATTAAATATGAAATTAGCACAAAGACTCAGATATCTTATACTATTAAGTGTGCAATATTTGTATATATATATATATATATATATATATGTATGTATATTTCACTGTTCTTGAAAACGGTCGCTCGGGCAGTCACGTGATTTGACACAAAGGTGCCCTCCGAAGGGTCATTGTGCACATCGAAGTCAGATTTTCGAATTTTTGATTAGCTTTCTTTTAATTAATAAAAATATGAAAACAAAACTTCCCATTTATATAATGACGCAAAATGGAGAATTTCAGGAGAGATTTGATTGGTTTATTTGATTTTCATTGATTTGAATGTATTTTACGTTAAACTAGAGCTACGTTTTGAGGAATTACGAGAGATTTGGTTGGTTTATTTGATTTTCATTGATTTGAGTGTGTTTTACGTTAAACTAGAGCTACGTTATGAGGAATTACGAGAGATTTGATTGTTTTTTCTCTGTTGTTGTTGTTGTTGTTTGTTTGTTTTTTCATTTTACGTTGAACCTGAGCTACGTTATGAGGAATTACGAGAGAATTGATTGTTTTTTTTCTGTTGTTGTTGTTGTTTGTTTGTTTGTTTTTTCATTTTACGTTGAACCTGAGCTACGTTATGAGGAATTACGAGAGAATTGATTGTTTTTTTGCTTTTTTTTTCATTGATTTGAGTGTATTTATGTTAAACTAGAGCTACGCTTTGAGGAATTACGAGAGATTTGATTGGCTTATTTGATTTCCATTGATTTGAGTGTATTTTACATTGAACTACAGCTACGTTACGATGAATTACAAGAGATTTGATTGGTTTATTTGATTTTCATTGATTTGAGTGTATTTTACATTGAACTAGAGCTACGTTTTGAGGAATTATGTGAGATTTGATTGGTTTATTTCATTTTCATTGATTTGAGTATATTTTACGTTGAACTAGATCTACTTTTTGAGGAATCATGAGAGATTTGATTGGTTTATTTGATTTTCATTGATTTGAGTGTATTTTACTTTGAACTAGAGCTAGGTTTTGAGGAATTACAAGAGACTTGATTGGTTTATTTCCTTTTCACGATTTGAGTGCATTTTATTTTGAACTAGAGCTACGTTTTGAGAAATTACGAGAGATTTGATTGGTTTATTTCATTTTCATTAATTTGAGGTTGTCCAGTGATTTTTAACATGATGACAGTGATTGCTGCAAAACCGAGTTTCGTGCGTTTTCAGATTCATGCGCAGCAAGGTAGGGGTGTCCAGTGATTTTTTTTTTTTTTTTTTTGTAACATGCATGATAATGATTGCCGTGGAACCGAATTTCGTGCGTTTTCAGATTCATGCACTGCGAGGTAGGGGTGACAGTGATGTTTTTTGGATTTAACATGCGTGATGGTGATTGCCGTGGAACCGAGTTTGCTGTGTTATGAGATTCATGCACAGCAATGTAGGGCTGTCCAGTGATTTTTTTATTTTTTTTCCATGGGCGTGAAGCGTACATACGTGCGTTATAGTGATTGCTGCGAAAACGACTTACGTGCGTTTTCCGATTCGATCATTCCTCGAATAGTGACTTTTACTGTACGAGTAACACCTTCAACTGTTTCCAGAATATTCGAAGAATTAACTTCTCTATTTCACTGTTTTAGAGAATATTAGTTTTAATAATAGTTTTGTTGCACAGATTCGAGAAGTTAAAAAATTGTTTGATATTGTCAAGGAGATCCCATACTAAAACTGTGAAGAAAATAGTCAACAATCGAAATGTATTTATTTAAACGTTTCAGTTATTCAATTAAAAAGAAATCCTGCAAATATAGTGCCCAGCGAAGCGGGCGAAGTCTGCTAGTATAAAATAAAACTAAGAGTTTTTTCAACTAGAATAATGGGAGGATAGGTCTGGATTATGTAGCTCAGTCAGTAGAATTATATATTTTAGCAAATAAATATAATAACTAATTTAGGTAATTTGAAATATCTCACCCAGAAAATAGTAGAAGTTGTAGAGACGGATGCACTCCTTTACTCAACTGCCGTGACTCCAAATTAGATCAGCGGATTTCAATTTTCCATCCACGAATACTAGCACCAAAGCACAATAACGCTCATTAAACTACTTAACTTAAGTGCAGCTCAATCTCCTTTATCGAAATATAACTTTCTCCAGGCTCTAAGCCTTAAACTTTGACATAGACAGGCGTCGGACAAGACTCCACTACACCACCACCTTTACGAAAATCATCTCCATCTTATACCACTTTCCACCAACTTCCCTTCTCTTCATTTCAACCAAACTTTTAGAACCTCTTCCTATTCGTCTACACCTCGCCACTTAATTCCTTCGTTGCAGCACCATGTCGACACAAAACTAATCCGACCTAAAATTTCGCCGATTCACTGGCGCCGAAGCGATTTAACCATCCCAACTGAATACTTTGCTGAATCCAGCTTAATTTCTAACAAACTGTGGGTGACCTTCTACAGTCTCGACCTCACACGCTAGATTCATCAAAATTTATACAATTTGTGTGACAGTTACTCATAACATGTGTATAAATTTTCATGTCAATCTAATCAGGCGTTTAGATACTGTATCGCACTTTACAAAATTTGGGCCCATAGACCAAAAAATAAAATATTTTTCTTTGTGTCCCTGTAAGAATAAAACTATGAGAACTAGATTTACCAAAATCGATAAGATTCGTGCTATAGAGACCTAAGACATACGTACAAAATTTTAGCTCATTTGGACAAAGCGTTTAGGCGCTATCGTGTTCACTCACATACATACACACATACATACATCATCGTAAAAATAGTAAATATGAATTCGGGGGACCCCAAAAGTGTGGAAACACCAAAACCTCAAATTCGGATTTTCGGCATGATTACAATACTTTCCTCACTATAGCGTTCAGAAAGTAAAATTTTGGTCCGATAGGCCATAATGATAAAGAACTTTTCTTGGTGTCCTTGTAAAAAAACTATAAATCCCAGATTCACCAAAATCAATAGGGTTCGTGCTATGGGGACCTATTACACCCCGCCACAAAAAGATAGGTACAAAATGTTTTTTCTTTGATTTTTCATAAAATAAAATTATATAAATTGTGCTTATCATTTATTATTATCATAAAATAACACTATTCCCGGACTAATTTTTGTTTTAAGACTAATTTAGAAAAGCTTTAAGATTGAATTTTCTCTAATTTAAGACAACACTCCGCGACAAAAAGATAGGAACAAAGGGTTTTTTAAATTTTTTCATAAAATAACTTTATCTAAATTTTGCTGATCATTTATTATCATAACAAAATATTATCATACCAAAAACATATTAAATATTTGAATCATATTCAAAATATTCATATTCAAAATAATCATATTAAAAAAAAAAAAAAAAAAAAAAAAAAAAAAAAAACCTTTGTTCCTATCTTTTTGTCGCGGTGTGTAATCTTAAATTAGAAAAATTTTAATCCTAAAATTTTTCTAAATTTGTCTTAAAACAAAATTTAGTCCGGGAATAGAGTTATTTTATGATAATAATAAATGATAAGCACAATTTAGATAATGTTATTTTATGAAAAATCAAAGAAAAAACCCTTTGTACCTATCTTTTTGTCGCGGGGTAAAAAAATTCAGCTCATTCTAACAATGCGTTTAGACGCTATCGTGTTCACTCACGCACATACACACACATGCATACATCATCATGCATTTAGTAAAAATGAACTCAATGTAGATGAATTAAATCATAACCACTCTTAAAAATCGTTAAGAAAATATTTAATGAAATCAAAAATGTAATTCTAGCAATTTCCAGTTTCACAACTTAATGTAAGTGACTATATTTTGTGCCCCGTTTAAATCTTAATGCTAATTATTACTATATTCTATAGCCAGCATTTTATACTGTATATGAATGATAAATGTCAATTTTGTTATAATTTGTACAGAATAAAGTATTAAAATGTGATTTTTAGAAATTACTGTCAAGTAACCCAATGCTTTACAATTAATTTGAGAGTCCTTGTACAAAAGCCAGTGTTGGTATTTACCCCATTTTCAGTAGGAAATATCCCACAATGAAATTGAATAATATATATCGGTGTCAAATAATTCTGTTAATGTTTTCGGGAGTTAGAGCGCGGACATATAGATGGACAGAAGGACATACAGGTAGGAGAATTCAAATTATAATAATTTTTAAACATCATTAGAAAGCGATGGAAACAATTAAAGCAAACAAAAACGCAATCCTAGAAAATTCTTTTTACTGCGTTAATGTAAATTAATGTTATTGTGTGGCTCTGTAAATTAATAATGCTAATTATATTATATTTTATTGAGCACATTTTTTGTGCATATGTTATTAACATCTATTTCATTATAGTTTACACAAAATAAAAGTATTAAAATATGATTTTTAGAAACGTAATGCTTCGAAATTTTTTGGGTATCCTTGCAAACCTCTAGTGCACTGTAAAAAAAAAAAAAAAAAAAAAAAAAAAAATGAACTGCTACTAAAGTTTATGTAGGAAACTGGTATTCCATAATATTCTCTAGTAGGTATTGTAGTACAGCTTTTTCAAAAGTAAAGTTACTGTAGTAAACTTAGTAAACAACTCATGCACTTCCTTAGTAAAAATACTAAGAAACGCTAGTACCAGTTCAAGTGCTTTCCATGTGTATTTACTAAGATTGTGTTAGTAACATTACAGAAAGTATTTCTGCAGTTTTACTAGGAAACTTTTTGTGTACGTTACGGAGTTTTTATTAGTAATAAATGCAGAAAATTTCATGTAATCTTACTAAACATATTAGCTAACGATACAGATTTTATAACAGTAATTGTCCCGATAAAATTTAGGTAATAATACAAAATCATTTCGTTTAATTTTTACAAAAAAATTTTCAGTTACGCTCACAGAAAATGAATTTACGCTAGTTAGGGAAGTTTAATTCCAAGTATAAAAATATTGTTATTAGAAAATCCCTAAGCAGAGTTCGTTACCATTGTAAAAAGTAGCAAATCTCTTCCATCAGTTACATTCAATAGAAAATAACATTTATTTTAATTTTGGGTAGCCTTGTATATTGTCGATAAATTGTATGCATATCATATTGTGTACACAGTGTTAGTCCAATATGAAAAATATTTAACACAAAATGAAGTAAAATTCCAGCAATTTTTCAAGTATAGCCTCAATATATCTGACTATTTTGGGTAGTCCTGTAAACGAATGTTGAATGATTTCTGCGCCACAATCCCTGCATAAAACGTGCTTTTATGCATAAACTATTAGGGAATAATTTTGAATTGATCCTTCTTCTATACATTTTCAGTGCTATTTTTTTTGCTCTGTTATAATTTAAACAAGAACTGTAATAAAACTAAGAGAGCTATTATGCGCAATCTCTCCTTATAGGGTAGGCGTGATTATGCACATGTGTAGGAGAGAGTGCTCTTAATTACAACTACAATTACATTAATAATAATAATAATTGTACTTAAATGACATTGTTGTAAGGTATTTGTAAACAAGTATTTTTGCATTGGAAGTGGATATTTCAATTCAATAATTAAAAAATCTGAAATTTAAAAGAAATTTAAAAATAACTACAAAATATTATATAAACAAAAAATATTAAAGAAACAGAAAAAAGAACAAGACCAGAAAATAACATTAAGTTACTAGATAGCATTTAACATAAAATTAGTAAATTTCCTTTTCAGCTGGGATAGTTTCTTGTTTGCTAAGCAAATCTGTCATTGTCCACAATCATTGATTGCACTTATTGTTGTACATGGGGAAGTTAGTGTGCAACCACCTGCCACATAGCGAACCTGTTCGAGACGGATTGCAATGCATTTCCGAGCCAAAAAAAAAAAGGGGGGGGGGGAGAACATGTGCAATGGTATATGGTTAGTCCCGCCCACTTTTAAGCCCAGAACTCGCCTACCGTTTACTATTTATTAAAATTTTCTTTTTTCCCTCGAAATCATCTGCTCAAAAATGTTCAAAACACAAAGCCTAAATTTCACTTGGCTTGAAATAATCTCGTTTCAACTTTAAAATTCTTTATTTTATTGAAATTTAGACGACTACATTCCTTAAAAAGATATTTGAGTTGGCGGATATTTTTTGCTTGCATTTAGTTTTATCCCCTCTATTTAAGCAGCCGAGAGCTGCACAAAACTTAAACATCATACTTGAAAGTATAGCAAAACTAAATATAGATATACAGTAATATTTAAATACTATACAATAAATTTCTAATAGGTTAACATTAACATTCGAGAGGTAAATCCCTCTAGAGGTGTGGCTTTTGTTGATCTTGCCGCTCCTGAGCAATGTTCAATTTCAGATTCTGGGGTCAGTCCCTTATAAAATGTGCCATCTCGAGTGGGTTGAACTAGTCCAGTTACTTGTCGAGGTTATTTCCAGGTACAGTTCTAAACACTGAACAAAGTCCTGATTGTCTTGTTATTACAATAAAGGTGCAAAATATCTATTAGTATCGAATTTTAAATGCTCATTCTCTCCTTAATAGCAAAAACGTAGACTCTCCAATTTTTGTAGGACAGATTGCGCAGTCTTTTATTAAATAATTATCCGCCTTTAGAGAAAATCGTAATGCTCGTACCGTTAGTTTGTTTAGTACTTACGAAATATTGTTTAAATTAAAAAAAATTTATACTACTACCATTGTATTGAAAGTCGTTGGGGGGTTATGAAAATTCAAGCATTTATTTTTGAAAACGAGACAAAATAATCACGTTTTATCTTAAACTCTTGAAGCAATCAACATGCACATTCAAGTCGGCACTTCACTATCGATGTTGTATAACCACTTAAAATTGCTATCACCCGCTCTACTCTTTCATGCCGTTCCCCTATTTGGCGCAATCTTTCCTACCGTGCGATCTCTCCTAGCTTTACCTTAGATGTAATATATTTGAGTTATCTTCGACGTCCCTGCACAGGAACCATTTGCGTGATCTCAACGAAATATTTAGTGTATCATCACTATGATATACAGATTTAGAACACCGAGTTTGGACTTCCTAATACCATCTGTTGTTGTTATATGCTAACATACACACACACACAGACCAACCGCTAAAAACATTATTTTTGGAATCAGGGGATCTCGAATTGTGGATTTTTTTCACTTTAACTCTGTAGAAAAGTTTGTGTTTAATGAATACATTTTCTCATATTTTTCTTCGGTTTTATTTTAAGTAATGATATATTGATTTGTTTTATAGTGATAGTTTACAATTTAGGAAATTCTTATAGAATTTTATCACTAATGATAAAATTCCTAATACATGCTCTGTATTATATAAATATATATCTCAATCTCCCGACTTCCATAAAATGGTTTTTCTGTTGTTTTGGAAAACATTATAATTTCTATTTTTTCCTTATACAAAGTATAATGAAGTATTGGAATCCCGATTTGCGAAATAGATTTTATATCTCGCATAGCTCAAAAACGAATCATCGTAGAATGTTGCAAATTTATACGTGTGACTGTCTTGATGTCGAATTATAAACTTGCAAGTTTCGTTTTAATACGACCTCTCGTTTTAGAGATATCAGCTACTTTACACGATTTTTCATGACGTCTGTATGTGTGTGTGTGTGTGTATGTATCTCGAATAACTCAGAAACGGTTGGACGTAGAACGTTTCAAATTGGTATATATGTTTGTTATAACATCTAGTTGTGCAACTCCCTTTTTGGTTTTTCTGTGACTATTCGTTCTGGAGATATTTATGAAAATTATATTCATAATGACAAATTCATATAAGTTTTGGCCATTTTATATGACCTATCATCATAGAGATTTCAAAATAAGCTAAATGTAGAGCCCGTAATGATATTATTATGAAAGTTGTCGACACTTTTGCGTGTAGAAAGTAATTTGTAAAGACATAAGCAGATTCTAGTCGACAAATGCATTTTATTTAATGAATATTCAACCTGTAAATAGTGCCCGTAATGATAATTTTATGAAAGTTGCCGATATTTTTGCGTGTAGATAGTAATTCTTAAAGACATAAACATGTTCTAGTCGATGAATGCCATTTAATGAATACTCAGCACTTAGATAAAGCACGTAATGATACTGTTATGAAAGTTGCTGACATTTTTGAGTGTAGAAAGCAGAATTTATTATATTATATATAGCGGGTTCTAGTCGACGAATGCACTTTATTTTGTATTAGTCTTGTTTGTCATTTAAAGAATTTTCGGAAAACATTTTCAGCGCTAGAAACCAATGAACCTTTCCAGAAAATTCCAGAATTCTGTTCTTATTGAAGTTAGAGCTTCCAAACTTTGGCAACAATAAACTACAAATTTTCGCCATATTCGACGAAAAATCGCCAAATTCGATGTCAAGACCAAAATTAACGTTGGCTACAAATATTGAACGGAAAACCTGGCGACTTGGCAAGATTAGCGATCAAATTTGGCGGCAAATATTGTTTCAGGATAGCAAGAATTAGTACATAATTTCTCAATTTTAACTGCATTAATTGTTTCGGTAAAATGTATAATTTTTCACCTCTAATTTTCGGCAAAGAGAACAAAGGTAGGCCATCTATACTTGAAGTATTTTCATTAAACTAAACTATGTATTTGACAATGAGAGATTCTGTAATAAGCCATTCCTGAAAAAACTAGTATATTTGTTTGGAGGTATATATAATTCTATTATAATGACTCTTGTAGTTGGAATAGCGGTTTTTCATTTTTTTTTCGTGGTTGTAACCTGCCTGTTTATTTACTAATATATTACCTTACACAAAAATGTCAATGTTGAACAATATGTGTATTCCAATGGGTTCAAAAGGAAGTCATGTGGTGTCCACATTAGATTTTTATTTCTACTTTATTTACTTATTTTTGAAATCAAACTAATAGTTTACTTCTTATGAAATTTACGGGACAATCTTATATATTTGAGATATTTTCATTTTATATTTATAAGTTTTAACGTAAATTTTTGATTTTTTTCTGTTGTTTATCGTTTTTTATGTATCATTAAAGGGATTTGTCCGAGTTATTTGAATTGTTTCTTTCTTTTTTTTTTTTTTTTTAATAATTAAAAAAATGCTAAACAATATTTAAATAACAATTGAACTCTTATCGTTCTTTTCATAGTTTTTGCAATAATAGAAACTACAATTTACAAAAAAAAAAAAAAAAAAAAAAAAAAAAAAAAAAAAATTCTCCTCTTGTTTTATCTAAAAACAAAATAATATCCTTAAATATGTTTTTCTTTTTTTTTTCAATAATAATAAATCGAACTTATGAACTAGTAATTGTACTCTTATTCATTTATTTCTTTTCGAAAGAACAGAAACTATAACTTTAAGAAAACTTATCACAATTCCTTTTATCGCAAAACGAAACAATATCTTTAATAAATTTCTGACTTTTTTTTTTTTTTTTTTTTTTATCTTATTTCTTTTTTATGTGTAACAACAACAAAGCAAAAGTCTAAAGTAAAACCTCAAGCCCGATTAGGCAACTTAATTACCAGCATCAGGTTACTCACAGACTTTCCAAATGTAGTTTGGGAAATCTTCGTATTCCCTTTACTTGCTCCAACTACCGATGCCCTCAAAGCGCACTCACTAATGCACTGTCATTATTAACTTTAATCATGGTTTTCGTATCTGGATTTGTCGGGGGCATTTAATGTACAGTGTGAGCTTTTATGGTTGTGCTTTTAAATGTATGGAGTTTGGGGACTTATATTAAAGACACAGAAAATCTATGAAAACAATTTTCAGTAGAATCCTATTTTGTAAATTACTAAATTTAGTCATAAAAGTACATCATCAAATACATATAGCGTCATATAATATATCGTAGTTATATTACAATTAATATCTCATCAAAGTTTTATTACAAGTCGTTGATTTCATTGAGTAATTTTAATTAAGTATTTTTTTTTTTTTTTTTTTTTTTAGTTTACTACAATTGGCGCAAAAATATTTTTATTTTTTTGTCATATAAATTAGAAGTGCAAGTAATTTAATATCTTCCGCATTTATTTTATTGTGTTTTATTATTCAATAAAAAAATACCTCTGATCGGAATGTACCTAATTTATTTAGGCTGTAGAGTAAAATAAATCATATATGATGCTGTAAAAGCTCTATGTAGCGCATTGTACGGGAACGCAGCGGGCATCGTATTATTATTAAACTACAATGTGTTAACAATAATCTTTAAAGAATATAGTAACATACATATTGTAACGTTAATTTACGTGTATCATTTGATATTAGAAATAGAGATTTCGAAAACTTTCGTGTAAGAATTGAGAAAAATATTTAGTAAATTCAAGTTAATGTAACCTGATATAAATTTTAATATTTCATATTTATTTACTGAATCAATATTTCGAATATTTTACATAATAATTTTTCACCAAATCTTTTAAATTAATATACAACATATTTCAAAATGTTAAAACACGTCAACACGTAAACCATTTACAACTTGTTTCATTACACAAATATGCAAATATTTATGTAGTAAAATAATTGCAAACTTTTCATTATAATTGATTGTCCTTTTAAACCATTAGTTTAAAAGCATTTAATTCGCGTCTGTTACTTAGTATTCCATAATTAATTGATTATTCTGAAATAACTAATTAGACTAAAATCTTATTTGTTTAATATTTACTTCTTTAAAAACATAAGTAATGATTTTGTATATGTCAAGTAATATCATAAATTATTATTTCTTTTTAACTTTTATGTATCATTATTTTAACGTCTTAAATCTTCTTTTGATAATGTGTCCTCTAAATATTTAAATTAGTGCACATAATACAAAGAAAAAACGAAAAATATTTACATTTAAGTTATTTATAAATGCAGTTTACTTTATTACTTAAATAGTATGCAATTAGTTACATAAGTAAACCATTACATTATGACATTTAATGATAACAGGTATGTGAGAATTATTAGAGTAATTGTGATTTTTATGTTTTTCTTGATTACTTTTATTTATACTTGCAATATTTCATGACAGGGAATTTTCATGTTTGATCCAAAGTATTCAAATTGTTTGCATTGCATAAAGAATTTGTTTGATTAACAAACGAATTTAAAATAATATGGTGTGTCACTCATACGACTTTCTTTTACCCTGAAATTTAATACTATAAATATAGGTTGAAGATTAAGAGGTAAGATAACATAAACATGTGTAAACCTATGTTGAAACAATCCAAATTAGGCTTCAAAAGATTTTATATGATAATTAGTTCTGTGTGTGTGGGGGGGGGGGATACCGCCCACCTCAAACACCCGTTTCATTACTGCGCCTACATTTATATAGAATTTAAATCTGTTATTAAAATTAAAAGTTCACTTAAAATTATTCAGACAACTTTCATACGCAACATTCCTTGGAACTGATCAATCTTGATCAAACCTTTCTAGCAACAAACTTATATTAACTTAAAAATAGAACTTTTGGATCTCCTGAAATTATTCGTTTTTAAGTTATTCTAAGAGACACAGGCAAAGATCAAGAGTTAAAAATATGACTTCGGTAATCCGGAAGCCTCAAAACGTGTAAACATACAAAAAACAAGCGACACACTATTTGGTGTAGCCTTTTGTGTTATAATTACACGTTTTGAGGTCCCTGAATACGAAAATCATGTTTTTAGCAAATGGTCTGTGTGTATGTCTGTGTGTATGTCTGTGTGTGTGTCTGTGTGTTTGTCTGTGTGTCTGTCTGTGTGCGTGTCTGTATGTGTGTCTGTCTGTTATCAGCATATCTCAAAAACAAATTATAGCAGAGAGTTTAAACTTGGTATTCTAAATGTGTATCATATAGGGATGCTACAGTAAGCTTTTCGTTTAGACTAAGCAAATGTTTCGTGTACAGGGACAATCAAGAGAATTCTAATGCATTGCGTCTATGGGGGAAATTGCAGGTAAGTAGAATTTAACGTTTATAGACTGCACTAAACCAAATGAAACGGATATATATTTTTTGTAATAGAGATAGTTAACTTGGAAAAAAAAAATGTGTATGTAGGAGCCTCGCCTCCCCCCCCTGCGGGGGGAAGTTCCCCCTCGAGGGGAGTAAATTTTCATGATGGGTATCTTTCAAAAGAGCTCACCAATACCTTTAAAACGAATGGTTGAACCATCGATCTGCGATAATTTAAAACAAAGTTATCGATTTTTTTTTTTACTTTTAACGAAACCCCCCCCCCCCTCTCACACAGGACTAATTATCATATAAAACTTTGCAGAAGCCTAATATGAGTTGTTTAACACAGGTTTACATAACAGGACTCGTTATCTTACCTTTTAATCTGCACCCTGTATTTATAGTATTAAATTTCAGGATAAGAGAAAGTCGTGTGAGTGACACACCAGATTATTTACTTTCTCTTACCCATAAGGTAGAGAAAGTATTTTTTTGGGGGGGTCAAATTTTCAAAAGTGAGATTTTGTTATATTTACACGTTTTGAGGTCTCCTGAATACGAAAATCATGTTTTTAGCGGTTGGTCTGTGTGTATGTCTGCGTGTGTGTCTGTCTGTTATCAACAAATCTCAAAAACAAATAACGGCAGAAAGTTCAAATTTGGTATTTTAAATGTGTATCATATAAGGATGCTACACTAAATTTTTCGTTAAGATCAAGCAAATGGTTCGAGTACAGGGACAATCAAGAGAATTCTGATACATTACGTCTATGGGGGAAACTGCAGGTAAGTAGAGTTTAACTTCTATAGACTGCGCTAAACCAAATGAAACGAATATATATATATTGTGTAATAGAGATAGTCAACTGGGAAAAAAGAAATTGTGTATGTAGGAGCCTCGCCTCCCCCCTGGAGGGAAGTCCCCACTCGAGGGGAGTAAACATTCATGATGGGTGTCTTTCAAAAGAGCTCGCCAATATCTTTAAAACAAATGGTTGAACCATCAATCCGCGATAATTTAAAATAAAGTTATCGATATTTTTTTTTTATGTAATATTGAGAATAAATTCAATTTTTTATTTTTATTATTATTATTATTATTACTATTTTTAGATATTTAGTGTTATACTACTTCTCTAATATGTCAACCGTTTGCATTTTCATGGAAGATGATTTTTTAAATAGTAATTTTTATAAATTGTTTTTACTGAATGAATTTGTATAGGAAAATATAGAAGAAATTAGTGTGATGGCCGCAACACACTAGTTATTTGTTGTTAGTGGGTGTGCTTTACTAATAATATTTTACCATTCCCATGAAAGCTGTTCGGGAATTGAAATAAATTCCTCATAGAGATATGGTAAATAATGTATGTTTTAAGCTGAATATTCATCGCTTGTTTTTTGTACATTAATGAAAGGGGGGTTGTGGGGGATAGTAGCTCCCCTCACAACAGAACTAATTATCATATAAAACTCTTCCTAAGTCGAATTTGAATTGTTTAACATGGGTTTACATAACAGTACTCGTTATCTTTCCTCTTAATCTCCAACCCGTATTCATAATATTAAATTTCAGGGTAAGAGAAAGTGGTGTGAGTGACACACAAGATTATTTCGTTAGTTAAAGGATTATTACGTGATTATGTTTAAAGCAGGGGATTTTTTTCCGAGAAAACTAGCTGTGGTAAAGTGTTTCATCCAAGAAAATTACTATACACAACAAGAAATCGCTAAAAAAGCAAAAATTTCGGAAGCATCTGGGTGTAGAGTGAAAATGTCTGTGAACATCTAAATTTCAGAGTAGGGAAATGCAGAAGGAAAAATAAATTTACTGCAGAAAGGAAATTTGCTAAAAATAACAGACAAGAGCAACAGACGAAAAATAAATTGTATTTTTATATTTGAATATTAGAAAATCATAAATTATCTTAAATTGAATTTTACATTAAAACATTTACCAATACTATTCGTTGTACAATATATAAATCTGAATTTGACAGGATTTTTATGAAATTTATGTGTCATAAATAAAAATGGGATGTTATTCTCATTAGAAATTTTGATAGTATAAGAATTTATATTTTACATCAGATTATTTTTTCTGTCTTTTTCTGGCAGGTTCAGGTGGGTGTATGTTCTTGCTAGCATTTTCATTTCAAAAAATTCATATAATAAAACAATATTTAAATTCTGATATAAAATTTCATTATAGTTTCACTCATAAGTAACAGTAATTGATTTAAAATAAAATTGCTTTTCAAATAATATCATATTTCAGTCTTTATAACTTCAAGTTTCTTCTTTACTGTTTGAAATATATACAGGGTGTTTATAAAGTCCCGGACCCATTTTGATGTTTAATAACTCATAAAATAATAAAGATAGATTAAAATCAATAACATAAATGGTTAGATAGACTCAAAAAGTTTCATGACCCTTGTCAATGAACTTCCACGTGTGCCCCCTTCGTCGCACGGAGAATGTCAAGTCGATAGTCAATTTCACGCAAGGTAGTGGCAAGCATGTCGGCATCCACAGAGGCTATTGCGGTTGTAATTCTGACTTTTAGGTCATCAATGTTCGACACTCTCCTCCTGTAAACATTGTCCTTTACAAATCCCCAAAGGAAAAAGTCCAGCGGCGTTATATCAGGTGATCTGGGTGGCCAAGGAATTGGACCTCCTCGCCCAATCCATCTTCCTGGAAAATGGTCATTCAAAGTACTATGAACGATGGTACCTCAATGAGGTGGTGTACCATCTTGTTGCAAAAAGACATGTGGCTGAAGCTCTTCTCGTTGTGGAAATACGAAGTTTTCTAACATGTCTAAGTATACGACTGATGAGACCGTCTTTTCTGTAAAAAAGAAAAGTCCAATGACTCGTTCGTGAATTAATCCACACCACCTTTGGGGAATCCCTTTGTGCCTCACGGTATTCATGGGAGTTTTCAGATCCCCATATGCGCACATTATAGCGATTAACAATGCCAGAAACATGAAAGTACAGATATTTAGAATGGAAAATGAAATTATCTAAAATTAACCACACGCGCATACGATATTTACAAAAGTAAAGATATTCAAACCTGAAAAGAAAATATATGAGTTATTCCATCAATAAATGCCATAAGTTTGTTTATATATTCATTATTTTATGAGTTATTAAACATCAAAATGGGTCCGGGACTTTATAAACACCGTGTATTTTGGAGTATGCTAGCTTGACATACCTTCAGAAACCTGCTAGTATTACATAGTTCTTTTAATAGCTGTGTTCCCACCTGCTGACGAAGAAAACACAGCATAAATTGAAATTTTAGCTTGAATAGTGTTAAATTTAGCTTACTTTCTTGTTTATTAATATTGTTAAAGTTATTCTTGTTGTTTTTACATTCCACTTTCATATCTTCACTTATCATAATTTAAATTCATAGTTTTGTTTTTGTAAATAAATTTAGTGCTGCTTTAGCGCCTATTTTATGCAAATTAATAATTTTTATCATTTATTTTGAAGTTCATTCATTCATATATATATATATATATATATATAATAGTGCAAACGCTTTCATACACAAATTTCATTTGAATGAA
Source organism: Salticus scenicus (assembly GCA_963930645.1). NCBI lineage: Eukaryota > Metazoa > Arthropoda > Arachnida > Araneae > Salticidae > Salticus > Salticus scenicus. The sequence goes on from OZ005649.1 coordinate 302,420,318, forward strand.
TTTTTGTAAATATTGTCTGTTCATGTTGTTAATTGTACGTTTCTCTGTTTCTCCCTTTAAGGTTGAAGACTTATATACGGTTTATGATGGTGTTGGCAAATGAACGACAGAATCATTGGCTTTAACCGAATCATTTCATTAAAATGACACATCTATCATTTATTAAGTCATGTTCGAAAATTTCGTATTTTCACAACACAAAAAGTTTCAGCCACATTTCATTTTGAAACATATTGGTGTACCACTTCATTGCTGTACCACTTCACTGCATTTCAACTAGTGATGTGGGGTGGAAATTTTTCCACTATGTTTTTCCGGAAAATTTTCAAAGCCATAAAAACAATTTTTTCTTTGTAACTTTTTTACTTGACACAGTTAAACTTTTCCTTATTAGTCAGAATACAGTTATTAGTTACAGTCATATGAGATACAGTGTGAAAAAAAAAGTTTTTGATTAAAGACATCATTTAGAAAGCTACCTGATATATGATTTCAGCAACTTGTTCGAGAAAGGGGAGGTTATTTTTTATAATAGAAGTGGTCTTTTTTTTTTTTTTTTTTCTAATCAGAATTTTGAATGACGCTTCACTAAGTTTGTATGAACAAAATTATAAAGCATTTGGCAATATAAAAAAAAATAATATTGATAAATTAATGCACTACTGTATTGCTGAACTTGTATCTGTTTTTCAAAATATTGTTGTGATAAATGATAATACAGCAATGCTTTTCAAAGTCAGGCAGTAATTCTTATTTAAGTCATCTTACGGTCTTTGGTTTTGAGAGTGATGTGGAAAGCACTGTCATAATCTTCATTAAATAATCAGTCAAAAGAAAAAGTAAAAAAACTTTAATTACAAAATTGGCATTCTTAAAAGTTTTAGAGAAAAACTTTATATACATATAATTTTTTTTAAATAAATCACCTTTTATGCAAGCAACAGGAAGTACAATTAATTGCCTAAATAAATAAAGAGCGCGATTTTGAATAAAATATAAAGAAGTCTAATAGATAAAATGGATGACGTCATAACTTGCAATTGGAGATCCAATTGAAACAACTCAATATTTTTTCATTTGCTTAAGATATCTAAAATTGAATTGAAATTGAAAAATCTCATAGTGGTGTTACATTTAAAGTTACAAAAAAAAAAAAAAAAAAAAAAAAAAAAAAGAGAGAGAGAGAGAGAGAGAGAGAGAGAGAGAGAGAAATAAAAAATCTCAAACTTCCAGATTTTTTTTTTTTTTTTTTTTTTTTTTAAATAAAGGATTACATTACATCCATCATCCAACATTATCAGTTTTTAAAATTACGATTTTGTGTGTTTGCAAGTTATGCTTAAAAATAGAACAGATAGAAAAAAGCAAAAATGAATAAAAATCAAAAGAATTTTAATTAAATGAACCTTTACATGGTCCGAGCCATACTTTGCTAATTATCTTGTACAACTTCTCTGCTATTGGCAGCCAAACCTCATATTATTCAATGGAGAAATTTGTTATGAGAATTACTTTTTATTATTATTATTACTTAAATTCTATGCTTACATTCAGAAAATTCACAATTGTGAAATTTTTCTTGTTTTTCAAAAAAAAAAAAAAAAAATTAATGTTTCATTTTGAAGTAATAAAGTGTAAAAAAGCATTTTGTTCAATTTTTTTCTAATTTATAGCTTCAAAATGAAATATTAAAAATTCAAGAAATAAATTTCAGAAAAACAAAGGGAAATTTAAATACTCTAGATCTTTTGATAGTGAAAATTTGGGGGGAAAATCATTAGTTTTCATAACAATTTTCCCTATACAATAAAGTGGAATTCAGCTGTTGGCAATGAGGGTCTCAGGCAGCTACAGAACGTACACAGACATCTTATTTACTTAGATTATTTAACCATTATGCATGCAAAACTGTCATTAAAATTATCATAACTTTCTAGCTTTATACATGTTTAAAAACCATTAAATCGCAATTTCTTTGTTCTGTTTATTTATTTATTTTTGAATTGAATAATTATTCACATTTTTCTTTGAATACATTTGTTTACTTGTAGTTTTTAATGTATTAGTTTAATTTTACAAAACTTTCATAATTTAGAGACTGAAATTTTTTAGAAAATTTTTCGTTTTAAAATTTTCCGGACATCCCTAATTCCAATACTCATTTCATAAAAGGGCGGATTAGGAGAGGTAGACCAACACTTTAGCCACGCATATCACCTTAAATAATGCTGCTAGATTTTCTGTTTAGGGATGTTGTAAAAAGGTAGTTCCTATTATTGAACTCAAGGCATAGTTGCCAACATTTTAGTTTATTTCGGAGAACTTTTAGCCAAGCCTTTATTCCGTACCACGTTTTTTTTTTTTTTTTTTTTTTTTTTTTTTTTTATATATAAAATAGTTTTCTTGAATATATAACTATACGATGAAATAAGAAAAAAATTACTGTTAAAAAAGGGATATGAAATAGACGGGGGGCTAAAATTTCTCCTGAATAAATTAACTTGTTGGTAGCTCTGATAAAGGGTAGGATTACAACTGGCATAACCAATGTAAATGCTGACATGCTTGCCAGTACCTGACATGAAAGCAACTACCGTCTTAATATTTTTCACATGGAAAATATATTTATAAAAAGAACATACAGACGAAGGACGCACAAGCGAAAAAGAGCAATACTCTCCTTTATTATATTATACATCTAATTTTCAGCTTATTTGTTTTTTAAGCATGTAATATAACTGCGTACCAGGTTACCAATAAATAAATAAATAAAATTTAAAATTGCAGTGATTATATCTTTATTCAGTTCGTTTGCTTAGATGATAAATTGATACCTGATTTATCCTGCATATACAAAGTACGCAGTCTCCTCACAAATCATTCAACCATTGTTATTTTTGTTGTCATATCATAAAAGTAATATCATTTTAGGGAAAAATTCTTTAAATACACCGTCACGTTTTGTCATACATTAACGAGAATTGATTAAATCGATATTCTGTAAAGTTTAAGATTATATTCTCCAAGACATTATGTATTAGACCAATACAAAAATCATAAAACCATCTAATTTCAGCTGATTTGTTTTTTAAGTAATGGAAAAAACGCGTGTAATATAAAAGACTCTCTGCGCACCAGGATACCATTAAATAAATAAATAAAATTTAAAATTGCAGCGATTATCTCTTTATTCAATGCATTTGCTTAGATAATATATAGATACCTGATTTATCCTGTATATACCAAGTACGCAGTCTCCTCACAAATCATTGTACCATTGTTATTTTTGTTGTCATAGCATAAAAGCAATATCATTTTAGTGAAATTTTTTTTTTAATGCATCGTCACATTTTGTCATATATTAATGAGCATTGATTAAACCGATATTCTGTAAAGTATAAGATTATATTCTTCAAGACACTATGTATTATACCAATACAAAAATCAAAAAATTATAAGTTACTGTATGGATATTATTATTATTTGATTTTTAAAATGCTAACCATTATTCATATGTAAATACAATGAAAATGAATAATAAAAGTTTGTATTGCAAATGGATTTTAAAACTTAAAATAAATATGCGACAGATTTATTATTTTGTGTTATTACTATATAGAGAAATGTGCAATCTAATCATGATTATCTTTGATTCTTTCTACTTGAATTTTTATAGCAATAATAAAACTATTTTAATTATGTGCGAAAAGACTAAAATTTCAATTTTTTTTTAAGTAAATATTTTTAAGAATTGATTAAGATTTCTAAAGTAAAGTTCATTCTTTAGGATTCAGCTAAATTTTGCGAAAAACAAGTAATATGAAAATTTATTTTTTAAAGAAAAAGGAACTTTAATAATAATAAAAATATTTTTTTTTTTTTTTCATCAAGTGACATGAATTATTTCGTAAATTATTTTCTTATTTATAATTAAATAAAATTTAAACTCATATTTTTTCTTTTTTAAGTAAAAAAAAAAAAAAAAAAAGAAATCTTTGTACGTCTATTATATTTAATCATACTGTTTATAAAAACTGTTTATCCATCGTGTATATTCCAATAAAAATTTTCTTTCACAAGTCTAAAACATTCATTTGTTCTAAAATAATAAAAATAGTAATAATAGTAGCTAGTGGATCTGCATATCTGGAGCCTCAACATCCTATTTCAATCACACATTATTCAAAATGTCATTTTTATTTATTTTTATTATATAATAAATATATTGATTCGATTGACTTGCTACATAAACAGATACGTTCCTGAGTGTGGCTGCTGCCCCTCAACCACCCCCTCCACGCTATATATCTCTTTCTATACCTATCTGTATATGTTACATATATTTATTTAATAACTGACAGTCTTGTATTATTTTCCTGAAATTCATAAATATTTGTTCCAAATTTCATGCAAAAAGATTAGATAGCATATGGGAATTATTTTGTGTAAACCTGTAAACTAATTAATAATTGTATGCCCACACATTTCAACAGAAAAACATGCTTTTGCAATTCCAGTAAAATTTTATTATATTTAATGGGCGTGTAACCATGTTAAAATACACTTTGAAGAAATACCGGCTATAGACCGTAATAGTACGAAATATTTTTGTGTATCCAGGAAAAGGAGCGGCAACTATTACATACGCCAATAATAACAATATACCTAATTAATTATAACACATTATTTTTTTAATTAATTTCATTTCATTTGGATGATTACAGTACGTCATCGGAAATGTGGTCCCATAAATAAATTATTTAGTCTAGACATACCTTTTTCAAAAAGTAAACATGCTTGTAAGCATCTTTATAATGTATGTTAATCTCACTATGTTCAATGCAACATAAACGAATTAAAGTGCCCTTAAATAAATTTTTGTCCATAGGCTCTAATGTCAAATTCTTTTGTGTGTCTCTGTAAATGAACAATAAACATTAAATGTAAATGAACAATAAACATTGTTCTCTGTAAATGAACAATAAACATTGTACACACCAGTAAAAACTATTCAGCTTATTCTACGTTTTCATGAATAGTTGTTTGAAATTTGACATAATTTGGATGACTACGTGACATTATAAGAACACTTTTGAAAGGTTCTGTACAATAATTAGGAAGCCTAATCTCACTAATGTACGCTAATTTCATTTGTTGGTTGCAAAGTAATGATGTTAAAATGCGTTTAAACGAAATTCACGCCATATGCCGAAATGATAAGAATTTTTGCGCAATACAGATATAAAAAATTATGGAGATATTTCTATACAAAGTCTGAACTTGTGTGCCAATTTCCAAGTCAATTGGAAGATTTTTGCGACCACTATTGCGGTAAAGAAATTCTGCCCATAGGTTGTAATGGTAAGGAAAAGTTTCGTGTGTCCCTGTACACGAACTACAAATGGAGTACACGCCTAAAACTATAGAGCCAATTCCGTGTGTCGCATAAACATGTGTACCAAATACAAGTCAATAGTGTGATTTTTGCGGTCGCTATCGTGGTACATACAAATGCTTCCCATAGACCGTAATGATAAGAAAATTTTTGGCGTGCCCCTGTACAAGAACTACAAATGTAATATACTCCTAAAACTATACAACTGATTCCGTGTGTCTCATAAACATGTGTATCAAATTACAAGTCAATAGCGTGATTTTTGCGGTCGCTATTGTGGTACATAGAAATACTTCCCATAGACCTTAATGATAAGAAAAAAATGGACTTGCCCCTGTACACGAACTACGAATGTAATATACACCTAAAACTATACAGTTAATTCCGTGGGGCTTTTGGACATGTGTATCAAATTTCAAGTTAATAGCGTGAATTTTGCGGCCGCTATCACGTGACAGACAAACACACAGACGGAACCCAAAATCTTTTTAAGTCTCAACAGGGAGGCCTTCACTGACGTTTCGGCAATAAACTTACTATTTTCATTTAATTGCGGTGCATTAAATAAAGTGTCAATTAGTAAATAATGATAATATTAGTGTTTTAAATGTATTAAAAGATGTTATCTTAATAAACCAAATTAGAACATTGTAAAGAAAATGTGCCAAATATTTCAAAACGATAATATAAGGTATGCATATGAAAATCCTTACGTAGGTGTTGCTAGATTATGAAGATAGAATTCTGATAGTGTCTCTTTTTACGTTTCCCATTAAAGAAAAAATACTTGCTCTAAGACGATTTTGTGCCAACCAGGGAGTCTTACTGATTTAAGTGTATTCCGAAACACTAAAAATATCGGCATCCGAATACGCGACGAGTTAACTAGAAGATAGAGTGCTAAAGATTTAGCAGCCAAATTGTCAACATTTATACGAAAAAAATAACAGTAATGACAAATATATTAAGTTATAACTTTTATGTACCTGATGAAGAAATAATTTTCGAAACTCGATTTAACATCTTCTTTTATAATTGTGTTAATAATAAATTCTTCTTTTCTATGTTTTTATCATACTAATTCTTAAATATTTTAATAAATAAACAATTTGTAGAAGATGATTTCTAATATTTTAACTATGCATCTAATTAAACAACCTGTTTTAAAATTCACCAAATTAAAATAAAAATTATTATTATTATTTTAGAAGAATAACTCTTTAAGAGAACATTTGAGCCTGCAATACAAGTTCATATTGAGCATTTTGAGATATACATCTTTCTTTTTTCAAATTTTGTACAGCAGAATTCTGAATTTCATTCTCCTATTAAAAGCTCATTCTCTTGTAATACGTTAGTTAAATATAATGCATCGTAAGCCCGAATTCACCGCATAAAAGCTTATAACCTGTTTTCAATCAATATATCGTCAAATCCTCATCTTTCAAACCATGATTTATCTCAATAAAGGTATTGCATTTGTGAATAGCTTTGCATTATTGGAATATAGGACAAAAGACAGATAAATGATGTAGGATAGATATAGGAAAATCATAAAACTCTATACGTGCCGACTTAAAGAAAAAGTGTTACGGCTTTACATTAACTGCTTAATTGTTCTATAATTATGTCTCGAGAAATTGCCTTGTATTAAATTTCCGATAGTTTTCATGCACATTTATACTTAACTAAAATAAGTTTTGTTAAATTTAAAATAATATATTCTTATAAAAGGAATTTATTCTATGGATTTCTAAAGTTAAGCAACATTTTTTTTTCCCCTTTCTTTTTTGTGTATATGTTTCAAATGTAATGAACAAAACAAATAAGCATCGAATTTGCTCGTTTTCAAATATTTAATCAAATTTAAAAATGTAAATTAATTATTAAATTACTTAAATACCAAGAATATTTAATAAGAAAATATTAATTAATTTTTTTTCAAAAGTTTGATTTTTGAAGAGAGAAAAATTTGGACGATTTTAGAAAACACAACAAAATGAGAGCTGTTGTTAAGAAGGGGTTTTCTAATAAATTAAAATCTAAATATTTTTAAAAACAATCAACATGGATAATAGAGAGGATGCTTGGAATATGCAACCTAATATATATGGTAGATCTAGTCTTTTAGCTAATTTATCCATATGAGTGAATATTTAATTATGGCATTATGCAACTATAGTGTTACATTGTGATACAATTATTTTTATATAAAGGATAGATCTCCTAATAATTGTATATTATATTATCCTTATAATTTAAGTTTAAGTGAAACTTCTCTTAATAATCAACCCATTAGCATTTTGGATCTAAAATTTTATTTTAATGGTATTAAAATTTATGCCAATATTTATGACAAACAATAAGATTTTTGTCTGAATGTTAACCTTGTTTCTCATTTTAACTTGTACCTCAATCTCTCTGTATATAGAAATATCATTTTCAATCACGTATTTTTAAGAAACTTTTGTCCGTCAAGGTATAAAATCAAAACTATCAATAAATTAATAAATAAAACAAAAATGAATTTCCCTGAATGCATAGTTTTTTCCTTAATATTTTACAAATCTTAAATTTATTATGTAGGTGTCTACACACATCCCTATATATTAAAAAAGAGTTACTGTCATTGGTGTCAAACTTTTTTTGTCTGCGACAACATCTTCTCACGGAGGGCAGGGTCCTTCGCGTCATGAGAGGTATCAATGTGTTCCGAGTACTCCAAGGAGGATATTTCAGCCGCTTAGAAATTTCTATCATTTTAATTAAAGAAGTTATTAACTAAAAACGACAACTTTATGAAGGTACTCTATTTGCCATTTTGAAAAAAGTTTCTCCCAGTGACGTTGTTCTTCTGTCATGAAGTCATTTTACACGAGAAAATTAAAACATGGTTGTTCGTAGGTAGGTAGGTTGGCTGGATTTAACGTCGCACCAATACTGCGCTTTTAGTAATTGGTGACGGTCTGGGACGCACCCCGAGATGTTCCGGAGGCATGTCATCACAATTTTGAACTTTCACGGAGGGGATCGCCCTCCACTTTGGTGATCCCCAGATGTATAGTGGGGATGGGAACATGGAGGACTTTGCGACCACGACAGATTTTATGTGCACCAGCTCTTTGGTCTGCTCAAGTATCGAATCGACAATCTTCCAATTACGTGCTCAGCGCTTTACCGACTATGGTACCGCTTCCCGAAACCATGGATGTAAAAATCAAAGAAAATAAATATCAACTTTTTTCTCTACTTTTAGAAAATTAATCTTCTTACATGGGAAAATTAAAATATTATCCATGGTTGAAGGTAGGTAGATAATTAGGTAGGTTGTGATTGACGTCGCACCATTACTGCGCTATGGATAATTGGCAACGGTCTGGGACGAACCCCTACTGATGTTTCGGAGACATGCCACCACAGTTTTGGTTCTACACGAAGGGGATAACTCCCCAGCTTCGGTGGCTCCAGAGGTATAATTTTGACGGGAACACGGGGGATATTGGGGCTACGACATATTTTACGTGCACAAGCCATCATTAGTGTACACGACGGTCTTTGGTCGGCTCGAGAACCGAACCCACAAACTTCCAGTTACGAGCTCGGCGCTCTACCGACTGGGTTACGGTGGCCCAGATTTAAGGTTGTAAAAAAGAAATAAAAAGGGTCATATACTAAAGCTGTAATGCAAAATAGTCTAGATATTATGATTTTCTTTCTATTAAATATATATATATATATATAAATATTATATATGCCAATTTGACATTGACTATGAGGATTTCCATAATAATTTTCTGCTTTTGTCTTGTAATATGCACTATTAATATTCCTTTTCAGTGAAAGACAGTAGCGAATAGGCGGGCAGAGTTTTGCATGTGTCAATAAGTAAAGTGAGTTGGGGAGGACGCGAAGCCTACTTCGGGGGTTAGTGAGCGGAGCGAGCAGGGGGCAGAGCCCCCTAGTGTATATTAAACAAATTTAAGAAAATAAATAAAACTCGAAAAAAAAACTCGATAAACCCACTTTTATTCGTCTTATAAAGTTATCTTAATAATGTTACTAATAAAATTATCAGTCAAAGTTAAACTCACAACTGTTATTAAAAAAATAATCTATTACTATAATACGAATAAGGTAATAATTAAGATAATAATTAATTAGTAGATAATTAAGATGATAATTAGTCTACTATCTTAGCTATTGTTATTTTTTATGTATAACAATATAGTGTATTGAAAAATTTTGAAATTGAAAAATAAAATTCTTACGATTTTTTTATTTTATTTTATTATTATTATTTGTGTGTGTGTGTGTGTGCAAATTGAAAAATGGCCTAATTATATACCTATTTTAGACAATTTCTTAATAAAATTATTTTTTATTTACGTATGATAATAATTCAAAATAAATAAATTCATGTTATCTTTAACTTAAATCTATTTGTTTCTTCAATCTAATTTTTTATAGTATATAATTATAGAAGCTATAAATATAGCAGCAATCTTCAAAATCTTTCTTAGTGTCATTTTAATTTTCTCTTGTTAAATAAATTTTTAGAAAATATAGTTAATATAAAATATATTTTAATATGATTTTCTAAGATTTTTTTTTTTTTTTTTTTTTTTTTTTTTAATACATTAAACTTTGTAAATTTCTAGATATACCTGAAGTCTTGCAAAATGTTGAATGCCAATTTACATGCGACTTGCGATTTATAATTTTCATACCTATCTGGTAATTTCCAATAAGTTATTATTCATTTATTTTTTATTTATATTTTTTTTTTTTTTTATTGCAAAATCGAGCAGATCCTATAATGTTTAGCTTAATATGACTACTATTGTTTGACATCTTGCAACATATATACTTGCTGAAGAATTGTACGTTTCTGAAGAGGAATTTCTTCAGATTCTGGACGGTTTTTAACTTTTATTTAAGGTTTTAATCGTTCCTTCTTTGGAGTTACAGAATTTTGTATGAATAGACGTTTTTATTTATTGATATATTTTCTATTTAAAAGTAATTTTTAATGAGTTCCTTATTAGTGAAAACGGGATTTACGGTTCACTATAAAGATGAGTAAATGTTTTTACACGCGTATAAATTGAAATGATAAAGTACACACAACGCAGTAATTTACACGTTAAAAATCTAATCAAAAGACTTAATTTAAAAGTTTACAAAATAAGAATATAAAAACATGACAACGTTTCATTCTAGCATCAGTGCTCATGGAATTCTTCAGGTCTAGTTCTCGGAATGTTAGCGTCTCGACCTTTTAATAAGTGTAGAATAGGTTGCCACATTCTCGGCCAAGTCTCTAGAGTGTGTGTAATTAATGGCGCGTTTATCATATTTAATTATCTGTAATTTTTCTTGAATTTCAAGTTTAGTTAGACTAGGGTGTGTTGCTATTATTTTAGCTTGATTCCATAATGAATTTGCTTTTTTATTTCCTAAAATATAATCTTTAAGAGCTGTATTACCGTATGGAGAGCGTAATGAATATTGTTGTTCAGAAATGCGTTTTTTAAGACTTCTTTTTGTTTTTCCTATAAAATAGACGATGCTATCCTAAATTTTAATGGGTATTTTATAGATACCTTTTTGGGGAGGGTTAATTTGATGTTTAATTTTTAATAGACTTTGTAATTTTTGTGTTTTAAATGCTGGGTTATAATTGTAATTCTTTAACATATTTTTAATTGGAATAAATTGTTGATGAAAGTCTATGGAACCGATATATATATTGTTGTCCTTTAATTCTAGTTTTAGTTTGATTTAACATAGTTTTAACTTGACTACGTGTTTTATTGAAAATTGATAAATCATAACCACTTTGAAACAGAGTACATTTCTTTAAATCCTTTTGAATAAGAAATTAGAAGGTATTATGCGTTCAAGCGCGTTTAATTAATGGAATTATGGCGCCATAATTCCATTAATTAAAAGGAATTAAAAGAATTCGAATGTATATAAGATACACACATGCATACATACACTCATGCATGGGAAAATTGCAACACCATGAAAGAATTGTCAGAAAAGAATGAAATTTATTTCATATATTACTGATAGTGTTACAAATAAACGATCAAATGTACAAGCCAAAAAAAAAAAAGCCTGAAATCAGTACTTTGTGTGTCTGTCACGCTGAGCGATGAGAGCCTGTACGCGTCGTGGCGTTGAATCACACAGGTTCTGAATGTAATCCTGGGGAATGGCGTTCCAGATGGCTTCGACTTGATGCCAAAGTTCAATCTTACTGTGCACCCGACCAGTTGCGTGAGCGAGTCGCCGACCAGTAAAATCCCAGACATTCTCGATGGGAGACATATCTGGAGTATAAAAGGCCATGTAAGAAGCGAAACCTGTTGTGCACTGAAGAATGCTTGTGCTGTCTGAGAAACATATGCACGGACATTATCCTGCTGAAATACAGTACCCGGAATACATTGAAGAATGGGAAGGACCACTGGTTCGAAATTTTCCCTTATGTAGAGAACACTGTTGAGGTTGCCCACAATGTGCAATAGATGGGATCCACAATTATACCCAATAGCTCCCTACACCATGAAGCTAGTCGTTTGTGCAGTATGACGCTGGATAACACACTGTGGGAGCAGACGTTTCCCCCTGTAACGTCTGACGCGTAATATTCCATCATTGTACTCCAGATTGTAGAGATTCATCGGATAATACAATTTATTGTTACTAGGCACGCCACGAGCTCTGTTGCTTTATCCATTGAAGTCGGAGGCGTCTGTGAATCAGCGGGAGGGGAATCCTGCGTAGAGGAACCCTTGCACGCAGTTCATACTGCAGCAAATGGCGACGAAACATGGAGATAGAAAACTAAACACCAGTAGCCGTGCTTCAACGTTTCGCTGACACACGAGAGGACGCTGTACGGTCTGTCACAGCCATGCGGATAACGTGTCTGTCGTCTCGTGCCGTTGTTCTATTGCGTGCCTCACTGCCAGGTTTTCGACTTGTTCGATTCTCCTCTATCAATTTCTTCTAAACACGCATCACTGTTGTGGCATTACACTGCGTGCGGGCTGCAAATAATCGATACGAAAATCCACCCTTTCGCATACCAACGATGCAGCCTCATACGAACTCCGTTAGTTCTTGGTATGGCACCCTCCGCTTTTGACGAGGGATATTGACCACCAGTGAACCGTTTACCGCAAAAAGGGGACGGTAAACAGATTTCAACGTGCCTTTACAGTCCTTTATATACCTAAACCAAGCGACTGATAAGGAGTCCGTTCTCGTTCCACGCATGTGCAATCGCTTTGTAATTCTAATCATTTGCATGCCTTACCTCACTTTACATTTACTGTAAGCTTGGTTCAGTTTGCATAATCCCTCCATGCTGTTGCAATTTTCACAAACATGAGTGTATATAGATAGACAGAGAAACTCTGAGGAATAAGGAACATTTAGGTAATTACTGTTTTACCTCACCTATACGGTAATGCAGCCTATCGGAAGCACGTCAAACATCTTCATTGGGCCTTAAATATGAAGTGTAGTTCTCTTGTGTCAGTGAAAAAAGCATCTTTTTGGTCATACAACTTCTTTGGTTTATCAAGAACCAGATGTTTTTGGAGGTAAGCATTTAAGTTTCTGTAATCTATTTACAAAGCAGTAGAATGAGTGAAAACCTAGTTCCATTTCCGAAAGGAGAGTTCAATTAGTCAGTAGTCTATCTGATTCCCATGAAATTTTTCTACCAACATGTGGTTCGGGTTGATATAATTTCTAAAGCTTGAATATTGTTAATTTTTTAAATACTGTTAATTTTCAATAATAATTTCAAATTAAAATGTTTAAGTTATTTATTATTTTCTGTAAAACACTAGCCTATTCCATATTATCCCTTTAGCCAACAAGTATTACATATTTCACTTCATAACTATTCCATATTACCCGAAAATAGCCTTTTTTTTTTTTTTTTTTTTTTTTTTTTTACCTTAATTCAAAATTTTGCACAATTTTTGTAATCCAATAAAAGTACATTTCAAAGTTTGCATTGGTCAATCCAAAATAATACAAAAATCTTGAGTTTATTCTGGTAAATTCCATATTCACCTACTTTCTCCTCAATATCTATGCCTAAATGTTTGCTTTTTTTTTTTTCTTTTTTCTTTACTGTTTTCTATTTAGAAAACAGTGCCTCTTTTTTTTTTTTTTTTAACCTCGTTTGAAATATATATGGCTTTAAACTCTTAACGGCAGATTAAAAAATATACGTATAATATATTTTAGCATATAATATTCTGAAATAACATTTTATAAAAACACTAATTTTGAATTAAAAAAAAAAAATAAGAAGAAGAAGAAATCTTTAATAACAAAAGTATATTTTTAATCTTTTTAATCTTAAGAAGTCAAAATACAGTGCATTTTTCATACTAAAGTTTTTAAGCGACTTGATTAAATTCTTTATTAAAATATTTTGTTAAAAAAATATATCAGGCTTACTTTAATAACTTATTAGTTTACGTTACGTTATTTTAAGAAAAGAAAAAAGTGATATCAAAATTTTTATAGAATTTATCTCAATTATTCTAAGCGAGGAACTGTATCAGTTAGGCAACATGTTTAACCATAATGAAACAGAATTTTTACTTGATAAGAGGAACTATTTATAATGATTACATAAATTTTCTTTGTATTGTTCTCTGAAAGAGTTATGAAAGTAAAATTTTACAAGAAGTATTAAATCATAAAATTAATACATATTTTAATCTTTATTCTTTTTTTTTTTTTTTTTTTTTTTTTTATCGAATGACAGTTTTCCAAATCTCACGTCATTATAAACAGCAATAATTAATTTATTATTTTCAAACGAATTGTTACATACTTAATCTAGCAAATTTAAAAAATAATTTAAAAATTTGTAATGTTCTACACAATTTTAGTAGCAGTATTAACTTATTTCTGCATTTAAAATTGCCTAGATACACATTTATTTTAAAAATCTAACAAATTGTTTATTTGTTATCAAGGAATAATAAAATCTGTAACACTTATATTAATTTCGTTAGGCTGCTAAACGCATAAATACAGGAATGAGGTGTTTTATATTAATCGAACAAATAGTATGGGATTATATAAACAAGGCAAACGACAACATCTAGAACACCAAATAAAAATAATGGGAAAGTAGACAGCTGTTTCGATAGCATTTAGCGTATCGTCTTCAGTGCATAAAAAAAAATAAGAGAGATGTGCTCCTATATATAAGAAAGGGATTGAAATAAGCTCAGGATGACCAGCGTACAGGATTATGCAGAATGCGGGTGATTAGCCAATAGGAAATTACGAAACACTAGTTGAGAAAAGTATAGAAGAAAGTAAGGAAATGTGGACAGAATGTAAAATTAATATTGTTAATTGTGATTTCGTTGTACTCCATTTGTCTGATTGTTGGAAAATTTACATTCAGTCCACATCTCTTTAATTTCTTCCATATTTTTCCCAAGTAGTGTTTCATGATTTCCTATTGGCCAATCACTAACATTCCGCGCACTCCTATTGATTGATCATCCTGAGCTGAATTCGAACCCTTTCCTATAAATAGGAGCACATCTCTTTCTTTTATTTATGCACTGAAGACGGTACGCTAAATGCTACCGAAACAGATGCCTACTTTCCTATTATTTCTATTTGGCGTCCTACACGTTGTTTTTTGCCTTTTTTGTTAATAATGGTCGCTTATTTGTTATCAAGGAATAATAAAATATGTATCACTTATATTAATTTCTCTAGGCTGCATAAACGCTTAAATACAGGGACTATACAAATAGGACAGTGAAGCTAAAACGCGAACCGGAGCAATAGTAGCACCACTAGGGTCAACAGAGGGGAACTAAGAGATTCCACATGTGTTAGGTTTACTTGTAAATACCATCTTTCATCAAAAATATTTTTTTCTACTTCCCTAGTAGTTAGTAGGAGGTTATTATGTAAAGTTTTCTTCTTTCTACACTTTCTAATATTTTTGAATTCACAAAATCGTATTTGAAACATTCATAGCTATTCATCTAAAAAGCAAAATTATTTTTTATAATGTTTAAAAATATACTTTGCCCAATAAATCTATATTCAATAAGAAATAAAAATTACAAACTGTAATTCTGAAATAACAATATGAAATCGTTTAACGTTTAACATTACTTGGTTTAAATGATACGAAATGCTTTTAAAGGAAAAAATATTTTTAGTTCATATATATTTTCAAAACTTATTTGCTGAACATTTAATACTTGATTTTTAAAGTCCATTGCTTTTGACGATTAAATTTGTAAACAATAACAAATTGCCAAATAAATAAATAAATAAATAAATAAATATAAAATAAAATAAAATCAGATACAATAAAAATAAGACGAGCGATTGCGTAAACTGGAGAGTTCGAGAAACTTACAGCCGTTGCCCGCAGGGTCACTGTATTTGGTCGCATTTTGGTTACCATTGAGAATACAGGAGTGTCCTACCTGTGTAATAATCTGTGGTTTAGACCTACGTGTATCACGTTCTAGTGGATGTATTCTTTTGAAATTTGATACATACGTTATTTCAACCATGGATAAAATAAATTTTTAATGAAAATTAACAGTTCAATTTGCGACCAATAGATGGTCCTCTTCAAGCAATGTAGAAATGACGCTATCAAGATTGAAGCCTAACAAAAAACAAAAACAAAACAGTCTCAATGTTGTAATGTTGTAATGTCATTATTCATCATGCTTTTAAAGGAGAAATATTGATCCTTGCTTATCAAGTTGTTTTATTGGAGCTTCTATTGCGATAGGGCTCGATTAAGATAATTATTAAATTTGGAGACTCCGGGTTGTTGGGTATGCCGCAAGGGAGGTAGGGCTGTAAAGGTGTGGAAGTTAATTCTTCAGTGGTAGCAGTTAAATAAAGACGAATTTCAAATAGAGGTTCATCGAAGAGGTAATTTTCTGCATTGAAACTAATTGCTAATTAAAATAAAAGGTATTGTCACGCCTCTATGCTGCAGCTAGTCAAGTCGATGCACTTTAATCAGTGCATAGGTACACATTTAAATTATAGTGACTATCCTCTGATTCTAAATCAAATACATTTATATTTGATTTCACATGTGTCCTACCTCTACTGCATTAATTCAAGTTATTTTTCTAGCAACAAGATGGTGACATAGAAGGTTACCCAGACAACGTAACCTCACAAATTTAGCATGAAAAAATCTCAGAATAGACAGGGACAAGCTGTACCTATAACTAAATATTTATAATGTTTTCGAAATCTCTTTACATGACATGATACAACAACGCATCCTCCAGTTTAACATACCCTTCCATTTAAATGTCTTAACATTAAACTCTTATAAGTATAAGACATGTATGCATGTACGTAACTATAAAAGTCGTCTAAGTGCAAATTTCAATATAAATTCATTTCGCGTGTTATAAGCTGATTGTTTGCCACCCTTAGCCAAAGTAAGATAGGAATTAAAACTCGTTAATATTACAACCATTTCTGAAGTATATTTTAAAACTCGAAATAAGGTGGCTGGGGCAAGGGATGGAAGGGGATTACTTAAATTTTTATCTTGGATTTGGCTATCTTTGCAACTTATTTTGTAGTTGGCTGGTTTTACAACATACCAGAATTTAATTTTAGTTAAATTTAATGTGAATATTGGATTTTTAGGGTTGCAAATACACAAAATATTTTCTTCAATTATTATTATTATTATTATTATTATTATTATTTTTATAAATAACTGATTTCTGTAATCCTATACAAAAATAACTAATAAAAATTAATAGTAATAATATTAATAACTGATAAAAGTTAATTAATATCCATGACAGAAAATAACTCTAGAAAATTATGAAAATATATCACAAACGGCCCCAAATTCATTAATCACCAGGATAAAGAATAATTGTTCTTTAACACAGGAGAAAATCATTCGAATTATAAACAAACTTATATAAAATAGTTATGGAAGACTTGGCGTGGGATTATAAAAGCATGGCAAACAAAAACGTATAAAACACCAAATGAAAATGATAGGAAAGCAGACAGTTGTTTCGGTAGCATTTAGCGTACCGTCTTCAGTGCATGAAAACGGTACGCTACATACTACTGAAACAGCTGTTCTGCTTTCCTATTATTTTTATCTGGCATTTTAGTCGTTGTTGTTTGCCTTGCTTTTAAAACTTATATAAACACATCGCTATAAACTTCTGAATTTCATAGGTATGTTATTAAATTAACATCGTTTGATTAATTAATTCTAATATGTTAACTAATATGTTATTATGTTATGAATTAACATTAACATTTTGTTATTACTAAGTGATTGTACATTTCTTGTTCTTTTACCACGTATTAGGGTCACTTTTCCTCTTCCTTAATTTGTTAGAAAATACTTCTTCTGCAAAAATTCTACATTTTTGAAGAAATCACGATTTGTAAAAATTTTGTGTGCACCAAGAAAGAGCAATCGCATGTGAGAGAAAACATTGCACTCATTCTCATATTTATAAGGACACTTTATGTTTTAAAATAACTAATGTTAAAATAATTGTGAACAAGATTATACTAAGTTCACTTAATATATCTAGTATTCTAAAAACTAAAACTGTTATAATTTTATTAATGTGAAATAAAATTAATAAAAAATAATGCAAAATATTTTTTTCTCCACGTTTTTAAATTTTCATAATTATAGGGACAATCAAGATTTTTTCATTTTATTTAACTTACTAGCGGATAAATAACAATTGCCATGCGAATTTGTTAACTACTGATTAATTCATATATAAGCCTTCAATTTTTCTTGAACGTACGTTACTGATAATTCCTCGAAAAAAAAAAAAGAATAATTTCAATCTATCGTATTTCTAATGAAATTCGAAGATCTAAAATTGCTGAAGGAAATGTGATCAAACGTTGAACTGGCTGGTTCGATAGGAGAGAGATCTGATGCAAAATTAGAGTTGTTTTACAGAGATCAAAGATTCAAAATTCCTCTTACTGTTCTACTCAAAATGACTGCTGCTGAATTTGCTCGTAATTTTTAACCAAAACTGCTATAATTTTTTTTTTAATAGAAACAAAATTAATAAAAAATAATGCAAAATATTTTTCTCTCCACGTTTTTAGATGTTCGTAATTATAAGGACAATCAAGATTTTTTCGTTTTATTTAACTTACAAGCGGATAAATTACAGTTGACATGCGAATTTGTTAACTACTGGGCTAGATTAATTCATATATAAGCCTTTAATTTTTCTTGGACGGACATTACTCATAATTCCTCGAAAAAAAGAACGTTCACGTAGTGAAGTATGATAAATGTGTTTTTTAAGTGGAAGGATAATTTCAATCCGCCGAATTTTTAATGAAATTAGAAGTTCTAAAATTACCGAAGGAAATTTAATCAAACGTTGAACTGCTCGTTCGATAGGAGAGAGATCTGATGCAAAATTAGAGTTGTTTTACAGAGATCAAAGACTCATAATTCCTCTTACTGTTCTACTCAAAATGACTGCTGCTGAATTTGCACGTAAATTTTATCGAAAGTTTGGGGTCCACATTTATGCATCTTTAAAATAATTAGCCCTTTGAGTACTGAATTATTTGTAGACTTTTATGCCCATGGGACGGATTTAATTTGTCGCTATATATGGATTAATATTCCGTTGTGTTGCTCGTCCCGCCCTTTTTTCACACTAGTAATTTTTTAAATTAATATTCTCCAATTGCAATTACCATTATATAAGAAGAAAAGTATTCTAAAAAGATACTGGTATGAAATAGAAGGCGGGGCTAACAGTACTACGAAATATTAATATGTAAAAGTAATACATTTTATCTCGAATATACTGATATGGGTGTTATTAATATATTTTTGAAACAGCATTTTAGTTACAAAATATAAATAATTATATAAATGAAACAAAATAGAAATATTTATATAGAAGAAGAACCAACTTAAAGTCTAATAATTTTGTACCGTGGGGTATTTTTCAAAACATGTCGGTAAATACAAAGGTACCTGGTATAGTTTGCATTGTCAAGTGGTTTCTTTTCTTATTTTACGATGATCAAACGATATATATCAAACGATGTGGCGCATCGCTAATTGTAGGACGCCCACGGGTGTTATAATTTGGTAGGACCACTTGCGCGAATTATTCTTGAGCGATTTCTAAACGAAATTGGACAGTGCTTGTTTTGGTTTCACTATTGACTTTACTATGTAGAACATGTCAATCGAAAATAGTCATGTTTATTCAATAAAACGCCATATTTTTGTAACCTTTCATGCATTTTCTCATAACAGGAAAGCACGCTAGCAATTGGTCCTGTTTATCAAAGCCTCCCATAACTGTATTATATTCGATTGCACATGATGGTTTGATAATTCTGTCAAAATTATCATCATTCTTTTCTCGCTTCCCTGCATCAACTAATTCAATATTTGAATGTATTTTGCTAAGCATGTATACAACTTCTTATCTTTCAATCTTGGTGCTAACAAACCGTGGGAGTGTAACATTTTAGCCTCTCCTTTTTTTTAGTTTGAAGGAAGCAAGCTCTTTTGGCATGTGTTTTCTGTTCTTTCGCACAGTTCCAACTGCATTTCTATATTGTTCTAGTAATTTTAAATTTAATAGTGGATACCAATTGTCCATGTATAGTGTGTAGCCTTTTTTTCAAAATTGGTTGCGCCACTTCCAGAACAACACTCTCAGACGCCGGTATATCAATCCCCGCCCCCTGGTGGGGGTAACTAAACATCAACGCCTACTCCTTAAATTCAGATGACGAGTCAGACTCGTCCACCGTAACTTCGTCCAAGTAAGCAGATGATGAGTCTCACTCGTCAAATGTACCCAAAGGGTTAATAATATGTTAAAATGAAAAAAAAAAAAAAAAAAAAAAAAGAAAAAAAAACTGTAATAATTAATAAGTATTTAATGGAGGAAGGAATGTCTGTGTTAAAGTTGAATAAAGACAATATGAAATAGTAAACTGTTGCATTTTCGGATGAAAAACATTTTATTCTTGATTAACCAAATGGTTTTAACAGTTACTGGCACGATTTGAAGATAGCGAAAGACAGAGCAGATTTTTTAAAGGCAGATATGAATCGGGCATTTTAAAGGTGGATTTATTCTGCTCTGGGGAGCTGTATCTACTGAAGGCGGAATGAATTTAGTAATTTTTTCTATTATCATGAACACCAAGAAAATATACGTGAATTTTAAACGTGGAATTCTCAGATTTTTGTTAATTTTAGAGAGAGGGGGGGGGGGATAGTTTTTTTTCAACAAGACATACGTTTTTGCTCGACTTTTAGAGCAATAGAAAATAGTTTGAAGAAAGAAACTTCTGTATTATTGCCTTTCCCGTGACCTAAAAGTTGAAAAAACCTTAACTTATCATATTAGAAAAGTGCATGCAAGTGAAAAGCAATTTTAAATAGTTTAAATGTTTTCAGAATATAATCTATGCTGTATGAAATGGTATTGAAACTGAATATTGAGAAATATATATTTATATATATACCAGAGAGAATGTCTGACTGTTTCACTCTAAAAAGAGACCCCATAAAATATTAATTTAAAGAATAAGAGAAAAAAAAAATTACTAAGATTCGAGCTGTCCTTATAATTGTGAACACCTGAAAAATCAACTTTTTTAACCGTATTTAAGTTTTTTAAGATAGAAAAACGATAAAACTTTTTAAATATCGTCTATTAATGAAATTCAAATTAATGAAAAATATATTTTTTTAAATAATAGTTTTCAGTGTTTAGTTAATATAGAAAAACGTGTGTCCTTATACTCATAAGAACCAGTGAATAACACTAACCTAATCAACGAATTTGCTGCTTTAGTCGGATAGAGCAGAATCGCGATTTCACAGATATGGACATGACCAGTTTTGAAATTCACCATCCTAGATAATTTGATCGGTTTAGCAGCAGATCCTGATTTTTCAAATGCAAATAACACAGGTGTGGATCGACTTTGGCATGGTTTCTTGATACCTGATGCTGAAACAGTTTATTTAGATCTAAAAAAACTGAAAAAAAACGAGATTTCCAAATTTAAGGAGTTGGCCGGTTTTGCAACAAGTGGACACATATATCAGACACTTATCCTATTGCGTCATATATTTATCATCTTCAAATTTATAGGATCTGATTATCATTCTTTATTAATAATTTATTTCATCTTTAATGTCTGTTAATAAATTTATACACGATTTCAATTTTAACCTTAATGCTTATTCTTTTATCATTAATGCTATTTAATAAGTGAATATATCTTTTCACTTAAAAATACTAATTTGATTTATCAGTAAATACGCATACATATATATCGTATTTAAATTTCCCTTTTGAATGTATAACTGTTTTAAAAATAGAAATAAAACTTTATACTGATATCATATAAATCCATTTAGTCTTTAATATTTAACTCGTCATTAAATACTCTATGTTTAATGAAAATAAAATTATGTTTTGATTATTTCATCGCATCATTCAGTTCAGATCATCGTTCATTCAGTTATCGTTTTCTTGCTTCAATTACTTTTAAAAACTTAAATTCTACTTTAAAATATTACTAAAACCACGCTTTGGTTATTTTATCAAAAATATATTTCACCCTTTCAATAAAAAAAATAAATAAATAAATAAAAAGAATAAAAAATTACTAAATGCAAATTTAAAAATAGGAATCATATATATAGAAAGATTTAAGCTTTTGTGTGTGCAATCGTAAACAGAAAAACTGCATTTAAAGTTTAAGTATGTGTTTAAAAACATATTGCTTCTCTAAAATAGCAGGTTTTTTCTAACAAAATTTATGTTTTTTTTTTTTTTTTTTTTTTTTCCATCTAGTAGAAACCAGTAAAAGCTATTGAAGACAGAGTTCAAGAGATACTTATAAAAATGTGGGTACGGTACTTAAAAATAGCTTCACTGCACCATGTGTTTCAATTGGATACTTGAAATGGAAATAAAAAAAGTATAAACAAACATTTTATCTTCTTTTTATAGAGTGAAATGTAGTAATTCAAATAAAACGCAATAGTGATAAATTGATTTTCTAAGTAAAAAATAAAAATAAAATACATTAATACATTTTCTTCCTCAAAACTTTAACAATTTATTTTTATTTGTTTAAAGCTGCAATATTTTTTTGTCTCACTCAATTAATATGTATAAGACTTATTGATTGTTTAAATTATACTTAAAAAACAGATAATGGCGTATTCACCGAGCAATTAATTATAATATGCAAGTTTATTCAAGAAATAATTACACTGTGAAAGGTATGAAACATTTCAAGTAAATCGTAGATTTAAAAAAAAAAAAAAAAAAAAAAAAAAAAAACATTGTTTTTTTTTTACTATTTATGTGAAAAATGTGACAATACTTTTGTAATTTTTTTTAATCGATTTTGTTTAATTTTTACTCTATAGTCATTACTTCTACACTAAAACTAATTAGATCAGGACTAAAAGATTAAAGTGATGCCCTGACCCCTAATATCACCCATACCTAAACCAAATTCAAATACGTTACATTTTAAAGAAAGTACAGAGCGCTAACTATTTAGTCACCAATTTTGTTAAAAGATTAAGTTTATATAAAACTATTTGGGTCATAATCTTTAGTGTCGAGAGAAAAAATGATATAATGTTGCTTTAAAATAAGTATTTATTAAAATGCAGGAAAATGTTAGCTGCAAAATTTGGTGGGCATGCCCCTGTTCAATCAATTAAATTTCAATCATGCTGTACATGATATTAAAGTAGATGTATTTTATTTTATTTTATAAATGTAATGTGTATCTTCTTATTGCATATGTTATTAAATGTCTTGTGTATGAGAAACCAGGGAAAAAATTCTTTTTTCTTTTTTTTTTCTTTTTCAAGAACTATTTAAAACATGGATAATATTAAACATTGAATAATCTTCTCAAACTTAAATTTTTTTAAGCAGCATTGAAGTAGGCTACTAAAATGTTCTTCAGCATTAATTAAAAAAGAAAAAAAGTTCTTTAAATAAAACCTTGAAAATTATTTTTAAGAATTTGCTAAACTATACCGCAGGACACTTTGACAAGAGATAAATGAAAACAAAATTGAGTTATGGCATATTTTCAACAATATTTGTTTTTAAAAAAAGTACTACACTGATTAAATTGCTTAAACCACATACAATGCAATAATTCGTTTTTGTAAGATTACATTCCTGTGTAGTTTACCAATAGTATACATAGTAAATATTTATAAATTAAAAATTTAGAAAATTTGCTGATGCTAAGAAATATATATGACGATAATAATAAGTGTTTTGTGTTTGATGCATTTTCCAACGACAATTTTGAATTACATAGTAATGTACGTGCGATTTTTTTTCCCCCATGCGGTAGAAGGCATTGTGCGAAAGTTGCGAAACGAATACACAGTTCTGTTACATTCTTCCCCATCCATTGCATCAATAAATTTTGTCAGCACTGAAAAGTCCCATTTGACTGTTATAAAAAATTTCATTGGGCGGTCCTATTCATTGACTTAGTAGTACCTCTCCAAATCTTCCAGAATATTCATGCATTCAGTTTCAATATTAAGTAATTCTTTTTACTTTAGTCTAATTTGTAATCAAGCACATTCTGTGGAATGTGTGACTTTTGTTAATAATAATAATAATAATAATAATAATAAAAACCTGTCAATATTTTATGTTACACTGACTGTTGTTGTTATTTTTTATTCATTTATTTCTTTTTTATTCTTAGCTTTGCCATTTGTTAATTTTGGTATTCAGTGACATATAATATCAAATCGTCTTTGAAAATCCCTCTCTCTCACACAAGTTTATACATATTTAAGTGAATTAAACAATATAAAATTTTATTTTGAGTTTTACTTATTTATTTATATTTTATGAAATGTTAGATGAAAATTATTATATTTTTCCAGTACCATATTTTTGTAATTAATTTAAATACAGATGAATATCCAAGATTATAAGCATTTGAATAATCATAAATTATTTTTTAAAAAAATGTAACAACATGTTTAAATGATGTAAATATGTTGTTTAAAATAAATTAAGAAATTATTTCAAATTGTTTCAATAATAAAATGTTATTCATTAGTTATTTTTTAATTCAAATTGATTTACTTACAAAATGCACAAAAGGGTATGGAATTTATGAGTTCGTAAATTAAACAACTAAATGTTTATAAAACCGCTGAAAAAAATTGCATCAACAATTTTTGAAACAAAACACTCTAAATTACTTTTATTCTGTCGTAAATGTCTACTAAGAAAATGTCTGAGAAAATATATTCCTAATAAAAGCTCGACAAAATGCACCGTTTCCAGAATTTTCTAATTTTCTTAAAAGTTCTGACCTATCTCTAAACTTTCTTTGTATCCCCAGATTCTTTAAAATTACCCTGAACATATTATTGCCATGCGCCTTCCGTAATTAAATAACTTAGAAGGAAGAATAAGTTACAGGAAGCTGTTTAAGCTGTAAAATTTTACTCCCATAGTCACAATAAAATTCTTTGTTTCATTTGAAAGACAGTTTATCAAACACATATGTAAATTTTAGAAAAGTATTTTATTACTTCTAGAAAATTAACTGTTATTCCTGCATCTTTACTACTTTTATAATACTTTTAAGGAGTTGTTTTAAAACAATTTCAGATTAATGATTCTACAGTACATTAGCTTTTAATTAACTTGCTTTTGCTGTAGTTCATAGAGATATAAATAGGATGGTGTGAGATATCCTTTAAATTAAACATATTTTAGAAAGTAAATATATTTTTTTAAATATTCTGGAACGTAATTTTTACTTAAAAATGCTTGTAAACCTTATAATTAATCACTGCTATTATTGACGATATTAACCTATTGCCAATTGAAAAGCAAAAGATTTTTTTTTTTTTTTTTTTTAACTTTTGTATTCGGATCTAGAATCATTTAATTGATCTCATGAATTTTCATTGGCAAAAATATGATTGCCTTTCGAGAAAACTCATGGTATGTATTAAAGGTGTACGTCAAAACATCTCCAACGAAATATCATTTTTCGAAGCACCACTTTGTCAAAAATATCGTGAAGCAAAAAGTTTTATAATTTAAATAATCTGGTGTGTCACTCACACTACTTTCTCTTACCCTGAAATTTAATACTATAAAAACAGGTTGGAGATTAAGAGGTAAGATAACGATTGCTGTTATGTTAAAAAATTCAAATTAGGCTTAGGAAGAGTTTTATATGATAATTAGTTCTGTGTGAGGGGGGCTACCTCTCCCACAACCCCCCGTTTCATTAATGTACAAAAAACAAGTTATGAATATTTAGCTTAAAACATACATTAATTACCATATCTCTATAAGGAATTTATTTGAATTCCCAAACAGCTTTCCTCGAAATGGTAAAATATTATTAATAAAGCTAATCCACTAACAGCAAATAGCTAGTGTGTTGTGGCCACCACATGACTTTCTTCTATATTTTCCTATACAAATTCACTCAGTAAAAATAATTTACTAAAATTATTTAAAAAAAAAAATATTTTCTATGACAATGCACACGGTTTTCATATTAGAGAAGTAGTATAACCAAAAAAAAATGTTAAAAATGAAAAAAATATATAACTTTATTTTAAACTAGCAGGCTTTGCCCGCTTCGCTGGTCATTATATTGAAATGAAGTCTCAAAATACCATATCCTTAATAATAATAATAATAATAATAATAATAATAAAATCATTGAAATCAGTCAAAATCTAAGTTAAAGTTCTCGATACCTTCGAGAGCACTTTTTCCACTCGCCACACTTCGCAAAATCCCTTTGTAGTGCATTTTACATACACATACCTAGCCCACCAATTAAAAAATCGGGATTCTAAGATTATTTGAAGAAGAGTTATGTTTTAAAACGTGTTTTTTAGCCCCTCCCCTCCAGCCCGCTCTAAACTGAATTCATGTCCCCCCCCCCGCTAAGGGGAGGTAGGGTGGAGTTTCACGAAATCAATTTGTAGTGTGTGTTGAATACGCATAAGCAGTCCACGTATCAAAAATTGTCATTCTAAGATAGTTTGGAACAGAGTTACACATGAAAACGTGTTTTAAATCCCCCCAACCCTCAAGGGGGTGATAGCAGGGAATTCCAAATAATCCCTTTGTAGTTTGCGTTGAGTACGCATAATCAATCAACCTATCAAAAAATCGCTTTCGTGAGATAAATTGGAGCAGAGTTACTCTTTAAAACCTGTTTTTGCCCCCCCCCACACACACCCTGCTCTTAAAAGTAGGAAAAGGAAAAGTTCACAAAAATCCCCTATATAGTGCGTGTTGGGAACGCATAACCCCCGCACATAAGAAAATCGGCTAAGATAGTTTGGAGCAGAATTTCGCATGAAAACATGATTTTGCCCCACCCCACCCCCAAGGGGGAAAAGGTGTAATTTTACAAAATCCCTTAGTAGTGTGTGTCTTGAGTACGCATAACCAATCGACATATCAAAAAATCGTTATTATGAGATAATTTGGAGCAGAGTTACTCTTAAAAGCGTTTTTTGCCTCCCTCCCCGACTTTGAAGGAGGGGGAGGGAGAATTTTCGTAAGATCCCTTTATAATGCATGTTGGGAATGCATAAGCAACTCACATGTAAAAATTAATCTTACTGAGATAATTTGAATCAAAGTTATGCTTGGAAACATGCTTTTTTGCCCCCACCCCACCCCACCCCTAAGGGGGGATAGGACGGAATTTTACAAAATCTCTTTGTAGTATGTGTCTTGAGTACGCATAACCAATTGACATATCAAAAAATCGTTATCCTGAGACAATTTGGAGCACAGTTACTCTTATAAGCGTGTTTTTGCCTTCGCCCCGCATTTAAGGGGGAAAATTTGTAAAATCCTTTTACTGTGTGTGTTGGAAAAGCATACACAACCCACATATACAAATTAATCTTACTGAGATAATTTGAAGCAAAGTTATACTTGGAAACGGGTTTATATTCCCCCCCCCCAAGGGGAAAAAGGGGGACTTTCGCAACACCCCATTACAGTGGGTGTCAGACACACGTAACTAAGCCACTCACTAAAATTTGTAACCTCAGGTCCTATAGATTTCCCCGGATGAATTTAGCGCTAAAAGAGGGGCTCGAATTTGCCCCCTCGTAACTCCCCACCCCCATCCCCCAAAATCGAATATCACAAAAAAACAAACAGGAGATTTCGGAAATATCCCCAAGAAGACTCTTGGCGATTTTCTATATCTTTGTGCTGTTATTGGTACAGTTTTACTCAAAAACCCGTATTTTGCTAAATTTGCCTCCGAAGATAGCTCCCCCCCCCCTCTTAAAAATCCAAAACTCAAATCGCAGCATTTTTTTGTCACTCAATTCTGGTCTCTCTCTTTGCAATTTCTTCACCGTGAAGCTATTTGGAGCCGAATTATGCTTATAAGGGCTTTTGCCTTCTGCCTCCCCGCAGCGGGAGCTGGGGAAGATTTTGCAAAATCCCGCCTTAATGGGCGAGAGGGTCCTAAAACCAATGTGCTCACCAAAATTTGCGAGTCTATCTCCCATAGAATTGCCCCGGCTGTGTTGAATCAGTGAATCAGTGATTTTACTCTTTTATTCCCCACCACGCCCTAAAGGGGTAAAGGGGGGGCTTTCACAAAATCCCGTTACAATGGGTTTTGGAAACACGTAAATAAGCCACACACTAAAATTTGTGACCTCAGCTACTATAGATTTCCACGGACAAATTTAGCGCCAAAAGGGGAGAGATCGAATTTGCCCCTTTGTAACTCCCCCCTCAAAATCGAAAATCGGAAAAAATCAAAAATGAGTTTTTGCAAATACCTTCAAGAAGACGTTTGGCTTTTTTTTTTTTTTTTTTTTTTTTTTTTTTGGATATCTTTGAGCTATTACTGCTAGAATTTTACTCGAAAATCCATATATTGCGAAATTTCCCCCCGAAAATCCTTTTTACCCCCTCTCCCCCCTTAAAAATCCAAAATTCCAAAATCGCAGAAAACGATTTTTTTGTACTGAAGTCTAGTCTCCCCATCTGCAATTTTTTCATCGGGAAGTAATTTGGAGTCAAGTTATGGTTATAAAGGTGTTTTTGCCTCCTGCGCCTCCGAAAATCATTTTCACCCCTTTTCCTCCTTAAAAATCCAAAAATCAAAAATCGCAGGAAATGATTTTTTTTATTTAAGTCTAGTGTCCCCATCTGCAATATCTTCCTCGTGAAGCAATTTGGAGCCGAGTTATGCTTATAAAGGTGTTTTTGTCTTCAGCAACCCCGAAAATCATTTTCCCCCCCTCCCCCCCTTAAAAATCAAAAATTCCAAAATCGCAGAAAATAATTTTTTCGTTTTCAAGCCTAGTCTCCCCATCTGCAATTTCTTTACTGTGAAGGAAATTGGTGCCGAGTTATACTTATAAATGTGTTTTTGCCTTATGCGCCCCCGAAAATCTCATTTTTACCACCTACCCCCTTTAAAAATCCAAAATTCCAAAATCGCAGAAAATGATTTTTTTGTATTCAAGTCTAGTCTCCCCATCTGCAATTTCTTCACCGTGAAGCACTTTGGAGCCGAGTTATGCTTATAAAGGTGGTTTTTGCCTTCTGCCATTTCTGGTATTTCGCAAAATCCCGTCTTAGTGTGCGTCAGGGTCCTAAAATCAACCTGCTCACCAAAAATTGTGACTCTATCTCCTATAGGATCCCCACAACCGTGTTGAGTCAGTGAATCAGTGAATCAGTGAGTTTACTCTTTTTTATATATAGATTATCGCAGATCGATGGTTCAACCATTCGTTTTAAAGGTATTGACAAGCTCCTTTGAAAGATACCCATCCTGAAACTTTACTCACCTCGTGGGGGGACTTCCCCCCAGGGGGGGGGGTAAGGCTCCTACATACACAATTTTATTCCCAGTTGACTATCTCTATTACATAAAATATATATTTGTTTCATTTGGTTTAGTGCAGTCTATAGACGTTAAACTCTACTTACCTGCAATTTCCCCCATAGACGTAACGTATTTGAATACTTTTGAGTGTCCCTGTACACGAACCATTGGCTTCATCTCAACGAACAGCTTACTGTAGCATCCCCATAAGATACACATTTAGAATACCGAGTTTGGAATTTCTGCTAATATTTGTTCTTGAGATATGCTGATAACAGATACACAGACAGACAGACACACAGACCATTCGCTAAAAACATGATTTTCGTCTTCAGCGGACCTCAGAACATGTAAATATAACAAAAACTCACGTTCGAAAATTTAACCATAAAACAATACTTTCTCGACCCTATGCGTAAGAGAATGTAAAAATAGGCAGAATAAAGATCTCTTCCTTTAACTGGGACCTAAGCATGATCCAATTTAAAATAAATGTCAGATTTATCTGGTGTTGTAATAAAACAACTCTTGAAATTTTTTTTCAATTCCTACTGTTAGTTCACACTTTCCTATATATATGTTGTACAAATCTTGCAATCGATTTTTAACTAACTTCCCGAATAGCAAGAAATTTGAAACTTTCAGGATTACTCAGAACACGGTGACAATACATTTTTTTAATACTTTTACCCAACTCTTTCGTGTTCCTGCTGCCTTTGGCAGCATTACTAGTACAAAGCTTGCAATCGATTTGTAACTAACTTCCCGACTAGCTAGGCGTTTGAAACTTTCAGGTTAGCTTTGAACACGGTGACAATAAATTTTTTTAATACTTTTAGTCAACTGTTTCAGGTCCCTACTGCTTACGTCAGCGTTTATATGATTCAACAGAAAATTTTTTAAACTAACTTACCGACTAGCTAGACATTTGAAACTTTCAGAATAGTTCAGAACATGGTGAAAATGAATTTTTTAAATACTTTTAACCAACTCTTTCGGATCCCTGCTGCCTTCGGCAGCGTCACCAGTACAAAGCTTGAAATCGATTTTTAATTAACTTCCCGGCTAGCTAGCCTAGCCATTTGAAACTTTTATAATAGCTGACAACACGATAACAATGAATTAAAAAAAAAAAAAATATTTTTAGCTAATTGTTCTGGATTGCCGCTGCCTTCTGTAGCGTTTATATGATTCAACAGAAAATTTAAAAACAAGGTATATAAAAATTTCTTTTTATCTTGTAATATTCTTATTATATATCTCTGAACTGAGTCCACGAGCTTAAATGTTGTCCATTAATGAACTTTATATTACTTTTTATTTGATTTTGCACGCGCGCTTTTTATTTCTATTTATTAACTAAAATGAAATTTTTCTTTGTTGATGTAATAGGAATTGACTTTAAAAATTCTTTTTTTATATTACTTGTTTTTAACTTCCATTACTCGACTATAGTAAGTAATGAAAATATTGCTTTCGGTCAAAAGTTTCGATATCACGTTTTCAACTAATTTATATGTTTGAAGATCTCCTGAGTGCAAAAAATTGTTTTTTGGCAAATGATATGACTATATGTGTGTATATGTGTGAGGAATCGTATCAATATTTATCTCCAAAGCTGATAAAAATAGAACAACGAAACTTCGGATTTAAGACAGGTCCAGTATGCAGACAAATTTCCCAAATTTAAGTGAAAATTTAAAAAGCTCAAGCGGAACATTGAGAACCGGTAGTGTGACTGTTCGTTCGTATCTACAAAATGGCCCAAAACGATTTTCTTCAATGTTGTTATATAATCACCGTTTTAGATATTCTTTCGTATTTATCAGTTAGTTCATTCAGAAAAGTTGATAGTTGTCCTGTATAGATACGTCAATATTAGTTTTTGCAAGTGATTCACTTTAAAGACGCCCATAATACTTCTATTTTAGATGTAATTTTATATACAATTGTTAGTTTCCGGTAAACAAATTTATCAAGTTCTGATGAAAATCGGTAGTGGAACCGAAACTCGTTATCTCAAAAATGGCTCGGATGATTTTCTTCGAATTTGCTATATAAACCCCCTTTTAGATATCTTTTAATATGTATTACTTTCTTACCACAGGTAAACTGACAGCCGTCCTGATTAGATAAATCAGTTATAGATCTCGAAATGTTAAAGGTTATCTAAAAGGGGGTTTATATAGCAAATGTGAAGAAAATCGTTTGGGCCATTTTTGAGATACCGAGTTTCGATCCTACTTCCGATTTTCACGAAAACTTAGTAAACTCAACTGTTTACAGGAAACTAATAATTACAGAAATGGGTGTTTCAAAAAG
The DNA here is from genome assembly GCA_963930645.1 of Salticus scenicus. NCBI lineage: Eukaryota > Metazoa > Arthropoda > Arachnida > Araneae > Salticidae > Salticus > Salticus scenicus. The sequence continues at coordinate 302,452,038 of OZ005649.1, forward strand.
CGACTCAAATGATTTTTTTTACTAATCAGTGCACATATGAGTACTTACAATAGAGGTACAATAATATTAATACAAAAAGTTTAAGTTTGCAATAAAATGTAAAGTTAACATAAAAGAAAAGTGAAGAAACTTTTTTCAAACTTTTCCATTTCATTACCTATTGTATTTTAGCGGAAACAAAAGGGGGAGGGAGGTTCTGTTGTTAAATAATAATAATAAAAAAATAAGTAAGTAAAAAACCGAAAAAAAAAATATTGACGTTCTTCAAAGTTTTACTATTAATTTTCCTTCAAAAAACATAAAAAACGCCCATTGAAGTTTTTGATAGTTTAATGTTAATAATTTCTGAATCTGAACTAGTTGATATAAGGCTACTGAATACTTTAAGGATTTATTCATCTAATATGCCAGTTTCTAAAAGAAAGGTACATATTTTACCAGAAGTGAAAGTAAAAAACGAATTCAGTTAAACAAGAAAACAAATTAACCGTAAAATTCTCATAGCATTCTTTACAATGGTATCCTTTTGTAATTGTTCTGAAAATTATAATTAATGACTATTCACTTTAGATTCCAGCTCAAAAAATCTCATTTAAATTCCTTTATTTCTTTTCTGTTTATTATTATTATTATTATTACTACTACTACTTCTTTTTTATACATAAAATATCTATATATATATATATGGGATTCGTGAAAATTTGAATGGGTTTACATAAGATATCCTGACCACTATTTGACTAGCAATGCTGAGATGGAAGGCATGCATTTAAAATATTGAAATAGAAAAGCATAGATCCGTTTATATTGTAAAAATATTTCAAGAAATACAAGCTTTCTCATGAGCTGTTTGCATGTTTGCACCAATGGTTGTGCAAACCTGTATCTTTCACAAAAACCCTTCATTGTTGTCGTGACCTAATTTGACCCAAACCGACCGTACATAAAACTGTCGTTAACACAATTGAACGTTTTAAGGACTCCTGAGTCCAAAAAAGTAGTTTTTGGCAAGTGGTCAGTGTGTGTGTATATGCGTGTGTATGTATGTGCGTGTGTATATATGTGTGGAATCTTCTGGCTATCATATCTCACAAACTAATAAAGATAGAAACACGAAACTTCAGAATTGATACAGGTCTGGTGTACAGATGAATTTTCCAAATTTTGCTAAAATTGGAAAAACGGATGTGGGACATCGGAAACCGAAAGTGGGACCGTAAGTCCGTACCTCAAAAACTGCTGTAACGATTTTCTTCAAAGTAGCTATATAAACATGGTTAGATGTACTATCGAATGATAGAATTGAATAGTTCAGGAAAATTGACAGTCGTCCTGAATAAATAGCTCAATTTCAGGTCTCGCAAGTTCGTTCCTTTAAAAACGACTGTTTTTTTTTTTTTTTTTTTTTTTTTTTTTTTTTTTTTTTCAAAGTCGTCATATTAACCAGTTTTTAGGTATACGTTTGTGTGCAATTATTGTTTTTCGGTCAATAATTGAATATGCCAAGTTTTGGTAAATGTTGATGTCTCAAAGACGGCTTTAACGATTTTCTTGAAAATTGTTGCATAAATACATTTTAGATACTCTTTATCATGTATTAAGGTATTATTACAGGAAAATTAACGGTCATCCTGATTAGGTAGTTCAGTTTTATATGTAGAAATTTGTGTTTAAAAAATATCTTTTTTTTTTTTTTTTTTTTTTTAAGAAGCTATGTAGTTTCTGTTTTATATGTCTTTACACGTGTATGAAGTTTCTCTTACTGGAAACTCTTGGGGGGCAGTGAAATTACAGAGTAGCTGTTTGTTCCTTATGGCTATCATAGTATGATATTTGTGTGCCTTGCTGCTCTTTTTTGTTCCTGTTTATTTCACTGCCTGGCGGTCATTCGCACCAATATTTGGTGTCCTCATCGTGGTCCCAAGGGTGGCAACCTTCGGGTTGGCCAAACCGCCAAACGACAGGCACTTAAGCTCCGCTTTTAGGGAATTCTTTTCCCCTTTTTTTTTTTTTTTTTTTTTGTTCAAATTTTTTGTGTCTCTGTTTTGTAAACATGGCTACTTCTGGATCTTCATCTATTCCGGTCCATCCTGTTTTGATGGAATTGGATTTTGCGAGGAAAGAGATTGATCAAATTCTTCTCGATTCTAATAAAATCTCTAAAGCCAACGGCTCGATAATCATTAAGCATCTTAATCGCCTTACAAGTCTTGTTTCAAATTTACTTATTAGCAATATTCAAAAAGACCATTCTGAACATTTGTTATCAGATGAATACTGCGATCTCGCTGACGAACTTGATATTTTAAAACAACAAAAAGCAACGTTATCTCAAGTTGGCAAAGAAGGTTCTGGCCCTCGTAAAGGTTTTGTGCAAGAACACGTCGTCATTGTTGCGAAGAAAGAAGATGCTAATGTTGAGCCCAAAGAATTTCTTGAAAAGAGCCTAAATCCAAAGTAACTTAAAATTGGAATAAAACGTACTAAGGTCACCAAAATTGGAGATTTCCTTATACAAGTCAACACGAAAAAAGAATTAGAAGCCATCACTGAAGAAATCAAGAAAAACAAGACCTTAAATAAAAATTTCGAAGCTAAAACTCCCTCAAAAAGAGATCCTCAGATCATTATATTTAACTTTCCTACTGATCTTCCGACCACCGAACTAATGGAAAATTTAAAACTTCAAAATCACATTGAAGATATGGTTATAATTGAAAAAGCTGATTTCCAGAGCAAAAAAGGTCGTCATGTCTTTCTAGGCCTGGATTACAAGTCTTTTAATTTATTAATGAATTTGGACAAAATAAATAAAGGTTGGGAAAGATACTCCTTTAAGGAGTATCTTAAACCACGTCAATGCTTTAAATGTTTAAAATTTGGACACACTTCCAGGTTCTGCACTCAATCTGACTCCTTTTGATTTAAGTGTTCTGAAAAAGGTCACGAAGGGAAAGATTGCACCAGTAAAAACATAAAATGCCTAAATTGCTCATTTCATAATCAGAGGATAAAAAATGCCAAATCTCACTTTAAAACAGACCATTATGCAAACAATAGAAACTGTAACTTTTATCAAAAAGAAATAGATAATCAAAAGAAGTATGTAAGATACAAGTGATGTTTCTCTTATTTTCCCTCCGTTTTTGTATCTTTTTGTCTCTTGTAATGCTTTGTTGTATTAAAAAAAAATTTTTTTTTTTTTTATGTTTAATGTTTTTCAGTAAAATTCTCTTCTTGTGTGTGGTCTTTTTCAAAATAAATAAATGAATAAATAAAAATAAAAATAAAAATAAAAATTAATTATATAAAACTTTAATTATTTTATTAATTTTATTATCTTTATTCTTTGGCATTTGGGCTTTTCTCCTTTTGCTCTTTTCTCCCCCTGTTTTACCACAATCCGGCGGGTCACTTTCATTAGGCTTTCAAAGTCCTCCCTGCAGCCGGGGGCGAGGTGAAGATTATGGGACTTGTTTAGATTTAAAATTTTTACATACACTTTTACATGGTAACAGGGACAAGGTTAGTTGAGGGTACCGGTTGGGCCTTCTTTATTGTTTGCTTTTGATAAAATTAGCTTTTTTTATCTCTTTTTGTTCTTCTTGTTGTTGTTATGGTGGCTGCATTTTTGTTTTATTGGCACCTGCTTGTTGTTTTTCGTCTGTCTTGTCCGTACCTGCTTTTCGTTTTGTTTTTTTCTATGCGAGCTGCATCTTTTGTCCATGTTTTATGTTTTACAATAGCTTTGGGTAGTACCATCCAGTCAATGGAAGGTGGAGCCCTAACCATAATTATTCTCTTACTGGAAAATTCCAAAAAATGCCCATAATATCTCCAAAAGGTGCATATAATACTTGTAATAGGAAGCTGTGTGGTTGTTTTACACCACATTTTTTTTTTTTTTTTATTAATAAAGTTATATTTTCTCTAGAGTGTGTTGTGAATGCTTATAACTGGCTTATTTAGATCGATAAAAATACAAGAGCTAATTTAGTACAAGCAAAAGTAGTTCATGTTGACTTTAGTTTTAAAATTTAAACTAGGTCCTGTCAATGGAAAATTAAAGTTAAATAATATATGGCTGCAGTTATAAGAAATATTTCATATAAAAAATAAATTAATAAACAGACATATTTATTTTAACAGAATGAAATATTTCAATAAATAAATAAATAAATAGAAAAAAAAAAAAAAAGAGCTATCCCAACATACTTTGCTAGAAACTTAAAACATTCTTTAGCACGAGTTACAAGGTAAGGCAACGCAGAGCTGAAATTGACAAATTACTTCATACATTACATAAATATCTTAATATGTATTCTGCTGTTGCCAATCTATAGTTCCCATTTTTTCCTCAAGTCCTTTGTTTGTTCACGTTGTTACACCGTCAGCCAATAACATTTGAAGAAACAAAACTCTGGTAACTATGTCTATAACAAGTACCGCCAACCGTCATAATTGAGGGCTGAGAACAATGATAAAAGTAATAACTTTGATTTGTTATTTAGGCCGGTACTTCATCAATTACTTACAAAACTAAGCCACTTGAGGCTATGAATAGAGCCTGAATATAAAACTAGTTAAATGTCGCCACGAGCGATTAAATATACACTATAGCATATCGAAATGATTTATTTTAATTTAGTTACTTTATGATAGATTATTATTTTAACAGTTTAACTTTAATGGCTTATTTTTATCTAAATTTTGCTAAAATATATAAATAACTTCCAACTGTTCAACATAAGTGTATGGGTAGGCGTTTTCGAGGATTGCCTGATCATTCTATACCTTTATCCTAGAGACCCCGGAGGGCAAACCCCCTCATGCTTAGGATCCTAAAACAGTCAATAGGCCTTAATACCCACAATAACGCTTTATCCAAGACGATTAAACGGTCTTACATGATTTACTCTATGAATCTAGCGCATCTTTTCTAGAACGCATGTATTTTAAGTACAGGGTGATTATAATTAAAAGGACCCTATTCAGATCCTTCTAGAAACCGTTCAGTCTATTGGATTTTGATGAAATTTGGTATATACGTTATATGGATCGTGGATAAACGATCTCTGCAATAAAAAATTAGTTAAAATTTTGAACACCAGGTGACAGTTTTAAAATATTTCTTATGCAAATTACTCAAACCTATAAAGAGAGTTCCAGTTAGAGCCAGAAAACCATTCTGCGTGTCTTTGTCACCGTTAATCATGCCCTTACAGAAGAAAAATCGTGTGTTGTAGGTAAAACTGTTCTATCAGAACGGCAGTAATAGCGTAGCCGCATTACATGAATATCGTCGTTTAAAGAGATTGAAAAAATGTCCATGCCGAAAAATGTTTTATAATGATGATTAGAAAATTTTAAGAGACTGGATACTTGGGTGTGGTGCCAGGAAGAGCGCAGAAACTAGTTGTGAATGAAACTGTCGAATAATTCACTACTGCTATGATTGGAAAAGCCTCCAGTTCCCGCTATTCTTAATCAAATGCTCGATCGGTGGCACGTGAGTTGGCGATTCCTTGGCCGACAGTACGAAAAATTCTGCGATCCATTTTAAAATGGTATCTGTATAAGATCCACATGGTACAAATGCTGGAACCTCAAGACCACCAAACACGCTCATAATTAGCTTGCCAAATTTTGGCAAGAATGGATGTTGATAGCGCGTAGCCTTGAAAAATTCTATGGTCAGATGATGCGCACTTTTCTTTAGATGGAGCTGTGAATAATCAAAATTGCCGCATGTGAGGAGCTTCACCTCCTAATGTCCTTCAACAACAACCACTGCATTCTGATTACATAACTGCATGGTGTGAATTTACTGCGGATTTTATCCTCGGATAGTTTTTGTTTGAAACTGCCACCCTTCATGTTCCTAAAAGGTGCTCTGTCACGAATGCATGGTTCAGTGAATTTCTTCAACAGTTAGTCATTCCTGGTTTAGAAGAACGGCAATGTTTGCACACCACTGTCTTCATGCAACAGGGAGCAACACCCCACATTGGGCGCCAAGTCAAAGAATTGCTTTGTTCTAACTTTGACAACAATCTTGTAATATCCAGAGGTTTTTCGGATGCCTGGCCTCTTCGTTCATCCGACTTAAATTCCTGTGATTTCTGGTTGGGGGGATTTCTAAAAGACCGCGTTTATAGAGAAGGAATTAAGACTTTACCTGAGTTCAAAGCCAGCATTACACTCTATGTTGCTGAAATCCTTCCTTCAGACTATCAATGAACCCGCTATAGTGTGCTTTTAATGCGTAATTGATGTCAATGGAGCCCACCTTCAGCACATTCTGTTATAGAATAAATTTTAATGATTCTGACTGACATTTGTCCTTCTTTAAACGCCACAATTTCTGATTGTAGTCAAAATTTGAACTATTTTTTTTATTGTAGAAATCGCTTTTGCATGGTCCATTTAACGTGTATACCAATTTAATCAAAAGGCAGAGCAGGTTCTAAAGGGGTCTGAATAGCGTTACTTTAAGTAGAACCACCCTGTACAATGAAGCGGCTTCACATTTTAGCTGTTATGATCGATAATCGCTGAATCATATCTTTCAGACCCGGTAGATTGGCAGAGGTGGACACATCGTCTGGGCACTGCGATCACCCACTGATTTCTACCGGTGGGTTATCCTTAAAAATCATGCGTACGAAAAATTCCTTTACCCTCTAGATTTGTGAAGATGCAGCAGGTTTCCCTCACCGGCTGTAATGTATGAATGCGTTGGTTAATACGTGTTTACCATTGTGAAGTTTATATTATTTCTGATGGCAGCAAAATTCTACATTTTGTTAAAAGATTAAACAAACATTCTTATGTGAATCTATTATTGCAAAACATATCTTCATTCATGTATTTTTATTATTAATGTATCCCTAGTGCACACAAATGGCATTCCCGCGGAATGTTCCTATCTAAAAAATGAATTATTTTGGTATGCCAGATCTACCTTAATGTTTCACGAAACCCTTTTTAATCACTCTGTATATATATATTTAATTATTTAGGAAACGAGCCTTTTGTTAGATAACATCATTTTCGTAAATCAGGAGATTAATAATTGCGTTTTATATATCATATTTGTACACACGAACACTTTTCCTATTTTTTTTTTGTGAAATTATAATTTTTTAACAAATCATTAGATAATCAGCTTAATGCTAAAATAAATATATTTTCTGTCGCTAGATTATAAATGATTTATTTCAATACATCAGTAAATATTTACTCTCTTGCTTTATCTCATTTGCATTCATATCTTTATTCCCGAGACAACATTCGAAAACTAAATAGTAATTTTGCTTTAATATCGAAATAGATTTATCGTGATAGGTTATTAGCATTTGAATGAAACGGGAAAATGGCAAGCATGTAACATGTTATTTCAGTACAAAGAATATTCTGATTTCTGAACGTTAAATTTGATTGAATTAAATGGTATATTTAATTAAAATGTGAAATTGTATCTAAAAGCCTGTCAAATGTTGTGGATTTAATAATATTTGAAATTAATTTAAATTAGAATGTTTACCTTGAGTTTATTTTCTACAAATTAATACGAAATAGGTAAATCATATTTTGCATTGAAAAAATTAATGCAAATTAAAATAAACAACATTTATTTAAATTTCTTGGATTCCATTTAATGTTTTCAATATGATTTTTTACTTTAATGCAGTTTGAAGTTTTTTTCTTTTTTGCATTTAAAGTCAAATACAAGAAACGCATGCAATCTAAACAATGATTCTCAACAATATGTAGTTTACATTAACTATCGTTTTGTATGCTACCATTATCAAACGTAAATAAAAAATCGTGTTAAAAAAGGTAAGCAACCAAACTGTTAAACAAACAACTTAAATTTATTCTACAATACAGTCACATTTAATAAAGAAGTATGAATCCAGTTAAAAAAAAACACGATTTATGAAATTTGAAAATTTAATTGGGAATTCATAATAAAAGATATTTTTCTGGCAGACAATTTTACCGAATTAGTGAACACTTACTCTCTCATTTTTTTTTTTTTTTTTTTTTTTTTGTTATAATTAAATTATAATTTTCTAGTTTCGCAATAACTGTCGACAGCATAGGTATAAGTATTTGTACAAGTAGTTATGACATCTGAAAGATTCAGCGCACTCAATTTTTGGAATACCATTATTATTAAAAAGCAACCTTCGAATTATTCAATCAAAGATAACTACTGTAACATATTGCTAAATTTATCTAATTAAAAGAATTGGAATTTTAAATAATACCTGTATATGCGAGCTGTATTCTATATAAATACATACTGCATCTTAATGTATATTTAAGCATGTCACTTCGTCAGTTGTAAATCATCACATTAATCCAGAAATTAACATACACATAAGTTTTACCTTTTTAATTACATTTTGTAAAAGATAAAAAGGATTAAATGAAAAAAGTATTCAAAATTGTTTAATGTGTACGAAAAAAAAAAAAAAAATTATTTAAAAAGTTTTCTAATTTAAAAAAATTGATTATAAATAATGAACAAAATAGAAAATTTGGTAAAATACATACGCGTAATAATATATATATATTATTACGCGTAAACAATTACTTTAAACCTTGCCATTATATTACTCATTGTCTATACCGTTAAAAATTGATAAATAATAAAAAAAACGTGTACCTTCAGAGGTATCCAAATATATAGTAATTAGGGTACATTGTTTGTTTGTCATTTTTAATTATATTTTTAAAAGGAAAATACTTCATGCAATTTATAATATAACACTGAAAATATTTTCGCAGCATGTAACTTCTATTAACTCCGTGCTTGTTCCCTAAAGAATCACGTCCTCGCATCACAAGCTTGATCGGACAGCGTAATTACATCCATCAGGTTGTACCTCTACATCTAAATGAAGATTCAGGATTTTCCAGAACATTCCTAATTTATCTGTTTTAGCAGAGAGACGCAACAGACCATGATTTCTCCAGATTTACTCGAATAATGCTCATTAAAAGAGCTCTGAATTAACTTCGAGATATAAGTGCACCGCATTTAATAATGTGTTTACTTCATGAAATTAATGCTTAAGAAACTTCTTGGCACAATTAAATTTTTTTTTTTTTTTTTTTTTTTTGCAGCTTCCGTGAAAGTAGACTATATGTATATATATAATTTATCCGGATACTTTTCAATAATCTTATTCCCTGAACATAATCAATTTTTTTTCGTTTTTCCTTTTTTTTTTTTTTTTTTTTTTTTTTTTTTTTTTAAATATAAGATGATATATTTTAAACTTTATACAATGTTCGCTTTATATGTTGTTTTAGTATATTTTTGTTTATTTATATCCATTTATTTCTTAATAATATTGTTTTAATTTTCATGGATGGTATTGCCTTTATCGTTTTAGAATTCACTTACCTTTTTGATTGTATATGTTTAGAATAGCCTTTATCGTTTTACACGGCTGGGTCAGTCTAGGATAAAAGCAAATCTTGCTCCAAATCATCATTGTTTCAGAATGCAGAAAGTTATAAAACATGAAATTGTAACCAATAACTAAATATATATACTTAAGAGATTTATTAAAGCCTGATAGACATTATCATTAACTGGATTACGTGATTTGAAAGGAAGGAATCTTTTGAAAAAATCTTAGTTCATGCAAAGCTACAAAGTAACAGTATATCAAAATTCATTATGTACTAAATATTTTTAATTGATGCATGCCACAATTAAATGAATAATACAATTTTGAATTGAACTAATGAATTTTTGAATTTAATTTTGAACGACACTGCTTAATTTAGCAGAAATAGAATAAATCAACAAAAACTATAATGAAAAGCATGTTTAACGATTTATGTAAATTTCTCGGTATCCTTCTATTAGATTAATTGCGTTGGTATATGGTATATGTATACACAATGTAAAAATTAAATGCAATGCAGGCAAAAAAATTAAAAATGTAAGCAGCTAAAATAACAAATAAAAACTTATATCGAACCTAAAGATTCAGGTTATACCAAAGGAGCCTCTGACGGCAAAATAGAAAGAATAAGATGTTTCACGTACTGCTAGTAAAAACTACCGTAGTAGCACACTTGTCCTCAAAACATTCTGAGGAGCTCCATAGGATTCCACTTTTATCCACAGGATATCCTGGGGATGCTTTTAGGAGAAGATGTGCTACTGAGGTAAAAAGCAGCAAAGTTCCTTACACCTTACCAAGGAAAAAGAATGAACCCACAAAAGTTCAAAATAAAAATTTGAATAAATGAAACTTGCAAAATACACAATATTTAATACAAATATCCAACCTCGGATTGCAACCCGTGATTGCGCCCGAGGAAGAAAGGCTATATCTTTTCGAAACCGGTAGTGCTTTCATTAGTTTTATGGTGTGTGAAGAAGTTTTTAGCTTGAATATTGGTTGTACACCAGTTCTTTTATTTAATATTGTCATTACTAGTTTGCTTATAATGTAATATATGTCTTTATATTGACTTATAAGACTTTTTGAATGATAAAAGAATAGGATTTAAACTGTAACTATTATATAAACTGGTTGGCGAAAGCGGACTCAGCTCGGTTCCTAATCACGTACTTGTTCTCCTAAATTTCATGTATTGATGAATGATATTAGGAAAATCTGTCATTTGCGAGATCTTAAAACCATTCTCCAGTGCTTGACTAGAAGATATTATAAAGTATACTATAACAAGAAAAATAAATGAAATTTAATAATACAAAATATAAAATAAATTGTGTTTCTTCGTATTTATAAGAATCTGAAATTTTTGTGGGGCAAATTATAAATTAAAGAGATCCGTTTTGCAATGATGAGGTTTTATGTCTGGACAGAGCAGTAATTTTTGCCACCATTAATTGTCACCAAATACGAACAAAACATTTGTCACCAGAAATATTTTTATAAACACAATTTTTCTATTTTCTATTAATATTTTAATATTACACAGTCAGAAATATATATTTGTTTATTTAGAAAATACCGATATAAAAGAATATTTGGAAATATATGTAAATTAAAACAAGATTTAAAGTTTAATTTGTGTTGTTTTGTAAAAAAAAAAAAAAAAAAAAAAAAAAAAAAAAAAAAAATCGGCAATAAAATATCGTAGTTAATTATTTGGACTAGGAATATATATATATATATATATATATATATTTAATTTATGGTGACATCATGAATTAGGATGCCTCTCTCTTGTGCATTCAATTAGTATTCAGTTTCAATCCAAATCCATGGATGGAAAATTTTCACGTAAAAATTATTAAAATTGTATTTATGCTCTTGGTGATTCTAAAACCTATATTTAACAGAAACACATAATAAGATGCTTCGTTTTTAAATATGAAAAACATTCACTGTGATCAGTATGGGTCCAAATCCAAGTGATCAAGAATGGTGAAATTTCAGATGCACCAAATGTGTGAAAAGATGTGCCTTTTTATCTACTACACCTGTATCAACTAAAAAAGTTATATTTTGTATCATAAAATTGAACACTATATGTAAGCTACATTTTTGTCTGAATTTCAGACACTTGTATTTATAGTATATGAAATGTGTGAACTTGTATATGTTTATGTATGATTTTAAAGTTTTGGATCGCTAAGACATAACTTAGGTAACGCCAAATTTCCATTGCAGGCCTGAACCTTATAAACGATTATATTAAAAAATATCCCCAGAATGCAAGTATACGCAAAATATATTCATATTTTTTCGTATTGTGAACTTTTAAAATTTTGATTTTGTTGGGATTATTAAGAGGGGATGGTATTTTATGATCTGATTTCCCTTAAATTTGTAATTAAATTTTGAAAGTTCTTATATTAGCATACTTGCCAACGAATTTTAATAAAAAAAAAGGGAAGATTTTTGTTGAAAAACCAGAAGATTTCATAAAAAAGGGGAAGATTTTTTTTTTCTCTTTGACGTAATAAACAATACAGTTTTACAATTTTAATATTTCGAAGCAATCTATAAAAACGTTTTACTATAGATTGATTATACTAAATATATAAAAGTTTTAAATGAAGTTATTCCTCTTCAACATATAAATATCTACAAAACAGAATCTGTAAGAAATTTATTTAACAATAGACAAAAAACTTAGTTAAGTTAAAGTATAACTAATTTTTTAAATAAATAGAATATGATTTTTGTGTATGTACATTAATCATACATAAAAAAACTAGTTGGCATAGGTGGACTCTGCTTAGTACCCCATCATATTTATGTTCTCAGAAATTTCTAGTGCGAGACATATTATAATCATGTTAAAAGAAATGAATTTGACAAAAGCTTGATACAGTGACAGAATGAAATCCCCGCCTAATAGGCTATCCACCGTTCACTTCCATATATTTATCTTATTCGAATCTATTAATTTATTTTATCGAGGTCAATTCCGTTGTTTAGTTTTCATGCTACTATTTCCAATGCACTAATCCTCAAAATTCATATTTATATGAAAAATTTACAATATCGCTATGTTGACAAAATCGTAAATTACGAATAATTTACGAAATTTTCCTAGTAGAATATTTGTATTCAATCATGTTCAAACAAATATCATAAACGTAATTTTGAAGTTGTCTAATGTATTTAGGATCCTCAAAATGGAAGTTTATGCTCAATTTTGCCTTATTCTGACATGTTAAGTAAATCGTAAATTCCAAATAATTTACGAATTTTTTAAATCGGAAAAAATTATTAGTCTATGATATTAGTCTACTAGTCTTAAATTTATTTTAGTCTATGATATTCATGCCAGTATCCTAAATAATATTTCGAAAGTGGTTTGACATCTTTACGATGAAAATATCCCTCAAGATTGACGTTTATGTGAAATTTTGCTCTATTCTGCCATGTTAAGAAATTCGTAAATTTCCAATAACTTACGAAATCTTTATATTGGAAAATTCATAGTCATTAATATTCATGCCAGTGTCGTAAATAATATTTCAAAAGCTGTCTGACATCTTTACGAGGAAAATATCTCTCAAGATTGACGTTTATGTGAAATTTTGCCCTATACTGCCATGTTAAGAAATTCGAAAATTTCCAATAACTTGCGAAATTTTCAAAGTAGCATATTTATAGTTACTGATGTTCATTCCGGCATCAAAAGTGATATTTTAAAACTGGTCTGACATTTTTACAGTAAAAATTTTCCATTAAATGCACGTTTAAGTGAATTTTTGTCCTATTCTCCCACGTTAAGAAAACTTTAATTTTCTAATAACTTACGAAGTTTTTTAATTCGAATGTTGCAAATGAATAGGGTTCTTGCTAGTGTCGAAAGTAATATTTTAAAACTGATCTGACCTCTCTGCGACAATTTGTTCTTGAGATATCTAACAAACTAACGGACTAACACACTAACCCACTAACAGACACCCTACAAACAGACACCATAGAAAATTTGTCATTTTCGGATTCCCCACACCTGAAAACGTGTAGAAAAGTCAAAAAACCGAGGTCGAAAATTTTCACGATTACCTAAGTTCCTCATACCTATAGTATGATGGGGAACTAAAAGGTAGCAGTAGCTAATTATCAGTTTAAAACATGCATAAAACCAACTGAGAATTAATTTTCTTAAATTGATTTGCAAAAAATTTTCCTACCTGAAAAAATTATTCTTCATTTTTTTTTTTCCCATGTTTACAAATTTGGTATAAATATGACATGCAAATATTTAATTTAATTGAGGAAAAATAAACAAATTTATTAAATTCAGCAATAAAGATCTAAAAATAATTACATACGTGAGAAATATTGAGCACTTCCATTGCTTTATTGTTTCTAGAATTGATCATTGATCACAATCCGCGGAAGTGGAGGGGATACAAAAATAATTACAGAGTAAGAAATATTAAACTCTTTCACCTCTACTTCTAGAATCTAATGAAATAAGTTTAAAATTAATATTATTATTTATGTTGCAGATGGATAAAGATTAGGAAACAAAAGACTTCTGCAGAACATTTGATTGCTGATCACTAGTTGGAGATAAATGAAAGAGGGAGGGGGGGGGGCAAAAAATAATTCCATTAGCAAGAAATATTTAACAATTCTATTTCTTTACATGTTCTAGAATCTCATAAAGCAAGTTTGAAATTAATACTGAGATTTATGTTATGGATGGAGAAAGATTGCGAATCAGGAATTTTCGTAGAACATTTGGGTTTTCTTTTTAAAACGAACGATATCTGCGGCTTTTTTAAAAACGGAAGATTTCATCATCTGTCCGGAAGACCGGAAGATACGTCAAAAAAACGGAAGTCTTCCGGGAAAACCGGAAAAGTTGGCAAGTATGTATTAGTACATTACCGCAATATAACATCACCCAGGAATTTTTCGAAAAGGTCTAAATGGGGCCGAAACCCCTTGGAGAGATGCCTACTCTCTGTTGCAAAATACACATAAAATAAATCTATAATAAATAGCCATGATAACTTCTGGTAGTTTCTGTGAGTAACCAAGATTATGTAAATAAGGCCAATTAACTTTTACTTTCCAAAATAAATCAACCACAGAAACTACCACAAGTTGAAAATTCCAAAAAAATAGATACTGAACCAATATATTTAAAACGAAAAAATAAGAATAATAAATGAGGGGTAGTTACCTCCCCCACCAAAAAGAAAATAACCTAATTGAATAATTTAATGAAACCAGCAGTAACTTTGAGTTATCCAATCTCACATAAAAAAGATTTATTTTTACTTTTACTATTTTAAATATCATCAAGTTTTTTTTTTATTTATTTATTTATTTTTTTTTTTTTAACTCTCATATTTATATTCAACATAAACCAAAATTTAATCACTGTCAATGCTGCTCTCTAAACTACCCCTTCTGAACATATATTAAAATAAAAACATGAAATACTCAAAATAAAATAAACTGCTTAAATACAGAAAAAAAAGTATCAAAAGCCATTTCCGCCCCGTCCCCATAAAAAAATATAAATAAAATAAAATAAATAAATAAATTTAAAATTCAAAATTTTCACACATGTGTTCTGCTGGAAGTTGAAGGATTTTAATAAACATTTAAATTTTGCCCAACCCCCTTTTCTTTTTTTTTTTTTTTTTTTTAATTCTTCAAATTATGCTCTTCCCCAATTTGATTACACATTGATAACCAATTAATATCTGACACCGTCCAGAAGAACACTAAATGGCTCTCATAATATCAACATCAGAGAAATTCATTTAAAATTTGCATTTTAATCATACCCCACACTAGAAATGAAAAAAAAAAGTTATTATTTATAAGAATATAAAGAACACACTTAAGACACGTTTTAATGAAATCCAAAAATTTTAATTATTAGTTAAAACACAAAAATTAAAATAAAAATATATATATGAGGATCCTCGAATAAGTAACCATTAAGACATAAATAAATGGAAAAAAAAAAAAAAAAAAAAAAAAAAAACTAAAAAAACATTAAATGACCATGCCATCATAGATACTCGTGCGACAAAGATTTTAACGTGCTTACATTTACATCTACTTGTAAACTGAAATATTTAAGTAATTATTAATTGTCTTTAACACAACTTCAGCTGAAAAAAAAAAAAAAAAAAAACTTATATTTTTAAAGCATTGAACAAGGTCATGAAAAAATTGTGAGTCCTGGTGCTACAAAATGTCCATGCTGGTAATACAACTTCCTTGACTTGACAATTCAAAAGATGTTTAAATTTAAACTTGGTAGACTACATTACAAAAAAAAAAAAAAAAAAAAAAAATATTACTATGAATCTATGATTCTCAAAATAAATAAAAGAGTTCCTTCACTCTGATCTTATGTTTTACAATCACAGCATTTTAATTAAATCAAAGTTTAAATTCTGCTAGTATGAACTTTATACTTAACAAAATAAAAGAAAGGAATACTTATTTGAGAGGCTTTTTTTTTTTTTTTTTTTTTTTTTATTGAATATGTAGTGGATGCTCTTGACATCTCATAGGACTTCGTGAATAGGAAGCTCTTTTTGGACTTTACACCGACTACAGGTACTGAAATCTCAATTTAATACGATTTTCTGATGGCTCACCAAACAAGCTTTTACTTCAATAGGTCGAGGCACAAACCTTCAGCATACAAGTTCTATAACGGCAGCACAGGTCTACTCGTTTCCTCTTAAACCATATGGAGAATTTCCTTTCTTTAGCTGATTCATTCTAGAGCAACATCAACACAGCGGGTAATACATTTCAACACCATCGAGCTAGGTTTGCACTCCATATAGGCCAGTGTGAGAAAGGATCGGAGAACCAAACTTTATTCCTTCATGAATATCCGAGATAGAACATTTTTGATGCGTCGACCACCGTCAATTGAAAATAGCCATCTACGAACATAATACTCCAAGTTGGTGAGAAGACTTATATCGGTAATGAAAAAGTAACTAAAATAATGCCCTATAAGGGCTAAGACTACTATATAACAGGCTGAATCATTCGCCGCCATTTGTCCGTCAAGTCCGTCATTGCTAAAACTAAGACTATTGTAAATGACTATTATATGAAATTATATAAGACTATTATATAATAGTATTAGGTTTGGCAGTGACGAACTACCATATAAGATTATTATATGGGACTATATAAGACTATTATATAGTATTCTTAAGTTTAGCAATGACGGACTTGACGTACAAATGGCGGCGAATGATTCAGCCTGTTATATAGTAGTCTTAATAAGGGCAAACGCTCTGATTTTTATGAGAGATTTTCCTTACGCCATGTTAAGTCGTTGATACCCACGCCTCAACTGATTATTTTCCCGCCTTATTCTGACTAAACCAATCAATGTTGCTATACGAGAAAGGAAAAAAAACCGCGATGCAAAACGCTAGCCAATCAAACCACGTAACCCTGTTGTCGATATGATCACATAAACCTAACCGGTCTAATTTGAGAAAAACTGAACTAAGGTTCAAGGCTTATCGCGGGAAAAGTAATTTGACCTTTTCGAGCGTAGGGTTTCATTGAAGGTCAAACAGGCTGAAAGTCACGTTCTCATACCGTACCAGATGTCAATTTTGGTAAGAAACAGGAAGAGCTTTGGCCCGAAAAAAAAAGAGATTTAGAGTGAGGACAACGAAGTATAGATTTTAAGATGCTGTAATTTTTGGAAAGAACAAGTGTGACTAAAATTTATTCATTATTATTGTTATTATTGTTAAAAGAACCAGAAAGTAATTTATGAATTAGCTCTTATACTAGTAGACACAATAGAAAACACACAACTGTTAAAATTTCAATTTAACAAATTATTGACTAAATTCAGAGTATTACCTTTCGGCAACATCCCAATTTTGTCTTCTAAAGTATTATTAGAATAATATTGAAGATCTAGTGCCTCATTTTTTTTTATTATTATTATTATTATTAAAATCACACAATTAACTGTGGAAGAAAATCATATTTATTGAAATTTTATTTTTCCGACTGAGTGAAAATAATGCCTGGACCGGGAGACGGCAGAGGTCCAGGCCTGGACCTCTGCCGCCTGGACTTCCTGTCCAGGCATTACTTTCACTCAGTCGGAAAAATAAAATTTCAATAACTAGTGCCTCATGTTTGCCGACTGGCAGCTAATTGCTTTTTAGTTGTAAATCATAGTTAAAATAAAGTATGACTTTTCAAAGTATTTTTACCGCGATTTATATAATAAGGGAAAAAAGTGAAACATTGTTAAACTGATTGAAAAATAATGAAATAATAAGGCCTTTAAAGGTTAAATCAAAAATTTGATGTTTAATAATATTCATGCCAACATCATAAATATTATTTAAAACTGGTAAGAAATTTTTAAAATCATTCGCTTTTGTAGCAATATTTACATGAATTAATAATTATAAGATAAAAAAACATTTATGTACCATGTTTTTAAATTTTGTGATGAATCATAATGAAATACGCGATGATAAAAAATAATATTTAAGCAATATTTAAGCACGCGGACTCAGTTCAGTGAAATAATAATTGTGAAAAAAAAAACGTTGGTTTTAAAAACAAAATATTGCTGCTTTTAGAACAGCGTATATTAGCATCCTGACAAAAGCGTATTTAGCACTTATCAATGTGTATAAAATTTTTAAAGTGATAATGACGTGAATTTTTGTGAGATGCATAATTTAACTTTTTATAATTTTTCAACGTTCACGTTGAATTAAATATAATTATTTTTATGTCGAAAGAAAATAAACTAGTATTTTTTTTTTATTTATTTTATTATTATTTTTTTTGGCAACAATTGAATTATAGCTAATATTTTAATGGCTATTTTATTCGTATTAAGAGCTTATTATTTTCATACTTTAATTAATTAAAAGAAAACTATCCGAAAATTCAAAAATCTGACTTCTAAGTATTGTATTGTCACCGGGTTCTGAGCTACTGTGAAAGTTTCAAATGTCTAGCTGGTAGGGAGGTTAGTTAAAAATAGATTACAAGATTTGTACCGGACAAACAACCAAACAAGAATCGAAGTTAATAAAAGTATGGTAAAAAATCGACTAACCCACACAAGCACAATGCCATACTAAAATTGAAATTTTCTCTTTCTCCACACTTCAAAACATGCAACACGGAAATTGAAAAATTTCACGAATACCAAAATTCATTCTTTTAAAAATAAAATGGGAAAAAAAAGAAGAAGACTCTTTTAAGCCTTTTACTATGGGTTTTAAGAATATGTTATTTATTTTTTTATTTGTTATTTTTAACTATGTCTACATTTTAATGGAATGAATAGGTTTTAAATAAGATATAATTTTAATTTTTAATTATTTCTTAAAAAAATTGCATTTGTGTTATATCTGCAACAAATATTTTTTGTTGAAAATTGCAGATGACAGTAAATAATAAATACACGGTTAAAAATAGAATCCGACTTTTCACCAGAAAAATAGTTCCAAATTACCTCCAATCAATCGTCTAAAAGTTTGGTGTCTATGTTTCTCCATTTTAGCAGTCACCACTTAAATGGAGTAACATAGAAAAAAAAATATTGGATGCAGCTAAATTTCAATGATTTGCACCATTTGTTCAGTAAGACGTTGAAATAATAATATATCTTTAATAGTATAGTTTTTATAGGACATTTTAGACGACATCTAGCAAATAATTTATTTCTCTTTACTCATATAAATAGTAGAGAAAGTATTGTTATTGGATCAAATTTTAGAAACTTATATTTTGTAATTTTACACGTTCTAGGGCCCCCTAAACCCCAAAAATATGTTTATAGTGGTTGGTTTGAGTGTGTGTCTGTGTGTATGTTATTCGCATATCTCATGAACAAATAGTAGAAGAGATTCTAAACTTGGCATTCTAATCATTTATCATACAGTGATGCTACACTAAACTTTTTGTTGAGATCAAGTAAATGGTTTGTGTACAGGGACATTCAAGAGAATTCAAATAAATTACATCGATGGGGAAATTTCTTTTAAGTACAATGAACATCTATAGAGTGCCCTAAACAAAATGGAACTAACATTAACCTGTTTTTAATGTGCATAAAAGCATTTTTTGTATAGATTGTGGTATGGAATTTTTTCATCATTCGTTTACGCAACGGAAAGTATTTAGAAACATTAGGACTACACGTAGAAATACCTGGAAGTGTATTTCATTTTGGTTTAGATTTTTTCATATAAAATTAAATTTTAGTACACAATGTGGTGTTCAAATAGTTTACAGTTAATACGTGGGGTGTTCAAAAACTATAGAACCTTATTTTTTTCAGAGTAAACCAATGAAGCGAGAGAGATTTTTTTCAGTGTAGATATAGATGAAATAGCCACGCGCAGTCATGAATATTTTCTTGCCCGCAGAAAGCGTCAGTAACTGGCAGCTGGCCAATAAGTGAAGACGTGTACCGAGCAGTGATCGGATTTTGGTTTTTGTAAAATGAGAGAAAAACTTTAATAGCGATATTGCACCAAATTTTACCAAAAGCTTAGCGATACCCGAGTGGAAACGATTTGCAAAATTCAACAGGCTTTCGGGACTATGACACCTTATTCATAAAGGAGTTATACAAATGCTTCAAAGATGGCCGCTCAACAGTGGACATGTTGACCATTTCCTTGACTTCCATGCTATGTGTTACACCATGAGTACATAACAAAAAGCCAAACTATTACAAAGGAGTACTACGAGAAGGTCCTTCATCACCTCAGTGATTCTGTTCGTCACAAACGACCGGATATGCAAGCAGCAAAAACTTGGACGCTCCATCATGATAATGCGCCTGTCTATTCTCCGCATTTGATTAAGACTTTCATCGTCAAGTAAAACATTCTTGTGAATCGTCAGGCTCCTTACTCACCGAGATGGCTCCCTGTGACTTTTGGCTATTTTCGAAGCTAAAAATTACGTTAAAAGGGTCCCGATTTGAGTCAAGTGCAGACCCATGCGGAATGCGACGGCACGGTTGTTCACCATTCCAAAATCTGCGCTCCCCAGGTGTTTCCAACAATGACAGGTACTCTGGGCGAAGTGTGTGTATTACCAAGATGACAACCTTGAAGGGAGTGATTTGGATTTCCAAATCATTAGATGTATTTTTACCAACTAAAGGTTCGATACTTTTTGAACACAGCACGTATACAGAGCTATCCAAAATTAAACGAAACGTTCTTTTCTATTGAACGTAATTTATGGAAGTGTTTTCCTACATTTTACTACGTTGACGAACACTGCTCAGGAGAAAAAGTGATTTTCCATACACATATTGTAAACAAAGTATATTTTTTAAGTTCTATTTTCAACTCTGATTGTTTTTTCGATAATATCACGTTTTGAGGCATCCTGATTACGAAAGTCCAATTTTTAGCGGTTGATCTGTATGTATGAGTGTTATTATAAGTTATAAACAAATAATTGCATGCTATTTAAATTTGGTAATTTGAAGTTCGTATTAGTTTCAAAATTTGATCAGGATTGACAATAAGCTGGAAAGGAAATTTATAACAGTTTTGATTTTTTAAAAATAAATGTAGGCGCTGTAGTTGAGTGGGTGGGTGGGTGGGGGGGAGCAGACACCCCTTATAAGTCGAATAAAACTGTTCCTAAACCTTCTTTATATATATATATATATATATATATATATATGTTAGTAAATTGAAGTTTAGTATTTTACCTAATCGGTCTTACGACTTAATCTGCAATTTGTATTTATAGTTGCAACGTAAGAGAAAGTCATAAAAGTGACACAACATATTATTTTTGCTGTAATTTGCAGACGATATATTACTAGTAATGCTTGAAATCTCAGAGGGGTGCACATGTTCCGTTAGTAGTTAAAGGATCAAACTAAACAATTATGCAGATTAATTATAACAATTCGTAGAAAAGTTAACAAATATAAAACGACTTAAAACAAAACAAAAGAATAAAATGTTCTAATTCATTCTTACTAAAAAAGTATACTAAATCCAGTGCAAAAAATGTATTAAATGTATTTCTTTTTAAAAAGGTAATTAACGATTTATCACATTGCTACGCTAAAAATTTTGATAAAATAATTTGCAATTATTTATGGTTACCGAAACTTTAATATAGAAAAGACTTCTTTATTTCTTCTTCTTTTTTTTTTTTTTATCAATCAAAAAAAAAAAATGTTCATAATCAAGATGCAAATTGGTAGTTATTAGGAAGTTATTACATTCTCTTTTCACACTACACTGGTCAAATTTTAAAATTGGAATCAAGGCAGCGGAGCAGAATACTATTTACGCACGAGTTGAAAAGTAGTTTTATCAGTGACCTAGGGCCACTTAATTTTAGAAAACTCATTTTCAAAGTTTTAGCCATGCTCTAAATGAGTAATAATGAGTAATATGCATTACTTGATAATATGTATGAAATCGATTTCTTGGTCTATGGTTATTACTTTTAAGGGAAAAAAAAAATTATAAAGAATAATGATTAAATAAATACATAATTTATTTTCATTCCTGTTCTTTAAAAAATTATCTTTCCCCTTCACTATTCCATACATGAAAAATGGAAAGAATCATAGCCAATACACAATTTTAAAACTTTGTATCTTAGTCCAAATTGTTTTAGATATTATTGTATAGATTATTGTATCCTCTTATGGATTATTGTGTAAAGATTGTGGTAGCCAAAAAGACGGAACTATATCATCCTCGAAGGTGTCCTGAAAAAGGGGTGGAGTCTTCGAGCTCTGATACACACACACAAACACACATAAATGAAAATTTATAGGAAATTACAAGAATATGAACTGATGAAAAAGCATCAAAAAAGACAAATTTTATTAAAATAAGGAAGCTTGCAGAATTAGTAACGTAATCTGGCATTATAAGAATTGTGAAAGAAAAATTTTTATTTTTCTGAAAAACAAAAATCATAATAATAATGAATCTTAATTATATAGTGACGTGCCCTTAGCGGAATGGGGTCAAAGGGAAGAAGGAGGAATAGAAGAAGCCGTGCCCTTAGCGGAAATAAGAAGGTATGTTCATTCTCGAACTGATATATGTTCATTATGGAGTGTTCGCTGTGGAAAATGGAGTAAATATTGTTATTGGTTTATGTACAGGAATAGCCGAAAGTATTTCAAAGCATTTCGTTCTATGAGAGGTACTTCTACAAACCAAATTTTAATAACTTAGCACTTGCGTGTGTGTGTGTGTGTGTGAAAATTTTCTGGTAACTGTATCTCCGGAACTACTGTTCAGAATTGCATAAAAATTTACATGTAGATGCACCTTGAGCTATATTAGTGCCTGTCAACTTTTGATGCCAACCGCTCTGATATACAGCGATTTCCACAATTTAAGGGGAAGCTACATCTCAGATGCTATTGTGTATAATCAATCAAAACTTGATATAAGAGAAGGCCATTGTGAGACATTATGCTGATTCAATTTGAATGCTTATGGACTGACAGGTGGCGCTGCTATACAGATATTTCTGCAATTTAAGGGAAAGCTATATCTCAGGAACTACTGGATAGAATTGCATATAAATTTATATATTGATGCACTCTAACCTAAATGAGTGTCTATAAACTTTTAGTGTCAACCGCTAAACAGGTGGCGCTGCTATACAGCGATTTCCGCAATTTAAGGGGAGGCTATATCTCAGGTTCTATTGCGTATAATCAAACAAAACGTGATATATATGAAGGCCATTATGAGACATTATACCGATTCAATGTGGATGCTTATCGGCCTATAGGTGGCTCTGCTATACTGCAAATTTCCTCGATAACGAGAAAGTTATATCTCAACTTCAATATCATATAACTGTACGAAACTTGATATGTGAGATAACTATTATAAAAATGCATTTTTTAAGATGTCATTTATAGACAATAAAAATGTCTTTCTTTGAATATTTAGTGTTAGTTTTCTCTAAGATAAAAATTGATTATTTGCACTTACAAGGAAACATTCAAAAGGTGTCATCTTCAAAAAATATTGAAAAAAATATATGTGATTCTACTCTTCATAAAACGCCAGGAAGTGAAAAAATTATCGGCTGAAATGAATTACAGCGACCACAAAAAATTATCAAAATTAAGCATATTTGGCGATCTGAACAGAACCGTGTTTTGTTTCTCCGCCAAGTATTCAAAATCAATCGCCTGACAATGTGAAATCGCCAATATGCTTAATTTTGATAATTTTTTGTGATCCCTGTAATTCCTTTCAGCCGATGGGCCGCGGTAGCCCAGTCGGTAGAGCGCCGGCCTCGTAATTGGAAGATTGCGGGCTCGGTACTCGAGCCAGCCAAAGACCGTCGTGTACACTAATGGTGGCTGGTGCACGTAAAATCTGTCGTGGCCTCAAAGTCCTCCATGTTCCCATAAAAAATTATACCTCTGGGGGTAACCGAAGCGGGAGAGCCATCCCTTCCGTGGAGGATCAAAATTGTGATGGCATGTCTCCGGACCACCTCTAGGGGTGTGTCCCAGACCGTCGCCAATTGCCCTTCTGCGCAGCATTAGTGCAACGTAAAACCCAATCACCAATCACCTTTCAGCCGATAATTTTTTCACTTTATGGTGTTTTAGGAAGAGTAGAATCACATATATTTTTTTCAATATTTTTGAAGACACCTTTTGAATGTTTCCTTGTTAGAGAATTTGTATAGCAAAATATAGAAGAAAGTCTTGCGGTGGCTACAACATACTAGTTTTTATTTATTTATTTATTTATTTAATTTTTTGTTTTTATGATATGTGTTATTCAAATTCATTATTGATTATTCCCTACTTAAAATGGCTCTAATAGAACCTATGCCACTGGTTTGTGCACAGGGACATCCAAAAATGCCAATGCCTTGCGCTTTAGGGGAGACATTTTTATAAATCACATTTAAATAACTTCATCAAAATATCATAAATAATTTCGCATTTATATTTTATATGCTAAGAAAATCTTTTGCATAAACTATAATATGGTTAACCTACAGATTTACAGGGCTACGCAAAAATGTCTCGATACATTAAGGGGTGCAAATAGGAACTTAAGAACAACATATCTGTTTGTGTAAAGCATTTTTAACACTTTCCAACAGTGTTTCAGAGTGATTATGAATTCAATTAGTCTATATGCCTGTCTTTCTGTCTGTTCATTGTGTGATAATATAGACAAAGAACATAGAATGTTATACGATACAACGAATACGTACAATTGGAAAGTGTTGATAATCAATGTGTACCTCATAATTTTTCATTTTTGTTTTAGTTTTAAAAGGTGTAATGCTTAATGATATTTTCAAAAACTTAAATAAAATCATAAAATGGCAATAATGTACGTTTTCGTATGGAGTACTGTGATTCATTAAACTTTATATGGTTACAGATCACCGTTCCCTCAAATAACGGATATTTTACAGTACGCATACCTATTTTTGCGACAGGTTACTTCTGAAGTAAAATATAGCCAGTGCTAAATGTGGATAAAGTATAGAGGAAAATTGAAGAACTCATTTTTTATTTATTAATTTATTTTTAAATTTATTATACAATTCCGCTAAAGGCACGTATGCTAAAAGCACGCCACCGAGGGGAGATAACATTTCCGCTAAGGACACGGGTTTATAGATTTCCGCTAAGGGCACGGCCCCAATTATGCAACTCCTACTTTAAGCGAGTTACCTCTGGGAGTCACCGAAGCGGGAGAGCCATCCCTTCCGTGGAGGACCAAAATTGTGATGGCATGTCTCCGGACCACCTCTAGGGGTGGGTCCCAGACCGTCGCCAATTGCCCATCTGCGCAGCACTAGTGCGACGTAAAACTCAACCATCCACCCATCCCACTTTAAGCGCTCTAAACAGTGTTCTACTAGAAATGCTTTTATTCAACTGTCATCAATAAGTTTGAGGAGTGATATGTGATATCAATAATAAATGAATAATTTCAGAAGTGATTAGGCAACCGTTACGGTTAAAATTTAGTGATGGGTATTGAATAAAAAGTTCCTAAATTTGATAACACTGATCAGAGGAGTGAAATTAAATAGGACCTGGAAAGGGTTATAGGCGTCTGTAGTTAGTCTGTAGTAGTCTATTTTTATATGTTCTTCCGTGATACCTGTATGTACCAGTGGCGGCTCGTGCACCGGAAATTGGTGAAAAGGCACGCTGTATTTTACGCTGTATTCATTTATAGAATATAAATTTACATTTATATAAATTTATTAGTTAATTTTAGTTAAGACCATGCTTAATAAAAATTATGATTAAAAATACTTAAATATTAATTTTCAGCTCTTCACCTACTTTCGGTTTACGAGCCGCCACTGGTAAGTACGGCTATTATCCGTGTACCTCGCATAACTTAAAGACAGTTGGGCGTAAAACGTTGACAATTTATATTTCGGGTAAAATCTTTTGTAAAAATAATATTACAAAGGATAAAACTCCATTTTTATAAGAACTCTTATTGCAGTGAAAGTAAATGTAAAATCACTATAAACCTAATAGCAACCTATTAGCTTGAACAGACATTGTCTTTTTCCAAGACATTCTCAGCATTTGGGATTGTTCAGCAAGCACATTTGCTGAAAATTTTAAGATAGTCAATAGCCCTACTTCAATATGAAACGAAGTGAGCGTAGTTTTTCGGAATAACCTTCTGAGTTATCGCCACTAGACTTCGCAAAAAGTTAAAAAGAGACGACTAAAATAAATGCATGAAAATAAAAATTATTTTGTAATCTATAATCAAGGATAAATTTATCATTACTTTTTTACAAAAATGCTGTTTAAAATTAAATTAAATTATTTTTAACATAAAATATTGTGAACAAGATTTAAAATTTTAATTACATTAAAAAACGAAACAATATACATTTAAAAATATACAATTTAAAACATTAAAACACATAAAACATAAATTTAAACGTTTCGAGCCTTTTACAGGCCTTGTACATCAGTAAGAACATCAAAAAGTAAACGCCGAGAAGAACAACAGATCTCCTTTAAGAGAGTACATCGTATTCAGCGGGAACTACGCATGCTTCAATAAGCGGTGAAAAATGCTGTTTGTTAAACCAGCCTTTCAGGAAAATTCCTGAATGATAATTTAAACAGTTAGATATTATTATTTTAGTATTGCTAAAATACTAAAACAATGCAGCATGTGCGCAGTCCCCGCTGAATACGCTGTACTCTCTTAAAGGAGATCTGTTGTTCTTCTAAGTGTTTACCTTTTGATGTTTTTACTGATGAGGAGCCTGTAAAAGGCTCGAAACGTTTAAATTTATGTTTTATGTATTTAAATGTTTTTAATGTATATTATCTCGTTTTATTTAAAATTTAATATAACTGTACGAGAAGGAATGCTTTTTAAATATTTTAAAGATTTAAAATATATTATTTCTGGAAACATTTGCAGACATTTAAACTTTTCCCAGTATTTACTGGGTTCTTTGCTTTTCATTTTCTTTTTTCATTGAAATAAATATACGTTACACTTATAAAAGAAAGTTACTAAGTAAAAGATTATTTAATGCATCAAAAAATATATAAATATTTTAGAATAATTCTCATGAAATTTGTGTGTAATGTCAATAAAAATAGACACATTTCGTTTGAACAGAAAAAACAATTTATTAAATAAAATATTCGAAAATTTTTATTTTATTTTTTATTTATTTGTATTTTAGCAAAAGTTTCCTTTCTTTCTTTTTTTTTTTCCTTTCTTTCTTTCTTTCTTTTCTTTCTTTTTTTTTTTTTAATGTCTATAAACGAAACAGAGAATGATGCATATAAATCATAAATAAACAAAATTATAGTAAAAACTTTACAAAGTAAATATTAACAATTGTTAAAGTTATAAAGTTTATGAAATACCTTTTTATAAAAGTAAATATTTGATAATTATAAAATTTTAAAATAGATAGAATGCATTAACATATATTTTGTATACTATAGCATTAACTATTGTTTAATTTTAATGTTTCGCTCATTCAAAATAGTATACTGTATTGAAATAAAAACCAAAATATAGTAATTGTCTTTGAATAACTTATATACGTACAGTAAAATTTAAAAATATAAAACAAAACAAACTGAAAACTTTTAAATTTAAGTAAATTTATTTCAATGCATTAGTTTAACTTCATTTTTTAAACATTCCCATGAGAAAATATTTCTCAGCAGGATGATTGATCAAGATAAAACAGGGCAGAATTGCTGCCGTCGCTACGGGTAACAATTTGAGCAGTAATTGTAGACCGGATCTATTTGGAGACCACCTACGCAAGTCTATGTCGCGGCGCACCATTAATAAAGTCAGCTAGACTCACCCAAATTGACTGGGTAGCTATTACCGCTTCGTTATTACTATGAAACCTTTTCGAAGCAACATGACGCCATGCAAGTTACATAAAAGCACTTTTAGGAACAACGAGTCTATTATATTTTTCAAAAAATAAAACATGTTGTATTCTTAACAAAAACTATGCATACTCTAAAAGTCTCTTTGAACATACTCATTATTTTCTTTAAAAAAAAAAAAAACGAGTAGTATACAGAATAAAAAAGAACATATGTAGAATGGAAAAAATGCCATTTATGTAGATATTGTGCATTCAATAAAATTTTCAGTATTAAAAATACTGAGCTCAGTTGCGATTTAAGAGTTTACGTATACAATATTATTTTATTTATTTATTTAATTTAATTTTAATTTCTTTTATCTACATAAAAAAAAAGTATTGTATATGTAAAAAAAAACTGACTTCCTGTTTTTAATGTACTTACACGTTTTCGGATGTTCTAAGCACGATTGGAAAACTTCAGAAAACATGTATGTATGTACCAGAAATACTTTGTAGGCAATGTATCTCATAAAAAAAAGAACGCAATTTAACCAAATTTGATATTCAGTTGGATCTTGAATTAATTCGCTGGCTGATTTTCTTTCGGGATATATCACCAAGCAGGTGGGTTACTGTATTGCAATGTTCCTTATTTAAGAGAAAACTTTAATTCAGTTTCTATAATATATAAATGCGCAAGATTTTATGTAAATGAAGACCATTGTGGGAAAAAAAATTCCAATTAAATTAGGTGCATATCGAACGAATGGTGTTGCTCTTATGTTGCAATTTAACCGAGTTTACGTAATTCAGTTTCTATGGTATATAAATATAAAATTGGTATATGAGATCGATATTAAGAAAAACTATGTTGATTCAATTTGGATGCATAACGGAAGATAGATGGCGCTGCTAAGCTGTAATATTTCCTGTTCACGAGAAGGCAATCCTTTAACTTCTATAACATACAAATGCATCAAACTTGGCTTAGGCGATATGCATTCTAAAATATTACGCTTGTCCATTATGAGTGTATACTGGACCAAGAGGTGTCGCTATTGTTAACCACTTGCTTCGATTTTTTAGATCTATATCTCCACATATATTGGTTAAATTTGAAACACAAAACTGTATGATTAAATTTATATTGTCAGAAGCTATGATAATTACATTTTTATACGAGTTAACTGATAAGTGGCTCTCATATAAAAGAAAATGTTTTGATAGCCCATTTTATATTATTATTATAATTATTATTATTATTATTACTGCTATCTTAACTATATTAGTGTTATGAAATTTAGCATACATACGCATTAAAATATAACAGTTTTAAGTATGCTGAAAATTCGCAAAAACTATTTCAATTTAATAAAGTAATATTTAAAGTTTTTAAGTTTTTAAGTTTTTTATAATTTTTAAAATGTTTCTTGCTAACTATACTTTAATTTTCCTTCTTGATTTTAAATTATTGTAGTTTAAATTCTAAAATTTTTTGTTATCACTTAATAATATAAAAAAATATATAAATTAATTAATAATATCAATAATTAATCTAGAAAGAAATGCAAAAATATGTTTAAAATTCATTGTTAAACTATAATAGAGTAAAATTGCAGTGATATTGAAGCGAAAAATTAAAAATTAGTAAGTAGAGAACATTTTAAAATTTTGAATTTATTACTATTATTATTATTATTATTATTATCGTTATTATTTTGTAATTTAACTAGTTTTTGAAATATTTTAATACATTTAATAATCTTAAATTTCAATGCATGTCAAATTCAATACTTCTAAGACCATAACTTGCTAAATGAATTGTTAACGTCCACCATTCTTTAGAAAAATAAATATTTTTAATATTTAGAGATAAATTGGTTTTTTAATACTGTTCATTCATTACAAAATGTCGACTGTTTTTTTTTTTTTTTTCCCATAATAAGTATAGAAAATAATCCCTATTCATTCGTGTCTCAGAAAACAGGGTGACACTAAACGACAATGTTGATGAGCACAACATGGTTTCGACACTCCCTCCTCCTGTCTATAATTTTGTCAAAGCAACGATAATTGTACTTTCATAAAGCATAAGGGCCGCGTTATCCCGGTCGATAGAGCGCCGAGTTCGTAATTGGAAGATTGTGGGTTCGATACTCGAGCCTGTCAAAGACCGGTCGTGTACACTAATGGTGGCTGGTGCACGTAAAATCCGTAATGGTCGCAATGTCCTGCGTGTTCCCATCAAAATTATACCTCTTGGGGTCACCGAAGCGGGGGATCCACCCCTTCTATATAGGATCAATATTGAGATGGCATGTCTCCATACCATCTGTTAGGGTGCGTCCCAGATCGTCGGCAATAGTGCGACGATAAATCCAACCAATCATAATATAATAATCAAGAAGAGAATTAAATCTTTTTCTAAGCTTTACATAAAAATTCATGTTTGGTTTTTGTCCTTTACACGGGAGAAATCATAAATGAACGTTGGTTTTACGATAATCTAGGTTACAAAAATGCCGTAGAAAGAACAAAGAAAGAACAAATCTGTTATTTTATTGTAGAAATTATTTTATTGAATCTGTTATTTCTTTGTAGAAAGAACAAATCTGTTATTTTATTTATAAAACTGTGCACCCTCCTAATTATTATTATTATTAGGACTGAGGACTATTATTCTCAATCTGCGGACTTTGTACGATTGTTGGATATTTATCGAAATCTAAAAAAATGTATCGAAAATATAATTGAATAATTTGAAAGCAATGTTATAATTTGAAAAAAAAAAATAATAATAATAGTTCTCTGTCCTAAACTAAATTCTGATTTTGCCAGAATTTCATCAAAATAATTTTTTTTTAATTATTATTATTTTTTTTTAAGCAAAAGAAATAAAAGAAAATTAATAATAATCAGTAATAGAAACAAACAGTATCGAAAAGTTTTTTTTTTTTTCTTAATTAGGAAATAAAAAGCGCGTGTGTAAAATGAAATGAAAAAAGAAACAAGGTAATTAAGTTTGAATTTGAGTTGGTAATTTAAAGATGCTATCGATATAGTAACTTTTTTGTTGTAAATTGTTTTTAATGAAGTAAAATGCAGATATCATAATTGCGCTAGTAAACACCTTTGCGATAAACGCCCGAGTTATTTCGGCGCCAAATTTCAAATTTCGCCAAAGGAGTCCTATACTAAAGCTTTTATTATTACTTATTTATTTATTATTATTATTTTAATGCTCGTTATATTTCACACAAAAATTTTGAGTTTACATTGATTGCAAAATGTCATTTAGATTCAGTGAAAAAAGTTCACAGTATTTTAAAATGTGGGTTAACAGAATAAATATTTTGAATCTTATGAAATGATTTTTTTTTTATTATTATTATAATTGATAGCTTTTCGTCTGAAATTAAATAAATAAACAAATAAATATATGTCTTAATATTGTGTATGTTAAGTAATGAATATAGCTAGTATCGAGTTAGCACCTTGAATAAAAATCGGGAGTTTAAGCGAGGTACTAGACTTGAGTAGAATACCTTACCGGTAGGACTGGGCGATACATCGATATATCGCGAAACATCGATTTAAAACCATGCAATTTGAAACCGATAACGAAATCTTTCTGTTGGCGATATATCGTAAGCGCCACGATTATCAGGAACTCAGCTGCGAACGTACTGCGAGCGACCATATTCGTTTCCGTGAGCCCAACTTTTCACTCCGTGAAAGCCGGTAATCGCTGATACGAAGGAGAGTGGATGATACACGTATAACGCATGCGTGATGCTAGACATTGATTTAATCTGAAATCGCTACTCACAGCTACGATCTGAATATTCGTTATCGCCTTTTCTGATCATGATCTTGCTTTATCGGGAATCGATTAACAGCTAAGCAATAACGCATGCGTGATATGAGACTCTGATATGACTGAGACACTGCGTGATCGTCATCCCATATCTTTATTCGCTGCTACGATATGAATATTCATTGTCGCCATTACAATATTGATACAAAACTATTATTGCCTATAAATACAATTAATATTAGTTGATGTCATTAATTTTATTAAGAAACAACTGAAGAATTTTGTCATTTATTTGCGTCCATATTTGTTTAAAAAAAAAAAAAAGTTTTAACATATATATATATATATATATATATATATATATATATATATTTTAAAGATTTTAACTGTTTTGATTTAAATAAATTTTTAAAAGCTATGTCATCAATTTATTCTGAATTTGGTTTTAATATTTTAATAATTATTTCATTTCTTTCAAATATTTTATTATATCTGATCAATATAGCGAAAATTTGGTGTTATTTATATTTATATTTTTATTTTAATAAACAAACCAAAGCAAATTCTTTACTCAGGATACTGATTGTTTTCCACTGTGAATCTAATTTCAGAGACAGCAGGAAGGAAGCGCCTTTATTTTAGAAATCTTAATATTCTATAGTATAATCTATAGATATAAAAGAGTAAATTCACAGATTCACTGATCACTGACTCAACATAGCCGTGGCTATTCTATGGGAGATAAAGGTAAAAAATTTTGTGAGCAAGTTGGTTTTAGGACCCTGACGGGACACAAGACGGGATTTTGTGAAATTAATCCCCTTCCCCGTTTCCCCCGGGGCGGGGCAAAAGGCAAATCACCTTTATAAGCATAACTCGGCTCCAAATAGCTTCACGGTGAATAAATTGCAGAGGGAGGTTACCGAAAGAGAATGATATAATAATATACACACGCACACACAAAGGAAAGCCCATACGCATACACAAACGGGCCTTGATTAACTTCATGATAGGCCCCGAGGAACACATATTTTCGTGGGCCCGTCTCCCTCTTGCTCTGTGCACCAATCAGCACATATATAGACCTGTTTATAGGACTAATATGGCAGAAATTGCATTATGACACCATTTTTTTTCATTTTTAGTCGTAAAAGGCAAAATGGTATTTTCAGGGCCAGTTTTATGGCCTTCGGCTACTCAGGTCACATGCCCCGAATGCCTCTTGTTAATCGGCTCTTGCACGCAAATTTTTCTTCTATATTTTTCTATACAAATTCACTCAAAACAAAAAACTTTATTAAAATAGAAAAAAAAAAACTTTTATTTAAGGATCACAGATCAATAGTTCAATTATTCGTTTTAAAGATATTGACGAAATTTTTTAAAAGATGCCCATATCGAAAATTTGCCCTCTCGGAGGGGACTTATCCCCAGGAGAAAAGCGTCGCTCCTGTATGTCCAATTTCTTTTTTTTTTCTACTTGATTATTACTATTATAAACAAATCTTTTTAATTTCATAATGATTCGTTAAAAATAATTTTCATTGTGTACGTTTATACGAAATTTCGGTCTATACCACCAAGTTAACAACTTAGAAAAATCCGGATTGGAACGCGACATGATGGACGATTATCACCAAAAAGCAGTAAGAACTATTTTATGTCATGGTGCAATTGCATATAAGTTTACATGCAATTCTGTGCAGTGTAATAGTTCCTGAGATACAATTGGAACAAAATTTTGCTCACACACAGATAGGCATTTTCTAAAGTTTTCTAAAAATGGTCAATCATGTTCTAGATATCGCAAAACATGTAAATCCATCGAAAACTCGAAGTTGAAATTTTTTATGAATCCAATGCTTTTTTCTGTTTAGTACGGAAGAAAGTAAAAAGATTGAATTCATGACGCAGGATAATATATTATAACTATAGTACGAAGGTGGATGAAATTAAGCGAAAAAATATAGCAAGATTAAGGGAGAATGGGTTTTAAGACGCTCTAGAGTTTAAATATAGAAAAAAAAGGACATAATGGGAAAATCTCTTAAACTGAATTTGTGAGTTTTAAAAAATTATTTGTATGTGGGTTAGTATTTTTTAAACATCTTTTTAGGCAGCAATGTTTGCTTTATACTTGAGACTACACGAAAACAACCATTCATCATTTATTTCTGTGGGAGGGGGAGTGGACCGTCCCTTTGCCTACGTCCTTGCACATAACATCACATTAATACAAATCATTCCCATTTTTTTTATGAAAGTGAGTGACTACAAATAATTATTTTCTTAATTTGTTTATCGTTGGTTCTCTAAACTCTCTCGTGGTTAAAGTTTTAATGGATAAAATGGTACTTCTGTCTTGTTTGTTTACACTGCCGACTTGAACGAAAATTAATCTAATAATTCTCAGAAAATTAGAAAATAAATCCTAAATTAAAAGTATTCCCTGATATTAAACTATAATACGATTTTGTTATTTCTTACAGGTACTACTTTTATAGACTTTGGTTGATATAACATATTTTAAAGTTTTGAACTTTTTTGACGTGAACAATTCAGCTTAAGAATGCTCAAAAAATAAATATTGATGTAGTTTTATCTGAATAAATGATATTTTTTCCATGTAAAATTCTAATGCGTCAGTTTAATTTTTCTTTACAATTAATAATATCGTGTTTCAAGTAGGTTATAAATATACGAAAAATGGAAATTTCCGAAATTTGTAATTTAAATAGCGGATATTCATTATAGAAAAAACTGGTTATGTGTTATAACAATAATCATAACACACACGCATACGCGCAAACGAAACCTTATAATAACACCTTTATCTAAATTAAATGCGCATGGCTGTTAGCGTTACCCGAGAAACACCACGTGGAGGTCGCCATGCATCGTTTCTCATGGGGAGTTTTGATAAGGCAGGTCCCATAGCCTACTGCCAGCAAGCATCCCGAGGTAATTTATTCTTTTACACTTCGAATGCAACAACAACAACATATTTTCATAAAATTCCTCAATTTCCGGAATTTCATTTTTTTATGATGTTGTGGAGAAACAGAAACTGGTTGATTTTCAATAACCGTTTCCACTGTCTGAGAATGAACTGATTCCACTTCGATAAACGGAGGTTCGTCAGTAGAATTATCAGGCAGTGCAGTAGAAACTGTTTCTTTTCCATCGAGTGCGTTCACTACCTGAGACTCAACTGAGTCCACTTCGGTTTAGAACGGAGGTTCATCAGTAACAGTATCAGGCATTGAAATAATATTACCAACTTTTGGCAGTTTTTTTATATCCAACTTTGGATGCTTGCAAACACGAGCTTTATATAAAGCTGGATTATAAATTTTTTGACAATGATTATTCATTGACAAATAACGTCCAGCAAAGATGGAAGTCACTGGACACGCATACCTTTCCCGAGCATCCTCCATAGGATGATGCTCGAAAAGTTTAAAAATAAACCACATGAGGAACTTTTTTAAAAAGTAACTCACGAAGAGAACACCTAAGAACGAAAGATAAATCATTCTCAGAAAAGGTCAGTAATTAGACTGAAGAAAATTGTTAAAAAAAAGAAACTTTTCATTGTTGTAAAAATATATATATTAACATTGTTGTTTATCAAACAATTATTTTTTATTAAATAGTTCAATTGTTCATTCAATTGTTGAACTAAAATATTGGATACATTGTTTAAAAAACAAATGATGGCAAAAATTCATATAACATGAAAATTAATTTTGTATTCCATGTCATGTGAAAATTTCGATCAAATTAAAATATGTCATTAATATAACGATAAAGTTAACAGGAAATGATAGCATATCAAATAGAGAATTTATTCTATAAACTGGGTTGCAGCCATAGATATAGTAATAAGACATAGATTGATCATTGGGAGGGAAAAAAGGAGTGGATCGAGACATCATGTTTCCTCCTTTGAAATAGACATCTAAATTTTTAATTGTTGCCTTTATTTTAATTTTTTCAACTGTAAAATAAAATATGCTTTCACGTGAAAGAAAAAAAAAAAAAAATTAAATTTTTTTCATGCATGTACTTACGGATAATACATAAGTACAATACGTAGTATACGGATAATACGTAATTTCGTGCACTTTTGCGATTCATGCACAGTGAGGTAGGGGTGTCTAGAGATTTTTTTTTCTCCATGTGCGCGATACTAATCGCTGCGAAAACGAGTTACACGCGTTCTCAGTTTCGTGCACAGCGGTGTTGGGGTGTCCAGTGATTTTTTTTGGTTTTCATGTGCGCGAAGCGTACATACGTGCGTGATACTGATTGCTGCGAAAACGAGTTACATGCGTTCTCAGATTCATGCACAGCAAGGTTGGGGTGTCCAGTGATTTTTTTTTTTTTTTTTTTTTTTTTGCATGATACAACACAAGTTTACGTGTTTTCCCATTACATCTTTCGTTTTCTATTTCGTTACTTATAGTTGAAGGATCTAAATTCATAACGGGGGTTTCAGGTAGCAGGAGGCGTTCTTACAAAAGAAAATATATAATCAGCATTTTAAAGCATATTTTATTTTATGGTTGAAAAAATTAAAATAAAGGCAACAATTAAAAATTTAGATGTCTATTTCAAAGGAGGAAATGTGCTGTCTCGATCCACTCCTGGGAAAAACTGATTCTTTTTTACTCGGATAAAAGTCCACAATATGGCCGTCTTTCGCCGAGTGAATACACACAGATAATTTAGAAAATAAAATTTATGAATAATTTATGTACTAAAGATGAATGGAAAACTGCAGATACAATTAAAAATTAATTTTTCTTTTTCTTTCTTTCTTTCTTTCTTTCTTTCTTTCTTTCTTTCTTTTATATATTTATTCATTTAGTTAATATTTAAACTCTTTTAAATGCTAAAACTAAACTACGCCGCTGCTAACTATATTTAAAAGAATTTTGAAAATTCTATATTACTTACTAAGGTAAAATCTTAAAAAATATCAAACTTTTAAAAACGTATTCCATTAAAAAACAAACCAGTTTTTATTTCATAATTATATCAAGGAAACTGATTATAAAATTTATATTTTTCATAATTTAGTCAAATATATTTTACTTTTATAATAACTTATCCATTTCTTTTGATAAATTTATTTGAAGAATTAAATACGCAATATTTCAACATTTTGAAAATTCATCAACATTCTATTCTATTCTATTACAATTGCCGAATTTCAATGGTTTCTATGTCACTATATGGCTGATGTCATAAAAATTTTTCAGCAACAAATATTTTTGCATGATAACAATGGGATGATAGATCTATATAAATTACTATATCTATGGTTACAGCAAGTATTAAAACTCCTGTTATTTTTCATTATATGCTGCTGAAACTCTGTTGCCAGATAGTATGAAATTTCGAAACTTCATCAGTTGCAACTATATCAAGATGAAAAATTTCACCATAACTAAATTTCAGAACGCCCATAATGCACAAAAATGTGTCAAAACATTTAACAGTCTTATGGCAGTGTCTACTAAAGACTCTAAATTTATGTGCTGCGCTGTGTTGTGTTGTACATTTTAAAGCCGACTACAACGCGATTGGCTTAAGTCCTAGTGAAGTACCCTTCGTGGAGATCTTCCTAAGCAGTTTTTCTATATACCTTGAGAGTGTGTGTGTGTGTGTGGGGGGGGTGGAATAAACCCGTGTCCAAAAATAACTTCGCTTCAAATTATCTCAGCAAGATTTATTTTTATGTGTAGGTTGTTTATGCCTTCCCAACACGCACTGTAAAATGATTTTACTAAATTTCTCACTGGCCCCTTTTAAGGGCGGGGGGAGGCAAAAACACGCTTATAAGTGCAACTCTGCTCCAAATTAACTCAGGATAGTGATTTTTTTTATATGTCAATTGGTATTCAAGACGCATACTACAAAGGGATGTTGTAAGATTTCGTCCTATCCTCTCCTTGGGGTCGGGGGGCAAAAAACTTGTTTCCAAGTACATATAATTTTGCTTCAAATTACCTCAGTAAAAATAATTTTTACGTGTGGGTTAGTTATGAGTTCCTAAAACGCGTTATAAAGGGATTTTGGGAAATTTTCCCTTTTCACCATTATGAGGGCAAGAGGGGGGGGGGACAAAAACACGTTTTAAAGAATAACTCTGCTCCAAATTATCTCAGAAAAGCATTATTTTGACATGTTGATTGGTTATGCGTACTCAACACACACAAGCTACAAAGTGATTATTTTAAATTCTGTGATTTCCCCACCCCCTTGGGGGGGATGTTTCCATGCGTAACTCTGTTCCAAATTATCTTAGAATGGCAATTTTTGATGAGTGGACTTCTTATGCGTATTCAACACACTCTACAAAGTGATTTTGTGAAATTCCACCCTACCGCCCCTTAGAAGGCGGAGGAGGGGGTAAACATGTATTTATGCGTAACTCTGCAGTAAATTACCTTAGGAAAGAGATTTTCGATGAGTGTCAGTTACATGTATCTAAATTATAATATAAAGGAAATTCCCTCCTCCTTCTTACCTTTAAGTGCGGGGTGGGGGGAGACTAAAAAACACGTTTTAAAACATCACTCTGCTTCAAATAAACTGAGGATCCCGATTTCCTAATGTATCGGATAGGTATGTGTATGCAACATGCACAATAAAGGGATTTTGTGAAGTGTGGCGAGTAGGAAAACCGCTACCAAATGTAGCGAAAAATTTAGCTTAGATTTTGTCTAAGTTAGTTAAGTTATTTAAGTAATTTAAGTTAAGATTTTGTCTAAGATATTTTGTTCTGATTTCAATATTTTTTTTATTATTATTAATTATATGGTATTTTAAAAATTCATTTCGATATAATGACCAGCGAAGCGGGAAAAGCCTGCTAGTCTATAATAAAAGAACTTATATCGTTATTTTTATATGTGATCATTCACTTATTTACTTATTTTGCGTGTGTTTTAATTTAGGTTTTATGTTTTTATTAATGTCTTCTGTTTACAAAAGACGAAAATGTTGGAGTTCATGAGAATTTTTAATTACCAGTTTTCAATGAATATTTATTTATTTTCAGGTGTCTTAACACAGGATTCGGCCATTTTTAGAAAACATGTGTCGTGCGATAGCACCGGTATACAATTTCCACCATGGAAGATAAGACTATATCGCAGTTTCTATAGCGTATCAATGCACGAAACTTGATAGGAATGAGAGTCGTGACGAAAACCTATGCTTATTCAATTAGTGTGCATATTTGCTGAGAAATAATGCTGTTATGATGCAATGTAACCCTGTTTACGGGAATGCAATATATTAACTTCTATTATATATAAATGCAGCAAACATAGAATGTAAAATGGATATCTTGAAAAACTATGCTATGTCAATTTGGCATTTTATAATGGTGGCCGAGAAAGAAAATCGGTATATCATTAATCGATGGTCCTTACATAGAATTACATCTATTTATTTAAATTGTCTTTTATTCTTGATTTATTTGTTTCATATCGCAGGTAAAATTTATTTTTCTCAATATATTGTTGCAATTGTGACGTCAATTGTTTTCTGTTGAATCATCCTTCTTCAGTTATTTTATTCATCCTCCAAACCACGAAAAAAAAATCTTTATTTTTGTAGCTATGACATTAGTTTCAGCATTATCTTGGGCAAATTTGGGCTTTTTTTTTATTAAGAAGATTTTTCAAAAGTTTATTGCCTTAATTATGTATTTTAGAAACATTTTTTAGTGAAATTCTGAGACTGTTGAACGTGTTTAAATGTCATAATACTACTACATGACAACACAGTAATGTATGAATTAAATTTGTGCATAAATGCATTTCCATTATTTGATTTTCTATATTGATGTTGATTTGGTGTTGCATTAATAGGAAGTTGTACATATAAAAGAAGTTAGTGTATTCTATATATTTTATGATATAATGAGCTTGTCACATTCAATTCGAGCTTTTTTTTATATATATATCTAGAATTGACATTTAAATTAGCATTATGAAAGGGATTAAAAAATATTGGAGTCCAATATCGTGGTATATCGTGCTATCGCAATTTTGAATTGACAATATATCGTGATATTGAAATAGTGGCATCGCCCACTCCTACTTACCGGGAGGAACTTTCTAAAGGTTTCTAGCCCATGTTCATGAAACTTTTAGATAAAACCACTTGAAACATCCAACTTCTAGGGTCACGAGTGCTCGTCTACAGTTTTGAGATTAGAATGATTGATATTTTTATAATTTAGAAATGATAAAATGAATTTATAGTATCATAATTTTCATAAAAATCCTTACTCGCTTTTTAGGAAAATTACAAGAGAGGGATAATGTTATTTATTAACAAAACGTGCTGTCCCAAAAATAGGATAATATTGTTTTTTTATGAATGTAAAATTTATCATTAGTTTAAAAAACTGTTAAAAATTTCTGTAAATTTACTGTAAATATTTATCCAGAGTCTCTGTAAATTTATAGTAATTCTTGGTTAAAAGTGAATAATCGAGATTCTCAATCTTTATTCTATATTTTTACCTAATTTTATTATTTAGTTTTTTAATTAAAATTAAAAATGACTGTTTCTACTTTAGAAAAAACATTCCAAGTCCGAAATATATTCTCCCCAATAATTAGTTAAATTAATATTAGTCATTAACATGAACGTATAAAATAATATTTTTAACATCTCAGTTCATATTTCTCTGTAATTTTACATAAGACTTAAGATAATAGATTACACAGAGTTTTCTGTTGAAATTTTTAACAGTATATCCTTAATAAAATTTATAGTCCGCTTGAAGTTTCTTTAAGGATACTCATAATTTTTTACCTACAATTTTTCTAGGATGAAAAGCGCCTTTTTAAATATAAAGACTTCAATAAAAAGTATCAAAAGTTCATACCGGAAAATAAGTTAAATAATACATATTTTCAATGTTTTAAGATATATAGTACTTTTAATGATTGTTTTTTTCTCCCTAAATGTTTAAATTTATTAATTTTACTTAGCAAATGCTTATAACACATTAATAATATGATAAGCATTAGCTGATTACATTTTTCTAACTTTGCAAAAGAAATCTGCTTGTCTGGTAAATAAATGGTTAGCGGCAGAGCCTGATTTAAGGGGGAAGCACACATTATCTTCGCTCTCACCGGAATATTTTTACAATTATTTTTTTACTTCATGTCATAGAAATTCCACCATTTGACGAGGAAATATTTTTTATAAAAAATGAACGGTGTAAAACAATCCAATTTACTCACCATTATTAGACACCAGAATTCTTTTAAAATAATTTTTAATGAGGATTTTCTGTTTATTATAGGAGGAAAGTATTTGTTAAAAAATAACGGTGTAAGTATAAATAATGTGTTCTTCCCCCTTAATCAGGCTCTGGTTAGCGGTTTGATCCTCATTTATGAGGGACCAGGTTCGAATACTGGTCCAAGTATGTACGTTTTTAGTAGTTTGGAATACAGTTTAAGAAATAAGTTTTGTTTTATTAAGCCTTAATCTGAAACAAAAAGAAAAAAAAAAGAACGTAAATTTTCATTCTAATCCAACAGACATAAAGTCTATACATTTTATTTAAGTGAATAAGTTTTTAAAAAATGTCATTTTAATGATATTTACAGTTATATAAAAAAAGAGATTTATTTTCAGGAACACTAAGCTCATCATTAATTTCGAACGTATATTGTCCAAATTAGAAATATTTGTAACGATTCCTTTTTTCTGAGGAGAAATTGATCATTATCGGCCATAGGCCGAATGGTATTCAAAAAACTAAATAAAAAATCTGCCAGATCTGGCAACAAACCCATAGGCCATAATCATAAAGAATATTTCTTTGTGTCCCTGTGAAAACACTATAAGTGCTAGATTAAAAATAATAATAATAATAATAATTTTGTGTGACTGTGACCTATATGTGCATACATTTTCAGTTCAATCAAATAAGGCGTGTAGGAGCTATCGTACTTTAAAAAATTTGGGCCCGTAGACTATAAAGGTAAAGAATTTTTCGATGTGTCCCTGTAAAATTCTATAACGGTTAGACTCACCTAAATCTATACAGTTTGTGCTACTGTGACATATAATATGTTTATAAATTTTGAGTTCAATCGAATAAGGGGTTTAGACGTTATCACACTTTAAAATTTTAAGAAAAAATATTGAATATTTTCAAATTTTCGAAATTTAATGGATAATAATACTTTTCCCATTAAGAGAATATTTTAAGTAATAATAAACATATATTGCATAGCAAAAGCCTAGTATTAAGTATTTCCTATCAGGTAAAGAAAAAAATAAATTAACATTTTCATTGGTAGAGGGAAAATTACACTTTTCTATGAAAAATATGTTTCTTTGCATGCAGGAAATATTTACCAAGCATCACTCTTATCCGCTATCATCACAAATTACAGCTTTCAAAAGCGTTATAACACTGCTAAGTGTACAGTCGGTAACAAAAGTGTCCGAACACTAGCAAAAATTCCTATGTAAAAAAAGTACACTTCATACGTTTTTGTTAAATAAATCCTTATCGAATCATGTTCTTACACTGACTAAGAACAGGATTCAACAAGGATTTAACAAAACAGTCTTAAGTGTACTTTTTTTAGATAGGAAATTTCGCTAGTGTTCGGACACTTTTGTTACCGACTGTAGAGTCACTCGAGGATTCTGGATTGGGGTAAAACAACTTCACCAATAATGCATTTATCACAATTAAAACTTTATGTACCAACAACTTGGAGGGAAATTCAGAAATGAATTGTTAATCGTTAAACCGTGCAATTTATAGGACACTGATTTGCACATTACTTGTTACGAAATCTGAAGAAGCGTCCTCTATCGGCAAAAATTATAACCATTTATATATAATTATTTATTTGTTTATTTGTTTGTTTAATGAATACATGACATTTTTTGCTTGACTCTAGGGACGCTTATATCTCGAAAAATCCACACCACAAGGGTATGCAAGTTTTTATTACGGGAACAATTATATGAACACATAAACAAGGACAATACATCCATGCCTTCTCCGGGATTCGAACCCAGGCCCAACCGTGTAGAAGTCAGGGATTCTAACCACAATACCGTCTGGCGGCTTATGTATATGTGATACCTCTTCACGAGAATAACTTTTGCGAGAGCTGCTTTCAATTCTACCAATTTCTTTAAATTTTATGATTTTTAGAAATATTTGCAGACTATAGGTCGCCTGGTATATTAAGCAAGTGATTTTTTTTTTTTTGTTGTTGTTGATTGACAAAAATCGGGTTGGTTGGTTTTAACGTTGCACTAGTACCGCGCAATGAATGATTGGCGATAGTCTAGTACGTACCTTAAAGGATGGTCCGGAGACATGCGATCGGAATTTTTATCCTACACGGAGGGGATGGATCGCCCGCTTCGGTGACCCCCACAGGTGTAAATTGGAAGGAACATAGAGGACATTGCGACCACGACAGATTTTAAGGGCACCAGCCACCATTAGTGTACACGACGGTCTTTGGCCGGCTCAAGTATCTAATCGCCAATTTTCCATTTACGAACAAGGCGCTCTATCAACATCTCCTGTAATAATGCCTCCGAGCTGAACTCTACGTCATGGAAGATCGGCCGATTTTATCCAATCAACACTTCATATGATACATGTTGGATCGTGGGGATTGGATGAAATCGGCCGATCTTCCGTGACGTAGAGCTCAGCTCGGAGGAATTATTACAGGTGGTGTTGGCTCTACCCACCAGGCTACCGCGGACGACAAAAATTAGAAGCATTTGAGACAATCGGAAAGACTCACATTTCTGTCACTCGAAGAACAGACTAAATGACCAATTATTCTTCTTAAGGTTGAAATTAAGTTCGATTAGCATCATTTTAGAGCTACGCGGTGATTATATGGAATTCAACCCCTGGAGATTTTCCGGAGGTAAACTCTACTTACATTTTCGTTTTATACATGTTTGTGTTTTACAAATTGTTCCATATATGTTGTTTAACAACGAATATTTTGATATAGTGCAAACCATTTTCCACGCGTTTAGCATCCAGGATGATTCTAAAAGCTTGAAGAGTGTGCCAAATTGACTGACAGCTTAAGATTTCATTAACAATAAACATTCAGTCATTCAGCGTTACCAAATCGCTTATTTTCTCAAAACCACAAGAGAGTTATCACCCCCTATTTTAACACTACATTCGTTGAGTCACTATATACTCAGAGGTTCTCGTGGTCACATGAAACGTAGTTAAAGAATTATTACGTCAAAATTTAGATCGTCTTATATACAGTCGGTAACAAAAGTGTCCGAACACTAGCAAAAATTCCTATGCAAAAAAAAGTGCACTTTATACGGTTTTG
The DNA here is from genome assembly GCA_963930645.1 of Salticus scenicus. Taxonomy (NCBI): domain Eukaryota; kingdom Metazoa; phylum Arthropoda; class Arachnida; order Araneae; family Salticidae; genus Salticus; species Salticus scenicus. The sequence continues at coordinate 302,496,125 of OZ005649.1, forward strand.
TTAAATAAATCCTTGTCGAATACTGTTCTCAGTCAATGTAAGAACATGATTTCATTAGGATTTATTTAACAAAACCGTATGAAGTGTACTTTTTTACACAGGAATTTTTGCTAGTGTTCGGACACTTTTGTTACCGACTGTACATTTGAAAAGTGTTATTTTTCTTTTCGATTCATATTTTTTAAACGGTTGTAAAATATAAAAACTTGATTATTTCAACTTTATTTTCACGATATTATTAATTATAATTATTCCTTTACCGATTAATATTGGATTTATCGATAATATTTTTTACGGAAATTAAACTCTTTTTTAACTGTTGCATCGACGAAATTTTGTAAAAAAGCTGTGAAAAGGCAAAGATACTCTTCAAATTCTAAAGTACAGTCGGTAACAAAAGTGTCCGAACACTAGCAAAAATTCCTTTGTAGAAAAACTACACTTCATACGGTTTTGTTAAATAAATCCTTATCGAATAATATTCTTACACTGACTAAGAACAGGATTCGACAAGAATTTATTTAACAAAAACCGTATGAAGTGTAAAATTTTTACATAGGAAGTTTTGCTAATATTCGGACACTTTTGTTACAAGACTGTATGTGAAATTTTTCGCGAAGTGAAACAAAAGAATTGTCAATGTATATACATATCTTGCTTGCAACTCCGATTGAGTTGAAGTGAGTTTGACATCACTCAAGAGATAGGCAGTAGGCAAGTGGTCGGCAAGGGGGATTCACCATTAAAGGTGGGGATCGCGGTCAGTAGAGTGCCGGGATCGTAATTGGAAGATTGCGGGTTCGGTACTCGAGCCGGCCAAAGACCGTCGTGTACACTAATGGTGGCTGGTGCGCGCAAAATCTGTCGTGGCCGCAATTTCCTCCATGTTCCCATCAAACTTATACCTCTGTGGTCACCTAAGCGGGAGAGCCATCCTTTCCATGGAGGATCAAAATTGCAAATTGTACAGTCGGTAACAAGAGTGTCCGAACACTAGCAAATGTTCCTATGAAAAAAAGTACACTTTATACGGTTTTGTTAAATAAATCCTTGTCGAATCCTGTTCTTAGTCAGTGTAAGAACATGATTCGATAAGGATTTATTTAACAACACCGTATGAAGTGTACTTTTTTTAAACAGGAATTTTTACTAGTGTTCGGACACTTTTGTTACCGACTGTATGTCTCCGGAACACCTCTAGGGGTGAGTCCGAGACCATTGCCAATTGCCCATTTCGCTGCACTAGTGCGTCTTAAAACCCAACCAACCGACCAACCATTAAATGTGACCTCAGGAAATAGGGAAATGCCACCACAATTTAAATCCTCCGTGGAAGGGTTGGTTCGTTGGTTTTATGTAACTTCGCACTAGTACTGCGCAATGTGTAATTGGCGACGGTGTGGGACGCAACCCTAAGGATGATCCGGAGACATGCCGTCACAATTTTGATCCTCCATGGAATGGACGGCTCCCTCCCCTTCTGTGAATCCCAAGGTATAATTTCCTCCTTGGACGGGACCTTGCAACTCGTGAATGGTGCAGTCAAAGAAATAAAGATTAGAGTCAAGTAGGGCGATTTAACGTACAATAAACTAACCTCAGAAAATATTTTTTCTCTACAAGTTACAGCAAGCAGCAAAATTATCCGAGCACTAGCAAAAAATCCTATATAAAAAAAGCACATTAACTGTTTTGTTAAATAAATCCTTGTCGAATTCTGTTCTTAGTCAGTCTAAGAACATGATTCGACAAGGATTTATTTAACAAAACTGTATTAAGTCTACCTTTTTTACATAGAAATTTTTGCTAGTGCTCGGATACATCTGATGCCCACTGTATTAAATGTAGTTAAGCAAAACCTGACTAGTATATTTTAATAACCAATTATTCATTTTCACTGAAAGCATTTTCTATAAATATTATAGTTTATATAATAAGCATTATTGGAAAACTGATAAACAGTTGCTGGAAAGAAAAAAAAATTAGATATAAAATATACAATATCTCAAAGCGTTACAGTTAGTTTTCTTGATTATTCTGATTACATATAAATTTATATTTATAAAAAAAAAAAAACTTTTGTCAGATAATAGTTACTACATTTTGTATTTATTCTTTTTTCATTTACCTTATTTTATCTACAGTCGGTAACAAAAGTGTTCGAACACTAGCAAAAATTCCTAAGTAAAAAAAGTACACTTTATACGGTTTTGTTAAATAAATCCTTGTCGAATCCTGTTCTTAGTCAGTGTAAGAACACGATTCGACAAGGATTTATTTAACAAAACCGTATAAAGTGTACTTTTTTTTACACAGAAATTTTTGCTAGTTTTCGGACATTTTTGTTACCGACTGTATCTAGTGAAAAAATTATTGAATAGGGTCAAAATTTCTAAATTAAGATTTTGCCTTATTATTAAATTTAGAATTTACATGAATCTGAAAATCATGATTTTAATGGTTGAATTTTGTGTATGTATATGCGTCTCTCAGTAAGTCTATACAGTCGGCAGCAAAAGTATACGAGCACTATCAAAAATTCCTAAGTAAAAAAATACACTTAATAGTGTTTTGTTAAATAATGCCTTGTCGAATCATGTACTTAAACTGACTAAGAATAGGATTCGACAAGGATTTATTTAACAAAACTGTACTAATTGTACTTTTTTTTTACATAGGAATTTTTGCTAGTGCTCGAATACTTTTGCTACCGACTGTATACCTGTCTGGATGTGGGACTGTTATCAGCATAATTCAAGAACAAATATCAAACAAAAATTTAAATTCGGTATCATAAATCTATGTAAAATAGATATGCCACATGAAACATTTTAATGAAATTGAACAAAAGGTTCGTGTATAGCGAGATACAAAAATATTTAAGTACATTACGTGAATAGGTGAATACATTTGTAAGTACAGTTTAAAATATTTAGAATGCACTAGACAAAATAAAATTGATATTTATACTTTTGTCCACAAAACCATATTTCGTATAAAACATTATATGAAAAATATTTATCTTTCAATTACAGGGCAATATAATGGAATTTTAGTATATTAGTGCTATATATTTTTAAATAGTTCGAAATTTCAATTTGTGTACCTTATTTATTTATTTGTTCATTTATTTCGGCTGTATTGTGCTGATATCAAGTTCATTGTTTGGTAGGCATATAATTTAAAATAAAATACAGGGCTATACTCAAAATTACTTCAATAAGTTCCAGATAGTGATGTGGGTGGAAGATAAGATTCAAATTTTAATAAATTCCTTAATTTTTAAACATTAAAAACTATTATTGTCTCTAATTTATTTTATTTTTCATTCTAATTAAAAAATTTCTTTTTTAAGCCTTACATATATGTAGCATTTTTTATACGTAAACCTACCGTCCAAAAAGAATTTTTAAAATATACAAATGTAAAATACAAAATATTTTTTCGTCAAATTCTGAATTCAAAACAGTTTAGTAACTCTTATTAATTTTGTTAAAATTATTATGATTTATGAAATTATATTTATAAAGACCGATAAATAAAAACATTTACAAAAATTTATATTCCATCTTTCCTGCGTTTATCTTTCTTTACAAATCGTTCTTAAGTTGTAATGAAAGAAAATAAATTATTCTATACCATAATGCTTTAAATAAATAAATCTTCGACAAAATATGTTAATTAGTCTCTTATTTATATATATTTGCGACGTTAAATGTTTCCTTGTTGTATCTGAAAGAATCCTTATCTCGAGCGAAATAATTACAATTCTAGTAAATTCTAGAAAAAGAGTTTTTCTGAAATGTAAATAGGGTATATTTAAAATAAAACTGACAGTAGTGGGAAAACAGTTTCTGAACCATTCATCTTCATGAAAAATGTTTATCCGCTTTCTATACAGAATCTCCGTTTACGTCTCTCGGGAAACGAAAAGTTTACATTTTATCTGAAATTCTAAATTTGTTTTCAAGAAGGGACCGAAGAGAAAATTTTAGAAATTAAAAAAAGAGAAAAAAAAAATCGAATTAAAAGTATGATTTATGAGTTTCATCAATCAAAATTTTAATGTTATTTTTTTTTCTTCCTTTAAATACATATTCCTTATGGTAGTTGTTACATTGAAGTTTTTGCTAAAGGCTTTTAGGATCTTGCAGCACTAAATTTTATACATTTTTCTGTGGTGTTTTAAAAAATAGTTTACTAAAATCTTACATAAGTTGATTTTTACACCTATAATGGAATTTACTTTAATAATTTTTAATGAATTTCATCTGCTTATCTATGCATTTTTTATAAAAGCATATGTACTTAGCAGTTGGTAACAAAAGTATCCGAACACTAGCAAAAATTCCTATGGAAAAAAAGTACTATTTATACGGTTTTGTTAAATAAATCCTTGTCGAATCCTGTTCTTAGTCAGTGTAAGAACACGATTCGATAAGGATTTATTTAACAAAACATTATGAAGTGTACTTTTTTTACACAGGAATTTTTGCTAGTGTTCGGACACTTTTGCTACCGACTGTACGTCTCTAACAACATTCGACAACATACACAACGATATAACTTATCGTGATTATTTTAAGTAATGAAAGACATTTTTTTTTTTTTTTTGCAAAAAATATTTAGGTTTTCTAAATTTATCTTACCAGAACTACTTTACATGCATAACTTTTTTTAAATAAATAAATTAGTTTTGTTTAGCTATTTTTTTTTCTTTTGTTTCAATATCAATGTGCAATATAGTATTGTTTATGCATAATCATTTTACCATAATTGCTTTTATGACTTTCTTAATATTATCTTGATTATGATACAACCATCATTGAATTACTGAAAGTATAACACCAGTATTTTGCCAACTGATATACAGTCGGTAAAAAAAGTGTCCGAACACTAGCAAAAATTCCTATGCAAAAAAGTGCACTTTATACGGTTTTGTTAAATAAATCCTTGTCGAATCCTTGTCTTATTCAATGTAAGAACATGATTTGATAAGGATTCATTTAACAAAACCGTATGAAGTGTATTTTTTTTACACAGGAACTTTTGCTAGTGTTCGGACACTTTTGTTACCGACTGTATGTGTCAATTTTATGATTTTATATAGCTTGAAAATACAGTATTTTTAAAACATTTTCATATTTTTCCACAAAATTAAAATAGGAATTTTTAATGCGTTAGTGCTAACAAAATGTAAAAGGTTTCTTTATTTTCATTTTCCTTATTAGTTTTATACCTAAAAAAAAAATTAATTATTTTTCCAAAATAACAATAATAACAATAATAATTTACATATATCAAATAGATAACTTATGCGACACTAGTAAAACATTAAGTGTGATTTACTTTGGTATTTTTCTTTTTTAAGCTCTAAATCCACGCTGCGAGGAAGTTTCTTATATTAATTTTGTTTTTAGTTTTTTCTATAATAAGATGTATCTTCTTTACTTCCATTTTTTTAAATAAAACGTTTATAAAAAAATAATAATTGTTTTTAGTTTTGTTTTAGCTATAGATTTTTTATTAGCTAAGCTATGTTTGCATACACTTAATCTCATACCTCATAATCTCTCATTTTATCTCGGATCTGGTGCAAATCGTAACACACGCGGGGCAAATTGTAACAGACACGAAAGAAATACACTAATAATAAAAACTTCAATATTTCAAAATGTTTTTGTTATAAATTATTTAATAACTTAATTTTTTAAAGAAGGCAATTATTATTTAATATTAATTTATACCTATTTGGTATAGTAACACTGAATGATATCAAATGTATTATAGTAAAATAAAGATAAAATTAAATATCTAATCAACATAGAAGTCAGTCTTAGAGCTGATTTTAATACAAATACGTGATATATTGTTTCCTCTCACACGTTTAACGTGTGCCTACATTTTGTAAATTATGCATTATACCCATTCGTCTGCCCCAGAGAGTGTGTAGGCATCTCCAGAAGCTACATAAATCCACTCCTCGGGTTCACAATCTGTGTATGGAGTTAAAATCATTTTATTTATATTTTTACCCTTTCTTTTCTTTTCTTTTGTTTTTCCTTTAATGTTTTCCTTACTCTTTTCTTTCTCTTTATGTTTGTATTACTTTTTAATTATCTCTTCAAAATATTTTTCAAATGCTTTTCCTGCGGGAGATGGGTGTCTAATATTTGTAACTTTCTGAAAGCTTTCATCTGTAGCCGAATCGTGTATATCTTGACCCTTTGAAGTGCTTTCAGATTTCTTTTTATAGTTCCTCCTTGTTAACGGCCCTCTTCACTCACCGTCGCCGGAAGCCCGAGCCAATGTTATTCTATGGGGAAATTTTCTTTACAAAAAACTTATTAACTAATACATATTTTTAAATTCTGTTTTCACATTCAGAAAATTCCCAACTGTTAAATTGACGGACCATTTTAAAAATGTATTTTTTTTATTTTTAATATTTTATTTCGAAATGGCAAAATGAAAAAAATTCACATATTGAAAATTCGTATTTTGCAGCTTCAAAATAAAATATAAAAAATTTAAAAAGTAATTTTTTAGAAAAGATGCGTCCATTTAACAGCTGGGAATTTTCTGAACGTGAAAACAGAATTTAAAAATATGTATTAGTTAATAAGTTATTTGTAAAGGAAATTTTCCCGTAGAATAACATTAGCATCGGCTTCCGGCGGCGGTGAGTGAAGAGGGCCCTTAAACAAGAAAAACACATTCACAGAATAAATCATAGAATAAATAATTTGTTTGTTAACATTTAAAATAGAATGTCTAATTACATAAATGTTACAACTTGCCCCAGTATTTTGTTTTAACTTGCTCCATCATATGATTTTGAACGTTTTGTTTATTCATAAAAAAATATAACGATTTATACAAAAAAATAAACATGCATTTTGGAATTTACACATAGACAAAATAAATAGCTGTAAACATCTCTTTAAAATATAAATTAACGTACTTTTAATCAAAATTTATGAAATATGTTTTTTTTCTACTAACTAGTTAAAGTGAAGCACGTGTACATGATCTCTCATTAACCATTTTTAGGGAACACCGATTGTTCTTACACAATAAAGACCGTAATAAGAATTACGTTTATCGAAATATCTAATAAAAACTGTTTCAAACTTTTTTACAAATTGTGTGTTACTTCTTACCTCAGTTACAACTGGCCCCTAGCTCCCTACTGCACTAGTGAACAAATCATGAAATATATAACCATTATTATTAAATACTTCTTAAACAGTAATTAAAATTTTATCAACTATTTATTAAAAAAAGAAAAAATCCTATTTTTAATTAATTATTTCTTTCTTTATTTTTATTCATTTATTTATTTATTGTGAAGGGGGGGGGGGTTTACAAAATAATCAAGTACAGGGAAGGAAAACTGTGATTACCTTTGAATTTTAAACATATTTATATATTTCATTTACATATTTTTTTCAATATTTTTCACAACTGACAAAACAAGCTAACATAATATCTGTCTGTTTGTTTTTATTTATTTATTTATTATTATTATTGTGTATGTGTGTTTGCTTGTATATGTGAGAAAGTTTTTTTTTTTCATAAAAATCATATTAAAAACATTTCAAGATGAACATATACATTTATTACGCATATTTATATCATATAGTATATAATTTAAAAAAAAATATATTTTAAATGTACCCGTTCATTATATATACTAGCTTCTTTTCAAATATTTGCTTCTGAAAATGTTGCAAACACAACCACATACATATGTATATTATACATTTGTTTTTTTAACAAAATACGTCGATGAAAAATTATTTTTAATGTATACATATCAGTAGGTAGAAATATTTGTATTTCATTATCCCTGAAAGAATATACAATTAAAAACAAAACTGACAAAACACATATAGCATCATTTTATTCTAAAATGCAATAAGATATAAAATCAAATCCTTCATTCCTTTAAATTGCTTCGTTTTAAAATAGATATTCATCCACATTAAACGGTCTATTGAATGAAATATTTCCATCCTTAGAGGAAGAAATACGAGTGTTTAACATAACAATCTGAGGAAGCACTAAAGGTGGCGTAAGGCAGCCGCAAGAGACATTTCCTATGGAATTTAAGGGATTTATTTCGACTTCAACAGATTTACTTTTCCGAAGATGGATGGTGTTTCTGTTTTGTTTACTATACATTTAAAGATTACAATGGAAAGAGGAAAAGCAAATTATCCATCTGATGGGTATACATTTACCTGTCTTTCAAATAAAGATTTCGCTTATGATAAAGATGCAGATATTGTGATTGAATGGGATCTAAGCGTTAATAGAATTCAATCCTTAGAGAAGAGTAAAAAAGAAAAAGAAAAAATAAGAAGAAAAAAAAGAAAATAGAATTTATTTTTATTTATTTGTAATGAATCAGCCTGAAATTAATATTCCTTTCTTTCTTTTTCTTTTTTTCTAACACATTCAGGGATGGAACACGGGCGCAGAATTCATACCACTATCAATGTAAGAAAATTTTCTACTTCTTAAATCAACGATATTATAGGTAGAGAAATTTCGTAAACGGATTCCGGTATGAATTCTGCGCCCGTGTTCCATCCCTGCACATTCCAATAAAGTTAAAAATTATTTACGATTTCGGTTCATCTGTTTCTCTGTTTGTCCATTATGTATTTGGTACAAAGCTATATAGTTACAAACCTTTCAACTGAAGATTTCGTTTATGATAAAATGCATATATTGGGGAAATTTAAGCACATATCACATTAATAAAATTCAATCCTGGGTAAAGAATAAAGAAAAAGAAAAAGAAAAGGGAGTATGTCGGAACATTGTTTTTAATATCGGATATCTAGCTTGACTGAAATTAATAAACGTTTTAACATTTTCCATCAATATTAAAAATTATTTATGATTTCGATTTTTCTGTAAGTTTGTTTGTCTAATCTTGATACAACGCTATATCTGATACAAAGCTGTATATTTACAATCCTTTCTATAGAAGATTTCGCTTATGATAAAAATGCAGGCATCATAAAAGGATGTAAGCCTTCATCTGTAATGAAATTCAAACCTGGTAGAAAGTTAAATAAAAACTTAGAAAAAGAAGTTTGACAATATTCGGTTTTTATACGCAATCGAGCTCGATTAAAATTAATAAATATTTTAAATAATTACCAACAAAGTTTAAAATTATTTATGATTTCAATTTGTCTGTCTGTTTGCGCAATCTTTATTTGATACAAAATTATCTATATACGTTTTTGCATTCCTTTTAACTGAAGATCTCGCTTTATGACAAAAGTGCAGATATTGTAATTGAGTGGGATTAAAACGTCCATTGTGTTAATAGAATTCAATCATGATAGAAGAATAAATAAATATATAGAAAGGAAATATGAATGCCTTATGTTTTTTATTTTCGATTCAGCCTGATTAAAATTAATAAATCTTTATATATATATATATATATATTTACCTTTCTTTTATTAAAGATATCGCTTGTGATAAAAATGGAGATACCGTAATTGAATTGGCATTAAGCAATAAAATTAATATAATTTAATCCTGATAGAAGAATGAATAAAAAATATAGAAAAATATAGAAAAATGTATATAAATAAATTGTGTTTTTCATTTACGATTCACCCTGGTTAAAAGTTAATAAATACACTGGTTCTCATAATTATAAGGACACCCGTTTTTCTACATTAACTAAACACCGAACACTATTATTAAAACAATTATATTTTTTATTAATTTGAATTTCATTAATAGACGATATTTAAAAGGTTTTATCGTTTTCTATCTCAAAAAACTTTAAATACTGTTAAAAAATTATTTTTCAGGCGTTCAGAATTATAAGGGCAGCTCGAATCTTAGTAATTTTTTTTAATCAGTTATTCTTTAAATTAATATTTTATATAGGGTCTCTTTTTAGGGTGAAACTGTCAGACATTCTCTCTGGTATATATATATATATATATATATATATATATATATATATATATTTAATATTCAATTTCAATACCATTTCATACAGCATAGATGATATTCTGAATACATTTAAGCTATTTAAAATTGCTTTCCACTTGCATGCACTTTCCTAATATGATAAGTTAAGGTTTTCTCAACTTTTAGGCCACGGGAAAGGCAATAATACAGAAGTTTCTTTCTTCAAACTATTTTCTGCTGCTCTAGAAGTAGAGCAAAAATATAAGTCTTGTTGGAAAAAAAATTATTACTCCCCCCCCCCGCTTCTTCCCCCCACCTTACCCACCCCTCTCTAAAATCTAACATAAATCTGAGAATTCAACGTTTAAAATTTGCGGATATTCTCTTCATGCTCATAATAATAGAAAAAATTTACTAAATTAATTCTGCCTTCAGTAGAAACAGCTCCCCAGTGTGAAGGAGTTTCGGCACATACATTCACTTTTTAATCTATTTCCTTTGAAATTTTGAATAATTAAATTATTTTATTTTTCATGAGAAAATTTCGTTTTAAAATTAATTTTATTTCATATTTTATTTCATATTAGTTTTCCGAATCCTAATGAAGTTTACTTTTTGATTCATAAAATAAAAGAAATGAATTGTATTATATACATTAATTACTAATATTTAATATTTATGTTTTAATATATCAAAAGGTATATATGTGTGTATATGTTTCACTTTTTTTTTTTTTTTTTTTTTTTTTTTGTATTTTGAATGGTTTTAAATTTTAAGTATAAACAATGAATAATTTTACTTTTCGAGGTATAACAATATAGATATCTCAAAATTTTTAAAGAATAATTATACCTCCTAATTACATATTTCTCAGTAACGGGGTAGTTTTATTTTTATCCCTGATTGTGCATGATTATATATATGTTTGCATAATTAATTTTATAATTTTGAATATTTACTTGGATTTATAACAATAAATAGTTGAGGTTTTTCAAATAATAATAAGGTGGTTATGCAGATAATATTTTTAACCCATAGTGGGTCCAGTTTATATGTATTGTTGATGGTGATATTTTCATACCGGTTTATTTAACATTTTCGTTGAAGTGACATTATTAAGGATAATTGAAAATAATAATAGTTTGAATTATGCTCTCATTTGAATATTAACAATGCTTGTCATCACTGGTAGATATGAATACACATATATATATATTTTTTTTCTCTTTCTTTTCTTTCATGTTTTGAGAAAGTGTGGTTGCTTAGGCAACTTGATAATAACTAGTGTATTATTTTCACTTTAATTTCTCAAAATTTTCTCACAAAATACATTTGTCACATATTTTTTTATTATCATTCTGCTAGTGATGACATTCTTTTTCCTTAAATTGACAAATACATGTTGAGGTGCTATTTTGAGTTTTGTTTATATGTTAAAATACTGCTATTTTATTTATATGATTTATAGTTTACTTGAGTTTCTTGAATATTCATACGAGGAGCTTTGTTAAAATAAATAGCTTGATAGAAATACATATAAATATTTTTTTTTTTTTTTTTTGGTTTTCTTACTGGAAATTTTTGTTTAAGATAAATAATTGATTATCAAGAGAATCTTTAAAATTGACACTCATATTATATATTTGTATCTCATTTTTATCATATGCATATTTTTAGTCTTTTACAAACCTGCTACGGGTCTTCTCATAATTCTAGTTATTGAATATTTTTTCATTAATCTTATAAATTCTTAAATTTTTAATGCAAATATTTCATTTTGTTAGTCAAAATTTAAGATAATTTTTTTTATTCTTGTGAAGTTGTAGTGTTTTACAGAAGAACTTATACACCTTCTCTCGGGTACTCTAGGGTGTGTGAGTTTTTTTACTGTTTTGTTATCCATTGTCCAGACAATATTTTCGGCTGCACCGATTTATGTTTTTTTAGTTCCCCATCATACTATAGGTATGGGGAACTTAGGTAATCGTGAAAATTTTCGACCTCGGTTTTTTTACTTTTCTACACGTTTTCAGATGTGAGGAATCCGAAAATGACAAAATTTGAATGGTGTCTGTCTGTAGGGTGTCCGTTAGTTCGTTAGTTTGTTAGTCTGTGTACACGATATCTCAAGAAAAAATTGTCGCAGAGAGGTCAGATCAGTTTTAAAATATTACTTTCGACACTGGCAAGAACACTATTCATTTGCAACATTCGATTTTAAAAACTTCGTAAGTTATTAGAAATTTACGATTTTCTTAACATGGGAGAATAGGACAAAAATTCACTTAAACGTGCATTAAATGTGCAGTATAGGGGAAAATTTCACATAAACGTCAATTTTGAGCGATATTTTCATCGTAAAGATGTCAGACTACTTTTGAAATATTATTTAGGACACTGGCATGAATATTAATAACTATGAATTTTCAAATCTAAAAATTTCGTAAGTTATTGGAAATTTACGAATTTCTTAACATGGGAGAATAGGACAAAAATTCATTTAAACGCACATTAAATGGAAACTTTTTACTGTAAAAATGTCAGACCAGTTTTAAAATATCAGTTTTGATGCTGGAATGAACATCAGTAACTATAAATAGGCTACTTTGAAAATTTCGCAAGTTATTGGAAATTTACGAATTTCTTAACATGGCAGTATAGGATAAAATTTCACATAAACGTCAATTTTGAGAGATATTTTCATCGTAAAGATGTCAGACTACTTTTGAAATATTATTTAGGACACTGGAATGAATATTAATGACTAAGAATTTTCCAATATAAAAATTTCGTAAGTTATTTGAAATTTACGAATTTCTTAACATGGCAAAACAGAGCAAAATTTCACATAAACGTCAATCTTGAGGGATATTTTCACCGTAAAGACGTGAAATCAATTTCGAAATATTATTTAGGATACTTGCATGAATATCATGGACTATGATTTTTCCAGTGTAAAAAATTCGTAAGTTATTTGGAATTTACGATTTACTTAACATGTCAGAATAAGGCAAAATTGAGCATAAACTTCCATTTTGAGGATCGTAAATACATTAGACAACTTCAAAATTACATTTATGATATTTGTTTGAACATGATTGAATACAAATATTCTAATAGGAAAATTTCGTAAATTATTCGTAATTTACGATTTTACCAACATAGCGAAATTGTAAATTTTTCATATAAATCTGAATTTTGAGGATTGTTGCATTGGAAATAGTAGCATGAAAACTAAACAACGGAATTGACCCTGATAAAATAAATTAATAGATTAGAATAAGATAAATATATCGAAGTGAACGGTGGATAGCCTATTAGGCGGGGTTTTCATTCTGTCACTGTATCAAGCTTTTGTCAAATTCATTTCTTTTAACATGATTATATCTCTCAAACTAGAAATTTATGAGAACATAAATATGATGGGAAACTGAGCAGAGTCCACCTACGCCAACTAGTTTTATTTATTGACAGTGAATGACGAGACATTTTTGTGAAACATTGCAATTTCTTTCAGATATTTTTTTTCAATTAATTATTTTTGGCCCTATGATTGGAAATTTATTTTAATTGGATAAATTGCTTTTTGATACTTCTTTAAAAGTAGTAATGGCAATGAATTATTTAGGGTAATAGATAAATAAAGAACAAACAAATAAAATTTAAAACTTGTGCCAATTCATGGTAACATATTTAATCATATGGGTTTGAAATTAAAAGGAAAATCATATGCCATTATGTATTAGTTATTGAATTTTGTTTTCAAATAATGGTTTTGTTTACACATACACGAGAAAACAAATAAAGTTAAAGAGTCTTTATCACATTTTTTAATCAATGATGCAGAATGTTGATTATAAATTTCTTGCTCTTTCATATTATGGATTAAAAAAAAAAAAAAAAAAAAAAAAAAAAAATATATATATATATATATATATATTATTGCACTTGAACATATTTTTTTAATTTTCTTTCTATAGTGATTTTTTTTTTCAATTTACAAACACTGTAAATCATTTTTAAGGATTCACATGAATGTGTAATTTTTCGAGATACAGATGTTTTGGTAACTGTACATATATACACTTATATTTTATTTATTTTAGTACATACATAATACCACATACACAATTTATTACAAAAAGTTTCATAAATAAGTTTCACAAATGCTTCATTTTTTTGTTTAATATAATTGTTTATTCTTAATGTAAAATCCTTATAAAATAAAGGGAACTATTCAATTTTATACACTATAATATAAATACACTTTTAAGGCAACCTTGCATGTAAATCTAGTCATACTAGCCTTGCTATAGGGTTACTTTTGTTAAATGCACATAGGTGCACTTCACACACACATTTATTTTCTTTCTCAACATAAAAGTAAACATTTCTAATTCAAATACAATTTTGTTTGACAACTTACAGCATTGATTTTTTTTATTCTTTAAATGACACTTATGTTTTTATTTATTTTTATTTATTCTCTACATGTATATGGCATATTTTGTAAATCTGATTTAAATTATCAGTCTAAATTTATACATGGAATTTTTTTTTTTCACATACATTTTTCTCACTTACACAATGTTTAAAATTTTAGGAGAAATTTTTTTTCAGAAAAAGTTGCACCCCTTCAACAGAACACAGCCTATTAATTTTGATATTGCTGTACATAATATTTTTTAATTTTAATGGTGATAATACAGAAATGTAATGATATTAAAACTACACTAAACAAAATCTATTTTCTTGTCAGTATTTTTGTGCAATTTGAAATATTCATTTTTACCTGAACACTTGTTTATACTTTATGGGATTTGAAAATTTATTTTTATTGTTTTAAATTTCTGTGAAATATAACATTTAATTTACAACACATTTTATCCACAATGTTTAAATACTTTTATAAATGAAGTTTCATGTAAATCTATATTTATTTATAGTCTTGATTTAGCTACACTTTCATTTATTTTATATCACACACACACAGAGATTAAGTTTCTCACACATATTTTTAATTAACTAGAGAAATTAATGGTTGTATTGGTAGTTTTAGCTGATACGACACTATTTAAAATATTCATGGGATGATTAACCACCTTATTCGAAGAACTTTGCTACATAAAAACAGAAGGGAAGGAATAATTGCCCTGTTTTCAATGAACACAGTGTATGATGGTACATGCACATATAAAGAAAAAAATAAAAGGATTTTTTTTATTTTTATGGAATAGTCACATTGCTTGTAATGCTCTATTATGTACTTGTTTGATTGAAATCTAAACAGGTGCTTTATATTAACATATTATTCAGCACATTTATTCAGTTTTATATGTTTAATGGTGTGCTATGTGACACTTCTTTAATCGACAGAGACTTTAAAGAAAATAATAATAAGTGCACTTCCTGCTTGTAGCAATATTTTTGCTTTTATTTTACTGATCAGTTTATTATTATTTAATGTGTGCAGTTCCCCTATGTGGTCTAGCTGTATCATATTTTCATTAAGGAGGTATATGCAGGATATACATGGCTATTTATGCTATGGTTATGAAAAAAATAATGAATATAAAAAAATTCCTGCTTTTTATTATTTAAGGGCCCTTCTTTTCATTTTCTCATTGCCTGTTGGCTTTCTACATTTTGTAGATTATTATTTTTATTTTTGTCGACATTTTATTTTTATATTTTTACATACAGATCTGTTTTTATAAAAAAAAATTCTTGAGGTGACTGAAGTTAAAAAAAAAAAAAAAAGAAAAATAATAATGGTAATAATAGACAATTTGTATGTGTTTTAAAATAGACAAATAATTTTTAAAGTGTGGGTGAATATTCAGAATTTTTCTTGTATCATATTGAAGGTGTGCATTTGACTAACATAATTTATTTTTCAGAATCCAATTTTTGCTGTGACATATACTTGTATTATCAACAGGGTTTCTTACAGATTTTTATTAAGGACCACAAGTATTGAAATTTTTAATTTTCATTCTTTAAAATTTAAAATTTGTATTTTTATGAATGCTTATTTTAATTACCACCCTTGCATTTGGTGACGACTAAATGCAATGGTGAGGGTATGAGATGGTAGATTAGTTGGCTTGGTGGTTGGCCACCACTGGGTTAACAGTTGTTTATCTTACATCTCATGGCAGTGGGTATATTTTCTTTTCAAGATTAATATTTTGTGCTTTATAATTTTAATAAAATATAAAGAAATAGAAATTTATATTTTTGGTTTTTTAAAAAAAAAAAAAAAAAAAAAAAAAAAAAAAGGTTTCTGTTGATATTGATTTTAATATTGTCATTTTAATTACACAGAAGCAACATGTTCATTTTTTACAAACTTAATAAGTTTTCATTTGTCAACAAATGCTTATTTAAAGTAAATACAGATATAGGTCTCATTATTACAAAATGATTAAATAATGTTTCTTGCAATTATTTAAGGCTAGTTGCATTCAATAACACTTACCTTTTCTTTTATGATAGAGAGAAAAAATAGTATTTTATAGTATGTCAGTTGTGCTTGCTCCATTTCTAGATCCTTAAATCCTTTGGCATGAGTTTTTCTCGATTTTTTTTTTTTTTTTACAAAATTTTCTTCCATAATCATTTTTCACATACACACGACATAAATATGTCTTGTCAGAATGCTTGTTGTGACACTTATGATTGCACAACCTGTAAGCCTCTTCTGATTTTTCTTACACTTTTCTCGGTATGTGATCTTGTCATGGCCTCACAAACCATTTGGCAATTTCACTGTCTGATGAGACACACATTTCCCCTGGATTTGCACAAGTACTTTTGATGTTCTCAATATTTTAGACTTTTGTTTTGGTTAATAAAAGATTGATGTTGATAAAATGGTAATAATAGTTTAAAAAAAAAATTGATTAAAATTAAAAACTTTATTAAATTATTTTCTTTTCTAATGTTAATTTAGTTTTTCTTGCAGAGGATTGTATTATACAAAGTCTACATGAGATGTGTTCATATTGTTGTCACCTGATGTATTATGCACGATTTTTACACTTTTCTATTTTCTGTTCACATCTAATAATATTGTTGTTTCATGAAAAAGATACATAATAATGTTCACAAAATTTTAACACAATGATTTAAGTTTCATTTTTATGTAAACAGAATTATTTTGATGTTTTTATGTAACATTATATTATTCATTTTACTGTTTAAAAATTAAGGGATATTTTTATTGTATTATGATATATATCATTTGTGTTAAGTGAGCGAGAGGTTTTTTTTTTTTTCTGGTTGTGGGGGAGGATATGTGTGAAGGAGTTTCCACACATACATTCACTTTTTAATCTATTTCCTTTGAAATTTTGAATAATTAAATTATTTCATTTTTCATGAGAAAATTTCGTTTTAAAATTAATTTTATTTCATATTTTATTTCATATTAGTTTTCCGAATCCTAATGAAGTTTACTTTTTGATTCATAAAATAAAATAAATTAATTGTATTATATAGTTAATTACGTAAACCAGATTAAGATAAATCTTTTTAAATCAAAACTTCATTCATTTTGGAATTATTAATAGAACTCATATATTAAAGATTTCGTTTTTATTTAGATTTTAAAATGTAATACTTTATTAATAACTTATCATTTGAGAGATATAAATTAGCTTAATATTTTTATAAAAAAAACTGTTCTCGGGTATTCCAGAATTAATGTTTCGACACATGTAATAATTTACTTGTGTTTACGCAATATTAATGATTTCAGTTAATAACGGTCATTCTCTACTCAACCTGATGCAATAGATTTTAACTGACTCATATAAAAGTAATTATCTATTTCCTGTTTCACAGTACTCATAAATCACCTCATTCTCTTGGCTCTACACAAGCGCGCCAACGATAGGGTTAATATTTTCCAACCGCCTCTAAAAATTTTAAAAGCTTATATGCATTTCAATTCTCAAACAAAGAATCACACTTGGCGTTTATTTGGCGACAGCTGGGTCATGTGATTCGCAGGCTTGCCAGATTTGGCTGAGCAAGTCGTGCACTCGGTTTGCTCTCCCCACACACTTTACGATAATATCTTGACGTGAATACGCGATAAAAAGTTACCTCTCTCTCACGGCATTTGATTTGGAGCATATCCCTGAAATTCATTAAATAGTTTTTCTAAGTATTTAAATAAAGAATTAGTTGCCTCTTGAATCTGTTTTCAAGTAATTTTTTTGAATTGTTTTCTTTCGAATCTGGAACACTGTACTAATCACGAGCCTCCTTCAAGATTAACAAAAAACAACGTTATACCCAGAGCACCATAGATCCACCTTTAAAATGCCCGATTTATATCTGCCTTTAAAAAATCTGCAATGTCTTCTGCTCTCTTCAGATCGTGCCAGTAACTGTTAAAACCATTTGGTTAATCAATAATACAATGTTTTTCATCCGAAAATGCAACATTTTACCATTTCATATTGCCTTTATTCAACTTTAACACAGACGTTCTTTCCTCCATTACATGCTTATTGATTATTACAGGTTTTTATTCATTTCAATATATTATTAATTATTTTAAATATGCATAAATGCGGACCCAACCTTTCATTAAAAATTACGAGCAAATTCAGCAGCAGTCATTCTGAGTAGAACAGTAAGAGGAATTATGAGTCTTCGATCGCTGTAAAACAACTCTGAGTTTGCATCAGATCTCTCTTCTATCATTCAATCGGCCTTAATCCTCCAACCAACCTCTCTTCTATCGAACCAGCAGTTCAACGTTTGATCACATTTCTTTCAGCAATTTTTGATCTTCGAATTTCATTAGAAATACGACTGATTGAAATTATCCCTCCACTTAAAAAAACACATTTATCATACTTCACTACATGAACGTTCTTTTTTTTTTTTTTTTTTTTTTTTTTTTTTTTTTTCGAGGAATTATCAGTAATGTCCGTCCAAGAAAAATTGAAGTCATATATATGAATTAATCCACCCTAGTAGTTAAAAAATTCGCATGTCAATTGTAATTTATCCGCTAGTAATTTAAATAAAACGAAAAAATTTTGACTGTCCCCATAATTATGAACAGCTAAAAACGTGGAGAAAAAAAAATTTTGCACTATTTTTTATTAATTTTGTTTCATATTAAAAAAATTATAACAGTTTTTGTTTTTAGAATACTAGATATATTAAGTGCACTTAGTATAATCTTGTTCACAATTATTTTTACATTAGTTATTTCAAAACATAAAGTGTCCTTACAAATATGAGAAGGAGTGTAGACATTAAGAGTACAATACATAACTGAATTTAATTTTTCTAAAAAACAATACGGTATATTGATAAACGGTATGGATATATTTTAAATAAATAGACAAAAAGACTTCTTCACACACCATAAATTTTAATTAAAACCACCAAAAATTAATGGATATATTTTGTTACTTCCCCATCATACTATAGGTATGAGGAACTTAGGTAATGATGAAAGTTTTTCGACCACGGTTTTTCGAATTTTTTTCACGTTTTCAGGTGTGAGGAATTCGAAAATGACAAAATTTGTATGGTTTCCATCTGTAGGGAGTCTGATAGTTTGTTAGTATTATCAGTATTGGATAATCCTGATAATAAAACAGGCAAAGAATATAAGAAGCTATGTGTGATTTTTTTTTTTTTTTTTTTATTGTTATTGTTTTTATTAGCGTTTTTATTTGATTAAAATGAATTAAACATATTAACACTTTCCAACAATGTCAAAAATATTCATGAATTTGGGTTAGTCTACCTGTCTGATTGTTGAATCTTTATTTGATACACAGTTTTGTATTTAACTGTCCACCAAAAAAGATTTCGCTTGTGATAAAAGTGCAAATATTATATATAAATTGGTTCTAAAGCATTCATCATCTTGGTAACATTTTGTCACGATCGAAAAAATAAATAAAATTTTAGGAAAATTAAGAATGGATTAATTTCATATTTTCTTTCTAACGTAGGTTAGTTAAAATCAATATGACTGCTTAACACTTGCCAGAAATGTGTATGAATTCGGTCATCCATGTATGTTAATTCTCTTTTTCGTAAATGTAGTTTTCGTAAAGGTTGGTTCGATGGGTTTTTACGTCGAACTAGTGCTGCACAATTGGCAATTAATGACGGTTTGGGACTCACTCCTAGAGGTGGTCCTGATACATGACATCACAATTTTGACCCTCCACGGAAGGGATGGCTCTCCCGCTTCGGTAACCTCCAGAGCTGTGTAATTTTTTTATGGGAACGCGGAGGACATTACGACCACGATAGATTTTACATGAACCAGACACCATTAGTGTGCACGACGACGGTCTTTGTCCGGCCCTAGTACCGAACCTGCAAACTTCTAATTACGAGCCCGGTTTTATTCCGACTGGGCTACCGCGGCCCAGTTTTCGTAAAGAAAATGCCGTAAGACAGGTGTACGTCATTCAAGTTTAGTATATCGTGATTTTATTGAAAATAATAAAAAATAATAGGACTTATTTACGTAACAGGACTCGCAAATAAATTTTAATCTATTGCGGTTTAACTAAGGGATTTATTTCAAACATGCTTTAATGCATTTATACCACACAAAACCTAAAGATATGTACAATACCGAGATGCACAGAACGATGACTACAATAGAATTTACCATGATTAACATCAATATTTGTTTTACATAACTACACAAAATACAAAATATAGATTCATCATACAAATTATTGAATGCTCATTTTCAATTATATTGTTAAATTTCTTTTATATCAGATTTAAGTACACTATATGATGTCTGTGAAGTGTTTCAGACAATAGTCAGGACAACAGCCAAAATATATATTTTATACATCTCTTTAAAAGTGAAGCTAGATGTAGTTTTTGAAAGAAATCTTTAAACATAGCTAAAAATGAAATAATTTACAAATTGTCAACAAATCATACTCATTATGATTTAAATATTATAGCGGATAAATACAGTTGCACAGTGTTTTAAAAACTATGTAAACAACTTCATTTCCTTTCTTTTTCATTATTACATAAGTTTTTTTTTTTTTTTTTTTTTTTTTTTTTTTTTCGATTTTATGTGTTGAGAACATTGCATGAAAGTTTTAACATCACATATTACTATTTTATACAAATTATTTTAGTCATATTTAAAAGAAAAACGAAAAAAAAAGAAGAAGAAGAAGAAGAAAAAAAAGGAACAAAAAAAGAGAAACGCACACGATGATAACGGAAAGATGGATTATCTAAGATTAATGATGTTTTGCAGTTTTGATTTATTCCACAAAATACGGTTCTTTTTAATTTTTATTCTAAAATATATATTTTCTATTCTGCTGCCTAAATGAAATAGATGATAAACAGATAAATCATCAACTACTCTGAGTAAGATGAATTATCTAACATTCATGACGCTTCGTAATAGTTGCTCTACAAAATATAGGGCTTATAAATCTTATTCTAAAACATATATTTTCCATTCTAGTGCATAAATTAAATGCGTAGAACCCCCTATAAAGAAACTCGATTTAAATACATTTAATTAATAATAGTAATAATGATAATAATAATAAATTTACTAAATATTTCTCAAAGTTTAAAAAAAATCAAATGATGGTTAATAACCAGTGTTTAAATTCCTTGATTGTCTGCTTGTCAGACACTACTAGAAAATGGATTAGGTCACCGTTGAGCAAAATCTGGTGGTCTGTTTTACAAATAAGCAAAGATTTATTTTAATTATTAAATATTTTTATTGAAAAAAGTGCATTTATGTGATGTATTAATACTGACATTTTTACAATTTAAATTGTTAAAGAGTTAAAAATAATCATATGAAAAAGTACCTTCTTTTGAAAACTAAACATGTAAACAAAAAAAGCTTTAAAATTATCACATTATAATTTTATATTTATTTCATTATTTGTTTTGACTATTTCTATTTTGCATAGACAATCTTATTCAAATGCATCAAAAAGCTTCAAACATGATCAATGGATGATTATCGAGATTTTCATGTATACTCTTATATCATTAAAATAGAATTTTACTCATATATCATTAACACAAATATATATTCATTTGAATTTAAATGCACTTCAATGCTAAAAAGAAGTTATAATCTTTTTACATTTTTTTAATGGTGGTGTTTGTTAAAGGTGCAAAACTTTACACGCAATAAAATTGGTTGAATTTCTGTAGGCCATTTCTGTTGAATGAACTTTTCCATAGCGGATCTGTGATAATAGTTACAGGCCAAATTACTCTAACATACACTAGTCCGTAAGACTAGTGACATTTTAAAAATCAATTCTAGTTCTGTTTTTATCTGCTAGTCTTGATGTTTAAGTGAAAGACTTTTACAGTTTTATAAGAGGAAAATAATAACATAAGTTTATATATTTAATATATATTAATAACAATAACATTAAATTGGATTAGAACATATTTAATGTATTAGAGTTATTTCAGTAACAATACACTCAGTACATCGTACTTATTATGAGTTTATTCTATGAGGTATTTGGCTTCTAATGTGCTTCATTTTACTTGCATTTGAAAATAGACACACACAGTCTGGAAACCCAATGTTTATTTTGCATAGTAAACATGTGTAAAATTGGGAATTTAAATTTTCATACTGAATTTTTCATACTTTCATATTCATCATTAGTACAATGTATCTATTATAACGATAAATAATAATGTAAAATTAATATAAAATAGATACATATTTATACTATAGATATAATTATCCAACAATACATTACAATATTATTTGAAAAAGTAATTTATCAAACGATGGGAAAATATATTAAAAAACCAAATCTAAATGTATCACAAAAACAAATATAATAATAATTTGGGATGTTACTTAAAGCCTGTTAAATTTAATTTAATAATCATTTCAAAAATCTACCACCATTAAAGATATTTTAAAATCTCATTAGTTATTTACATCAGAAACTACGAAAGAAGATTATAATTCCCTCTCGTGTATTCAGATGAAGCACGTAATTCATGAAACGTGCATTATCATCCTCATTAATTTTTCACATTCATTTCTTTTTAACTAGCAGCAGTTTTCAGAAAATGGAACTATGTCGTGACAACGTCGACATATTACAAAATTTTATAACAGTGTCTTTTATTTAAAGTAAGTTTTTCCATAAATATAGAATTTTAAATGATATATTTTTTCAGATTCTTGTGATTAAAAAATAATAATCCAGTAAATATGTTTTTTCAAATTTTTAATTCATTAGCTAAGAAGAATTTTTAGGTACTAAGAAAAGATAAATTTTAAAAGAATATTAATAATTTTGTATTCTTGCTCATATGTGTTACTTATATCTATGCTTATTCATATCAATAAATTGTACGTTATACATGTATGGAATATTTAGAAGAAAAAAATGTGATACTCTATAGTAGAGATTAAAAATAAGTTACGGATAATCTACGTTATTTGTTTCATAAAAAACCATTTTTTTTTTTTTTTTTTTTTTTGTAGGTATACAGAATGTTTAAAAATTATTTACACAGCTTTATATATATATATATGCGTATGTTATTTGTGTATTTCTTGCTTATTTACTCGTATATGCCACATCATGTCAACAAATTGCATAGTTTAACCCTTTGTATCCCACCGCAACTTTAAAGTTCCATCAAAATGAATTTCTCAATATAGCCTAAATTTACTACAGAATTTCATTGGAACTTCAAAGTCCCTATAGTTTAAGCTTTCCCTATAGTTAAGCTATAGTTCAAGCTAAATTTAATATGAGATGTTTTTCATGCAGCAAAGAAATATAATAAAAAATTTCAAACTATTCTTCCCAAAACTAGGTAATTTGGGATATAAAGGGTTAAGTAAAACTGTTTGAAATATTTTTTATTTTATTTTTTAATGTTTATACTTTGTATTTTAATTAATTACAATATGTATTTCTTCCGAAATTTTGATGTTTTTATTTATTGAAAAGTTATGATTTTTAATATCATCAGTAGTTATATTAAACATAAATAAACGCCTCTCAGTTGCTTTGTTAGCTATATTAATTTGTGCTCTGCTATTACTTCTATTTAAATTATATATATTACCGTTGAAATAAATTTATGACTAAATATCAGATTTAATGTTTTATGGAGGGAAAAATTTGGGAATGGAAGAGTTGAACATTTCCTCTTCATGTCCTTGAACAGTGATAATTGTCACGTAAATCTCAATTTTAATACCAAAAGTTGGGACATAATCCAAGGAATCCGAGTTGTTCGTTTAAATTAAAATATTTATTAATCACCATAATCATATTTGTAGAATTCGTAATTATTTCTATTAAGCTGTTGTCAATGAAATATCTTTACAAGTTTATTACTATTATTTTCTTTTCCTTGATATAAAATAATTAAATATATACTTATTTAGCGAATAACGAAATTGAAATTAAATTTCATGAAAAATTAAGATTTCACGGGCTAAAAGATTATGTTATAAATAAAATTCAATGTTTGAATGCGTGTTCGATATAGACTAAACAAGAACAAAAAATTATGCAGTTCGCATAAGTTGAAAAAATATTCTTACTGTACATACCCGTTGAATTGTTAAATCTTTAATGTATTTATTTCCATCATGACACATTTAGTATTACTTGTATCGCCCACTGGTCGAAACATGACCACTTTTTTGCAAGGCAAAGTAATTGCCTTCTTCTAAATTGCAACACATTTGCATCATTTGTTTGTCGATATGCACTCAAACTGAATCAGTAGAGTTTTACTTAATATATTTTTCTATGTTTGATACACTGTAGATGATGAGCCTTTCCTGAAATGAGAGGAAATCGCAATGCGAAAGCGCCGCCTGTTGGATGATATAGCCCAAAGGCTAATCGGCACGAATTCAAACCAAGGTCCAACCAAGTATCAAGTTCGGTTAAATCAAGCCCTTTGGTTCATAAAGTACAGTGTTCGAACTCAAAAAGACAGATATTTTCTAAAAATGGTCGAATTGAGTTCAGTAAATCTCCAAACGTGTAACGTCATCGAAAACCAAAAATCTAAAATTTTTCTGAATCTTATGCTCTCTTTTTTTATATGCAAAGGATAAAATAATATATATATATATATATATATATATATATTTAAATAAGTAGTTAATTTCAGCTAATTGAAATGCAAGGAAATTTTAAAACGTGTACATTCATCAAAAACCGGAAATAGAATTTTTTTCCTTATCTTCTACTTGCTTCTTATACACGTAGATGCAGAAGCTAGTAATAAATCCACATTTTTAAAAATAAGTAGTCAATATCAGTTAGCTGAAATACAAGAAAATCCCAAACAGTGTAAATTCATCATTTTTTTTTCCGTATTTTCTACTTTTTTACTATACACGCAGAAGCTAGAAAATATCCACTCTTTAAAAAATAAGTAGTCACTTTCAGCTAAATGAAATGCAAGGAAACCTCAATACGTGTAAATTCACCGAAAACCAGAAATGAAAATTTCCCCCCAAATCTTGTACTTCCTTCTTATGTATGCAAAAGATGTAGTAATAAATGTATATGTATACATATATGTATATATATATATATATATACATACATATATATATATGTTTAATAAAGTAGTCAATTTCAGTTAATTGAAATGCATTAAGTTTCAGTTTCAAAATATGTCTTCAAATTAGATCTGACGTAGATCATAAAAAAAAGAAAAAAGGAATTATAACTTAAACAAATTAGAGACAAAATAGAACTTTCATAAATCAAATCTTTTTTTCTTATTTCCGTATATATTCAACAGCATAAACTTTCTATTTATCACTCTTTCATTCAAATTTCTATCACTCTAATGGCTGTTGTCTCATATAATGAAAAATCTGTAGTCGAGAGTGCAGTGTTGCTACATCTGTACAAATTACTGTGTCTATGCTTTTATTTGAGTTTTAAGAAATTGCCAGATTTAACAACTTTCTACATTAGAAATTTTTTAATACAAAAGAATATGTGGTATAAACTAAAGTGATAAATGGTAACCCTGACATGGTTCAAAATGAGACATGTGATATTAACCATCTATGGATTGGTTTCCTTGGTTACAGCTTATTTTCAATAAATTTCTATGGCATCTTCTTGGAAATTGTACTTGGCGAACGTAACAACCGCCAATGTTTTGTTTACTTACGTAATTTAATTATTATTACTTTTTTTTTTTCTAAACAATTTTTTTTCAATTTTATTTCTTTTTATTTCGTGTAGTCAAAATTTAAGAGACAAAATATTTTAAAATAGTTGTGGAATTATTGTTTGTTTTAAATTTAGCTCTTTTAAAATTTTAACTTTTCTTTATAAACATATTAAAACTTTTTTGGGAAATAATGAAAAAAAAAATATTTTATTATTTATTATAATGTGAAATATCTGAAAAATTATTTTAAAAACAATTTATTTCGGTGAGGGTACTCAGGTGTTACCTAATAAAAATGATAGTTTGGCGAACTGAAATTTCAAATGCCAAAATAGCGATAAAGGGCATCAATATATTGGTTCATGTCACGTGATTCATGTTGAACTACGGATAGCTAATCCTTTATTTATTGAATCAACACTCTACTTTATTTATATAGTTGGAAATAAAGTGAAAAAATGCATAAAAAATAAAAATATTTTTAAATATCATATTGACATCGTAAGAAAATAATTTTTGTATTCTACAAATCTGGCTAATCATACTTTTCCACTGATATCTTCTTCAATCTTCTACTCGCATAATAATAAGTTAAAAGTGTACCACAAATTCATGTTTGCCTATTAATATGTAAATTATTGTTATTATTATTAGGAAAGAAGAGAACTCGCAAAAACTATTTTTATACCTTTTTATTTATTTTAAAGAAAATACACGTAGCAGTTTTTTTCTCTGTATTTCTCATGTTGAGATTTCATTTTCAGTATTCTGTTTAAAAAGATCAAGTGTACAAATGTATATTTTGTTTTAGCTTAAACAATCTCATAAAATCATATTTATGGATTTATTTACAAAAAAAAAAAAAAAAAAAAAAAAAAAAAAAAGTATTTTAAGGAGAGTTTTAAAGATAGACACAGACGGACAAAAAAAAAAAAAGACAAGTAGACTAATTGAAGTCATAATCATCTTTAATGATTTTTTAAAAGTGTTAAAATTTTTAATGCAAACGAAAATATAAGTGAACAGATTCGAATTTTAGCCCCTCTGTATATTTCTGATCTGTGTTGCCCTGTAAATCTTGCTGCTAATCGTACCATAATATACAGCATTTTTTTTTTTTTTTTTTTTTTGTGCATTTGAAAAATAGATAATTATTTCATTATGATTTGTGCAGTATAAAATTATTCAAATCTGTTTTATAAAAATGCCTCCTATACAGCGTGATGCATTAACATTCTTTTTGCTGTGCACTAGCCGTTGTATGTATACTATTTTCAATATGAAACATGCCATAGTAAATTTGAATAGAATAGATTAAACTGAAAAATTTCTGGTATTTGTTACGAATGTTACAGCGAGAACAGTCATAAACAATTTTCAACTTTCTTTTAAAAAATCTCTAGACCAATTTCTTAATGGAAAGCGTAGTACAGGAACCATTTCAGAAGGAGGGATGGAAGAGGAAATTATGCGTGCTGTGTTTTTAAATAAATTAAGAATTAATAATTTTAAAATAAATTTTAAGTAAATTTGGTTACAATTTATTAAAATGAATTAATAACTAACAATTTTAAAATAGATTTTATATTTTGGATATAATTTATTTAAAATTACAGCCCCCCCCCCCATGTTTTCCTTCCCTACCCTTCTTTTGAAATAGTTTCTAACCTATACTTTCCATTGGTCTACACTTCGAATGCGTCACTTTCAGTATTGTATTTATAATCGAGGCACTTTACACAAATTAACTTTCTGGGTTATGTCTTGAAGCATGTTTGCTTGGAAATATCCGGGATTTTCTTTCTTTCTTTTTTTTTTTTTTTTTAATTTTCCGAACACTATAGTGAGGAAAGTATTGTAATCATGTCAAAAATCCGAATTTGAGATTTTGATGTTTCTATACGTTTCGAGGTCCCCCGAGTCCGTTTCCAGTATTTTTACGATGATGTATGTATGTGTGTATGCATGTGTGTATGTCTGTGAGTGAACACGCTAGCGTCTAAACGCTTTGTTCGAATATGCTGAAAGTTGGTACGTATATTGTAAGTCACCATAGTACGAACCCTATAGATTTTGGTGAATTTAGCACTTACAGTTTTTTTACAGGGGCACAATGAAAAATTCTTTATCATTATGGCCTATGGGGCCAAATTTTTAAAAATGTGATAGCGTCTAAACGCCTCAGTAATCTGAGTAAAAAATTTGTACACATATTATAGGTCACAGTTCCACACACTGTATAGATTTTGGTGAATTTAGCACTTACAGTTATTTTACAGGGAGACAAAGAAAAATTCTTTATCATTACGGCCTATGGGACCAAATTTTTAAAAGTGTGATAGCATTTAAACGCTTTATTCAATTGAGCTGAAAATCTATATAAATATTGTAAATCAATGTTCCACTAACTATAAGCATTTTGGTCGATCTAGCATTTATAGGTTTTTACAGGGACACAATGAAAATTTTTTTATCATTATGATCTTAAGGGCTCAAAAACCAGTAGAATAAATAAAACATCGTGTAATATATGGAGAAAAATACTCAAACACTCTATTATGGTTTTCTCTCTTTTGTTTGTTTAACAACTCACCTTTCTTAATTTTATCTACAAAACTGTTAATTACTCAATGTTCGGAAAATCGAGTGGAGTCACTCCAGATTTTTTTACTTTCCGAACACTATATCGAGGACAATATTGTAATCATGTCAAAAATCCAAATTTGAGATTTTTGATGTTTCTAAATGTTTCGAGCTCCTCTGAGTCCGTTTTCACTATTTTTACGATGATGTATGTGTGTGTGTGTGTGTATGTGCGTGTGCATGTATGTGTGTATGTATGCGTGTATGTCTGTGAGGGAACACGCTAGCGTCTAAACGCTTTGACCGAATAAGCTGAAAGTTGTACGTATATTGTAAGTCCCCATACTACGAACCCTATAGATTTTGGTAAATCTAGCGCTTATAGTTCTTTTACAGGGACATCAGGAAAAATTCCTTATCATTATGGCCTATGGGGCCAAATTTTTAAAAGTGTGATAGCGTCTAAACGCCTTAATAATCTGAGCAAAAAAATTGTACACATATTATAGATCACAGTTGCACCAACTGTATAGATTTTGGTGAATTCAGCACTTACAATTTTTTTTACAGGGACACAAATAAAAATTCTTTATCATTATGGCCTATGGGACCAAATTTTTAAAAGTGCGATAGCATCTAAATGCCTTTTTCAATTGAGATGAAAATTTATATGAGTATTATAAATCACTGCTCCACTAACTATAAGCATTTTGGTGAATCTAGCATTTATAGGTTTTTACAGGGACACAACGAAAAATTCTTTATCATATGATCTATGGGCTCAAAGTTCAGTAGCGTTAAATAAAACATCGTGGGAGAAAAATACTCAAACACTTTATTATGGTTTTCTTTCTTTTGTTTATTTAACAACTCCTCTTTCTTTACTTTATCTACAAAACTGTTAATTAGTCAATGTTCGGAAAGTCGATTGGAGCAGTCACTCCAGATTTTTTTTTTTTATCTCTTTTCTTTAATGTTTTTTTTTGTGATTAAATCCATTATCCACTAGTACTTGGAATAATCTTAGAAAGTTTCGAAACGGCCCGTACGCTATATTACAATTTTCTCTTTACTTGTTCTATTTTAAAGTTACCTTTTGCTTTATTTTTAATATTCCAGCTCACACTGAACCTATATTTAATTGATTGTGTGTACCCAATGTACAATATAACCTGATTTTGCGAAAATTCCCTCTTCTTCTCTCTGGGACGGGTAAAGAGGCAAAAAATCCTTGCTTTAAATTATCTCTGAAGGCAATTTTTGGTGAGTGAGTTAGTTACGCGTACCCAATCAGCACTATAAATGAACTTTTCGAATTTCTTATTTCCTGCCTTTGGGGATGGAGGTAAGGTAAATATTTTGTTTGTTAAACATAACTATGCTCCAAATCATTTTAGTGGAAAGATGTTTTGGTGTATGAAATTGTTATGTTTATAGCATGTACTGTGACAGGATTTTGAGAAATTCCCCACTTCGAAAATGCATTTTCAAGCTAAATGCCGCTCCAAATTATATGAGGATTTTAGTGAGGTTTTAGAATCAGGAACTGATTGAACTAAAATTTAAATTATCTGCTCAGATGGGACCTCACTCAATAGAGACTGGGTCAAGATGTACTGTAGATGGGAAAGACGCTGTCAAACGGATTGAGAACGCAATCGAGATTTGTGTATGATTACGTTTGCTTCTGCGCACTCGTTTGTGTAAAGCTCTGCCCTAGTCTGGCAGTGAGAAATGGGACTCAGCTTGGTGCGACTAGAAAAGCTACTGACGAAGGCAGTGGGAACCCCTGTCGAACATTTGAGCAATTTAAATCATTTCTTTTTAAAGAAATTTTTGATTGTTTATATTTTATTTTAACGGAATTTCGAGAATTCGCTTGACTATAGTAACCGGTGAAGTCCGCTAAATAGTTAAAATAAAATTTAAGTAAAAAATCATTTTTTAAAGTAAGAAGCTTTTTATTGTGAAGCCCTAAAAAGCATAAAATAAAATGTATTCTGGCAAAGACATACTACCAAGAAATGAAAGTTTCAACACTAAGAAAATTTTAGAGAAAAATATAGGTACTTTCCTTTTGCAAGAGATGAAAATTTTTTAATGTTCAAAATATTTAAAAAAGCTTTCAAGACCAATATTCTTAGTTACTAGTTTTTGTAAAATCATTTGTTAGGCCAGAAATCTCAAATGTCTCGAAAGCTTTTTAAAATATTTTGAACATTAAAAAATTTTCATCTCTTGCAAAAGGAAAGTACCTATATTTTTCTCTAAAATTTTCTTAGTGTTGAAACTTTCATTTCTTGGTAGTATGTCTTTGCCAGAATACATTTTATTTTATGCTTTTTAGGGCTTCACAATAAAAAGCTTCTTACTTTAAAAAATGATTTTTTACTTAAATTTTATTTTGTGCTTTTTAGTTACAAAAAAGGAAAAAGCTTCTTAAGAAAACTAATTAAAATTTCTTAGGCTATATCGTAGACAACGGAATATTTTCGTTTATCAACTGACATTTTTTCGATTAATTATCTGCAAAAAAAAAGTACTATATCGTATTTCGAGGACCGAATCCGGGATCATCGTGTTATCCGCATGACGCTCTAACCAAAAGTCTAAGAACTGTCAAGAAAAATCATAGAACATTCTAGAAAAATTTAACAAATACTTATACAAAAGAAATATTGTTCTCGAATGCTTTTTAAAAAGTTTGGAATATTTAAAATATTTCATGTTTTGCTAAATTGAAATATCTATATTTTTCTTTAAAATTGTCTTGTTGTTGAAACTTTTATGATTTTATAGCATGTCTCTGCAAGAATAAATTTTAAGTTTAGGCTTTTTAGGGTTCCACAATAATAAAAAACTTTCAGTGTTATTTTTATTTATTTATTTACTTACTTATATTTTTATTTATTTTTATTTTTATTTTTATTTTTATTTATTTTTATTTTTATTTTTACTGAAGTTTTTATTTTGTGCGTTTAGTAACTCAAAAAGAAGTTTCTTTAAAAAACTATCAAAATTCCTTAGGACACTGTGTACACAACGAATGACTTTCTTTTATCAATTGACATCGTTTCTATTAATTATCTGCAAAAAAGTAACACATCGGCTTGCGAGGATCGAACCCACGAGCATCGCGTTTTCCCCATGACGCTCTAACCAAATGCGCTAACAAGCGACGAAAAACGTTGTTTAAATTTACATTAAAGTGGAGGCGCCTTCTTTTTCAGGATGACAAAAAGACACGATGATAAAAATCCAATTTCAAATATATATATATGTATATTTAACTTTATATTTTGTGCTTTTTAGTATCCAAAAAAAGATTTCCTCAAAAAAAAACTCTTCAAAAATTCTTAGAATACTGTGTAGACAATGAAAATTTTTCTTTTATCAATTGACACATTTTCTATTACACATTTCATCTGCAAAATTTAGCACATCGATCCTTTGGGGATGGAACTCACCACCATCGTATTAGCAACTTGACGCTCTAACCAACTGAGCCAACGAGCGGCTGTAAAAACTGCTGACATTTACTTTAAATTTGAAGTGCCTTATTTATTAAAGTGACATGAAGACGCGATAACGAAATACAATTTCAATAAAAAGCTTCTAAAAAAATATTTATTTATTTATTTATTTTTATTTAAATTTTTATTTTGTGCTTTTTAGTTACTAAATAAAAAGCTATTTTTAAAAAAATCTTCAAACTTTATTAGGATACTGTGTACACAGCGAAATATTTTCTTTTATCAATTGACACGTTTTCTATTAATTATTTGCAAAAAATAACACATCGGCCCTGCGAGGATCGAACACACGACTCTCGCATTATCAACATGACACTGTAACCAGGTGATTCATTAAAAGATACAATGAGTTGCTTACATTTTTTTTTTATTTTATATATATGTAAAGGAAGAGTCTTGGTTTTTTAACGTGACAAAAATCCGATGACAAATCCAATTTCATATCATAGTAATATGTAATATATATATACATACATATATATAAAGCTTCTAAAGATATTTTTTTATGTATTTTTTACTTAAAACATTTTATTTTGTGCTTTTTTAATATCTAAAATGTTTTGTGTTGTCCAATATCTAAATAAATAAATAAATAAATAAATAAATAAAATGCTTCTTAAAAAAACTCTTCAAAAAATGTTTAGTGTAAGCAACGAAAAATTTTCTTGTATCAATTGATACCTTTTCTACTAATTATCTGCAAAAATTAACAAGCTGGACCTTCCGGGGACCGAACTCACGACCACCGTGCTAGTAACGGGACGCTCTTACCAACTGTGCCAAAGAACGACAAGCGAAATAGCTTATATTTACTTTAAAATGAAGGCGCCTTGTTTACTAGCGTGACACGAAGACACGATGACAAAGTCAATTTCAATTAAAAACCTTCTAACTAATAATAACAAATGTTTAAAATTGAAATAATTCTTCAAAATAACTTCCTTTATTACACAAATTGACTTGTTTTCGCACAATCGATATTTTCTTTCAGTTATGTAATGAAAAAATAAAATTATCTATACTATAAGCTAGTATGATGAAACTATCACAAAATTCTTTTCTATGCTACTCTATAGAACAGGTAATCTTGCACAAAAATATCATAGCTTCTTACATAGTTTATTACAATAAAGATTTTACGTAAGCATTTTGGTCAAATTTAACTAACAATTGCTAAAATAAGTTTATCTGAAAAAAAAAAAAAAAAAGATGACCAATAGTGTCTCCATCTGCCCTCCAATATACAACCTAACTAAATCAATATCCTTTTTGTTAATAATATACATTTAACACACCAAGGTTAGTGCATTTATATACAATGGAAGCTGAGATACTACTAACCCGTAAGTGGGGTACAATTGCAGCCTAGGAACTCAACCTGACGACTGATATTCAGTTTAATTGAATCAAAATAGTTTTTTTTTTTTTTTTTTTTTTTTTTTTTTTTTTTATCGTGGCCACAATATGCGTAGAGTTGTATGCACTTGCACATTATAGAAGCTGAGATATATACTTTCATTAAATAGGAAAAAACCCAATGCGTCAGCGCGACATGTTTGGCTATGTATCCCAAAATCTAATCAACATCAATTAAGTCATGTTTGAACAAACACAGTGTGGCCATAATTAAACTTGACCTAGTAAGCGCTCTCTGTAACTGTAACTAAAAGCGAACTGAGTCGAAAATTTGTTTATAGACAATCCAAAGGTTGCACTCAAAAATTCTGTAAAAAAATATTTTTTTAAAATTCCGCTAGGTGGGACTTACATCAAAATACAAAAAAGTTACAAATTTCAATAAAAACTTATTAATTTATTTATTACAGACATTTTTGTTATTTTTTAGAGAACGTTTAGTGGTGTAAAGCATATTGTTCCTTGTGGACTCCATCATTAAACACCATAACCAAAAATCACACTGATTAAGATAGGGAGTAAGGTCCGACAAACGAGTGGAAAATAAACGGCTATTCCCTCTTTCATCAGTAAAATTTTGTAACAAACTCCTTTGAAAAATGTAAGAATAACAGTTCAAATGTCGTAAGGTTTAGAAAATGTTGAATTAGTCACAATTATTTATTGAATATAATTTAAGGCATTTTTACTCTAATGTGACCTTTAGCGAATATTTTTAAATATTAATTTAACTTTATTTATTTATTTCGTGGAATCTTTGAGATCATCCTTTGAATTCTCTATATACAAATGTTTGACTCAATCCGCATTTCAGTTTCAGCTACAAAGTGCTTCGAAAAGGGCAAATTTAGTTATAGACTCCCTGTATATGTCTCTGTCGTGCTGTCCATCGATTCCTGAGACAGCTCTTCTTCAAAAATTTAGGAATACAAATACATACAGACACACAAAGAAACGTGAAAATATGTGCATTCATAGACAAACATTTTCTAAACTTGGTCAAAACGTGTTCAAGAATCTCAAAGGTGAAATCTCATTGAAAACTGGAGGTCTAAAAATTTTATGAGTTCAATACTTTCTTACGTATACAGAAGAAAGAACAACAACAATAAAAATTGTAATAATGATAATAATACTGTTAATAATAATAATAATTGTTGTTGTTGTTGTCCTTATTACATTTATTATTATTATCATAATTAAAATAAAATTATTTTCTTTGCGAATGATTTTTATCTAAGGCTGTTCTCACATAAACATACACGAAGTCTATTTAATTGAAGTTCAATAATAACTAAACTTCCGAATTCAATCTAATGGCTATTATTTCTATATTATTAAGGATAATTTAATCTTAATTTTTCAATGCTGCTCATTTTCCGCGACAATATTTTGATAATTTGCTGCAAACAAACTTCAATATAATTATAATGTCGTACACTTCCTACATTTTCAATTCCCTTCATTCTAATGGAGTTGAAAGCAATACATAATTAACCCTTTTTATCATCAAATTTGCATACCAAATCTCTAAACAGACTGAAGATATTCAATACGAGCGGAATAAAATCTCCCTGGACACTTGTTGAAAGCTCAGGCCCGTCTTCTCTTCCAGGATGATAAATGGTCTGTCGACGCTCTCACCCCATTCTACACAATTATCTCCTAATTCTAATGCGGAGAAATATGACATCTAGATTGATCGAGTTTAGGTGTTTCACTGAAGACAGCCGCTTTATTAATGGATGAGCGTAGATGGTTTATTTCTGATGCATTTTGAGATAGAATTGACTTTCATTATAAAAAAGTTCTTTTAAGAAATTTTTGAGAAAGTTATTTATTCTATTTTTAAAATAAAGTTTCAGACAAAAAAGAATAATGAAATGTAAAATGAAGAGAAAACTGTTTTAAAGAATGAAAAATGGATTAAGTATTTTTTTAAAAAAATGTTATAAATTCTTTATTCTTTTTGTTAAATAAATTATTAAAAATTCATCAATATACATAAAACTCATTAATGAAAAAAATTCACCTTCAGAAATGAATACTACATCAAATAATTAGAAAAAAATAAACATTGAAGAATTGCATGAAAACGTAAATCCACAAAATCACAAAAGCTTGATTTTAATGAACTTGTGTTTTCCTTTTAACTAGAAATTTTAGTTAACGGATTGCATAATTTTTAACATATATTGATTATATAGTTTATTCACAAATCTTGCAATTAATGAACGAACATTAATAATAACTGAGGCTTTCCAATAGTAATAATAATAATAATAATAATAATGAATAAATAAATAAATTAATTTTTGAACTCGTGAGCAGGAAAAAATTTGAATGCTAAACATATAGCTAATTTTTAGTTCCCCATCACACTATAGGTATGGGGAACTTAGGTAATCGTGAAAATTTTCGACCTCGGTTTTTTGACTTTTTTACACGTTTTCAGATGTGAGGAATCCGAAAATGACAAAATTTCTATGGTGTCTGTCTGTAGGGTGTCTGTTAGTCTGTTAGTCTGTTAGTCTGTTAGTCCGTTAGTTTGTTAGTATGTGTACACGATATCTCAAGAACAAATTGTCGCAGAGAGGTCAAATCAGTTTTAAAATATTACTTTCGACACTGGCAAGAACCCTATTCATTTGCAACATTCGAATTTTAAAACTTCGTAAGTTATTAAAAATTTACGATTTTCTTAACATGGGAGAATAGGACAAAAATTCACTTAAATGTACATTAAATGGAAACTTTTTACTGTAAAAATGTCAGACCAGTTTTAAAATATCAGTTTTGATGCCGGAAGGAATATCAGTAACTATAAATATGCTACTTTGAAAATTTCGCAAGTTATTGGAAATTTTCGAATTTCTTAACATGGCAGTATAAGGCAAAATTTCACATAAACGTCAATTTTCAGAGATATTTTCATCGTAAAGATGTCAGACTACTTTTGAAATATTATTTAGGACACTGGCATGAAAATTAATGACTATGAATTTTCCAATATAAAAATTTCGTAAGTTATTGGAAATTTACGAATTTCTTAACATGGCAAAATAGAGCAAAATTTCACATAAACGTCAATCTTGAGGGATATTTTCATCGTAAAGATGTCAAACCACTTTCGAAATATTATTTAGGATACTGGCATGAATATCATAGACTATGATTTTTCCAATTTAAAAAATTCGTAAGTTATTTGAAATTTACGATTTACTTGACATGTCAGAATAAGGCAAATTTGAGCATAAACGTCCATTTTGAGGATCATAAATACATTAGACAACTTCAAAATTACATTTATGATATTTGTTTGAACATGATTGAATACAAATATTCTAATAGGAAAATTTCGTAAATTATTCGTAATTTACGATTTTACCAACATAGCAAAATTGTAAATTTTTCATATAAATATGCATTTTGAGGATTATTGCATTGGAAATAGTAGCATGAAAACTAAACAACGGAATTGACCCTGATAAAATAAATTAATAGATTAGAATAAGATAAATATATCGAAGTGAACGGTGGATAGCCTATTAGGCGGGGTTTTCATTCTGTCACTGTATCAAGCTTTTGTCAAATTCATTCCTTTTAACATGATTATATGTCTCAAACTAGAAATTTATGAGAACATAAATATGATGGGGAACTGAGCAGAGTCCACCTATGCTAACTAGTTTTTTTTTTTTTTTTTTTGAAAAATAAATAATTAAAAATCAATTAATAATAATGATAATAATAATAAAATCTTAAAATCAGATTTGAACTGAAGTGAAATTAAAAAAAATTCTGTATAATGCTACGGGGGCCATCATGAGAGTTCAAAACAAACTTCCATGCAAAGTTCTGTAGCACTGCAATGAGCCGTTTGCTTACAACAAATGGGCACACACATACGCAAATATCCTTTTTTTTTCTTTGTAGGTAGAAATTAAGATTGGTGATTTCATAAAATTTTTTTCATAAAAAAAAAAAAAAAAAAAAAAACGTTTTTGCAACTATTTTTAATTTTAAGTCTGGAAAACATCTAAATCTAGCTTTTGCTAAAATTTTACTTGATATTTATTGTATTCAACTGCACTTTTGACATATCTTGCTCAATACACTGCATAAAAAAAAAGTAGACGGACACTTCTTTACAATTTTTTAAAACCCCGTCTTTGTTTAACAGAAAATGTCAATAAAAATTCTTTAACATATTTATACTTATCAATCTTCATATTTTTGACAGACAAATAAAAATATTCAATTATTTATAATTTTAATGTAGGGAAATGCAGAAAAGAAAAAAGATACACATTTGCACAATATATTTTTTTAAAAAAAGTAGACGGACACTGGTCAAAAACTGCAATTATCTAAGTGGGTGTTTCTTGCGGAATACCAGTTTTGCATGTACATGTATATTTGGCATTGCTTACGGGCTTGACAAGATGGGTTTACGTAGTTAAATTTCTTGGAGATGAATGCGCCATGCCACGAGGAATTCCTCTAACTGATTACCAGAAAGCACAGATTATAGCGCTGAAAAATATTAATAAAGGAGTCAGATAAATTAGTAGGCGACTTTTAATAAGCAAAAGTAGCATCACCGATTTTCTACGGGCCCATGACGTAAAGAAAAAGAGTGGCCGGCCAAAGAAACTTTCGCTTAGAGACCAAAGAAAAATGTTTACTCAACTGAAAAAAACTGGAGCATTAATTCCCGGAGTTCGAATAAGCACAGGAATTACTAACGTAACTTCTCAGACAATTTATAACTACATTAAGCACTCAGAGCTCTTTCAGTATAAGAAGAGAAAACATCATCCATGCTGGAAGGATCACCACGTGACAGAACGCCTACAGTGGACTCAAAACCATATGTCTTGGATACAGAATGGATATCTGTAGTTTTTTCAGATGAGAAAAAAGTTAATTTAGACGGCCCAGATGGATATCAATATTATTGGCACAGTTTGGAGAAAGAAGACTAAGTGCACTCTACTCAGCAAGTTGGTGGTGGTGGCGTGATTGTGTGACTAGCTGCTGGCTATGGTGGAAGGACAAATTTAGTGTTCCTAAGTAAGAAGCAGACTCACAAAGAATATATTGAAACACTAAGCAGTGAGCTTTTGCCATTTGCGTGTGATCTTGAAGGAGAAAACTGGATTTTCCAACAAGATAGAGTACCAATACACACCGCTAACAACGTTAAAAAATGGTTTCATGAGAACAACTTCAATGTTTTACCCTGGCCAGCCAAGAGTCCGGATATGAATCCTGTAGAAAACATTTGGGCTATACTTATTCATAAAATTTATGAGGTGGACGCCAGTATGAATCAATTCACCAGCTCAAAGAAGCTCTTACAAACATCTGGGAAAATTTCTGTCAAAAAAAGATTCAGAATCTCATTGATTCGATGCCTAACAGAGTGTACGAACTTATTAAAGCAAATGGGAGACGAACCCCTTACTAAAAACGTTTTATTTTAGAGATACAAGATGTGTCCGTCTACTTTTTTAAATAAACATTACAGTGCAAATATGCACCATTTTTTTTTCCTGAATTTTTTTACTACATAATTCAAAAGGATTGAATCTATATCCAAAAAATAATAATATATGATGTCTTAAAAAT
The DNA here is from genome assembly GCA_963930645.1 of Salticus scenicus. NCBI lineage: Eukaryota > Metazoa > Arthropoda > Arachnida > Araneae > Salticidae > Salticus > Salticus scenicus. The sequence continues at coordinate 302,535,457 of OZ005649.1, forward strand.
ATAATTATATTAGAGAAATTAACCTCATATCTCTAATTAAAGAAATAAGCGGTTTTAAAGTATTACAAGTAAGTGTCCGTCTACTTTTTTTATGCAGTGTATATCTTGTTTTCAACATTCGTTATAAAAAAAAAAAAAAAAAACATGCACATTAAAAATCATTTACCACAAATACTCTTATCTCAACGGAAATTAAAAGTGTTTATTTTATGTTCCTGAATAGTATTTCACTACTGATTTGTCTTTTTTTTTTTTTTTTTTTTTTTTTTTTTTGGCGAGTTCTGTAAAAGTTTATTGAAATCAGTTCTTACTATAACCTAAAAACGTTTCAAAAAGTTAATATTTTTAGAATAAATAAATAAATAAATATAAATATAAATATATATATATATATATATATATGTATATATATATATATATATATATATGTGTGTGTTTAGTATTCGTGTGATTCTCACTAAAAATTATATAAATATTGTAAATATAAAGTAAAATCCTGTTTTAAAAGTACAAATCATTTGTATCCTGTTATGATACAGGGTAATCCAAAATATTTGCACTTTCGAATGTATATATATAATAAATATTAAATATCAAAATTGTTCAATTTTAATTTTAAGATTACTATTAGTGCAAACAATTAATATGATAATACCCAAAAGCTGCCAAAAGTAAGTTCTGTTCAATATCTCTGTTAACGAGCTATGAACATATTATATCCTAGTAAAAACGATATAACTTATTCTGTGTAGCTCACGTATTATTGTTCGAAATTTGACATGTTTTGGATGAAGTGTGATATTGTCGGAACACTTTTGCATGGTCCTGTACATTAATTATTAACTCTAAACACATATTTTTCAGTAGAAAACATGGTTTTATAGCATTTAAACAATGTATGTTAATTTCATTTTGTTGAACGCAGTGTAACCACGCTAACATGCGTTTAAACCGAAATTCTCCTATTGGCTGTAATTGTAATAAATACTTTGATGTATCCCTGTACACGAGCCATAAGTAATATACTCGCCAAAAATTGTACAACTTTTTCTGGCGCGTAAACATGTGTATCAATTTGCATGCCAATCGGGGGATTTTTGAGGCTGCTATCGAAATATAGAGACATTTTATCCGTAAGCCATAATGATAAAAAAATTTTTGGTGTGCTCATGTACACGAAATACAAACAGAATATATACACAAAACTATACAGCTATTTCCGTGTGGCTGATGAACATGTGTACCAATTAACAAGTCAAACGGATCATTTTTGTGGCCGCTATCGAGATACACAGAGACATACAGTCACACAGAACCTAAAATCTTTTTGAGTCCCCAAATGGAACCCTCCACTGGCGTTTAGGCAATTACGAGTTATCGCTAAGAATGGCGGACAGCACACACACACACACTCAAAAAAAAAAAAAAAAAAAAAAAATGCCCCTTTATCTATTATTTTTATAAAGAAAATACAATTTTACTAATAGAAGAAAATTTTTATTGTGACATTAAAAGTAAAAAAAGAAGGTGGGGGATAATAGAGATTATGCAAAGCATAATTCGCATTAAAATGTATCTATGAAAATTACACACAAAAGAGATATTTTTATTAAAATTATTTTCCCTATTGGAATATCTTTATTTGAATAATGTATTTATAAATTTAAGTTTTTGCGAAAGTGAATATTTTATTCATAAAATCAAACATAAAGAAACGTGTGAATGTAAAAAAAATTGAAATATCTGATTAATCTTTATATACTGTTATGAGGTATAAAATCTATCTATTTACTTACTAGTGCAATTTGAAACACTGTTTAACGACAATGATAGGACTTAAGATTCGAAATATACATGCAAAATATTAATGCAAAAGTTGATATACATAATAACATGCCGCAAATATAGAGAAGATATATTTTCTAATCAAGTCTTTAAAAGAACTAATAATCTACAGATATTTAGGTTTAATTTAGCATTAAAAATGTGTCAGGACAGAATAATACAGACTTAATTCACTTAAGTCTTATACCTTTTAAAATGTTGTATTTCAACTGAAAAATAAGTCATTGTAAATTGAATATAAGTTTGTTGATTTTTATTACAATTGCACAAAATTTGGTATGGTGTTTAAATCGTGCTTCAGCTTTTTTTTTTTTTTTTTTTTTTTTTTTTTTTAATTTATGTAAAATTTAAGAATTAAAACTTTTTTGCATGCTTTTTTATTAGTAGTTATAAAAAGAAATTATTAAATTAAATATACACTGTTAGATTTCCTTTTTATACCAATTGATGTTTGAATAAAACCGAAAAATAACAATTTTAGTTAAAGATAAATGCATAATTCGTATAATATATGTGACTATGGTCGTATCGAAAAGGAAAATATTTTTTTGCACATAGGTTTTCAGATTGAATTTTTTTTTTTTTTTTTTCGTATAAATATATTTTTCGTAATAAATTTTATTTTATGATATAACACAATCTTTTTTCAAAATTCTTAAGAAAACCGGTGGATTGATACTTGTTTATTTTCACTCAAAAATCTCAAAACATAAAGATACTTTTTAAATTATCCTCAATTTCTTCAATAGTTGTCAATTGCTCACTGATTATAGTGTCTGATAAAATTTTTGCTGTAATTTTACGATCATAACCGGTAAAAAGAAATGAATTCGTTTTCAAGTTTGTTTACATTTCAAATGTAAAGCCATCAAAATCTACAGTTTTTATGATATTAAAGCTGCAAACTATTAATTACATATATCAATAATTATATTTTTTTCTCAGACTTAATGAAATTTTCTTTATGCTAATAAATAAATAAATAAATAAATAAAAGAATAAATGCTTTTAAAAATATTACGCACATTTTCGCCCCTAATTTTTATTTAAATTAAATATTCTGTACAAAATCGCGAGTATAATTGTTGTTTAAACTAGAATTTTCCATAAATTAAGATTCTCTTTTGAATGCAACAGTGAAAAGTTTCATTTTGCATATTTTACACATCGTGTCTTATTTTATTAAGACTCAAGAGACAAATACTTACGAAAATATAATTAAGTTGAGCACTGTAAACTGTGCACTAGAGCATGTCAAAACAATGTCGTAATCTTCTAAACAATTGTCATTTTTCTTCGAGAAGTGTCGAAATTTAATAAATGGTTGATTCTAATTCGAACAGTGTTTAAACATGAGAATAAAATAAATAAGAATACAGTGTTTAGAATTTTAAAGTAATTACAGAAAAGCTGGTAGAAAGACCATTTTAAAAAAACCTATGTAGTTTATTATTATTTTTTTTTAATGTGAAATGCTTGTAAAGTATTAAAAAAAAAAAAAAAAAAAAAAATATACGTGTGGCACTCGAGGACTGCCGCGGTAAAGCTATTGCATAGCATTTTTTATCAACTTATGCAATTATAATTATTTATTCATTTTATTTATGCAGTATTTTTTTTTCTTTGATATTAATTCAAGTTTTTTCTTTGATATTAATTCAAATTACACTTTTTGAGCGTGGTGACCGATAAGAAAACAATTTTTTTTCTTTTATTGAATAAATGAGAATATATCCGCAATGAGAATATATCAAAAATATCCGCAATCGATTTGTAGGTATCGAAAACCTCGATGTACCAAATTTCAATGATCTAACTCTATTTTTTTGAGAAAAGGTATTTTAATAGGTTTTTAAAGGCCTGCAAGTTGAATGGGGATATTCAAGTTTTAGGTTGATTTTTTTAGAAATCGACCTATTGCAATCACTTCGTTTATCTATCTATCTATCTATCTATCTATAATGAAAATTTTGTCACCACGATAACTCCCGAAATAATACTCGAAATCGAACCAAATTTGGACAGTGAACTAATCTTATAAATATCTTGGATGAGTTCGTTAACCAAGTTGCTCCTACTTTTTGTTTTCAAGTGGCAGCCACTTGAAAATTTCAAACCGACATTGTAAAAAGCATATTTAAAGCAAGATTTGCTTGAATTTTGATGTAAATACAGGCCACATAAGGATCTCAATGAAGTTTATTAATGAAGTTTATCCGCCATTTTTAATAAAGTGGCAGATATTTAAGTTAAGCGGGATTACTTGAAATCAGGCTACCACTTGAAAATTTAAAATCACTATAACTTCCGAAATAATACTCCAAATCGAACCAAATTTGGATAGTGTCTTAATTTATAATATCTTAGATGAGTTTATTAACCAAGTTGCTCCGACATTTTGTTTTCAAGTGATGACCACTTGAAATTTTCTAATTCAAATTGTAAAAAGCGTATTGCGAATTTGTTTGAAATTTGATGTAAATATAGACCACATAAGGGTCTGAATGAAGTTTATTAATGAAATTTATCCGTCATTTTTAATAAAGTGGTAGATATCTTAAGTTAAGCGGGGCCACTTGAAATCAGGCTACCACTTGAAAATTTAAAATCACGATAACTTCCGAAATAATACTCCAAATCGAACCAAATTTGGACAGCGTCTTAACTTGTATTATGAATATCTTAGATGAGTTTCTTAACCAAGTTGCTCCACCATTTTGTTTTCGAGTGGAGACCACTTGAAATTTTCTAATTCAAATTGTAAAAAGCGTATTGCGAATTTGTTTGAATTTTGATGCATACATAGACTACATAAGGGTCTAAATGAACTTTATTAATGAAATTTATCTTCCATTTTTAATAAAGTGGCGTATATCTTAAGTTATGTGGGGCCACTTGAAATCAGGCTGCCACTTGAAAATTTTAAATCACGATAACTTAAGAAATAATACTCCAAATCGAACCAAATTTGGACAGCGTCTTAACTTGTGTTATGAATATCTTAGATGAGTTTCTTAACCAAGTTGCTCCACCATTTTGTTCAAGTGGAGACCACTTGGAATTTATAAATTCAAATTGTAAAAAACGTATTCCGAATTTGTTTGAAATTTGATGCATACATAGTTTATACAAGTGTTTCAAAGAACTTTATTAATGAACTATATCCCCCATTTTTAATAAAGTGGCGGATATCTTAAGTTAAGCGGGACCACTTGAAATCAGGCTACCACTTGAAAATTTAAAACCATAATAACTTCCGAAATAATACTCCAAATGGAACCAAATTTGAAAAGTGTCTTAACTTATCTTAAAAATATCTTGGATGAGTTCGTTAACCAAGTTGCTCCGACTCTTTGTTTTCAAGTGGCAGCCACTTGAATATTTCTAACACACATTGTAAAAAGCTTATTTAAAGCAAGATTTGCTTGAATTTTATGTAAATCTAGACTACATAAGAGTCTAAATGAACTTTATTAATGAAATTTATCTGCCATTTTTAATAAATTGGCAGATATCTTATGTGGGGCCACTTGAAATCAGGCTACCACTTGAAAATTTTAAATCACGATAACTTCCGAAATAATACTCCAAATCGAACCTAATTTGGACAGCGCCTTAACTTGTGTTATGGATATCTTGGATGAGTTTCTTAACCAAGTTGCTCCACCATTTTGTTTTCAAGTGGAGACCACTTGAAAATTTCAAATTCAAATTGTAAAAAGCGTATTCCGAATTTGTTTGTATTTTGATGTATACATAGATTATATAAGTGTCTCAATAAAGTTTATTAATGAACTATGGATTTTCTCGCAAAAAGTCGCCAAAAAAGTCGCCAAGTGGAAAAGTCGCCAAATTTGTCGCCAAATCCATTACCTGCCATATTGGAGCTTTTTAATGCGTTTTTAAGGGAAAATTACGCTATTTTAACGTTAAAACAAACTGGAAATGCAGAAAAGTAATGTTTAATCAACTTACTAAGCCTCTTTGAAAGAATTTCTACAAAAAAGAAGAAAAAAATTCAAATTTGCAACAATATCTTAGATTAATTAGTTCACTGAGCAACTTTCTCTGCCATTTTGATCCAAGTGGCAGCTACTCAATTTTTCAACACGATGAGTTTTGATATTCTGAATTAATTCCAACTATATTTGTACAGAAGTCTTATCTCACACATGCATTTGATACATTTGTCAACTTGGCCCCCCATCTTGTTTCCAAGACACTTGAAAATTTTAAAGTCACATAAAAAAGTTATTTATGATATTTATGAACCGATTTGCTTAAAACCCCATATGCAGATAGCCTACATCAATATTTCTACTAATTCGTTAATAATTTGTAGCCGTGCTTGATACGGAAAAATAAATCAACCTACCCTTCCGAATAAGCCGGAAGGACTTGTTTTCTTTGATATAATTTCAAGTTACACTTTTTCAGCGTGGTGACCGATAAGAAAACAAATTTTGATAGAGAAAAGGTATTTAATAGGTTTTAAAGGCCTGCAAGTCGAATGGGGATATTCAAGTTTTTTCTTTGATATTAATTCAAGTTACACTTTTTGAGCGTTGTGACCGATAAGAAAACAAATTTTAATAGAGAAAAGGTATTTAATAGGTTTTAAAGGCCTGCAAGTCGAATGGGGATAGTCAAGTTTTTTCTTTGATATTAATGAATAAGATAACAATAATGATAAGAAAACAAATTTTAATAGAGAAAAGGTAATTAATAGGTTTTAAAGGCCTGCAAGTCGAATGGGGATATTCAAGTTTTTTCTTGGATATTAATTCAAGTTACACTTTTTGAGCGTGGTGACCGATAAGAAAACGAATTTTAATAGAGAAAAGGTATTTAATAGGTTTTAAAGGCCTGCAAGTCGAATGGGGATATTCCAGTTTTTTCTTTGATATTAATTCAAGTTAAACCTTTCGAGCGTGGTGACCGATAAGAAAACAAATTTTAATAGAGAAAAGGTATTTAATAGGTTTTAAAGGCCTGCAAGTCGAATGGGGATATTCAAGTTTTTTCTTTGATATTAATGAATAAGATAACAATAATGATAAGATAAGAATAATGATAAGAAAACAAATTTTAATAGAGAAAAGGTATTTTAATAGGTTTTAAAGGCCTGCAAGTCGAATGGGGATATTCAAGTTTTTTCTTTGATATTAATTTAAGTTACTCTTTTTGAGCGTGGTGACCGATAAGAAAACAAATTTTAATAGAGAAAAGGTATTTAATAGGCTTTAAAGGCCTGCAAGTCGAATGGGGATATTCAAGTTTTTTCTTTGATATTAATTCAAGTTACACTTTTTGAGCGTGGTGACCGATATAAAACAAATTTTAATAGAGAAAAGGTATTTAATAGGTTTTAAAGGCCTACAAGTCGAATGGGGATATTCAAGGTTTTTCTTTGATATTAATAAATAAGATAACAATAATGATAAGAAAACAAATTTTAATAGAGAAAAGGTATTTAATAGGTTTTAAAGGCCTGCAAGTCGAATGGGGATATTCAAGTTTTTTCTTTGATATTAATGAATAAGATAACAATAATGATAAGAAAACTAATTTTAATAGAGAAAAGGTATTTAATAGGTTTTAAAGGCCTACAAGTCGAATGGGGATATTCAAGGTTTTTCTTTGATATTAATGAATAAGATAACAATAATGATAAGATAACAATAATGATAAGAAAACAAATTTTAATAGAGAAAAGGTATTTAATAGGATTTAAAGGCCTGCAAGTCGAATGGGGATATTCAAGTTTTTTCTTTGATATTAATGAATAAGATAACAATAATGATAAGATAACAATAATGATAAGAAAACAAATTTTAATAGAGAAAATGTAATTAATATGTTTTAAAGGCCTGAAAGTCGAATGGGGATATTCAAGTTTTTTCTTTGATATTAATTCAAGTTACACTTTTTGAGCGTGGTGACCGATAAGAAAACGAATTTTAATAGAGAAAAGGTATTTAATAGGTTTTAAAGGCCTGCAAGTCGAATGGGGATATTCCAGTTTTTTCTTTGATATTAATTCAAGTTACCTTTTTTTGACCGTGGTGACCTATAAGAAAACAAATTTTAATAGAGAAAAGGTATTTTAATAGGTTTTAAAGGCCTGCAAGTCGAATGGGGATATTCAAGTTTTTTTCTTTGATATTAATTCAAGTTACACTTTTTGAGCGTGGTGACCGATAAGCAAACAAATTTTAATAGAGAAAAGGTACTTAATAGGTTTTAAAGTCCTGCAAGTCGAATGGGGATATTCAAGTTTTATCTGATGTATTTTATACACAAATTTTACGCGTACAGCTATTCACTGTTGTACATAGATGATACATACCTATACACCTATATACTTTCTCACAAACAGCTGCTTACGTATTCGTCCGATTTCGGAGCAGCTCGTCTCGATTCGTGCGAGCTTCGTACAGCCGAAGTCTACCGAAGTTTGCCGAACTGTGTTAGGTTTTTTTTTTCGTTACGGAATTTTTCGATTCGGTCGCCGCGCTCAAAGCCCGCGATAAAAGCTATACAATAGCTTAAAAAAAAAAAAAATCAAATGGTTGATATTACTTGACACATATAATAATGTACTACATAGTTACTGCCCAGTGGTCGAAAATCCAATATTTTTAAAGTAAGCATTTAAATAATAAATATAGAAATTCAAAATTCCGTGTACACAATGATCTCAGACTCTGTCTTTAAAATAAATAAAGAAATAATATGCACAGCGAGTTTGTTGCATCTATATAACATAAAAACTGAGATAGAGCCTTTTCGTAAATGAAAATTAATTGCAGTATAGTAGCGCCATCTTTCGTGCGATAAGCACTCAAATTATCATCTCATAAGCCAATGCTGGTGCATTTATACATTATAGAAGATAAAATATTGCCTTCTTTTAAACGGAATTAAATTGCAGCACAAAAGTGCCACGTGTCGGCTGATACACATCCAAATTAAAGCAGCGTAGTTTTACATAGTATCCATCTCATATACCAAGTTTGGTGCATTTATGCTTCACAGATGTTGAGGTATAGCCTCCACTTAAATGGGGGGAATCACAATGTAGCAGCAGTGAAACCTATTGGTATATTCCAGAAGCTAATTAGCACCAATTTAAAGAAAGTTCTAACCAATTGCCAATCGTGCTTAAATTCTATTCATTGTTTCATGAGTAAAATATTTTGCTAGTACATCATACACACACAGAGACAAATATCCATTTTTTAAAAAAAGGTGAATCATTTTTAGGGCATCTAAAAACGTGAAAATTCATCAAACATCCGAAAGTTTAAATTTTTCCCGAATCCAGTACTTTCTTCTACATCATTTTATATAAGAATGCCACCTACTCTTAAGATTAAAAAATAAATAAAAATAATAATCATAATCATAATCATAATAATCAATATATCTTCTCAAAATTACAATTTTCATATGTAATTCTATGCAGTTTAAACCTTTAGATGCTGAGACATAGTTTTCTGAGAAATTTCAGAAAATAATATCTATGCCAGCGCCACTTTCTGGGTGTTGTATTCCGGAAGCTAATTATTACCAATTTAAAACATAGTCCAATCATTTATCAATCGTGCTTAAATACCGCTGATTCTTTCATGAGATACACTATTTTGCTAACACATGATATACACACACAAACAGTCATTTCCTAAATGTGGGTGATTCATGTTTAGGACATCTAAAAATGTGTAAATTGATCAAAAATCTTAAAATCGAAAATTTTTACCAGTACAATACTTTCTTCTACATTATTTTGTATGACAGTGCAACTTGCTGGTTAAAGTGAATAAAAATATACAAAATATATCTTCAAAAAATTACCATTTTCATATGCAATTCTATGATATTTTTGTATATTTATATACTGTAAGCGTAGAAATTTAGGTATAGTCTTCCCTAAAATGGGATTAAATTTCAAGAAGATAGCTGTGCATCTATTTACAGATATACACTGAAACTGAATTAACAGAGTTTTATATATAATATATATACACTAGCAGGCTTTTCCCGCTTCGCTGGTCAATATATTAAAGTAGTTCCTCAAAACAGCATATCGTTAATAATAATAAAAAAACCTTAAAAATAAAATAAATATAAAAATAAAATAAAGTAAAATCATTGAATATAGTCAAAATATTAAGTTCCCGCTATTTAAGCCGTGGGTCATAGGTTGATATCGTTCAAGTACGTTTCAATCATCGAGCGGCAATTTCAAATTAATGTTAAAATTAAAAGAATATTCTGTTATCTACGAATTCGCAATGTTCTGGTCTGAAGATGTGCACATTATTTTAAAATTAATTAAACTAATTCTACAAATTTGACATTTCTGCGGTCCTGCTATTCTATTTACACTTAGAGGTAGTCAAATTCTCTCCTCATTCATTCGCTTATCCTCCAATCAAAACAGTAATTTCCTTTTCGCTGTTATTTTTTGCCCAATGACAGCTGCTGTTACGGCGCGCGCTAGCGTTTGATATGTTTTGTTTACGTTTATTTATGGTTACACTAGCAGGCTTTGCCCGCTTCGCTGGACATTAAACTTAAATGAGTTGTCAAAATCCCATATCTTTATTAATAACCTAAGTTCTCGCTGTGATTGGTAGAAGTTTTCTCGCTCGCAAAGTGATGAGTCTGAGTCTCCACTGTCTTCGGCACAACTTACCCACTCCTTACTTCCACTTCCTCAGCGGGTGAGTTCGAAGTTTTGCAAAATCACACTAATGTTCATAAATGCGTACACTTAATCAATATCCGCACCCCAAAATTCGCCATTCTAAGATAATTCAAAGCGAATTCAAACGGAAAAACATGTTTTTACACATGTTTACTGGGAACAACTTCAGTATAACCCCACAACGATATTTGGCGATTTTTTTATTGGCGATTATGGCTAAATCATAAATCTAAAAATCATAAATCATATATGATAAATGATAAAATCATAATCTAAAACATAAAACATAAAACATAAGATCATAAATCCAAAATAAACAACATATTAGGCTGCCATATTATATCGCAAACAGTCCAGAACGACATTGTTATCCTTCAAAACGGCGCCAAAGAAAAATGGCCAAATTCAGCTGTTGGGTTATACTGAAGTTATACCGTTTATTGACCTCCGACTCCGAGAAGGGGGGGAGGATTTCGAATTTCGTGAAATCCAGTTACAATAAGTGCCGGACGCAAACAAACAATTTACGCACCAAATTTCGTGACCACAGAAGTCTTTAATAGAAAATATTACAAATAAATAAATACAAAAAGCACAGCTTTAGTATGGGACCCCTTTGGAGAATTTAAATATTTTAAGCCATTTTTGCGATGAACTGAATTGGCTATCTCAATTGTGCAATTAAAGATCTTGGCGAGAAACGTCCGAGCTACGTCGGTTCCGAATTTCAAATTTTGCCAAAGGGATCCAATACTAAAGCTGTTCCATACACAAAATAAATAAATAAATAAAATAAAATAAAAACTCTTTTCTGATATTTACAAAATAAAAACAAAAAATCTTAATAAAATCCAAATTATAATCATTTACAATTCAGGGAAGAACATAAAAAACCTTATAAGGTACATAATAACAACAAAAAATTTTGTTTTACTGCAGGAAAGAAAAGTACTGCTTAATTAAATAAAAATAGTAAACTAATGTCAAATATCTCTATGAAAATATTTATCCACGTGCAAATTCCTGATTAAAAAAAAAAAAAAAAACTCACCAACTTTTGTAGGTATTTTTCTCTCTAATTTTTGTTACTATTCACGTGAAATTAAAAATATTTCATTTTATTTCTGGAAAATAAAAAAATATATAAATGCGTATATATAAATATAAAGCCTTCTACCGAATCTATAGTTGAAAAGTGAAAAAGGGTAAAATAAATTAGAAATGTCAGACCTATATTTATAAATTTGATACCAAAAGAAAGGGGCGATTTTTCTGAATCCAGGGGTGCAAACAGTTTTTCGATACGACAATTAGATTTTTTAAAATTAACTAAAGTATGAAACTTAGATGGCAACACTTCATTTCAATCTTTTCATAATAGACAATATTCCTGTGACGTCACCGTAGGTAAAATCGCCGAACACGTGGCCGATATTTTGTAAACAAATTAGATTCAAGATGTCATTTTATTGTTACGCATAACATTTTCCTAAATATTTCTGCAGTGAAACTTAATAATAATGTTCAAACAAGAACAAAAGGTAAATGTAAACAACTGAATCGAATGATAAAGTTAAGACTATTCCAAATCGTAAAATTGCAGAACATTTTATGTATATACACACACACACACACACATAAATATATATAATGAATAAATATTAATAAGAACATTTTATACACAAACACACACACATATATATAGACATCAAAGCTTAAATAATTAGAATTTCAATCACCTTAATAAAGGAATTTAATAAATGGAACATCCGTTTAAATTTGTTAACATCGCCACAGTTCACATGGCAACTTTTAATATTACATATGATTAATATTAAAGTATATTACTAAAACTGGATTAAAAACAAAAAAAGGTATCACTATATCACTCTTACTTCAATTTCATATAATCTGTAACTCTTATAAATAACATTGCAAGATAAAAATTTGCAAGCCACAATGCTTCGTTATGGTAGAGTTGAGGATTGTTTCCCTAACCAGCTGATATTCTTGTAGCCTCGAACTCAAAGTGGGAATATGGTCCATTTGTAGTGCGAATCACGCGAATAAAAAAGTCTTTAACTTGAAAATTTATTTTTATATTTTATTTTTCCATTCAAAGCGTTTTAGTCAAAAAAGATTTATGGCGCATGCGCAGGAGTTTTTTATCCACAATTTAAACACTAATCATAATTTTGAAAATTTCTACAGATATAATTTTAAGTTGGGTGAAGACCTAAGTTTCTGCGAAGCGCCGTTGAATTCCGTCCAGCCGTTCTCGAGTGATGCCCGGACAAACGTGTTTTAGTCTTTTTCCCCCCAGGGGGGAACGGGGGGGAATTTCTGAAAAGTTGATAGATATAATTTTAAGTTGAGTGAAGACCTAAATTCCTGCCAAGTGCCGGTGAATTCCTCCCAGCCGTTCTCAATTGATGCCCGAACAAAAAAAGCGACATACAGACACGATGACACACACACACACACACACACACACACACACAGGCAAAATTTTCTAAAGTCATTTTCGGCTTTCATGGGGTGTGAAACGTGAAGATATCGCAAAGTTTTTTGATTCCGACAAATTTACAGACAAAAGTCTGATTTTATTAATATAGATATCTTATGCTAAGTTTTTTACACTGTAGATGCTGAGCCTTTTCTGAAATGAAAGGAAATCTCAGCATGTTAGCTCCACTTGTTGAGTGATACAGATCAAGAGTTAATCATCACCAATTCAAGCCGGAGTCCGAACAAATATGAAGTTCGATTAAATTAAGTCCAAATTGTTGGATGAAGTACAGTGTCTGCAATTTTTTGTTAACTCAAAAAGACAGGCGTTTTCTCTAAATGGTTGAATCAATGTTCAGGAAATTTCAAAACGTGTAATTTTATGGAAAACCGGAAATCCATTTTTTTCCGAATATAATACTTTTTTTTTTTTTAATACAGGCAGAAGTTATAGTAGTAAATCTACTTTTTAATAAAATTTTACTCAGTTTCAAATAATTGAATTGTATTATGTTTTAACCAAAAAATATGTTTTCAAATTAGAACTGACGTATATCACAAATAATAATAATAATAATAATAATAATAATAATAAATAAATAAATAAAATCGTAAACAATAAATAAAAAAATAAAATTAGAATTATCATAAATCTTTTTTTTTTCCCCCTCAGTTTATGCATTTGTTCAATAGTATAAAATCTCTTATCTGCCGCTAATTCACTGAATAAGAATTTCTACCAATATAATGGCTGCTGCCTTTCTTTGAATGAAAAATATGCAATGGAGTGTACAGGGATCTTCCATCTATACAAAGTGCTGTGTTTGTGGTTTTATTTGAGTAAGAAATTGCAAGATTTGACAATTTTCTCTTTTGGGAATTTTTAATAAAATGGATTAATTGTATAATATGAAAAAGTGCATAAAAATTCAGAGCATTTTTAAATATCTTTTCGACATCACAGTAGAATCTTTTTCTCAATCTCTCATTAATCATACCTTTTGAAAAATACTAATTTCAATCCTCTACTACCATATTTAATACGTTGAAAATGCACAACAAATGTCATTTCTATTTATAAATTATAGATAATGAAACCTACAATTACAATCAACCCAGTGTAAAAAACGAAAGTAAATTGTCGTGCCATCTTTAGGTTGTAGTTTCAGTAGTTAAAACAAGAACCATAATAGAAAAAAGAAATATTATATATATATATATATATATACACATATTATTATCTGAGTGCAGATCAGCTAAAAACTAAAGTAAATGCTCAAATTCTAAGAATGATATTACACGGCATAAAAATTTTCTTAAAAACTGATGCATAGTGTTATAGGACTTTTGCATCGTATTGGTCTTGTACAATAAAATAAACATTCTTGTAATAAAATATAGAGAACTATCTTCAGGTGCCTCATGCATTAGTACTGTAATTTGCTTCCCCAAGAATAGAATTAGTGAATTTAAATTTTGGCGACTACAGAAACAGCATTGAGTTATACAGTGTGACAAAAAAAAATTGTCTAATCTCTAGCATTATCGAGTCTCTAGCATAGTTTGCAAACAAGCAGGCAGGTTTTCGTCAATGAATGTAGATTTTTCTCGTAATTTCTCGAATCAGTGCAACTTCAAAAAGTATTCTCAAAACAGTCCTATAGTACTGTCAATTAAACGAATATTCTCTTCGAAGACAGCCCGTTATGGACAGTTTCTCTACATCATTTTATGATTGAATGCATGGTATGGGTCTGATATATTAATGCCAATCATTTTCGGCTTAGTACTCAGAGACTTCTATATTTTCACAATGACTTCGTTCAGTTTTTTAATTGTGATGTAAAGATCCTCCAGTTTTCTTTTCTTTCCTTTTTTTTTTTTTTTTTTTTTTTTTTTTGTTATTTTGGACATTGATATTTTCTCCGCTTTGGATTGTAAAATAAAACACTTTATTATTATTTTTTTTTTCAGTTGTCTTACCGTCGTAGCGTGTCTTCCAATGGTCACAAATCAGGTTAATCCTTTCTCTGGCAAACTCATGTATGCTTTCCAAACGTAATTGTAGGTAGATGGTAGGCGGGGGTATAAGATTACCTAGTCGACCGAATGCAATATCACAAGGCAAGCGAAGTGTTTTTCCAAATACCATATCGGATGGCGTTATCTAGTAATTTCCCCATAGTGTCGTGCAGAAACAAGAAAAATATTTATGGGCCAGAGCAAACTTCTAAAGATGCTAATCTGTCTTAATTAAAATTACTATGTTTTAAGAGTTTTAATGCTTAAAATAATAATAATATAGGTTAAAAATATTTTATGAGAATAAAATACACCTTAAAAAAAAAAAAAAAAAAAAAAAAAAAGGTGCACCAAAAAGGAGTCATACAAATTGGACAGAAATTGATATGCATACAGGTTTCGAAGAAAAGTACAAAATTTTAAAATTTGTCTACCATTGAATGAACGTGTGACACTGCAGCGCATATCAACTGCGCAACTGGCAGAATATTAAAAAGAAGAAATTTCGATTTCAGGTCATAAATTCTTTGAGAATTTTTTTCCGTCTACTCAGATAGACAGTAATTATGCCTCGCATACAGGTGCACGAACAATATACGCAGATGCCAGCAGTAAAGAGAGGAGTGTAATTTGACACAAAAAAACCAGTTGGTCTAATCGGCGAATCCTTTGACATTTGAATAGAAAGAATGTCACTATTAACCGATGTTGGCAGGAATATGTGAGCATGGTCGAACACAGTCAAGAAAGAAGCAGCCTGTCTATTGGGAACTGATCAATCGTCAGAGTGGTAATCAAACCACAGATTCGTCATTATGTCGATCCTTTGTGCAACTGATACTTCAGTGACTTCAAAGACCATTAATAGGCGGCTCAGAGAAAGGGGGTTTAGCTCAGGAGATCCTTCTGCCGATTACTATTAAACTATGTATACAAGCCCGTTTGCAGTGGTGTGGGGCATGTTCGATTTGGAATGTCACCGAATAGAGTAGAATTGTATTCAGTGATAAGTCTTGCTTCGAATTGGGATAAGTTTTATCTTATCGCATTTTATCGCATCAATCTTATCGCATTTGGTTTGATTGTCCCAAATTTTGAAGCAAATGTCTTTGAAAACGTTATGAGGTTGATCACTGCAAATTCTGTTCTTAAGCATGTAAAGGCATGGAGGACAACTTTTAAGCAATTCTCATTTTTGTTTATTAGCTATCAACAATTTATCTCCTGCAAAATCTGGTTAGGTGCGCATTTTCGCTTAATGCCTACGACCCTGTAAAGAAAATATTGTAAGTTCTGGATTTAAATTATAGTTGCAAAAAGGTAATAAAAATGGTTAATTTTAATTTATGAAAAGTTGCCTTATTTCTGAAAAATTGTTTTAACTTTGTGTCGCAGAAATGTTTTAGCACATTTCATAGCTACATCTCCTTCATATTTTACATACTTTTCCAGTCATCAATGTAAATTCACTGATTGCGAAATTTGGTTAGGTCCGAATTTTCTTTTATGTTCGCAACCACTAAAAAAATTTTTATAGGTTTCGGTTTCAAAATGCACAAAAAGGTAATAACAAGAAGATTATTTTGAACCTATGGATACCATAATGTAAAGTTAAAAGTTATCTTTAAAAAATTGTTATAATAATATTTAGAGATTTTTTTTTTTTTTTAAAGAAATTCATGGCTTCGTTTCCTACAAATTTTATATGATCAAAATATTCTACGCTCTGTCATGAAATGAATCTTTTTTTTTTTTTTTTTTTTTTTTTTTTTTGGTAAAAAAATTAAAAAATAATAAAGAAAAATTCCTTTATTAACATATTAAAAAAAAAATATCCTGCATACCTTACATAACACATCTGACTTGATTAAGTCACAATCTTTGAAGCAAATACCTTTGAAAGCATAATGAAGCTCATGATTGTAAGATGTGTTCTCAAGCATGAAAAGGCAAAGAGTGAATGTTCTTAACAATTCCCATTTTTGTTCATTAGGTGTCAGCAATTCACTGATTGCGAAATCTGGTTAGGTCCGTGTTTTCGCTTGAAGATCACGACCGCTAGAAAGGATGGTTTATAAGTTCCTGTTTTCAATTACACAAAACATTATAAAAAGGAGATTTATTTGAACTTATAGTTATTATAAAATACGTGTTAAGGTCAAGTTTTTTTTATATATATTTTTACAACATCTGTTCCGAGACACAGAGATAGGTCAACGTATATTTTATAAAAATTTCCAAATCGTGTTCAGGACACCTCAAAACGTGTAAATCCATTGTTTTGTAATAATTAAGATATTTAGTAAAATATTCTAATAGATTTTATAGAAGAAAATCCGATGTTAAAAATTTTCACGAATACAATAATAATTTATTGTACATAGAAAAAATAAAACTATATGAGTAAAGTCAGTAGTGTAGAAGAGAACAGCTTAAACATATGAAAAAAAAAGTCTCTGTTTGCATGAATAAATGTGTTTTATTTATGGCTGTGTTTTATTTATGGCTGTGTTTTATTCAAAAAAAAAAAAAAAAAAAAAAAAAAAGTTAATCTCATTAGACTAATGTGTTAATTTTTTCTTATTATATCGTTGAACAGAGTCCACACTTTTAAATATTGTCTATTTATAAATCTTATTTTATTTTTTATTTCGTTTTGCACGCACGCTTTTTATTTCCTAATTCAAAATAATTACAAAAAAAAAAATCTGTACTGCCCGTTTCGAAACTGATTATTAATGATTTTCTTTTCTTTTTCTTAAAAAAAAAAAAAAAAAAAAAAAAATACAACATCGTTTTCAAATTATTTAATTATATTTTTGATAAATTTTCGATTTCGATAAATGACCAACTATCGTAAAACTGGTATTGTAAAAATCCGTATATTGAGACAAATAGTCCTCAGTCCTTAAAAAAAAAAAAAAAAAAAAAAAAAAAAAAAATACGTATCATACACCACCATGCGTCACTGTTGTCAGCTTCGCTATCCGAACTTTCATAAATATCACTTATTTCCGAATCACTCTCAGATGCATTTATGCTAAAATTAGAATCCGAGTAACTTTGTAATTATTAAACAATATTTAAAATATACATTTTTTACCAAGGAAGGTAAAATTTCGTGCATTTAAAAGCCTAACTGAACTAAGATTACAAAATAATTATTACAAATATTTAAAATAGTTATCTTGGATAGTGCTGACAGTTTAAAATAAACCAATTATCTCCAATTACATTTTAAATTGTCCACGACTTCTATCTAGTGTAAAATAAGGCACAAAATTTTTTCCAGGTATCATAAATGGTTTGTTTTTAACTCTTTGTAGTGCGTTACTTTTGAACACCCTAGCCTGGAGATATCACGGGCACGAGAAATAGAAAGCGAAAACTCACCCCGTCATTTTCACGGGAGCGGGAAGGAAGGGGTTGTGCACTCTGCTTTCTCAAAAAGAAAGTATTATAATGTATACATATTTACCATACTTAAAAAATGTTTAACGAGATTTTCTCTATAAATGGACAAATGAATTCTTTATGTTTAATTTACTATTTAAATCGATGGCGGAATCTCCCAAAATTATGTAAACCATGGATAAAATTTTATATTATTTTTCTCAATACATTGTTGCAGTCATGATAGTAACATTTGTTGTTATATTTTCTTTTCTTTTTAATTATTATTTTATTCGTCCTAAATGCACGCATGTGAACCATAGATACACATTTTACTTTTTTTTTTTTTTTTTATGTAATATTGTAGTTTGGACTTTAGTTTTGAGCATTATACCCGCAGGATTAAGAATTTTATTATAAAGGTGGTGATATTTCAATGACATTTTTTACACCATCATGCATGAAATAATTCGCTAAATAGAATGCAAATAACATATAGAATGAGAGGAAATAGTTAGCCAAAGAGAGGAGAGAGGAAAGTGTAGAATTGAAAAAAGAAGGAAGGAATGGTAAATGAAAATGAAGTTTTAAATTGAATCCTTGTAGTAAATACAGAAGTAAAAGATATTTTATGATGTTTAATTTGAATATAAAGCCAATAGCATAAACATCACAAGTTTATGAAAATTCATTATCATAGGGATAGTTTCCATTTTAAATTTCTATTTTTTTTTTTTTTTTTTTCTATACTATGATACTAAGCTTTATTTGTTCTTTTTTTTTTTTTTTTTTTTTTTTTAAACCTAAATAAATAATTAAATAAATAATTGGCTAAATTACGCCTTGTTTCAAAAATAGTTAAATGAAGTAATATTTGCTCATTGTAAAATTATGATAGAAATTATCAATTTAGTAAAATATAGTAGAAGTCCAATATATGTTACTTTTATATTATTATTTGGATATTATTTGCCAGTAAAGTTTATTATATATAGCACAAGAGAAGGAAAAAGAACCCTCCTCTTAATAAATTTACTTTTAACTTTTCACGTACTTGTTCAATGAAGAAAAGACATTAAACTGTTTTTATTTATTTTTTTAATGCGATGAATCATAAAATAATCTGTTTTTTCTCAATATCTAAACATAAAAATATTGCTTTAACGCCTTTTCCAATACAGTAATGTTATCAGGCTATCATCCATCAAGATGAATTATTGAATCCGATGCAAATACAACATAGAAACAGAGCTCTGAAAAAGAAAACGTGGGAGAGGGAGGGAGAGGAAGGGGAGGAAAAAGATGAAGATTTAAATTTAATCCCCTCCTGCCAGAAAACAACAATATTCGACCACTATACTTTTCCAAAAGAAAGTACTTCAATTTCCAGCATAGCGAAATGATATCCTGTTGACGAGACTGGGTGCAAATACCCGCTGGCGCCAAGAGCTCGCCAAGTGACAAGCCGGGATCAGATTTAGAAGTCTGGCGGCATGGTTGCTATGGATACCGGATGCGAGAGTTCAATGAAAATGCACACGCCTTTCAACTAGTCATTAAAGGAGACTGGAAGGGGGTTTGATCAAAACTGTATGGGGTTGAACGAATATTGGTGAAATTGGAATGTCATTTGTTGAGACGGTATTGCTTAAGTTTAAAGATAATTTAAAATGGAGAAAAGTATTTTAATGAAAAATGCTGTTCGATTAAGTTGGGAAAAGGGGAAAAAAAAAAAAAAAAAAAAAGCCAGAATTAGAAGAAAGATTAAATAATGATGAAGAAAGAAAAAATCAGACGTAAATTTTTAAGAAATGTTTTCTAAAAATTATGCAATAATAAAGCACATAATTAGATTTTAGTTTTAAAATTAGGGAAGTTAGATTAAACAGGCAAACAACAACAACAACAACAACAACAAAAAAAAAAAAAAAAAAAAAAAAAAAAACTTAGTTCCATTAAGTTAAATCTATTAAGCATGCTCTCTGCATTTTATGCATTATCTTTTAAACTATGCAATAAAATGAAATATTTGAAAGTCCCACAATGAATTTCTGAGAAAATGTATATGTATATATATATATATATATATAATATATATATATTTATGGTTTCAAACCCAAACAGTTATATGCAATAAAGTCATCTTTATTATTTTTTTTAGTATAAAATTTACTTTTTAGACATTAGTTTGTATAATAATTGCGAAGATTTAAACATTATATTGATTTTGCTCTAAAACGAACAGACATAAAAAAAAAGAAGAAGTTTTGGGCATTTTTTATAAATTTAAATAAATATTAAAATAAAAAATATGATATTTCGATTTAACTTTTTGCTATAATATCGAGAAAGAACTAATTTTTAACCGAATAATTTAATGAATTATCTAAATTAATTTCTTGAAAATATTAATGATTGCTGTTTAACGAATTAAATTACAATATTTATTTTTTCCAATTTGTTACATTCTTGCAAGCAACAAGAGTCTACTTTTTATTCTTATTCAAATACGATCATTTAACTTGCGGGTCAAGTCGTTCGTAAATTAAGGAAACAAGGGACGGTGAAAATTGGCAAAAATCGATGCAGTTAAAGTTTTCCAGATAGTTATAAAATGTATGAATCTATACAATACTCTTAAATATCATTTTACAGTTCCTCAAACATCCTTTAAGAGCTTTTACAAAAAATTAAACTTAAAATTATTCTTGGCTTAAAAATTTAGGAATAACCAGTTACTTAAAAAGTTTCACGCGAATCAGTTTTCGCCTAATATAAAAAAAAAAAAAAAAAATCTACGAATGTTGTCTAGTGTATTTGTCACAAAACTGGGTATTCCTTTTCAAATTATCCTTGAGAAAATTCATAAATTATTATTATTATTATTATTTTATTTTTACTATTTTTTATTATTACTATTTTCACTATTTTTATTATTATTATTATTATTTTTTTTTTTTTTACAGTTTCAAACCCAAACAGTTAACAATGAAATCATCTTTATTAAAATTTTTTTAATTTATATTTTTTAGACATTAATTAGTATAATTGCGAAGATTAGAATAGTAAATTTTTCAGAGATGGTAGATAATGTCTTGATTGATTCTTGGAAAAATGATTTTTGCAGCATTTGTCGAATTTCTGTAAGTAAAAAACAAAATGAAAAAACATGTGTTTTATGTACATGAGTATGAGGATAGATAAATTTAGAAAGATATAAATACGTTTATTTCAATAATTCCATAAAGTATACAAATTCATCATTAGTAATTTTTCATTTTCAGTATTAATGTCGAATATTAAAATGAAACATTACACATTTTCAACGAAAAAATCTATTTATTGTGTAATAATTAAAAAGAAAAAAAAAAAATCTGATGTAATAGTGTTTGAAAGAAAATACAGAAGTGAAACTAATCATTATTTGATAAAAAGTAAATAAAAAGCCAGTATTATCATTCATTTGAAAAAAAAAAAAGACTATTTTTTTAATCATCCACAGCATTGTTGCATAACAGAAAAGAAAAGTTATAATAGAAGAAAAAATTATGTTTCATCATTACTATTTTTGTAAAGCTATCCTCGTTATACTCCATAAGGGAAGAGAGAAATGTATTTTAATGAAATACATGAAAAACAAAACATGAATTACCAAATGCAATTTTTTTCTTTATATTGTCATCGGCTAATAAATCAAACCTGTAAATTTTCAATGTTAAAAATATTAAAAAGTTCAAATTATTTATAAAATGTACAGTAAGATACTTCAAATTGGATGTATATATATATATATATATATATATAAGAGAGAGAGAGAGAGAGAGAGAGAGAGAGAGAGAGAGAGAGAGAGAGAGAGAGAGAGAGAGAGAGAGAGAGAGAGAGACTGTATTACTATAATAAAAATGCACGAATTAAAAAGCACATTATAAACAGGAACGACAACTCTAATTTATCTGAATTTTTTATACACTTTTTTGTGTCGAAAGAGTATTTAAAATGTATTTCCGTCAACTTCAATGTATAGTGCTAATACATCTGAATATTTTTCGTGGCCCTGAAAACGTATTGTGAAGGATTTACCGTACCATTTATCGTACCATAGCCGATAAGAACAGTGCTTTGATGCACATAATGAAATATGTCCATTTCAGATTCTTTAGTGCTGCCTAAAAATGTTAAACTGTACCTCTCCCAAAAATATCGTCTATAGACGTAATATATATGAATTATGTTGGATGTTCCTGTATACGAACCATTCGTCCGAGCTTATTAAAGTTTAGAGTAGCATTATCATACGTTTGAAATTTAGTATACCGAGTTTGGTCTTCCTGTCGATAGTTTTTCTTCGTTTATGTTGTAAACAGACGAACAGAAAAACCGCTAAAAAGTTGATTTTTGGATTTATACACCTTAAAAACACGTAAATGTAGCAAAAATTCAATTACGAAAATTTTATCAATGGACAATACTTTATTCACTTATAATTAGTTAAGAAAAAGGCTAAAACAATACTCTTACCTCACGTCACTTAAAACCAAATCACATAATCTTCGAACAACAATTGAATATTTTTTTATGTGATAAAAGTATGAAGAAATGTTTACTTCATGTATCTTTTTAATTAAGCAGACCATGTAAAAATTTAAATGTTGTAAATGTACAATAGTGTCTTGTTTCTCATAAGTACATATTATTATTTTTACAATTTATTTTCTGTTATGTATATATTATTAGAATAATGAGGAAAAATAATGAAGTGATTCTGCAAATATAAACATATACTATATTTCCTTTATATTAAAGAAATAGGAAAAATAAATTATTGCCTTCCTTATCTATTTCCAATTATTTTTATATTGTGCATAAGCGAAAAACAAAATTTAATCTTGTTACTTTAAATGTTATCATGTGAATCAAAAGTAAGAGTGTTATAACTCATTTTCAATATAACAAAAATAATTTTTGTTTCTTTTATCCTCATAAATAATTTCTATAGAATGTATATAGATGTTTCAAAATGTTTCACAATATTTCACAATAACTGATATGAAATATATTCTGCTTAAAACGAATTTGTAGTTAAAAAAAAAATAAAAAAAAAAAAAAAGAACAATAAAAAGAAACACATTCTTTTAAAAAGGCTTTTCAATGATTTTTATCAATTTCTTTTGAAAAATTATACTTTGTTTTCTAAAATTTCATCAGAATAATAAAGAGTTTCATTTATTTCCGAAAAGAAAATGATATTTCTATTTTGTAAAACGACTCAAGTTTTTTTGTTCAATGCCCAAAATAAACTACAATTTTGCTTCTAACCAATTCTTTCTGTTTTAAGCTTTCGGTTCAATTGTGACAGAGAAAACGAGACGCAATTTTTTCTTATTTGAAGTAAATACACTTAGATTGCATCTTAACCTTCCCCTTACACAATATATAACATTTTGAAAATACTCAAGAGAAAGTTTAAAAGTTTATTGCATACATGTATTTTTTGTTTATAGCGTTTAACTCTCTTCAACGTAAACAAAATTTGTTTATGGTTTTAGTTTGTACATTTGTTTATACATATACATTAACTTTCCTAGATGTATTTGGACTGCATGATTGCTACGAAAATTATTATTATTTTTTTAATTAAAAGTCGTTATAGAATATTTCTATATTAAAAGTTATACAAATTTTAAGTATTGTACAGTAACACACTAAAGAATTTTGATGATTTATAGTCTAGGGGTGGTAAATATTTTCAAAATATTTTAATTATATTTAACTATCTTTAAAAGAAATGATCTATTAAAACAATTTAAAAAAAGATTTTCATTTTATACTTTACTAAAAACTCTAATACAGTGGATGTGGATAATGCACAAAAACTTAGAACTTCAGCTCATTTGGATTAAATCGAGTTAAAATTCAAAAATACTTTGAACTGGTTTTGGAGAGACCAGGTATTTACCCCCTCTTTCTAAGTCCGTTGTTGGTTGAGCATATACAACAGTCAAAAATGTTAATGTATGCAAAATTTCAGTTCAATCGAATAATAAGTTGTGGGTTAAAATTCGAAAGCAAATTTTAAACTGGATTTGAGTTCCAGTGCCCCGAGGGCCACAAGTTAAATGAAAGTGTGTTAGAAAAAATAGATACTGATTTTCATCTATTATATTATATTAAACAAAAAAAAATCTGCTAAGTGAGACAATAATAGTTCATAGTAATGCATAAAATAATCTAAATTATGTTGTATTAACTGTAATTATATTGCGCTGTTAATTTGTAAGTCTTTTAACTTTTAAATTCTCTATGATTTACTTTCATTCTGAAAATATCTTTTTTTTAAATGAAACTTATTTTTGCATAACGGTAACTTTTACGTCTATTCATGCACAACATAACTCATACATGCGTAAATTATATCTCATTTTATTGTGTTATATGGATAAATTTGAATTGATTTTGCGCATTTTCTACATGCATATTCCTATTAAATCTTATTTAGTCTACATAATTCATAGTCTTATTTTACCAATTATATTTCATTCTTCTTTTATAATGTGTGGATACAAGGTTACCATGTACGTGGTACATTAAAAACCTTCTATTCAAGAATTATCCTATATTTATGCATTTCAATTTTTTTTTTTCCATTTGATATTTATTAACTTTTTCAATATCTTTTGCTTTGCGTAATGCTTCACTATCATATATAACTATTTATTCATATCTTCATGCTTCAAGTACACATTCCTGGTTTTAGATCTTTATAATGTTGATTAATTATTATTATAATTATTATTATAATTATGATTATTGTAATCATCATCATCTGTAGCAGCGGTAGTTTAGTATTATTTCTATAATTACTATTATTATATACATATTTAACGATATACTACATTAGATAAAACATATGGCAATTAAAATATATAAAAATATATAAAAATATAAAATATATGATGCAATATAAGCATTTTATCAAAAATTTTTTAATTACGCATGAACAAGCGTTAACGAAACACCTTTCGCATAATTTATTATTCAAATGCTTTAAGGCATTTATATGAAAATCAAAGTAAATATCATGAAATATTCAAAAGTTATAATCAATAGAATGAAATGAAAAATCTGATGTGAAACAACCACACGATTTCCATCACCCACTATTACACGTATTATATGCACTTACTTTTTGGAGATAATGTGATCAGGACACATAAAATTAAACTAAAAAAAATATACACCAAAAAATTATCCTGTAAGAAAAAGCTGATACACATGTAAAGACATACAAAGTTTACACAGAGAGTTAAGGAAAAAGAAAAAAGAAAAAGAAAAAAAAGAAAAAAAAAACAATAGATCAATTTTTTGAAACACCGATTTCTGAGATCTAAAACTGACGTACTTAATCAGGATGACTGTTAATTTTCTTTTAATAATAATACACAAGAAAGAATACCTAAAATGGGTTTATGTAACAAATTTCTAGAAAATCGCTATATACCGTTTATAAGATACCCAAATTCTACCAAAATGTGGCATACCCAATTGTTGATCAGAAAACAACAATTACATACTATCGGATATCTAAAGGGGAATTAACATGGCAAGTTTGAAAAAAAATCAGTACAGCCGTTTTTAAAGAAATGCACTTGCGAGACATCAAATTGAGCTATTTATACAAGATGCCTATAAATTTCCTTGAACTAACCAACTGTATCATACGAAAGAATATCTAACCTCGTGTTTATATAGCAAATTTGAAAAAAAATCGTTAGAACTATTTTTGAGATACGGACTTACGGTCCTACTTCAGGTTTCCAATGTCCCGGTTTTTCAAATTTCACCAAAAGTTTGAAAAATCATCTGTACACCATATCTGACTCGATTCTGTAGTTTCATAGTTCTATCTTTAGAAGTTTCGGAGATAATGGTAGTCAGAAGATTCCCCACACACATACACACATACTGACCAAATGCAAAAAGCTACATTTTTTGGATTCAGGGAGACCTTAAAACATGTAAATCAGGTGAAAACTCGATATATAATTTTTGTTCCGAATACAATACTTCCTTCACCTACTAATCGGGTAATGGAAGAAAAAAGGAAGAGAAGGGAGGCCGATAGGGATATATTATCCACATTTATTTGCAATCAACATACACAATAGCATTGTTGATTGAAATAAAATAAAAATTTTGATAAAACTATTTATTTTTGAACACGCTTTTATTAGCTTCACCTGTATGTATACTTGTAACCGCTCTGGAAGCAAACAAAAAATCTATATTGTAAAAAAAGACTTTCCCTACGTGAACGCTGTGGCTGTGAGGTAAAGCTCCGTGCTACGAATCTAAAGGTCTAGCGTTAAAGCTCAGTCAGGGGAGATTTTTTAAAAATGGTTTTTGTTTAATTCTAAATTCTTTTAATTATAGATTTAAATGTATGCAAATATTATGGTGTGTCACTCGCACGACTTACATTACATTTTAATACTAAGATATATATTTTGTGCTTTTTAGTTCACATTTCTATAAAAGCGTGTTCTTTAATTTTTTAAAACTATAATATTATTCTGTATAATTCCGAGGAACTAAAAAGCAGTTTATTCCACATTTCGGAACAAAAATTTCATTGTGATAAAATTTCTTGATATTTGCTTGGGGTTTTCTCATAATTAGTTCAATAACTTCAATTAATAAGTTATGCAAGAAAACTCTGTTAGCGCTTATGCATGACCAATGGTCATTCATAAATTATTTAGTGAAAAATCTCATACTGAACCAAATATTTCATATTTTCATATTCTGACTGCAGTATGCTGTGTTTTAAGTTGTATATCAATTTTCCTAAAAATTTCATTGTATTGGTTTAAATATATTGTTAGAATAAAAAAGTAAATAAATAAAAATAAAAATTTAAAATTTTTAAATAAGTCTTTCTGCTTTCATATAAATATGTGCTATTCAAATACAAATAAATGCAGATAATTAAAGAAAGCCTCAAATTACAGCAAATTTCAAGCATTGTTTTTTAGAGGGTGTTCCCAAACAATGTTTTTACTTTTCTTTAACTAGTTACTGGCTCTTTTTTTATCTCCAAAAATAAATCATCATTATAGTATATATAAGATATAACATATTTATTAGACGCACAATGTTTTAGAGTAATTCGTTGAATTTTAAAATAATTCGATATTTTGGAACAAAACTTTCGCAGTTATACATAAGGTACAACCTGTTCTTTATACGACCAAAATTTCACCATATTTCGTCAAGCACTAGACTAGATATTTGACCAAAATTGTAAACTTGAAGGTTTCCGATCATTTTTGGGGAGGTAGGGTATTTTTGAAATCATTTCCGAAAAGCAAGCTGTTTTCAGATAATCGTAACTATAAATCATAGTTCTCTATTTAAACCTCAAGAGATATTAGAGAGATAACTGCTGATGCGAATGGCAAGTCAATAAAATAATGATCGCTGTCAGCAAAGAAAACATTAGACAGCCAGAGGAAAATAAAAATCAAATAATGATATCGATAAATGAACCATAACACTTGTTGCTATGGTTACATTTCCATTCAAACGATAACACATAGATCCCAAGATAATTTTTGCATCGTTATAAAGCCATTTTCAGTGTTATTGACTTATCTATTGGATTAATGGCTGCTACAATTTACCAGAATTATTAAGAATTACATATGTAATTTATCAGGTCTAATAACAGTCTATAACTGTTATTTATAGTATTTTATTGGTAAAAAGTCTTTAGAAAAGGAGTTTTAAATCTTTTTTCTTCTAATTGTCGAGTAAACTAAAATGTATAAATTTTTAAACTGTTGTATAAAGTTTATTTTATATTATAAATTTATGTAATTGCTTTAATTTGAGAAAAATAAATGTTTCAGTGTTTTATGCTCAAACGTATATTAATGAAGTAATCTGGTGTGTCACACGCACGACTTTCTCTTTCCCAGCGTTTCCATACTATAAAGACTATAGATTGAATCGTAAGATTAATAATGTAAGATAAAGTTCAATCTACTTTAAAAGTAATCTAATACAGGTTTAGGAACAATTTTTTCTAGACATTAAATTCTGTGTGAAAGGGGATACCGACCCCTCCCCCCCCCCCCTCAACCTCCGTACAATTATAATGCCTACATTTAAAAAAAAAAAAAAAAAAAAAAAACTTGTCAAACTTGGTTAAGTTTTCACCTAATACAAACTTCAAAATACCAGATTTGATTTTCCTGAAATTATTTGTTTTTAAATTTTGCTGACAACAGATATACATACAGAAAAACCGCTGAAAATTAAACTTTCGTATTCAGGGAACCTCAAAACGTGATTTTTTTTTCAAAAAAAAAAAAAAAAAAAAAAAAAAAAACGAATTGAAAATAGAATTACAAAAAAAAAACTTTCTTTTCAGCATGAGTATGAAAAATTAATTTTTCGTTCCTGAGCAATGTTGGAAAAAACAGATTGGATCAGAGAGCATGGTATATGCATTTTATCATACAATGCAATCAATTTTTGCCCGTCATCAGATCCAATAACGAGAAAAGAAAAGAAATATCAAAAATAACAATAGGACAGATCGGAAAATAGAATTAAAAAAAAAAATGATAGGAAAGAAAAAAATAAAAATAAATAAATAAATAAAGTCGGCATGTGTTGGGCATATAGCTGACTTAAAAACAAAAACGCTCATTCAAAAATAAAAGTAGGCGGGATAGACAGTAGGAGAGGCAAACATCACATTCATACAATCATTTATGCAAGTAATTACCTTGGTGAACATTTTCTATTTTCTATTTTTTGATTTTTTATAATTTTTTCTTGATTTTTTACTTTTTAACTCACATTTTTCACATTTTATAATTTTTGTAGGATTTTCACACATTTTAAAAAATTTTAACCAAGGTAAAAACTTTAAAAATAAACAAAAATACATAATTAAGCTGGAGACTTGTTCATATTTATACATAGCTCACCAGCAGGTGACCATTATGTTCAATTGTGAAAAAAGCATAATTAAGCTGGAGACTTGTCCATATTTACAAAAAGCGTCCCAGCAGGAGACCATTTAAGTTCAAGCGTTAAAAAGTCATAATTAAGCTGGAGACTTGTCCATATTTACAAATAGCTAACCAGCAGGTGACCATTTAAGTTCTACGTGAAGTGAGACATAATCAAGCTGACGATTAGTTCATATTTACAACAGTACATCAGACGAAGGACCATTTCAGTCAATCGGTAAATTTTGATACTATTTGGTGAACTGATGACAACTCTTCTTTCAGAAATTTCTTTAAGTTGAATGCGCAGATGATTTTATTGAGTGCGTAGATGACTTTCACGAAAATTCTGAGAGTTGTTGTTGGGTGGATAAATATTATTTTGCACAGTTTCTTGCGAATAGCTAACAATTCTGTTATCAGAATTTTGTTGAATTTGGATACTAAGCTGTGAGTTGTGATTCTGTGGATTGGAGTTGTTTCTCTTGTTTCGGTGGCTCGACGAGGATTGTGGTTGTTTAGATTTCTGCCGTAGGAGGAGGAGTCTTGGGTGTTATTTGAGGAGGTGGTACTGTACTGGATTTTGTGAAGGCGGGACCTTGTGTCCACCTGAGGAGCACCAGTTATGTGCTCGATGTAGATGTCTCGAGAGGATCTGATGGTGTCGGAGACGATGAGCTTCTTCATTAGCCTTAGATACTTTTTGGTACAAAGACGAAGTAGGACTTTGTCATTTTTGGGGTCCCAGAAACCAAGAGAGTCGACGACGACAGCATGGGTAAGGACGTTTTTGAATCGACCTTTTCGGTGGTCGACAACTTCAGGATACTTTTCCCCTTTTTCTTTTCGCCTATCAGGAAATACCTCGGATCCGTTTTCGAGAAGCACAGCGACATCGATGATAATACAATACACATTATTATGAAGAATGAGATCGGGCCGTTTCCGATTTGATTCTACCGGCCGATTCTCAGAGAAAAGAAACCAACGCCCAAGAGCCGCATTTTTTATACGATGAACAATGTTATTATATCTAGCTGTGTTTTTGTGGATGTGTGTAATACAATGGCTAATAACATGCGGGAGAGCTTCGACATTCTGGCATTTTTGACAATTTTTGGACCAACCGAGATCAAAAGAATACCCATTGAGTGGAACAAGGCCTAACCGAGCCCGAAGGATAAACTTCCAGTCAGCGAATCTAAGAAAATCTCCATTACGGAGAAAGTGACTGGAGGCGGAGTCGGCAGAGAAGCAAGGGACAGTTTCCCCTGATGTTTTTTGTTTTTATGGGACTCGCTTCTGAGAGATCTCAGGCGGTCCTAATGGAAGAAAAGACCTTGCGACGATCAGTAATAGAATTCTCGCCAACAGAGAGAGACATGAAGTCATCGGAGAAGTTCCAGAAGACCTGTAGGCTTCCCGAAGACACACGCGCCTGAGTCCAGAGACTCGAATATGTGTTGGATAATTCAAGAGATTTATTGCAGAGAAAATTTTCAAGATCGGAATGAGAAGGGGTATGCTTTACCCGGTCGGAAACGCAGAGACGGAGGTCCTCCCAAGCAAGGTCCCGAACCTGCTGGTCAGGAGAATTTAGAAGTTTGAAGGCAGTATCGACCTTGTAGATATCGGAATCCACACCAGCGAGGGATCCTAAGAGGACCATCTTTGGCATTACTGTATAAGTAATCATTTGGAGCCTCAAGAGGAACATTGAGATTATCATTGATCAATGGACGGAGAAAATTTTCGAGGTTGGTCCATTCACCCTTGGAAAATTGAGATATAAGCATAGCGTAATTGAATGAAGGAAAAAGGAATGTCTTCAAGGTATCAAGCCTTAGGCAAGGGGCTAAAAGTGAACTCATACTATTTGAACCTAGATCTTTAAAATTGTCAATGGAAGCTTCGTCAGGAAGAATGCTGTAGCCGATTGGATTACCAAGATAAGAGGCGACGTCAAACTCCATGAGATGTTCCACCAGCGATCCACTGATATGAAAAGTTATGTGATTTTGAGTAATGGGATCGTGCACAAAGTAGACAGTTTTGCACTTGCTAACATTGAGCGAAAGACTGGCGAAAGTAGTTGATAAAGAATTTATTGAGGATTCCAGGGGTTGGTTGGAGTCCTCCAAAACGACCAAGTCGTCGGCATATCCTGAGACATGGTGGGAGGAACGAGAATCTTGAATGGCGTGGAGGAGTGGATCGATGATAAAGTTGAAAATGATGCCAATCAAGGGGCAACCTTGTTTGACGACGCTGATAATTTCAATCTTCTCGGAGGTGCTTTCAGACGTGATTAACTGAGTAGTGGAGCCAGAGTAAATATCTTCGATTAAAGAACAAATGACATCACCCGCACCAGCTTGCTCCAAAGCAGCAGAGACGGCCGAAAGAGGAACAGACCCGAACGCATTTTTTATATCTACAAGGAGGAGGCAAAGTTCCGTTTTTGATTTGTTGGCAGATTGGAACTTTTGCGCATGGAGATAATTGTTTTCGATAGAAGTAAAATAGTGTAATAGAAGTTTTAAAAAAAATGGAAACTTTAAAACTTTTCCTGTAGATTTCGTTATTTGTGATACAAAGGATAATAGGTCTCGAACCCTTAACGGTAATAAAAAAGGAAATTTCACTGTAACTCAAAAACATCACGCTAGGAATGAGCAGTAAATTTGAAAATCCATGGTGATGATGCCTATTCACTTCCTGTAAAAATCAATATAATTTATAATTCTTATATATATATTAAAAGGATTATATATATATATATATATATATATATATATATATATATACATATATATATATATTGAAATATGAATTTATTAACAATTTTCGTAATTAAAATTGCGTTTTCTAATCAAAAATATACATGAAATATATTTGGGTGTATTGATTTTTATGCATAATAAAAGAAAATAAAATAAAATTAAAATTAAAATAAAAGAAATTTGAATTGAATAAGTTTTTAGAAAGATATGAAATAAAATCTATCAGATTCATTTAAAATTAGCATTATCGTATTTTGACAGTTTATAATTGCATGAAAAACATTAAGAGAAATGTTTAAACTATACCATTTTCCGCAATAATTTGATCCAAATATCTCAAAAAATAAATCAAATAAATAAAGTGTATAAATAAATAAATAGAGAGGGAGAGAGAGGTCAAAATTAGAAGTTGTTTTGGTAAGAAATGAATTTGATGTCCGCTTTAGTATGCAGACGCCCTTCTAAGCAGAATCCAAGTATATCATTATAAACTAGATGTTATTACTAATTGACTGATACTAGTTGAATGTTTATACGAGGGTTGCTATTTATATTTCTGGCCTTGGCAACAGTAAGTGTTGCTAGGCGACCGCAGACGATTTTAATAGAAAGTTTGATATTTTTAAACGTAAATTCAGCAGACGATTTACCATTATAGCTTTATTTGTGTTGTTGAGAGTAAATTGAATAGTTCTTCTCTTTCAAAAAATGGAATTGAATCGTGAAAATTTTCGTGCGATTATTTTTCATAACTTTCGACGTGGATTGTCAAGACAAGAGTGCTTCGATGAACTTAATTCTTTATACAGCGATAAAGCGCCATCCTACAGCACTGTAAAAAATTGGTATAACGAATTTAATCGTGGTCGATGTTCGATCCAGGACGAATCCCGTGCAGGTCGTCCAAAATCCGTTGTTGTGCCAGAAAAGATCGATGCTGTGCGTGAACTGATAAAGCAAGATCGTCATGTGACATACCGTGAGATTGAAGCGTCTTTGGACATTAGTATGACTAGCATCAATAAAATATTGCATGAACATTTGAGCGTAAAAAAAATTTGTTCGCGTTGGATCCCGCATAATCTGACAAACGCTCAAAAAAAGGCTCGTGTCGATTGGTGCAAGGAAATGTTGGAAAAATACGTTCAAGGTACATCAAAGGCTGTGTATAACATCTACACAGGTGACGAATCATGGATCTATGCATATGAGCCGGAAACAAAACAGCAATCAACTGTATGGGTCTTCCAAGGCGAGGCAAAACCAACAAAAGTTGTTCGAGGAAGAAGCACATCGAAACAAATGATTGCCTGTTTCTTCGGCATTAACGGTCATGTGGCAACAGTGGCGTTAGAGCAACGCAGGACGGTCAATTTTGAATGGTACACGACCATTTGTTTGCCAGAAGTCATCGGAGAAATTCGAAAAAAGCAGAAGAAAAGGCGAATCATTCTCCATCATGACAATGCGAGCTCTCACACATCGACTCAAACAAATGCATTTCTGACTGAGCGAAAGATCGAACTGATGGGTCATCCGCCGTACAGCCCTGATTTGGCACCCAATGACTTCTTCTTATTCCCACACATCAAAAATAAATTACGTGGACAACGATTTTCGACCCCCGAAGAAGCGGTTAATGCATTCAAAACGCATGTTTTGGAGTTACCTCAATCGGACTGGAAAAAGTGCTTTGAAAATTGGTTCAAACGCATGCAAAAGTGTATTGATCATCATGGAGAATATTTTGAAAAACAATAAAACCAATTTCGATCCTACATATTTGTTTTTTCATTATTAGGCCAGAAATATAAATAGCAACCCTCGTATGACGATTTGGGGCAAAATTAATCGGCAAGTTAGCCTTATTTATTATTATTATTATTTTCTTAATGACTACACATGATTTAACTATTGTTACAAAAAATAAAATAACATATTATTTTTCATCATTTTAAGTATTGATTTTGTGTTGTACACCCCCCCACACACACACACACACAAACACGCACACAAATAAAAAAATAAATAAATAAAAACTGCTATGAAAGCTTAATTAAAACTACTTTTTTTTTTTTTAATTATATTTTAGACATATTTCATTTCCTTTTTTTTTTTTTTTAATAATTTAAAAAGAAATATCTAAATAATTTTCTTCTGACAAAATATTATTAATAAAATATTCTTCATTACAGTGGAGTTAAAATACATATATATATATATATATATATATATATATATCTTAAGTCTTAACGCCTTTATCTGCTCTAAAATAGAACACCAATAAGCAATTTATCTTCTTGAAACAATTAAACCATGTAATATGCAAAATCTTTGAAGCATTACTCATATTTTAATGACACCTCATTGCATGTTAATGAGCACAAATCAATTGACGTATAGCTATACCTTTCCACCTCGTTTACATTTTTCAGAAATATTTAAAGATATGCGTCTATCGATTAAATATATGGAAAAAAAGTGTGTGGTGATTATTATTTTAATTAATTTTTATGCTATTTCATTTTGCCTGTGCAGAACTAATTTTTTAGAGCGAAGCAATTTAATAAAACTGCATAGATTATATTTTTATAGCCATTATCGTCTTTTTTTTTCTTCTTTTGTCTTTTTTAAGAGTGTTAATAGGAGTAATATCATAAAAGTTTAAGTATTAATTAGTCAAAGGTAACCTATTTTTAATTTTTTGAAATATTTTATAGGTATTCTTTCAAAGCAGCATTTGAATTATAATTGTTATAATAATATTATTATATTTAACAATGAAAAATAATTGTGGCCTAATACGTTTAAAGGAAATGAAATAGTAAAATTATTTCTTTTTCTGAAATACTGCTTGAACAATTAGGAATCAATAAAATGTTGATTTTGAATAATAATAATAATAATAATAATAATAATAATAATGACAGTTGGCATAGGTTACTCCTCTCGATTTTACCGTTACACAAACTGTATAGGTTTTGGAAAACACTTATAGAATTCTTCAGAGATACAATGAAAAATTCTTTATCATATTATCTATGGCATACGTGGTAATATTTATAATTTATTCCGGAGTACTGTTAACCCCAGTCTTTTTCCACACCAGTGTAATTTCAGAGAAATTTTCTACAATGTGTAATTATGAGGGAACAAGAAGAAAATTGCTTTTAAAATACAGGGTGATTATAATTAAAGTTACGATTCCAAAACGCTATAATTTTAAAACTACCCTTCAGAGCGATTTGATATTTTACCAGAGCAATCGTGAGGCAATGAAAGTTTGTTTGGCAAAAAAAAAAAAAAAAAAAAAAAAAGAAAAAAAAGTTCCAAAATGTGCCGTTAATTAACCGTAAAGTATTTGTTTCATGAAGCTCCTCTTTTTCTCTTTTCACTACGACCGTTTCCGCTGTAAACACTTATTATTGTCTTTTTGCTAAAGAAATTGTAGTAAAACCTCGAAGTCTATTGTTTCCTGCTATTCCATTGTGTTGCTACCACCATTCCTCTGTTTAATTAGTCCATTTATGCGTTTCCTCTGACAGTGCCATGTATAGGAACATATTGGAATTACTTTGTCCTCCCCAAACAAAATTTCATTGCTTCACGATTGCTCTGGTATAATATCAAATCGCTCTGGTGGGTAGTTTAAAAATTATAGCATTTTGCAATAGTAACTGTAATTATAATCATCCTTTATAATGGTGTGGAAAAAAAGCGAGGCTATCAGTACTCCGAAATAAATTATAAACATTAGCATGTATGTTTATGCGCTCAAAAATATTTTAAGCGCAATTAGAGTTAAATGCTGTATTCAACTGAGCTGATTAATTTCAGGTTTCTCTTACTTTAATTTATTTAAGCAACCATTAATGTTTGGAAAATCGAGTAGAGTTACTCTAGAATTTTATACTTATTTTTATATTTTCTTAAATATACACTCCAGTTCTACCAGTAGAGTATTATAATACTACTAATGGCACCATAACATAATATAGCATTATCGTAGTAGTATAACAATATAACGTAGAAATTGTAAAATTATCTAATGCTTGCAGTGGTTTCAATAAATATTTTTGAACTTTATTTACTCTAAATGATAAGACATTAATTTGTTATAAATCTGTCTCATAAAAATTTTAATATGAGTAAAAATTAATAGCTATTCTTCAAGAATAACTCTAACAGGAATTAAGAAAACTTTTTTGCTTAATGAAAATGAATTAAATTAAGAACTGAAAATGACGCATAAATATTATCATGCACTTTTTCTTTAAGAATATACGATGATAATGTGTTGTATTTAAATAATTCATAAATTATTTATGAAATATTGCAATAATTTTCTGTATTTTACATAAGAGAAAAACGAATTCTTGAAAATAATATAAATATTCCTTATATTTAAGCTATATTTCTTTTTAAATACTTTTATTATATGAATGAGGAAATTCCTCGGAATGTGTTATAATATTTATAATACTTATTGTACTGCATCTTATTATTATTCTGAGAAAGTCAAACACTAATTATATTATGTATAAATATTTTTAAAACTTGGTTGTCAGCTTATAACATTTTATTTATATTTTGTCTATTCCCAAGTGGTTTCCAAATTAAAGCTGATAAATAAGGATCGTCTGTATAATATAAATTCTTGGAAATATGGAAAAACATTCTCTAATTTATTTTCAGTTAAGCAGATTCCTTTCGTTAGTTATTAGTTCCTGTCTAGAAGAAAATAACAGTAATGCATGTATCATAATATAACGGCATATTTATATTCACATTAATGGTTCATGTTTAAGGTCTCACACAATAAAAATAACGTCGTTGGATAAGTAATAAATATTTCTGATTAGTTTGATATGCTGATTGTGACAGAATATACGAGAAATATCATATGGGAATTTCAAAGCAGGATATTCGAGAAAATATTTGACTATACATTAATGATGCGTTGTATATCATATACATTATGTTACATTTTAATTGCAACACTTTAACGTATAAACTTCTTCACTAACGTTACATTAAATTAGAAAATAAAAATTAATTAAATTTTAAAAGGGCGTTTTATTTTTAGTATTTAAAAAAACTTTTCAATTTCGAAAAAAATCGCCTATTTTTATGGATATTATACACTCACAAATTTCGATGCATGGGGAAAAGACTGTAAATTACTATGTTTTGGCCATCACAAAACTTTCTTCTATATTACTCTAGGTAACATCACCACTGTTTAACACGCACAAAAGTTTAATCTGGTCACAATATATATATTACCTACGGAGATTTTTGCAATTTTAATCAGCAGATGCTGAGATGAAGTCATGTGGAAAATCACAAAAGATGAGCAATAGCAACGTCATCTGTCGGCAGATATATTTTCAAGCTAAGTCAGCAGCCATTTGCATAATGGTTATGACATATATAGACCTACAGTTTTAAATAGCGTTCCAAGTTTTGTTGAATTTTATACAATGGAACCTGCGGTATAGTGCTTCGTTAAATAGGAAAAAATCACAATATAGCAGCAGCACCGACAAGGCGATTTGCATTCAAATTCAAAGGCACTAATTTATGTAATGGTTCAACTACACATAATTTTTTATCAAATAAATAAAGTATAGTTCCTCATTGTAGTTCCTCAGTATAGTTCGTCAGATGCAGTTCCCAAAGTTTTTGTCATACACTCATAGACATACAGGCAGACCAAAATGTCAAATCGTATTCTTTCAAAACTTGAAATCCAGCAAAAACCAGAAATAATTTTTTTTAACGAATTCAATACTTATTTCTATTTAATATAGAAGAAAGTAAAAATTTACATTGTTGTAAAAAAAATAAAAAAAAAAAAAAAAAAAAAAAAGCTAAATCAGCCATTTTTTTTTCTTTCATTATATATGTATATATATATATATATATGTGTGTGTGTGTGTGTGTGTGTGTGTGTAACCTCAACAAAAATGTGTTTATCGGAATCGAAAGCAGTGTATCACTCGTTCATTGGCTGTCTACAGAGAAAGATATATAATATAATTATCGGGGTATCCAGTGGTAGTGATTCTTTTTTCTACCATATTCTTTTAATCAGTTGAACAAAGTTTGTTTGGTTAACCGCAGAAATATATTGTTAAAATGACTAAATAAGCCACCAAAATATGTCAACAAAATAAATTTGATTTTCCCAACAAAATATTTTTCAGTGTAGTTTTGTGCTCTGAATAATGTTTTCTTACTTTTCTATTACTATTATCTTATAATTTTATTTTTATTAAAGTCTAGTAAGGGATTCTTTTGTTAAATTGTAAATGTTTTAAAAGATTAATTGCTAAGCAAATTTTCAGTTTTCAAAAATGACTAATATTTGTTTCAAAAGAACAAACAATAAACTCGAATATTTCTACATGATGTATCGTGAAGACAAAAGACATCCTACGACAAATCGCAGATCTCAAAAGACATTTTTTCTTGCTGATGTTTTGTGGCAATATTTATTAAAGTGATATGGATCGTTCATTGTAAGTGTCACTTGTCTCCTTGTAAATGAATTTTGAAATAACAAGCTTTTTAAAAACTTGCCTGAAAGAAAAAAAATCTGTTGGGATTAACGATCTTTTAGTGTTTAATGAAAATCAAATTTATAGGTTATAAGAAAATTAAGTTGAGACAGCTTAAAAACTTCACTTTTATAAAGAATATTTAGAATTTTTACTTCTCTGAAAGAACAAGTAGTGTTATTTATGGAATTTTAATGCAATTATTGGAGTTTTTTTTACCCTTATAATGAAAGCTATGACTAAATGCGATGCAATAAAGCAAAAAGTACACATTTAAGAAATATTAGTTGCAACACTTTTACAATGAACGATGCATATTTTATTTTATTGGAGATATTTACCATTGTTCATGGGTCTTGAGCGGAAGTATGCCCTATTCTAGTGTAACACATTTCATCAAAAATTTACTACGTCAACCACAATACAATTTTTGCATTTAAATAAGCTTCTTTACAAGTTGAATGAAGGAAATACTTGTTTCTTTTCCGCTCCACCCCCCACAAAAATTATTTCTGTTTTCGCTGGATGCCTCGGGTAAGATTTTTCTCGCTTTAGGTGTCCTCATACTTAGAATGATTGGTATCAATGTTTGGCGAAAGCATTTTCAAATAGTAATCTTCATAATTATAAAAGCTCATTCTTCTCAAAACTAACGCCGAAAATAATGTCATAGCTAAAACAATGTACTGGAATAAAGAAACTAAAATTTTATCTATGGTTTCTATGTGTGCATTTCAACGGAAGAAAATAATGAAAAAATTTGATTCAACAGGAAATCTTACATCACAATCGCAAAGATGTATTGAGATAAAGAAAATAATATTTTATTCATGTTTTGCATGTTTTTGGAAGTTTCGTCCGTTGGTTATCAATAAATAAAACAAACAATTTCTATTTTTAGAATGAACCCTTTTCGTTGTTATGCGGAAACGCAATGCGCCACGGGAAAATACTATTAATAAATTAAATTTGTAGAATTTAATCAAGTCAGGAGAAATTAATAATATAAAGAAATAAATAGACACGTGATTATAAAATTCGAATTAAAGGATTACGACGTCATTATTAATATCTTAGAAATGTTTGGACTTCAAATTACATAACTATCATGATGTAAAAGATAATAGCTGATTGTATTTGCTTTAAACATGTAAACCAATGTTTAGTAATTAGAACTGTGAAGTAGAAATGAATTTGGAAATATTTGTATGAAATTTGAGCACTAAGCGTGAGCAAACTAATCACTTAATTTTTAGAAGCGAACTTTGAAGAAGTTTTGAAGTCTCTGTCTGTGGCATCATAGGTCTTAAAAGAAGTAGTCGATTTTATTGTTGTTTGCTTTGGTTTGGATAACATTAACAACACACCTGACCGTCGGACCACCAAATATAACAGTGAGAGACCAATGTAACCAATGTTGTTTGCTTTATTTTAAAGCTTTTATAATTGCTATTGTTTTAGCTGTATATTATGTTCTTAACTTCATGCGTTGATGCTATTGATAAAGCTTGCTTATAATTGTTTTAAATTTTAATAATTGTGAATTATTATATGGATTTTACAAATTTTGTAATTAAATTTAAAGGGAATTTTAAACCGTAGATGCTTTCTGTACATACATTTATCTCAAATAAATTTATATATTTAAAAAAAAAAAGTGTACAATAGATTTCTGTTAATTGTTTATGCACAGTATTTTTTTTTCCCTTACAATGGGTATGAAATTTCTAAATACAGGAATTATTTACATCTATAGGAATTTATAATTTTCATAAGTGTTTATATAAAGGGATTTAAAGAATGAAGTAATTTTGAAGTAATTTTAAAATGATAAAAAGAGTATAATTTATTTTACAGATTTTCTGGATTCTATTAAAATGGCTTGTATTGCAGTTTTAAGTTAGCATGATACATCATTTAAACTATTTATTACATTTATATAATAAACAGACACTTAAAACGCATCATCGTAATTAAAAATTCGGTTCTGTTGCAAATTTCAATTTCATTGAAAAAAGTAAAGGAAAGAAAGAAATGTTTAACGATTTTTTTGTTCAAGTGAAAGTTTTCATTTAAATTAAAAAACGTACGTAATTAACAAAAAGGATTTCATTTCTGTTTTTTATAACTTTTGCACCCTTATAATTGTGTAATTCTTAATTTTGGTTCAAATCGTACTTGGAAAAGTTATTGCTCTGTTAACTATGCATTCATGTGAAGAATTAGAAAAGTTAAACCAAGAAAAACTTTAATTAAATTTTTAAAAGTTCAATTACATTTGAATTCCAAAACTGTTTTTTACTTTAAAAATCAGGCATAAAAGAAAAGAACTCAAACATTTAAAGTGAGACAATTAAAACTTCATTATCCTTCATCAACTTACGAAATAAAGACAATTAAAACTTAATTAGCCTTTGAAGTTTTGAAATCGTCGTAACTTAGAAAAACTACAGCAAAAATTAAATAAAACTGATACTTTCAGTTACTGTCTATGAATGTGTTCTTAGATCAAGTGTCAAAGTTTTATAATTTTTAGATAATGAGAGTTTTTTTCTTTACCTTTTTTATTTTGCGGTCGGTTGAATAAAGCACAATTCTCGAAAGATATATGAATAAAAGAATTTAAAACTATTTTCTACATTTTATTTTTTTTAAAGGCATTTTTATTTTAT
Source organism: Salticus scenicus (assembly GCA_963930645.1). Lineage (NCBI taxonomy): Eukaryota > Metazoa > Arthropoda > Arachnida > Araneae > Salticidae > Salticus > Salticus scenicus. The sequence continues at coordinate 302,576,977 of OZ005649.1, forward strand.
ATATATATATATATATATATATATATATAAAAAATTAAGGAAATATTTTTTTGTTTATTTGTTTCTAGAAAACTGTGGTAGATAAATGAATTTTTGTTGCACATAAATTTCTTCTTCATCAATGGTTTTACGTGCTTTTAGCTAAGACACTTATTGTTTTAGAAGTTTGATTATTACTTAATTATATCAAACACAAAAACTGCTTATTTAATCTTTGACTACGACATTTAATAAAACATGACAATGTCAACCTTTAAAATGAAATGAATAGGTCTTAATTATAACAAATTGTTTTTTTTTTATTTAGAATACTTACAAAGTGTTTTTTATACTGCAATCAGGGTAACTTTTGTCGAATATTGCAGATGATGTCTGACACTGAGGAATAATTCTGCAACTGACATTTAAAAACTGAATTTTGTTTTTAATAAAAATAGTTCAATTTCGTCCTTATAAATTCCAGTTCCCTTTACTAGCGAGTTCTAAAAATCCTTATTAGAATTCTAGAGCTTTTTTCTATATTAACATGGTCAAACGTATTGGTCAAAATCTCTACAAATAAATGCGAACACTAAAGGCGAGTTTTAGTCACTATAATTTTGGTATATGATCCAATTCCAGGAAATCGAACGAGAATTTCTGGCAATATAAAGGATTCATAATATTATTTCACCATCTAGAAAAGTATAGACTAGAAATTCTCGATCATTTCGTCTATCCAGGTTATTTATTTACCTTATAAGTATAACTCGGAAATCTATATTTCTAGTTTATAAATTCAGAAAATGACTACTTTTTCGTTTTAAATGAATGCGGAATATTTTTTTCTCAGAGTATATTTTGAAATTTCAGTGGTGCATATATGTCCCCCACTATCTCATCCATAGTTTGAAATCATAAATAACTTGATTATTTTATGTTAACTTGAGAAATGAAGACAAGTCAAACTTGATGAGCTATTTGAGTTTTAAAATCTTCATAACTTACAAAAACTACGTCAAAAATTAAATAAACTGATATTTTCAATCGAATGTCTTTTTATATCTATTATCAAAGTTTTATAATTTTCAGACAATGACTGTGTTTTTTGTTCTTTGTTTTGTGTGGTCTGTTGGATAAAGCTCGAATCTCAAAAGACATATATTTTAATACCGTTGTTTCCAGTAAAATATGTCTCAGAGAAATAAATTATTATATATAAATTTCTTAATGCTACTACATTGATGGTATTTTTTATTAACACGCTTTTATTAGCTTCACCTGTATGTATGGTTGTATGTATGGTTGTATGTATGTTTGTAACCGCTCTGGGAGCAAACAAGAAACCTATATTGTAAAAACAGACTTTCCCTACGTGAACGCTGTGGCTGTGAGGAAAATCTCCGGGCTACGAACCTGAAGGTGTAACGTTCGAGCCCAGTCAGGGGAGATTTTTTTTAAAAAGTTTTTGTTTAATTCTAAATTATTTATTTATCATTCCTTCATTATGTTATTTACATAAGAATTTTTGCTATTGTTCGGACACTTTTGTTACCGACTATACATTCCTGCAATAAAAGCGTGTTCTTTAATTTTTTTAAAAGTATAAATTTATTCAATATCCACTACTAAATTATAATTGCAATGGTTGCCTAATCCTTTCGAAGACATATTACAAGGAAGTTTTTGAAGTGATTAGGCAACTGTTTGAATTAAAATTTAGTAGTGGATATTGAATAAAAATTTCACCCAATCTGGCAGCATTCGTTACATGCAATTAAATATTTTACATGTTTATAGCTATTACTCACTGTATTTTTGTTGTTATTGTTGTTGTTAAGTCTTAGTTGCATTACAAACGAAAACTCATTATTTAATCATTAGACTAGGTAATATAAAAATAAAATGAGCTTGCCGACATTTTAATGAAAAAATACGTCCTAAATAAAACATATATTAAATTTATAATTACTTTAGAAAGTGGTTTTCGGATATCGAAGGTTATATCTATCAATTAATTTTTCTTGTAAATTGCAGACGATATCTAAGAAGTAAATTTTTAAATCTTAGTGGAACGTTCGTGACCTATTCCTAATTAATTGGCTAAAAATAAGGAATTGGTTGCATTTAACAAAATTTTGCATGTGTACATTTTGTATATGTCATTATATTTTTCTTTTAAATGACTTGTTTAGTGTGCTTCGAGTTATTTTAGTAAGAGCTGGAAGGATTATTTGAACTTTAAAAATCTTGGAAAGATAATATAACTTTCCCCCTTATCTAAATTTCATAAATATAATATAAGTAAACTTTGTATAATGTAGAAAGTTCATTTTTTTTTCTTTTTAAACAGACGTTCCATAAAACTGATTTAAAACAATGATAACGTCCGAAGTCACCATCAATAACAATTTGAAACACTGCATTCTATTAATACAGTTCTCGTATATGGATTGCAAATGATTGTGGTTTTAATTACTTTTTCGTGTCTTTCTGTCTAATAAATGAACTTTTAAATGTTTATGTGTATTGATCAATCTGAGAAATGTCAAGCTTGTCACAAAAAATTAATTATTAATTTTAAAAAACCTAATTGGTGGATTTTTTTATTATTTTTTATTTTTTTAACAAACGTTTAGGGTGGAATTCCATAAAACTGATTTAAAACCATGATAACGTCCGAAGTCACCATCAATAACAATTTGAAACACTGCATTCTATTAGTACAGTTCTCGTATATGGATTGCAAATGATTGTGGTTTTAATTACTTTTTCGTGTCTTTCTGTCTAATAAATGAACTTTTAAATGTTTATGTGTATTGATCAATCTGAGAAATGTCAAACTTGTCACAAAAATTAATTATTAATTTTTAAAAATCTAATTGGTGGATTTATTATTATTATTTTCTTTTAACAAACGTTTAGGGTGGAATTCCATAAAACTTATTTAAAACCATGATAACGTCCGAAGTCACCATCAATAACAATTTGAAACACTGCATTCTATTAATACAGTTCTCGTATATGGATTGCAAATGATTGTGGTTTTAATTACTTTTTCGTGTCTTTCTGTCTAATAAATAAACTTTTGGATGTTTATGTGTATTGACCAATCTGAGAAATGTCAAACTTGTCACAAAAAATTAATTATTAATTTTAAAAAACCTAATTGGCGGATTTATTATTATTATTTTTTTTTTTAACAAACGTTTAGGGTGGAATTCCATAAAACTGATTTAAAACCATGATAACGTCCGAAGTCACCATCAATAACAATTTGAAACACTGCATTCTATTAATACAGTTCTCGTATATGGATTGCAAATGATTGTGGTTTTAATTACTTTTTCGTGTCTTTCTGTCTAATAAATAAACTTTAAAATGTTTATGTGTATTGATCAATCTGAGAAATGTCAAACTTATCACAAAAAATTAATTATTAAAAAAAAAATTCTAACTGGTGGATTTATTTTTTTTTTGCTTTAATATATTACCTTAAATACCTATATTCATAATAGCAATAATAAAATTAATATGTTGCTTCCAGCATGAAACGTTCTCGTATTTCCTGTACCAATGCATCCAGAACAAATTATTGATTAAAACTATTATTTCTTAAATTTATTTTCCCTGATTAATGGGAATAAGAGAAATACAATACTAAATGTAAAAAAAAAAAAAAAAAAAAAAAAAAAAAAAGGTCCTTTTGAGCCGACATCTGAGAAAATGCTTTTTACTTTCATTACCCAACTACCGTAGGCAATGGAAGTATTGCATTCGGTATAAAATTTCAATTTGATTTTCCACCGAATTTACATATTTTAAGGTCTCCTACATCCCCAAAAATTTGCTTTTGGTAATTTGTCAATGTATTTGTGCGTATGTATGTGTGGGAGGAATATTCTGACTATCGTATCTCCAAAATTAATAATAATAAAAAAAAAAAAAAAAATAGAAAGACGAAACTTCGGAATTTAGACAGGTCTATTGCACAGATGGTTTTTCTAAGTTTTGGTGAAAATTCTAAAATAGAAAGCTGGAAGTGGGACCGCAAGTGCATGCCTCAAAAACTATTCTAACAATTTTCTTCAAAGTTGCTATATAAACAGCCTATCAGGTATCCTTTCTTATGTTGCAATTTTTTAGTTCAGGAAAATCTGATATTTCCAGAATGCATGTTTCAATCTGGTCTATAATTGTACAAAACTTTATATGTGAACTGTTCATTATGAAAGTTTAAGTTTATGGTATATGGATGTATAGTGGACGATATATGGTGCAATTGTGCTGCAATTTTCTTCGTTTACAAGGAGGTTTATACCGCAGCTTTAATAGCCGATAAATGCATCAGCATTTGCATGTGAGATAGCTATTGTAAAAAATATTCTTGATTATATATGGTAGTATATCAATTGACAGGTGGTGTGAGATAGCTGTTGTAAAAAATATTCTTGATTAAATATGGCAGCATATCAACTGACAGGTGGTGCAATTACAACTCACCATCTACGACTTTCCGTATGGCTACATCACAGCCTCTATTGGCTAAAATTCTTCTAAATTCCATAAATAAAGAATTTATTCTGAGGAGCTAGGATTAAATAGTGGTTCATTTTCTCTTATGTGTGGTGCTATTATATAGAATGATATAGAAGAAAGATTGATGACGTCAACAACATACTAGTTTAAATTTTAATGAAATCAACGAACTCTTTTCCCATAATCCAACATCTCCCTATATAAAAATAAATAAATAATAATAATAAAAAAAAAAAACTAAAAATAATAAATGATAAAAACACATTGGCGACGAAATATGTTTTTGAAAATGTAATTAGATTTAAAATAAATAAATAAAATAAATAAATACAAAACTAAGATTTCGGATTTAATTATAATTTAACAGTAATTTAACAACAAATCGCTCTAATTGATAATGGATAATGTGTTATAAGCATTGATCATAACAATATGAAACAGCCATTCAAAATAAAAAATTATTAAGTTTCTGTATTATTTTTTTTCTTTTACATTTATTTTTTTTTTCCATCATTTAAAAAAAAAAAAAAAAAAATTAAATATAAATTACAAATTGAAATAATATAAAACCTTATAAAATTACATATAAATAATCAACTTATTTTTAGTTTTTAAAAAAGAAAGAAAGATCTCTTACAAATAAAAATCACGTTTCTACTATGAACAGAGGCTTTTTTTTTTCTTTTTTTTATGGCGAAACTTTAATTTATTTTATAAAGTTAAACTGAAATTCTACTGCAAACTCAAAAGGTAAAATACAAAACAAATGATAAAAAATATATATATACTCAGAGGCAAATACAAATGGTCAATCCACTATTTCACTTAAATGATAAAAAGATTACATTCTGTAAGTTGAAAATGGTTTCTTTGTTAACCGATAGCCGTCATCTTAGAATCTTTTAAAGGGATTTTAAGAATAGAAATTTTAAAGAATTGTGATATTTCTTTTCTTAGATTCTGAAATCTCCACTTGATTTTTAAAAAACACAACCCGAAATATGGAATTTTTCAGAAATAGTGAGTACGTTTTAAGCATAAGTAAAGTTGCTTTAGTTAAAATGTTTTGAAATAATTTTATAAAACATCGTCTTTTAAAATCATGCTATTTCAAAAGTGCAGTGGACTTGAAATCAAGTTACTCTTTACTTTGAGTTTAATTTTTTTATTTAATAAATTGAAAATTTACAATAATCCATCAATACAATAATTAAAGAATATTTATTAAATAAATTAAACTTTTTTTTTCTTTTTAGAGAGCTAATTAGAAGTGTGGATGATTTAGAAGCATTTCGAAAAATTATTATACGTATAATCCACATATAATAATGTACTTAACTGACATAGATGAATGCATTAACATGATATTACATGTTAATGCATACATGTTAATACAGCCACTGATATTTAAATGAAATTGTTAACAATTAAAATATAAAATAATTTAAAAATAGAGGATTTTTTTTTTTTTTTTTTTTTTTTTTTTTTTTTGTGGAGAAAGGAAAAAGAAAATGTTTTGAAGAAATGTTAACGATAGCATTATATTATGAATAATTTGAGAAATAATTATTTCATTCTGGCCCAAGAATTTTAAGCTAAACATTTGTTCTGACTTGTTCTCTTTCCACCATCTTATTATATGCAGTGGTGATGTACCGTCCGTTTTGGCTCTTTTGATTGGCCCGTACCATCTCTTCGAAAGCAGAATCATTTTTTTAATGACTTCTTATTTTTAATGACTTTCATTTATTTGTCAGTAAATTTTGTTGCTGGTGATTGCTTCTTTTCCTTTGCTTTATTTTATTAGTTTAAGATACGTTTATTTATTCATACTTATTTGAGTAATATTCACTAATTCTGCATAGAAACATTAAATAATGTTGGTGAGTTATTTTAGTTTACTATAATTATATTTCCCACTGTTATATATTCTTCCTGAAATCCTCCTCTGAAAACTGTTGAGGTAAATTAATGTCATATATTTTCCTCATACCCTGCCTAGTCTTGCATTTTGTAAAATAGTAAATCTATTATTTAACATTGTGACAGCTCTTCCTACAAACAAATTCTTGGAAGTTAGCACGGTTAAAAAATTTATTTAATGTTTTTACAGATTGATTTACATTTATTAATTCTTCATGTAACAGAGGTTAAATGCCTCCTTTAATAAGAGAAGTTGATGCGGCGACATTATGATGCAATATGAAAATGGCTATATTCAGCCGGTTATGATGCGAGAATGAAACTCGGCTTGGTGTGAGTCTATCAAATTTCTGGAATAAGATTACACAAACACATTTGTCATCTCTCACACAGCGCTGTAAAAACAAATTAAGGCGAAGCGAAAAATATCATTATTTTGGCCATTGTTTATTTGATTTTTAAGCAAATTTAAACAAAATGCAAAAATGATTAATTTTAAGTAATTTATATGAAATTAATTAAAACTATTAATTTTTGTAAATTAAAACTAACAATTTTTGAAAATTAAAACTATTAATTTTGCAAAATAGTTGTATATAAATTCATATAAAAATATTACGACAAAAGTAGTTACTTTATATTAAAAAATAAATTTGAGTTTTTATAACATGCTACAACCCGATGTTCCCAAATGTTGCAATTTTTTTAAATTCAAAATACACCACTAAATTTTAAATAAAACGATTGACGAATGACTTCGAAGGTTATTCATCTATTATGTATACCAAACATCACTTCTCAAAATTATCGGTGACTACTGAGAGAGAAAAAAAAAAAAAAGTCGCAATATCAGGCAACAGTGCTACAACCTGGAAAAAATAACAAGGTCAAATTATAATAGATATTCCACGATAGAACATTTAAGAATAATATCCGGAATCCTATTACTTTAATTAAAATGAAGCACAATTACAATAACTATATACATCGCACGCAGTAAACAGAACAGTCGAATATAGGATACATAAGGGGAATATAACTTCTTACAATCCACTGCCTGTGGCCCATGGCCACACAGGCGTCTTAAACGATAAACGTCTACATCCTTCAGCAAGAACCGATTGACTTCTGACCGACTTCTGAAAATAAATTGTTTTCACTTCACTTTATGGATTGGCAAAATATCAATAGATATTTTGCCAGGAATGACGACAGCGCCGTCTATATTATTTTAAAAGATAGGGAAGATGGCTCAATATCGATAGGCTATTTAATATATTCGTAAGAGTTTGAACTTAGCGCGTTACAAAATTTATTTTTACACCTTTTCTATATTTAATTTATTATCTGCGGTATTTTATTGCACACAGAGCTACTCTAACAAATCACACAGGTGACGGTAGACGAAAATTTCAATATTTGTGAGAATTAGAAGCGGCAGTCAACTAACTCCGATTGAATAATATAAAATTTTGAGTTTGAACAACGTAGATTAAATTCTCGATAAAAAGCTAAAACCAAAAGCAGATTCAAATCTGCTGTTGATAATTAAAAAAATAATTGGTTATAATTATGCTCAGGTGGAAAGCATAAGACCTTAATCTCAACATGTGGGAGAGAGGGGGTTAGGGAAATAACTAAAAAAGTTTTCTTCTCCGAAAGTTGTAAATGATTTGAAAACTTCTCATACCAGCTGAACAGCATAAATTGTGCTGTGAAAGAATCTAAATGTAAATTATAGTAAAGGGAAATGCCAACCTATCTACGTAAGAGACTTAAAATGGCGCATCTAGAGTTTGCAAAGTAACATGCTGCTTTGTGGAATTAACATAGTTATTATTATTATTTTTTTTTTTTTCATTTTTTAGGATCAAAAAATTTTTAATCTCGATAGACCGGTTAGTTTTAGATATTACTGGTATAATCTTAGGAGTGAACCTCGTTGGAATGTAAAAGTCTATTAAAAATAGCTAGAAAAGCATTCTAAAAGACATTTAAAAAAAATATGACCTCGAGAGTGATTAAATTTATTTCAAAGAAGAGTAAATTTTTGGAATATTAGCAATTTGTTACATAATATCTTATATGACCTTAATATTTTTTTCCAGTTTTCTACATGTATAAAGGGATGTATAAATAGTTTCAGTTTTTACAGTACTTTTATTTATGATAAATGAAAATGCCATTTGATGCATTTTGTATAAAAGTGCAAAAAAATAATTAAATAAACATTTTTAATAATAACGCAATTTTTTAGTTGACCTTAACTTTTTTTTTCCAGCATTGTGTACCTCAAACACCCATAACTTCAAGAGGAAAGCATTCCTAATTTTATTACCTTACACAACATACTAACAGAGAGTTTAATCTGGTTGCATTATTTATTTATGCAATTCTTTAATTTGTATCAACAAAGTTTTTCTTTCCTTATTATTAAATAATTTAGCAGTAATACATCGACTAAAAAAACTTTATTAGAGAAGTTGTGAACTAGACAGAACTTAAATAAATTGCAATTTCACAGTGCATGCCTTTTATTTCAAGACAAACAAATAAAAATGCATAAATATTATAACAAACACTTTTCTTCTGCCATTTATTTTCCATACAGAAAAGAAGATGTGAGGGTAAGTCCTCTACCCAGCCTTCCTTTTTTGCCATGTTGTGCTTATATCCTGCTGTGAATAAATATAATTAAAGAGATGACTCTTTTAAAAGCAAACTAAAAGTTTAATTCTTCTAAATTTAAGAGGGAAAAGGCTACTTGTACTTGGTAAATGATAAATTTAATTTCCCCTACCATTAAGAATGACTAAACATGCCATACTACCTTATAAAAATTTTGATTAGAAGAGGCCAGAGACCTTTTATTTTACCCTCCCATTGACCTCGACTTTAAGTTTGTTTTCTCTTAAATGCTATCATAAAAGAATCAATTTGCATATTTTCGAACACTATCCAAAACCCACTCAACTTCAATCTCAATTTTCCTAAGACCTCACCGATTATGAAATCTTGGAATAAGGCGACCAAATTTTTCTGCGGAAAAACTGGAGAAAAATTAACGCGGTGTCTTTAATTTAAAAATATGAAGTGGTAACAAAAGCAATACTTTACAATCATCAATTTTAAATTATAAATTGCTACAAAGTAGTTAATTATAAAACTAGTTCATGAGGAACGAAAGAAAACAAACTACCAAAAAATGGGGACTGTCGCCACAGAATGGGGACATGTGGTCACCTTATCTTATAACAAACTTTGTAGAGTAACTTTACAACCAGAGTAATCTTCCACCAAGCGAGCTCTCACTACAGCGCCTAGAATACATAGTATGGAAAGCGACGAGCAAATCAGTGCCTTGAAAATTAAACCTCTCACCAGAGGTCAGTGCGATCGAATTTATCTCTTGAAAAACTCCCTATTGTTTAATTATGTGCTTAGATCCCGTGACTGAGCAGACGAAACTGGGGAAAACCAATCAGCAAAAAAATTCGATCGTAGCGCCATCTGGGAAGCTTAATTATTTTTAGCAGTATTTTAAGCCTTCGATCATAAGCGCTTGCCACACTGTATATTCTAGGCGCTATACTCTCACCTTTCAAGAACTCAACCTCGCCAATCATAAAATCTTGCAACGAACTTGGTAGAGTATCTTTAAAAGCAGAGTATTTTTCCAGCAAGCGAGATATTTCACACTGCTGTCTCACTTTTGGAGAACTCAACCTAATTATTTCTCCAACTTTGAAATATGAAATATTCGCAGATCTCCAACAGTTTTATGAACTTCGTAAGGCCCCTTACAAAGATAATAATCTGAACTTTAATTGATAAAAGGTAAATTCTGCTTTGAACTGTCTTCTGAGAACTTGCTCGGTAAATTGAATTAGTTTTAAAGAAACAGTTTTTAGCATCAAATTTGGCCATTAATATTCCACAACATTTGTGAAATTTGATTCTCTCATACAGGTATTAGCTCTAGAGGATAATACATTTTATGAAATATTTAAGGATTTAAATCAGATCTAAGTGAAATTCTGCAATTAGTTTGCCCTTCTTTTTCAAAAAAAAAAAAAAAAAAAAAAAAAAAAACATAAATAGGAGCTCTACTAAATTATTTATAATTAAGAAACTAGATACACAATTCGTAATTACAATATTCAAATTTATGCAAACAGCTGTGATTTTGTTTAAGTGTATATATAAGTTCCCTATATATACATACAGATTCTGAAAGTTATCCTACCACCTTATCTTAAGAAAACTTAGAATTTTTTGAAAACTATAAAAAAAACATGTTTAATGAATTTGAGGGGTACCTCGTGTAATTAAAAAAAAAAAAAAAAAATGTGGGAACAGAGTGGCACCTAGAAGATAAATTTGAAATTTTCAATGGGAAGGAGGGATATTTTGTTCGCACTGGGGAAGTTCAGTTCAAAACAAACACTAAATAATAATATTAATAATATTAATAATATTAATAATAATGCTTTTCTTACTAAGCTTTATAAGGCTGTTTTGACTGATTAAAGTTACGCTTTAAACCCCATGTTTGGTATGTATCTCGTTTACAGTTTGGAATTTCTGATATTTGTAAAAGTAAAAAAAGTATGCGATCAGTAAATTTTAGGAAGGAGGTTTCATTTGGTTTAAAAAACGGAATTGGATGCATACGAGATACTTAAATGTAACCTTAGAATTTCAATCGAGAATGGGATTGCTAGTTTGTTGAAAGATATTCTCAGGACAACATCTAAAACATATTTTAAAATTATTTTAAGGAAGTTATGACTAACTAAATTTTTAAAATATAATTCACAAAAAATAATATATTTTTAGTTAAATTTTAATGATTTAAGCTTTCGATGTAGGTGTCATCTATGTTCTCTATTCCTAATTGTATCATTTAAATATAGTTCAACTCAAATACACTCCTTCTCATATTTATAAGGACACTTTATGTTTTGAAATAACTAATGTAAAAAGAATTGTGAACAAGTTTATACTAAGTACACTTAATATATCTAGCATCCTAAAAACCAAAATGCCACATTTTTTTTTAATATGAAACAAAATTAATAAAAATTAATGCAAAATAATTTTTCTCCATGTTTTTAGATGTTGATAATTATAGAGACAATCAAGATTTTTTCGTTTTATTTAACTTACTAGCGGATAAATTACAGTTGACATGCGAATATGTTAACTACTGGGCTAGATTAATTCATATATAAGCCTTCAATTTTTCTTGAAGGGACATCACTGATAACTCCTCGAAAAAAAGAACTTTCATGTAGTAAAGTATGATAAATGTGTTTTTTAAGTGGAAGGATAATTTCAATCCACCGAATTTCTAATGAAATTCAAAAATCTACAATTGCTGAAGGAAATGTGATCAAACGTTGAACTACTGGTTCGATAGGAGAGAGATCTGATGCAAAGTCAGAGTTGTTTTACAGAGATCGAAGACTCATAATTCCTCTTACTGTTCTACTCATAATGACTGCTGCTGAATTTGCTCGTAATTTTTAACGAAAGGTTGGGGTTTACATTTATGCATGTTTAAAATAATTAATAATGTGTTAAAATGAATAAAAACCCTATAATAATCAATAAAAATTTAATGGGGGAAAGAACGTCTGCCTTAAAGTTGAATAAAGACAATATTAATTGGTAAAATGTTGCATTTTCGGAGGAAAAACATTTTATTCTTGATTAACCAAATGGTTTTAACAGTTACTGGCGCGATCTGAAGATAGCGAAAGACAGAGCAGAATTTTTAAAGGCAGATATGAATCGGGTTTTTTAAAGGTGGATCTATGGTGCTCTGGGGAGCTTTTTCTACTGAAGGCAGAATGAATTTTGTAATTTTTTCTATTATTATGAACATCAAGATAATATCCGCAAATTTTAAAAGTGAAATTCTCAGATTTTTGTTAGATTTTGGGGGGGGGGGGGTGTAATAATATTTATTTCAACAAGACTTACATTTTTGCTCTACTTCTACAGCAATAGGAAATAGTTTGAAGAAAGAAACTTCTGTATTATTGCCTTTCCCGTGGCCTAACAGTTGCAAAAACCTTAACTTATCATATTAGAAAAGTGCATGCAAGTGGAAAGCAATTTTAAATAGTTTAAATGTATTCAGAATATCATCTATGCTGTATGAAATGGTATTGAAACTGAATATTAAAGAAAAAAAAATGTATATATATATACACCAGAGAGAATGTCTGGCTGTTTCATCCTAAAAAGAGACATCATAAAATAATAATTTAAAGAATAACTGAAAAAAATTACTAAGATTCGAGCTGTCCTTATAATTGTGAACACCTGAAAAATCATCTTTTTGACCGTATTTAAAGTTTTTTAAGATAGAAAAAGGATAAAACTTTCTAATTATAGTCTATTAATGAAATTCAAATTAATAAAAAATGTATTTGTTTAAATAATAGTGTTCAGTGTTTAGTTAATATAGAAAAACATGTGTCCTTATAATTATGAGAACCAGTGTAGATGAAGTAGGAATTTTACAGTATTCAGAAATTTTGTAGCGTTGACGAGAAATCGGGTACACATAAAACCTTTGGAGAAATTTTTAAACAGTTAGCATTGCTTTCTAAAAAAAAAAAAAAAAAAAAATTGCACTATAGAACAAATAATTTTTGAAAACTTATTTGTTTTAAACAGAATTTTCCTTCAAGCGGACCAAAAAAACTTACCTTTCAATTTCAAATTTCTAAGTATATTCCCTAAATACATCTGTACCTCTCAGGCCCATTTTTTAACAATCAAGCATGCCCCCGTCTCAAATTTATTAACTACAATCTTTACAGTTTATGTAAATTCATGAGAACACGTTGTTGTTCTTATCATACAGGAGTTATCATACAGTAGGAAGTTTGGTAGACTTTGCATATAATATCAATATTTAAGGTTGGTTCTAGGTTGGTTGTTGGTTGGTTGTTTTTAACGTCGCACTACTACTGCACTACTCATTATTTCAGGGATATATTTTTTAGAAATTCACGATCAATCATAAATTCTATTTTATTAAAACAAAGGGAGTAATTACACTTCTATGGCGTACTTTTAAAAATAAGTCATCTGGATTTTCTTTAGATGGCACATGATGCCATCTAATTAAGGTCATTGTGCCTAAATGCGATAACCCATAAATGCGACAAATTACTTCTACTGAAAATCTAAATGCATAAATCGCATACTTATGGAACATACATATTTAAAGAATGGTTCGGGAAACTTCTCATTAAATTTTAAAGGTTTTTCTTTTTTTTTTTTTTGTAGAATTTTCTTTTGCTATAAACATTGTTCATTATAGATTTCCCCCGTCTTTTCCTAATTGCGATGAAATATTTTCAAATAGTAACTGTAATTTTATCCTTTTATCTTTCAAGGTCAAATAACCACTGTTACGTCTTAGGCTTGAATACCCTTTACACATATCAGAAGCAAATTAAAGAAAATACTACAAATTTTTAAAAAGAGGAGTTTAAATTTTTTTTATCGTATTTAAGGGTCTGTTTACACCATTTTCCTAAATGCGACAAATTTTATCCCTTAAATGCGAGAGTTTTACAATTAATATATAAAGGGAAGTTTAAGCATTTTTTCCTTTTTAACACTTTCCAACATGATTTAAAAGTGACTTCGGTTTGTCTGTCTGTCTGTCTCTCTGTCCGTCTGTCTGCCTGTCTGCCTGTCTGCCCGCGCTCTAACTCCTGTAGGGACACCCGAAAGTATTCCAAAACATTGTGTTCTATGAGAGGTATTTCTGTAAGCCATATTTAATACTTTAACTGTATACAAATCTTAGTGAAATTGAATCATGTTATTCAAGTTCACTGTCGGATGTTTCTTATATAAAATGGAATAAATACCACCACTAGTTTGTGCACAGGGACACTCGAAATTATTCCAAAGCATTGCGTTCTATGAGAGATATTTCTATAAACCAAATTTTAATAACTTTACTTTCCACAAAGCTTAAAGAAATTGAAATATGTTATTTATATGCACAAAAGAGTGCTTTCTATAGAATATAGTATGATCAGCATTAGATTTACAGGGCTACACAAAAATATTCAGTTACATTAAGAGCTGTTAAGAAAAATTTGCTAGAATTGCAATTTCGTTTACATTAAGCATTTTTAACACTGTCCAACAATTTTTATGTGTAAATATGATTTCAATTTAAGTATCTGTCTGTTCGTCTGTCCATCCGTCTGTTCGTCTGTCCGCTCTCTAACTCCCGTAATTATTTATGTAATTTCTTGAAACTGATATATGTTATTTAAGTTCACTATTGTATGTTCCCTATTGCAAAAGGAGTTAATAACTATACTGGTTTCTGTACAGGGACATCCAAACCTTTTCCAAAGCATTGTGTTCTATGAGAGATATTTCTACAAACCATATTTTAATACCTTTACAGTACACAAATCTTAATGAAATTGAAATATGTTATTCAAATTCGCTATCGGATGTTTTATATATTAAATGGAGTTAATACCACCCCTGGTTTGGGCACAGAGACACTTGAAAGTATTGCATTGTATGAGAAGTATTTCTCTAAACCAAATTTTAATAACTTTACTTTCCACGAAGATTAGTGAAATTGAAATGTGTTATTCATATGCACAAAACACTGCTTTCTATAGAATATAGTATGTTTAGTATTAGATTTACAGAGCAACACAAAAATATTCTGATACATTAAGAGCTATTAATAAAAGTTTGCTGGAATTGCACTTTAAGCGTTTTTAACATTAAGCGTTTTTAACATTTTCGAACAATTTTTAAGTGTGAATATAATTTCAATTTGTGTATCTGTGTATCTGTTTCTCTGCCCACCTGTCTGTCTTTCGGCGCTCTAACTCCGGTAAATATTGATGGAATACCTTGAAGCTATTATATGATTTTCAAGTTCACTATCGGATGTCTCCTATTGAAAATGGAGTGAATACCTCTACTGGTTTGTGTACAGGGATACCGGAAAGTACTGCAAACTATTGTTTTCTATGAGAGGTATTTCTATAAACCATATTTTAATACCGTTACTTTACACAAATCTTAATGAAATTGAATTTTGTTATTAAAGTTCACTAACGGATGTTTCCTATGTAAAATGGAGAAAATATTACCACTGGTTTGTGTACAGGGAGACTTGAAAGTATTGCGTTGTATGAGAGGTATTTCTACAAACCAAATTTTAATAACTTTTCTTTGCACAAATATTAATGAAATTGAAATATGTTATTCATATGCACAAAAGAATGCTTTTTATAGAATACAGTATCATTAGTATTAGTCTTACAGGGCCACATAAAAATATTAAGTTGCATTAAGAGCTATTAATAAAAATTTGCTGTAATTGGATTTTTTTTCACAATAAGCGTTTTTAACACTTTCTAACAATTTTTAAGCTCGAATATGATTTTAATTTGTTTATCTTTCTGTACGATTGTCTATCTTTCTATCTGGCTGTCTCTCGTCCCGAGAGTTCTTAAACATTTTCAGAATTTTTAAAAATTGCTATATGTCATTCAAGTTCACTATGGAATGTTTCGTATTTAAAATGCCATTAATATGTCCTACACAATGGGTTTGTGTACAGGGAACCTCCAATGCTTCGCTGGAAATTGCGTTTTAGGACAGACATTTTTATAAGTCCCATTTA
Source organism: Salticus scenicus (assembly GCA_963930645.1). Taxonomy (NCBI): domain Eukaryota; kingdom Metazoa; phylum Arthropoda; class Arachnida; order Araneae; family Salticidae; genus Salticus; species Salticus scenicus. Next base: position 302,593,118 of record OZ005649.1, read on the forward strand.
AATAACTTTCTACTGTAAAAAATCATAAGTAAATTGAAATCTCTTTTAATATTCTAAAATAATGTTTTGTATAGAATATGATATGATCAACCTTCAGATTTACAGGACTACTCTAAAATATTCAGATACATTAAGGGCACCAATTATAATCTAACGGCTGGATTTCCTTTTGCATTAAGCCTTTTTAACGTTCTTCAACGATGTTTAAGAGCGGTTTTAAATTAGATTAGTCAATCTGTATATTTTTCTGTGCTTCTGTCTTTTGTTTGATAATGCAGGCAAAGAATATTGAAAGTAATACGATACAACAAGCACATACAGTTGGAGAGTGTTAATAACCAGTGCAAACTGTATGATTTTTCGTTCTTGTTTTAACACCTTCCAACAAGGTTGAAAAGTGTTAAGGACTTCGGTTTGTCTGTCTGTCCGCGCTCTAACTCCCGTAAATATTTATGGAATTTCTTGATACTGATATATCGTATTTAAGTTCAATATCGGATGTTCCCTATCGAAAATGGAGTGAATTCCTCTCCTGGTTTGTCTACAGGGACACCCAAAATTTTCCAAAGTATTGTGTTCCGTGAGAAATATTTCTATAAACCGTATTTTGATACGTTTACTTTACACAAATCTTAATGAAATTGAAATATATCATTTAAGTCCACTGTCGGATGTTCCCCGTGTAAATTGAAGTAAATATCATCGCTGGTTTGTATACAGGGACATCCGAAAGTATTTAAAAGCATTGCGTTCTATGGAAGGTATTTCTAAACACCAAATTTTAATGACTTTATTTTACACAAGTCTTAAAAAATTTAAAATGTGTTATTCATATGCACAAAAGAATGCCTTCCATAAAATACTATATTATTAGCATTATATTTACAGGACCACACAAAAATATTCAATTACATTAAGGGGTATTATTGGAAATTTGCTGGAATTGCATTTTCGTTTACATTAAGCGATTTTATCACTTTCTAAATGTTTTTAACACTTTCCAACAAAGTTGAAACGTGTTAATGACTTAGATTTGTCTGTCTGTCCGCGCTCTATCTCCCGTAAATATTCATGGAATCAAACAGAGTTACACATACACTGTTAAACACGGAGTTACACACTTTTTTATAAAAAGGCAAAGTTACACACACAATTACACACAAACTGTTGATAAAAATGCAGAGTTACACACAGAGCTATACATACACACTGTTAGGAAAAAATTAACGGTACACACAGCGTTACACACATTGTCAAAAAAAAAAGATATTTATATACGGAGTTACACACATAAAAAGGCGGAATTATACAGAGTTATATACACTGTTAATAAAAAGGCATGGTTACACACACACACAGTTAAAAAGAAGGCAGAGTTACAGAGAGAGTTACACACGCACTGTTAATTATATACAGGGCTACACACACATTGCTAGTTACACGTAGAGTTACACATAGAGTTACACACACTGTTAACAAAGTAAGTGATATACGCAGTTACACACATTGTTCAAAAAAAAAAAAAAAAGAATTAAACATTGAATTACACACACTGTTAATAAAAAGGCAGAATTATACACAGAGTTACGTACACTGTTAGTAAAAAGGCAGAGTTACACACAGAGTTAATAAGAAGACAGAGTTACACACACACTTTTAATTACATACAGGGTTACACAAACACTGTTAGTTACACATAAGTATAATTACACACGCTGTTTGCAAAAAATCAGCGATACACACAGTGTTACACACACAATGTTAAAAAAAGAGGAGTTGCACACACTGTTAATAAAAAGCAGAGTTACTCACCCTGTTAATAAGAAAGAAGAGCTACACACACACACACACACTGTTAATTGCATACAGGGTTACACGCACAGTGTCAGTTTCACATAGCGGTTACGTACACTGTTAGAAAAGTTCAGCAATACACACAGAATTACACACACATTGTTAAAAAAAAAAGAGTTACACACTGTTAAGAAACAGCAGAGTTCCACACAAAGTTCCACGCACTGTTAATAAAAAGGAAGGGTTACACACACTGTTAAACGCAGAGTCACACATAAAGTTACACAACACTTTATCTTCAAATACTGATGTGGTATTAAGTATTTTATAAACTATAAAAAACGAACGAAAAATCATGCATTACGCAATGATTATTAACACTTTCCAACTGCACGTAATTGTTGTATCTTATAACTTTCAAAGTTCAGTATACCTGCGTTATCACACAACAAACAGACAGTAGTCCTGAAAGGCATACAGACAGACTAATTGAATTCCTAATCATTCTTAAACATTGTTTGAAAGTGTTAAAAATGCTTAACACAAAAAGAAACGTAGCCCTTCGATTGTATCTGTTAATAGCCCTTAATCTATCTGAAAATTTTAGTATAGCTCTGTAAATTTGAACGTCAACAAAATCAAATTTTATATAAAACATTATTTTAGCAAATTGACAGTAAATGTCAATTTCTTTATGATTTTACAGTAGAAAGTTCTTTAAATGTAAATTATAAAAATGTATGTCCTAAAATGCAATGCATTGGCATTTTTTGCGTGTCGCTGTACATAAACCAGTTGTACAGGACCTATTAATGCCCTTTCAATTTGGAAACATTCAATAGTGAATAGGAACAACATATATACTTTTTAAAAAATTCAGAAAATATTTACGGACGCTGAGTGCGGTAGACGGACAGATAGACAAATGGAGAGTCGGGCAGATAGATATAGAAATTGAAAACACTTTCAGACTTAAAAAATGTCAAAAACTGTTAAATCGCTTAATGTAAGCAAAAATATAATTCCAGCAAATTTCCAATAAAAGCTGTCAATGTAGCTGGATATTTTTGTGTGCCCCTTTAAATATAATGCTAATCATACTACATTCTGTAGATAGCATTCTTTATGCATATGAATAACATATTTTAATTTCATTAAAATTTGGGTAAAATAAAGGAATCAAAATTTAGTTCACAGTAATACCTCTCATCAAACGCAATGCTTTGAAGTACTTTCGAGTGTCCCGGTGTACAAACCAGTGAGGGTATTTACTCTATATTCAATGGGAAACATCCGATAGTGAACTTGAATAACATTTCAATTTCATTAAGCTATGTGTAATGTAACGGTAATAAAATATGGTTTATAAAAATACCTCTCATAGAACACAATGCTTTGGAATATTTTCGGGTGCCCTTGTGTACTAATTAGTAGAAGTACGCACTTCATTTTCAATAGGGAACATCCTATAATAAACTTTAATATGTGTCAGTTTCAAGAAATTCCATAAATAATAACAGGAATAAGAGCGCGGACAGACGAACGCACAGACGGCAGATAAACGGACAGACAGAAAAAAACGAAGTTATTAAAACATTTCAACCTTGTTGGAAAGTGTTAAAAACATTTAGAAAGCAATAAAAACGTTTAATGTAAACGAAACTGCAATTTCAAAAAATTTCCAATAGCCTGTAGTAAAACTGAATATTTTTGTTTGGCCCTGTAAATCTAACGCTAATCATACTTTATTCTGTGGAAAGCATTCTTTAGTGCATATGACTAACATATTTTAATTTCATTAAGATTTGTGCAAAGTAAAGTTTTTAAAGTTGTGTTTATCGAAATACCTCTATTAGAACGCAATGCTTTAGGGAATACTTTCGAGTTTCCCTGTTTTCAAACTAGTGATGGTGTTTACTCCATTTTCAATGGGGAACATCCGATAGTAATGTTGAATAACATATTACAATTTCATCAAGATATGTGTAAAGTAACGGTAATAAAATATGGTTTATGAAAATACCTTCCATATAAAACAATGCTTTGGATTACTTTTGGGTGTCGATGTCTACAAACCAGTTGAGTTACACACTCCATTTTCAATAGGGAACATGCTATAAGGAACTTGAATAATACATATCAGTTTCAAGAAGTTCCATGAATATTTACGAGAGTTAGTGCATGGACAGACAGACGGCCAGACATACGGACGGACAGACGGACAGACCCAAACCGAAGTCAATAACAGTTTTCAACCTTCTTTGGAAAGTATTAATAACATTCAAGTAACCCCCATGCATTAAATGCATTATCGCAATTAGGGAGTTTGAATATCGCATTTAGGATATTGTACATTAAATGCGACAAAAATTTCCTAAATGCGACGCTGGTATATATTTTTTATAAATAACAGTTTTTTTTTTTTTTTTTCTTGAAAAGAAATGACACAAAACACAAGTTTCTCTATATATTAAAAAAAGTTACTGTCACTGGCGTCAAATTTTTTTAGCATTTTCTAACGGAGGAGAGGGTCCTTCGCGTCATGAGAGGTATCAATGTGTTCCGAGTGCCCATCGAAGACATTTCAGACGCTTAGAAATTTCTATCATTTTAATTGAAGAAGTTATTAAATAAAAACGACAAGTTTATGAAGGTACTCTAGTTGCCATTTTGAAAAACTTTTCCCAGTGACGTTGTTCTTTTGTCATGAAGTCATTTTACAGGAGATAATCAAAATATGATGCATGGTTGTACGTAGGTAGGTAGGTTGGATGGATTTAACGTCGCACCAATACTGCGCTATGGGTAATTGGCGACGGTCTGAGAAGCACACCTGGAGATGTTCCGGAGACATGTCGTCACAATTTTGAACCTTCACGGAGGGGATTGCTCTCAGCTTTGGTGATCCCCAGAGGTGTAGTGGGGATGGGAACATGGAGGTCATTGCAACCACGGCAGATTTTATGTGCACCAGCCACCATTAGTATACACGGTGGTCTTTGGACAATTCAAGTATCAATTCGTCAATCTTCGAATTACGTGCTCAGCGCTTTACCGACTAGGGTACCGCGGCCCGAAACCATGGATGTAAAAAACAAAGACAATAAATATCAACTTTTTTTCTCTACTTTTAGAAAATTAATCTTCTTACACGGGAAAATTAAATTATGATCCATGGTTGTAGGTAGGTAGATAATTAGGTTGGTTGTGATTGACGTCACACCATCTCTGCGCTACGGATAATTGGCGACAGTCTGGGACGCACCCCTACGGATGTTTCGGAGACATGTCATCACATTTGAACCTTCATGGAAGGGATGATCCCCCTCCGCTTTGGTGATCCCCAGAGGTATAGTGGGGATGGGAACATGGAGGACTTTGCAACCACGACAGATTTTATGTGCACCAACCACAATTAGTGTACACGATGGCCTTTGGCCGGCTCAAGTTTCGAATCGGCAATCTTCCAATTACGTGCTCAGCACTATACCGACTAGGGTACCGCGGCCCGAAACCATAGATGTAAAAAAAGAAGAAAATAAATATCAACGTTTTTTCTCTACTTTTAGAAAATAAATCTTCTTACACGGGAAAATGAAAATATGATCCATGATTGTATTTAGGTTGATAATTAGGTAGGTTGTGATTGACGTCGCACCATTACTGCGCTATGGATAATTAGCGACGATCTGGGACGCACCCCTACGGATGTTCCGGAGACATGCCACCACAGTTTTGGTCCTACAAGAAGTGGATAGCTCTCCAGCTTTGGTGGCCACCAGAGGTATAATTTTGATGGGAACACGGAGGATATTGCAGCCACGACATATTTTACGTGCACCAGCTACCATTGGTGTACACGACGGTCTTTGGTCGGCTCGAGGACCGAACCCACAATCTTCCAATTACGAGCTCGGCGCTCTACCGACTGGGGTACTGTGGTCCGGATTTAAGGTTGTAAAAAAGATTTAAAAATGGTCATATACTAAAGCTGTAATGCAAAAGGGTCCAGATATTATGATTTTCTTTCTATTAAAGAAATATATCAAGAGACTCGGCAGAGTCTCAAGTGACGCAAGCGCAAAAACAAACGAACGCCACGACACTCAGCGGAAACGGAAAAACGGACGAAACTGCGACACTTATATATACACCAATTTAAAGATCAAAGAAACCGCTGAAAGCCGACACTTAATATCTCAGGAAATATGGGAGGTTATGTTCTGATATTTTCAAAATAGACTTTCACCTTCTGTCTGATCCTACCCTGAAATCGCTACATTTCTGCGTGAAATATATTTCGAGATATGAATTGGCTCATTTAATCTATAAATGGGCGGCCTAATGTGTAAGAATTTTTTCTCGAATATGGCTCCAGCGAATTTAGTTTAATTTATATATGATATTAATCGCTTTTATCTGATGTGCCTGACATCTCCCTTTTCCCTAGGAAAACTCTTGTTTTTTTTATAACTCAGTTTAAAAATCGAACTATTTTTACTACGCGATGCAAAGATTTCTATTGATAATTCTCAGAATTCTGAACAGGTGTAATTCGGTTTGGTCTTGTAGTTGGTTGGTTGGTTCAATCTGAATGCAGTCAATAAAAAATTAAGATTTTGTTTTTTAATGCAAGAAAGAAACTTTATTGTTTCTTTTAAATATTTATTGTATATATACGAAATAAAATTTCACTTAAATATATATATATTTTTTTTGTTATAAAGGAAATATTTAAGATTTCAAAATTTCGCATTTCGTGAAATAATTATTTCGATAATATTTTAAATAAGGAAGTATTTTGTAATTTTAGGTATTCCATTTTATCATAATAATGATGAATTTACAATTTTTTTAAAGCAAAAAATTTTTAATCATTCATAAACATAGATTTTATAGTAGCTCAATGATTTGCGATTCCTATTCATCTATCATTCCGCGCAGAGATGGGAAAAAACAGTAAATGGTGTTTTGGCGCCATCTTTTGTCTTTAATTTAAATTAAAGACTTTTGCAAATATATATATATATATTTCTTTTTAAAAATTAAAAATCTCTTTTTAAAATACAGTTAGTTTATTCATATATTTACTTTTCTGACTTTAAAATGATACATATTTTAAATATTAGCATAATAAAACTAATATTTTTATTATTATTTAAAGCTATAATGACTAGGAAATGAAAGAAGGGATATTCATGACACTGTATATTAAAAAAAAAAAAAAAAAAAAAAAAAAAAAAAAAAACATGAAAATAGAATTAAAATTCATGAAAAATGTGTCAAATAGCAATTATTGAAAAACATGTCAAAATAAATAAATAACATCTTTACTTTGAAACCCATAATTTATTTTAAAAATATAATTATCTCTTTGTTTTCCTTTTTTTTTTTTTTTTTTTTTTTTTTATTAATTAATTTCTGCATGAAAAATTCCATTTCATAACTATATTTAAAACTACAATAAACACCCTCCTTTAATTTTAAATATCCATTTCTACATGTTTCTAAGCAATTAAAAGTATTTTTTTTAAAGAAAAATAGCTTAAATATCGGAAAGTATATGGTTTTATCATAAAGGTAATAATTTGGCCATCTAGTGGCGCCATCTCGTAGCTTGTATTGAAACCATATACATTCCTATATTAAATTTATTTTTCTTTAAAAAAAAGACACTTTTAATTGCTTAGAAAAATGTAGAAATAATTATTTACAATTAAAGGAGGGTTTTTTTGCTTATTGTAGTTGTAAATATATTTATGAAATGGAATTTTTCATGCATAAATTAATTAATTTAAAAAAAAGAAAGAGAAAATTATACTTTTTAAATAAATTATTATGGGTTTCAAAGTAAAGATGTTATTTATTTATTTTGACATGTTTTTCAATAATTGCTATTTGACACATTTTTCATGAATTTTAATTCTATTTTCATATATATATAGCGTGTTTATCCCCTCTTTCATTCCCTAGCCATTGTTGTTTTAAATACTAATAAAAAAACTTAGCTTATGTTAATATTTAAAATATGTATCATTTTAAAGGCTGAAAAGTAAATATATGAACAAACTCTAACTGTATTTTAAAAAGAGATTTTTAATTTTTAAAAAGAAATATATATATAACTTGTATTTTCCATAAAACTTAAGCTTAACTTGTATTTTAATTAACTTGTATTAACTTTAGCTTAACTTGTATTTTCCATAATTTTTTTCTCCAAATGATTTTATGTTATTTTTAAAATTATAGAAATGTAGAGCTTAATTTATATTTTGTCTATTTTTTTCCCACCAAATATTTTTATGAAATAATTTTTACCTGCATTTTTTAAGAAAATTAAAATTGTGAATATTGGAGCTTAGCCTCAAAAGGGAAAAGAAAATAAATAATTTTCCATTTTTAACATTAACTTGATTTTTTTAAATTGTTTAATTTGCATTTGTAATTCTCTAAAAAGAAACTTGCAAAATGTAAATTACGTAATTCTAAAACTTAAATTTTAAATTTCCCACTTATTATTATTATTATTATTATTATTTTAAAGAGTTTGAGAATCCCACTCAATATTTTTTTCTAGTGTGAAGCATCTCCATTTTGTTTCCAAGTGGCAGGCTACTTGAAAATTTGTCGGCATGATAACGTTTGAAATATTGAATTAATTCAAACTAAATTTGTAGTTTGGATTTATCTCAGAAATGTATTTGTTATGTCCATTTGCCAACTTAATCTACCCTCTTGTTTCCCAGTGCCAGCCCACTGAAAATTTCAAATTTACATTAGAAAGGTTCTATGTTAAAACTCCATATATACAAGACTTCATTAATAAATCCACCAAGTCCATTAATAAATTGTAGAATTGAAAAATTGTAGAATTGTAGAATTTTGAAAAAAAAAAAAAAAAAAAAAAAAATGGTGGCAACTTCATAATAAAAGATAAATCAGCTTACCCTTTCTAGGAGCCAGAAGGACTTGTTTTAATTTTTTGATCAATAACCCCTAAAAAGTAATGATATCAGTACAAAAAACCCTTAACGGGTTAAAAGTTTGTGACGCCGCTGTTTTATGGCTATAAGAATTAGAAATATGAGTCTTAAAAATAATGATATCAAATTTTAAGTGAGGCTTTGCAATTAGTTAAAATATACATAGATTTTCTTATTTGATCATTTACTTTCTACTTTTATTTATATTTATAATGCAAACGTAATATTTTTAGCGTCAAGATCAGACAGATATATAAAATACACTCACTGATGCTTTTTCATTCACATTTCAAATTCAAAATAACAGTTTTAAAAGGAATGATATAAAAATTCCAGTGGCGCCTCGGTGTTATTTTAAAAGATTTGTTTTTAGATTCCATTAAAATTACTTTTATTTTGTCTAATAAAGTATATTTACATATTGAAACAGTGCTTTTAATTTTCAAATATACTGTCAAATAATTATACTTTCACTGAGTTTGCATTATAAATTAAAATTATTTATTTCAATAAATTGATTTATCTTTTGCGTCACGCTATCCAAAACTGCAAGTAAAATCTGTGTAAATATTTTCTTTATGTTACACTACCTCTTTGCGCAAATTTTCACTCAGCTGGATACTATGATAATGATACTATGTTTTGGATAGCGTGATGCAAAAGATAAATCAATTTATTGAAATAAATAATTTTAATTTATAATGCAAACTCAGTGAAAGTATAATTATTTGACAGTATATTTGAAAATTAAAAGCACTGTTTCAATATGTAAATATACTTTATTAAACAAAACAAAAGTAATTTTAATGGAATCTAAAAACAAATCTTTTAAAATAACACCGAGGCGCCACTGGAATTTTTATATCATTCCTTTTAAAACTGTTATTTTGAATTTGAAATGTGAATGAAAAAGCATCAGTGAGTGTATTTTATATATCTGTCTGATCTTGACGCTAAAAATATTACGTTTGCATTATAAATATAAATAAAAGTAGAAAGTAAATGATCAAATAAGAAAATCTATGTATATTTTAACTAATTGCAAAGCGTCACTTAAAATTTGATATCATTATTTTTAAGACTCATATTTCTAATTCTTATAGCCATAAAGTAGCGGCGTCACAAACTTTTAACCCGTTAAGGGTTTTTTGTACTGATATATATATAACAAAATTTGACATTGAATATGAGGATTTCCATAATAATTTTCTGCTTTTGTCTTTTAATATGCACTATTAAGCACTATTAATATTCCTTTTCAGTGAAAGAAAGCAGCGAATAGGCGGGCAGAGTTTTTCATGTGTTAATAAGTAAGTGAGTCGGGGAGGAGGGAAAGCCTCCTTCGGGGGTTGGAGAGCGGAGCGAGCAGGGGGCAGAGCCCCCTAGTCGAACTAAAAATATAACGTTCAACCATTTTCTCTTTCTTTTCATACTTATTTGTTTACTAAAATATCATAAGTTTCCTAAATGCGATAAACTTACCAAAAATCACGTCGCATTTAGGCACAATGACCTTACGTTAATTGTTAAATCTCAAGTTTTCTCTTAGATGTGAAAGAGTTTAGCTAATAGGATATTTTAAATCACAATTGAAGAATCATGGAAATGTTTCATACGTAAACATAAAACAGTTCAAGCTTGAGAAGAGATTTTACTTTGATCCAGTTTCATTAAACTTATTAGCACATACGATTAACATCAATCTTTGTTAACGTATATTGTTTGATAAGAGAAAATTAGAACTTTAATTAAAGCAATTTTTATCGGAATTTTATATTGAGTTGTTTTTAGTTTATAATAAGCATTTCTAAAACTAGCTTTTGTCACACCTTTGTTACCATGTAAGTCAAACGTTGTAAAATAGTTTACTATGGCGATACATATTTTATTTAAATATTTGAAAATTTAAACAAATCGTGCTCAATATTTGTATGTAATAAAACATTTAATAACTTTCTTAGCAATAGTTTTTGTTAATAATTTGCCCTTTTACAACAGTGTGCTCTAATAAATCTAGAAAGTGTAATAATCTTGCAATCACAGTTGACATCTATTTTCAGTGTAAAAGTGTAGGGAGATAATTTTTTGCTGCTGGTATTGACAATTTGCACTTGCATTTTGTAACAATGACAAATTAAAGCATGCTTTGTTTTTTTCTGGCTTCACTTTCCGAATAAATTATGGTGGATACGAAAAAAAGTTTTGTATTAAAATAAATTTCATAAAATGATTAAAATATCCTTAGTAAGTTAAGACAAATGATTACGCATTAAATATTTGATTTTTTTTTTACTGTAATTTTTGATTTGTATTTACCTTTAACTTGACAGAAAACTTATAGAAAAACTATTCATATTTCTAAAAACACTGTATTCTAATAAATAAAGTCATATATAAAAGAGTATACTTTCTTATATCTGTGTAAATAATATACTATATGACACACTAAAAATAATAATTTTTTTTTTAAACATCTGAATTTTGTCAGAGGCACAATTTATTTTATAGGTTTTAAAATGCATGCAACGAATCAGACACTGTGTGTGATTAAAAAAATAGAATCGGGTGTTGTTAAATAACTGATAAGGGGAAATATTGTAACCTTAATACTTCTTGTAAAACAAATATACGTATTTATTTATTTATTTATTATTCTATTTTATTTTATTTATTATTATTATTATTGTCGCTTTAATAGTCAAAATTTAGTATATATTTAAGCTGACATTTTGACATAAAATGTTTTTAAAGTTGTACATTGTAAGTATCCCTGTCTTATCTGAAGAAAAACAAATATTATGACATGAAATCTCAAAAAGTTTTTTATATGTAACATAAACCATTATATTATTTATTCTAAAACGATTTCAAAGAAAAGAGAAAAACCAAAACTTTGCAGCGACACCCAATGAAATTCTATACAAAAACCTATTGCACTTTTCAGAGTTGGTGGTTCCAGTTACGACACTCTTGTTTCCCATCTCGGATATCCGAAAGTAACATGGAGAATGGTAAAACGGAGTGTGTAACCAAGGAAGAGGCTTCTCCAGTTCACAGCAACTCGGTGAGTAAAAGCACCTGTGTAAATAATTGCTGTGACAGGCCCATTACTTTGGAGGAGATGGAGGAGTAAAAGAGAAATGATGATAGTTCTGCAAACAATAGACTTTTCTTTATATATTTTTTTATTCCACTTTTTCAACTGTAAGTTTTCGTAGTTTTCTTCCCCCTGGATAAAAGCTTTTGAGATTCTTTAAGTGCTGTTGAATATAGAACTTTGTATAAATTAGCTTTTTTTTTTCTTTTTAATGTTAAAGGTGAATGTTCAATCACACTTTTAAATACACTACTTTAAAAAATTATAAATAAAAATATCAAACCATCTACATATGATGCGTAAAATTTTACAATGTTTTTTAAGAATGTATGATGCTTCTCTAACTAATATTCTTAAACAAAGAAGTATTTAAAAGGTCTATCAGTTTTCATTAATATCCTTGTATATGTTTCTTATTTCTGTTACAAATAATTTGTGGATTTATTGTATATTAAATTCAAAAAATATGTATAAATACTTATATTTTTAAACAGCGAAATCGTGCACAATTAACAAGATGTTTTCTCCGAAGTATAATTACAAATTCATATACTTGTAATTTTAGATTGTTAAATCAGTTGACGAATTAACTGACATATGAATTACATCATGAGTTGTCAATGGATTTACCAATAGTTTGTTTCATTCGTTGGTTGGATGATTTTAAAATTAAACAAACATTATTGTAGTCACAATAACATGTAGTAGAAAATCTGCTGATATAACTACTTTTTTAGATATTTATTTTTACTTTTATGTATTATAAAATATTTATTTTGTTTTATTTTTGTCGTTGTTGTTATTGTTCTTTTCATTAATGAGTCTGTCTAAAAAGTTAGCTTGTCATCAACATAAATTGTAAAATATTAATAGAAAATATTCTTAATGTGCCGATTGCACTAAATGTAATAAGTAAAATGTCAGAGAAACTTTTGCAAGTGCCATTCGCTAAGTTAAAAACATAGCGTCGAAAAGTGAAATAGCTTTATTTTGCAGATAACTAGCATTTATGTTCGAGTTGATGTCCTGCTTATTCAAATTCCGAATGACAAAAGAACAAATAAAGAAGGTGTGAGATGGAATTACATAAATAAATAAATAAATAAATGTTTTTGAGCTTTATGATACTCCGACTGGAAATTTTAAATGCATGGATTTCGAACTCAATCCAAGAGGTCTTTCAAACATGCTGATGGGTTCATAGAACTTACGTATAAACAATAATTTTGTTTTATTTTGTTTTATTTACTTATTTATTTTATTTTTGCAATGAAGCATAATTATAAAGATTTCAAGAAGTTCCTATAAAGGATGTAATTCCTATAAAGGATTCCTATACATCATGTAATTGGTCTTAAGAAAGATGCATCAAACTGATGTCCAGCTTCATCTTGAATTCGAAAAATATGTAGCTCTTCCGTTTCTCTTGTCTTCTATGTTCCGTCCATGCAATGTCTTTTCTTGCCAGTTTCTTCTCGTCTTCTAGCAATTTTTTAGCATGTTCCTGACGCATGACTTGTGCATGTACATCAGGTCCTTTTTGTTATCCAGCCGCAGTCATTTTGTCATGCAGCCACTGAGCATTTCCACAAAACTTATATTTTCTCTGTTCAACGATTTTACCTCGTCTTCTATTATCTTTCCTTTCACACTTAGCAATGTGCCTTGCTTCTGATTGTCCTAAATTTCTTGAAATCTTGCAGCCTGTGGATGTTGACCAATCTCTTTCTGTTGTTTTGTAATCTGTTTTGTGCCGCAGTTTTTTTTTTTTACAGTTGAAGTTTTTGTATAAGAAAGATATTTTTTTATGGAGACATTGCAGTTTATAATTATATATACTAAGTACTATTTATAAGAGTCTAAGTCGTAGCATCAAAACTATTTAAACATTGAAACTGAGAAAAAAAATATTTCGGAATAAAAGAAGGCAGTAAAATTATTAACTAATTGTACATTCCCAAGAAAATTCAAATATAACTAACTATACGTTACTTTTTTTCCGACATAAAAAAAACACATTTATTTACACTTAAATAAGAAAAATCAAAATCTTCATTTTTATAAAACTTTAAAATTTATAATAATGTTAATTTTGCGAGATGCATGATAAACTTTTATTTTTGATTAACGTTTATTTCAATGTTATTTTTCCCGGGTAAAGAAAAAAAAAATTTCTTTTTTTACATTAACATAATATTTTTTATTTAATATTTTAAAAGATATTATGATGTTTTAATTCAATATCTTTTGAATTTTATCTATCTGCTTGAAGTAAAAAATATAGATTTTGTTCTGATTATTAAATGTGTCAAATTTCATAGCGATTGGTTGAACGGTTTAGCTTTGCATAGCAAATTGAAGAATCCCGTCCGATTCCTCACTAGATTTACAGTTTTATACATACATGGATTTTAGTGAACTAAACATAAAACATAAAAAAAAAAAAAAAAAAAAAACTTGTCAATTTTATACTTTTTAATTCATGATTCTTAAGATTTACTATCAATACCTCTTTTAAAGCTGAAAATGCTATATATATATATTTATTAAATAAAGGCAAACGTATTACATTTTCGCTTTCTCATTGAACAAATTTCTTCAGTTAATGATTTTTTCTTTAGCTGATTTTTAAACGATATTCTTTATTTTCAGTTAACTGATTTAAATAAAAATAATTATAATAACAAAATTCTTTTTGTTTTTGTGAACCAAATACAAAGTTTTGAAGAAATCAAAAGATGTTTCTAATTACACATATGTTTTGATGTAAATTGATAAAATGCTGATAATAAGTAATGGAATTTTGATGCACAATGATTGACTGAACAAATTTTGAAACTTATAGTTTAAATTAATACTATTAATTTTGTTAGATTGATAAAAATATTTTAAATTCTCAGTAACGTATTTTTTTTTTTTTTTTTTTTTTTTTATCATATTTGAAAAAGATTATAAGCTGGTAAAAAACAAAATGACAATTTTCTAATTTTTGATTCCTTAAAAAAAAAAAAAAAAAAAAAAAAAAAAATGTATGTTCTGAGCATTACAAACGTTTATTCAATATTATTGTTTCAAACAGTGCCATTTATAGATTAATATGCATAAAAAGGTAATTAATACAGCGTCTCATAATAAATATCTTAAAAATTCAATTTGAGGAAATTTTGTAAGATATTTTTCAAAGATACGGATAGTCGCAGAATGTGAATAAAGCAGCGTTAATTGCCGGTCGCCATTCAGAAATGTTAATTTAGCCTAAGTTTTCATAATGGCCATCTCACACATAGAGTTTGATGCTCTTACTCGCTGTAGAAGCTCAGATATAGCCTTGTGATAAAGTGTTAAAATTGTAGCATAGCTGCGCCACCTGTAGTGCGATATACACAAAAACCTTATCAGCACCCATTTTTATCAAGCAATTTCTATTAGCGTCAAAGAAATGTAAAGTTCTGAAGAATTCCGTCAATTATTTCATCAGTTACGGTTCCCACCGAATTTTCGGACACAGAGACGTGCATTATACAGAAAATATTTTCTAAAAATGGTCGAATCTAGACTGCGTAGAATTAAGGAACTTGAAGGGTTTCCTCTTGAAGCAGCGCAATCAAAACATGTTCATGACATCGAAAATGTGCAAATCCATCGAAAACCTAAAGTCGAAAATCTTAACGAATCCAATTATTTTTTCGTGTACACAAAAAATTTTTACATAAAAAGATTGCAATAAAATATTGATTTCGGAATTGGGAATTTATGATGTCACATTCTCACTAATTGTCACATTCTCACATTCTCACTAATTTTGCTTCATCGTATTTTTATTTATTTATTTATTTGTTTATTTATTCATTTATTTATTTTTGAGATTTTATGGAAATTTTCTATAAAATAGCCAGATATAATACGCTACAAGTGTTTTAAAATTAAAGCAATTTTTTTTCCTACGGTTAAAACATAAACATGAATTAACGTTTTCTAATATTTATATTCTGTGTACAGAAGTATCGACAACAAAATAATTATATGAAAAATTCCGTCACACTCTAGTAAACGTTTATTTTATACAGTAAAATTGTCTGTATTTAAATAATTACAGCAAATAATTTCCCTCAAGTAGAAACACACTTCTTTGAATTTCAATATTATTAAATAATTTATATGGATTCTGAAAAACAGTTTATGTGATTATTATTATCATCCTCATCTTCATCATCATCATCATCATTGTTATTAATATTATTATTGTTATTAATTTTATTATTATTTTTATTATTTTGAGTTTCGAAATTTAAAACTGTTTAAACTGTAAAATTATAAAAAATCTCAGTTTACTTCTAAATTTATTTTAAACTATTTTAAATCAAATTTAAAAGTAACTGAAAAGAAACGAAAACATTAACAACGCACCACTTTTTTTTCCTTTTTTTTTTTTTTTTTTTTCTAATTATGAAAATTTTAGGAAAATCTATTATTTTGAAAACTTCTATTATACTATATGTATTGAAATTTAGTGTCCTCATAGTTTATAATTTTTTATAACGTCGTAGATTGCAAAATTTACAAAATACAATTCATGTCAAACAGAAATTAATTTATAGAAAATGTTTCAAAGTAATATTTTCTCGGTTAAATTTTGAAGTTGTTAAATCGAAAAATAAATAAAAATATAGCACAAAACAGAGAAAACTTTAATGAATTGCAAAATTCAATTCCATAAAAAGGATTTGATTAAATATTTTATAAGATTTTTTTACAAAAAAGTTTTCATGTAAAGAAATCTCTGATATAATTAACACTCTATTTATTTTTTATTTATTAATTTTTAATTTAAATATTAGTATAAACAATAATAATAATAAACTATATAAATTGTGTAAATATTTATATGTCTAGTTTCAAAGAAATAATTTGATTATTGATTTCGTAAAATTTTTTTACAAAATAATTTTCTTGTAATAATAAAATAAAATAATTAAATAATAATAATAATAATAATTTGAATAGCATTTTCTATACACAATTTCGAAATTAAAATTTAAGAATTCACTAATCATATCCTTAAGTTTTCTTGTTTTATAATAAATACACTACTCCAGAAAAAAAAAATAGTAATAATAACGAACAAAGCAACGCTATTTAAGTTCATAAATATTCATATACTTAATTAAGAACAAAATAAGTGAATAACAACATACTTAGTGTTTAAGGTACGCTGAGAAATAGAATTAAAATACGGAATATAAATTTGGTCATGACAATCTATTTATTAAACGTCAAAGACTAATTCACTTTCTGACAAGAATAAAAATGATATAAAATTAAAAATCCAGTACCGTTATTCGTATTTTAGTGACAAATTATGTCTAGATAATGAGGAAAAAAAATATCAAAAACCAAACACTTAAATCTTCTCTTACGGAAAATTTAGTCACTGAGTTATTGTTATGCAAATTTAGTTATTAAGGTAATCGGTATTGAAATTTTATTAAAAACTTCGTTTTAAATAACCCACTAGTTTCTTAAAGTTTCATTCATTATGCATAATAAACTAAATTATTCATTAATATTAATAACGCATATCATGTTCTAATTTTAAAATAGATATTTCATTAGGTATTTTGTTTATCTTCTGAATAAAATTGCGTTATAAATATTTTAACGTGAGTTCTAAAGTCAGTTGGTAAATTTATTTAGTGTAGAAATTGAGGATAAATACATAAACGGATTATAATTCAAATTTTAGTGAATGTGAGATTTATTTATATATATAGCCTTATTATTATTATTATTATTATTATTATTAGGAGTAAATATATTTAATGAATTACAATTTAATAGGAAAAAAGACATATGGAATTATTCAATAATATTTATAAACCATAGTTCGCAAAAATCATTTTATTAAAATGAATAATTACCTTAAGATACAATTCTTGGTTATAGAATATAATGAATACTTTATTTTCAATTATTCTAAGCTATAATTTTTATAGAATGTATTATAGAAAAAATCATTTTCCAACTTTTAAGGGCGTTTATTGCATATTGTCAAACTAAGACTAAGCACCTTTGCTTTATAATTCAATTATGACTTATTAATACAAATGTGTAAAACAAAACTAACAAAGGAAAAAAAAGCAAAACATTATCATATTTTGTATTTCTTCGTTTAATTTCCATGGTACCTGTATTTGGCCTGCTATTTTAGAAATATTTTGGCAATAAGCTTGTTTGTTCGCTTGAAAAATATTGATTTTTTTTTTTTTTTTTTTTTTTTTTGAGGACGGTTTAGTATCAAATAATCCAGATAGCAATAGTTTTACATTTTTTTTTTTTTTTTTTTCGCAAAATAATTTTTGTTATACAGTAGAGCTAGAAGATTTTGCTCACGATTCAACAGAATAACATAACATATCCAAATATGAGGTTTTTTTCCCCTAAAATATTCTTGAATAGTTTTTAATTTATTTGTTTTTTATGCATTTTCATAGCTATTTTGCTGTTATGTTTTAATTTAATGTAACAGAAGTAATAAAATCAACAGATCTATTTTGCAAAATCTGCCCTTACAGATTTGTTGTGATTGCGGTGGGTAAGAGGGATTGTTATTAACAACAACCATTATTAAATAGCTAACAATTAAATAGCACTTTCTCTTATATGACATTGTTGTAAGGTTTTTGTAAACAAATGTTGTATTAAAAATGAATAATTCAACTTCTAATTCCTCTGCTACAAAGAATGACAAGGACTACTGATTTACAAAGATTATATTTTTAATAAATACTTCACAACATAAAGGAAGAGGAATAAAACTATACAATCGCATTCTAAACGTTTTGAGAGCAATACACTGAAGAGACACCTGTTTACATATTTTAACGAACACAACGCATCTTTCCAGAACACTCTGACAGCTGAGAATTATTAACTCTACTCACTTCAATTCTCTTTAACACTGGCAAAGTATCAATCTACAATTTGCCAATAATGTCGAAAGCGCCCTCTAATTATTTTTTAATTTAGGGAAGGTGGCACAATTTAGAAACTACTTAGCCTATTTGTATGTACTTTTGTGTTTTTTTATTAAACCCCTTACAAACCTAATTATTTAAAAAACAAAAAATAAAAAATGTAATTAAAGAAACTTAAGAAATAAAAACAAGTGCTGATAAGTTTACAGAATAACATTAAGTTAGTAGACATCACGTTTCAATTAAAAGTAGTTCTTTTTCTACTTAGATTAAATGCTTTCTTGTTGTTTGGTGACTTAAGCTTTGTTGACCGTATTCGTTGTACTTATTATTGTAAATAGTGCAGCTTTCATTAAATCGCTTTAGACAGTCTAGTAATTCAATCTAGTCATTTTTCGAAGTTCTCTCCTAGTTCAGTCCCAGACATTCAATGAATTCACCCTCGTTGTTTTGTAATTATCAATAAGCTGCCAAATCCCTCTTGTTAGCATGAAAATTAATGATAACAATCTGCAATTTCTGAATATCAGATGTGAAAACTCGCTCATTTCAGTAGCAGAAATTGTGTAGTCTTTATTCACTAATTTTTTGCTTTTAGATAGAACCGTTGATGTTTCTACTAATAGTCTAGGTTAGTAGCTTATGATAAATCGATTGATTTAAAAATATTTTACATTACTTCTTTCTATAGATATTCCTAGGAAGAGTTTTTCAAGAATTATTATTCAAGAATTTATTTTGAAAAGAAAGATAAAATAATCATGTTTTATCTTAGGCGCTTTAAGCGATCAATAAGCACATTTAAGTACGCAAACTTTTGTTAATGTTGTATAATTATCTGAAGTCGCAGTTCAAGCATTCTACTTCTTCCTCTGATCGTCTATGTGTGCAATATTTCCGATCACACCATCTCGCTTAGTTTTACATTACATATAAAATGAAACAACACACACAAATTTACTATCGATAATTCGAATCGATACTTGCTGTTCTAGATGTCAGCTTCCTGTCAAGTGGTCTAGCATGAGTCTGACTGTAAGCGGCTGTTTATAATACGTATATGTATTTTAAAATCTGAGTTGTTGCGCTCTAATATCACTATTTCAGAAACAACACATTATTTATTACCGTGCTGATATGACTGCCCTTGACATTTAACATTTTTATTTTTTTCAAATTTCAAAATTATTTTTCTACATTTAACAACTTTTTCAAAAACTTTTACTTTGTATTATGCTTATTGTTTATTTATACCTTGCTGATTGTAAACTTCTTTCCTGGTGTTTGATCATTATAATGATGAATTACTTTTTCTCTCGCTCTCTCCTTCTCTGTGAATATTGCCCTTGTTTCATACAGTTTTCAGTTCTTATATTAAATATATGCATTCATTTTCTCATGTCAAATACGTATGTAATGCCATGCTTTTTAGTAATGGTTAATTTGTCTTTGTTTCATTAAAAATAATGGATTAACATTAAGATTAAGATTACCAATAGTAGAAAGTTACCTTAGAATGAGAGGATCTTTAGCTTAGAGAAGATACATGTACACTTAGACTTAATGTGGTATATTTAAATGCATTTGTTGAAAAATGCGGTTTATCATTATCATCTTTAGTAATAATTTAATGAGAAGCTCTTTATTTATTTCTGAGAAGAAAATGTTGGGCTTTTATGAAGAAGTTATAAGTAGAAAAATAATCAAGCAATTTCAACTAGAATACAAAGAGTTTCATTATTTCATCTTAAACCTTTATTAATATATTGTAATTATACATCCATATATAGCAACTACCCCATAAAACTAGACATAAAAAAAAAAGAGTCTACAATAACATTTTTAGATTAATAAGAACCGTTGAAACGCATTTTTAAATTTATAAATAGTTTGAAAAATGCTGTTTTCGATGAGGATATTGACGTTTTTGCAATGAGGGCCAAACATTTTAAAACTGTACCACATATGTCCACATTGACGATTAGGCACCTTTTACAGTTTCTTGGTAAAAATGTCTTTTTCAGATTAAATAGGTTTTCTTTCCATATTTTCACTTTGATATTCATTGCCTCAGAGTATTCAGCTTCTATATACAAAGCTATTATATATTTTCTGTGTGTAATTTTGATTTTCTTAGTTACCATACTTGTAGGTACTTTTCTAATAGAATGTATTACGATGAATTTGCAATTTTACAAATATTTCTTGCAAACTATGTTTTTATATAATTTTTGACCAATGTTATTGAGTGTCATAAAAATATTTGGCATTCATTTATGAATGCATCTCTGCTTTCAACTCATATTCTGATACACGTGAGAGAAGTGAAATATATGTTTCATGTAATGTAACTTCACTAGAATGTGTAATCCAATTTTGAATAGTCTGAATTAAGTTTAATTGCGCATGTTGAGAGCTTTCGTTATGTGAATGGGGATCTGTGTGAAATGCATCAATATATTCTACGGTACTGTGTAAACTGTATTACGAGTGATTCAGTGAATAGCAACTAGGTTATTTAAAGAGGGATTTCTATTACAGTAAGGAAAGGTAGTAAATTTAGCTAAATCTAATAATATAAAGCCAAAAGTACTAGGTATTATAATAATTTATTCAAATAAAATTAAAAATTAAATAAATAAAAGAAAATTTCTTGTTTATACTGGAAGATGTGTTGTTTTACACTAGTATGTGAGAAAAAATTATTTTTTTAGTTTTATTATTAGGATTGCTACGGCCCTTATCTTTTCTCTGACTCTCCCATCGATATAGTTATATAGTAATCTTCTATATTATGTTATCATGATTCCTTAAGGTGAAAATTGCTTTATAAATGTAGTGGTAGAAAATGGAAAGTTGGAGAAAAAAAGTGGAGCTATATCAATCCTGATTTTATTTAATTTTCTCATATTTGAATTAAATATTGAATTAAGACACCAAGTTATTAATGTTTATCTGTATATTTTATGACTGCTAAAATATCTTTAAATTGTTTGGTCTTAAAGTACTGAACATGATAAATTCTCAAAAGTTTGTCAGTGTATCTGCAATAAATTCAAATTAATTAACAAAAAAATTAATTTTGTATTAAAAAAATATTTTAAAATCAGGCATTTATTTAAGAATTAAATGTATCGTTTTTAATAGTTTCACATAGAAATTTTAGTCACGTATTTTAATTTTTGAATTAAAATCTTTTACAGTGTAATTTATTTAGTTATGTATTTATTTATTTTTTCCTTCATAGTAAAAATCTCGATAGTATGCTCAGCTAATAAATTAACAGAGTAAGGGCATCTTTCGGTTAATCTTTACGCAAACACTTTCCACATTGTGAAATTTGAATAATTTTTGACGCAACAGTTATATGTGTAAAACTGATTTTACATTTTTTTCTGGTTAAAGTTTATACAAACCAAAATATATTGAAAACTTTAATAAATGTAGAAAAATAACTTAGCAATTTTCCCCTAAAACTGCGACAAGATCAATTATAGCAACAGGACAAGGGAAAAAAAAAGAGTTGTTCCAGACACAAGTATATATGATATCATATAAAATTATTGTCATCGCCCAAAACCTCAAACATTTCCTCTATGAATTAAAAGATATTTAAGGTGTGAAGAAAGCTGGAATAAAAAAAAAAAAAGTTACGATATCTATTTCTAAATTAGTTTACACGAATCTAGAATAATTTAAGTATATTGAACACAATACAATTTTTAATGTAAAAAACAATAAGCTTCAACTTTTTAAACAGTTAACTTAGTAATTACAATTAAGTAGTGCAAAATATAGCACTTTATACTATAAAAGTAGCTAATTATAAATGTATTACTACACAATAACCATTTTCACTGCGATTTAACCAACATTCAGAAAAAAAAAAGAAGAAGAAGAAGAAGAAGAAGAAGAGAGAGAGAGAGAGAGAGAGGAGTTGAGTAGTTTGAAATATTTGAATAATGATGTTACTTAATATTTCATTTAAAGATACTAATTAAAATTAATTTCAATTTGATATAATAAATAAATTGTTATATTATATATGTGGGTGGGCGTGCGTGTGTATGTGTATGTGTGTTTATAAATCATATTTCGTCACGGCATTGTGAAGAAAGCAGGAAACGGATCATGATAAAAAAACTTAAACATAACCATAACAAATGAAGATTTACATAAAGAAATCTATATATAATTTAGCTTAAAGCTATTGTAAAAATGAAGAATCAAGAAATATGTATATATATATATATATATATATGGATATATTCATTTCAATTTATAAAAGATTTTGTGCATAACAGAATCATACTTATTCAGATAACAGATGTATAGTATGTAGGCCAAATAATGGTAATGGGTAATGAACTTAAAAGGCTTTTCCATTCCAAAACATTCCCATTAATGTAGTTAGATTGATGCATATGCAATAAAACAGGTCTTAATCAGCAGATACATAAACGACTTTATATATATAATTCATTTAATATTTTAATGTAGTAATCAAATTGTTGTATTTAATATTAAAATGAAGCATGGAAACATTAGAATTTTAGTACATATATTCTTAATTGATCGATCTATTTTTAAATATTTGAAATAGTTCCAAGTGTATACTATCAAATGACTGCTTACAAAAAACTAAATAATCGTATTTTCGAACATAAAATTGGGAGCATAAAATCGAAGTAACTAGATATTTAAATATATTCATAAAATAAATTTTATTGGTATCTTCTTAAGTAACTTAATAGTTTATGGCAATGCTCCTCGCTGGTATTACCAGGATGAACTGGGGCGTCCTAAAAGATTTTCCTGTGTGCCTGTAAGCATTCCATAGAAATATGAGTCCTGATATAAAAAAAAAAAAAAAATATGTATATATATAGTTACTCTTTTATAATATCACATAATGAATATACACTGTAAAAAAAAAAAAAAATGTTAAAAGTACAGGAAAAATCTGGCAGCTGGGGTGCCAGTACTTCTTCGTCAAATATACAGGACAAAACTGTACTTTTAAGAAAAAACCTGTTTGATTTACAGGATTCCTGTGTAAAATATATGTCAGTGATACAATTTTACGATTTTAAACTGTATATTTGACGGAGAAATACTGGCATCCCAGCTGCCAGATTTTTCCTGTACTTTTAACAGTTTTTTTTTTTTTTTTTTTTTTTTTTTTTTCAGTGTACTGCTCTTTGTATTTGCATCGGCACGTCATTATTGTGTTAATTCACGCCGGTTTTTATTACAAAAATTACACATTTATTGTTTGAAAGTTTTGGAAGGGGATGTTATATGCATATTACACCCAAATAAAATGTATAAATGTTTCAAAAAAAAAAAAAAAAAAAAGGCACCACATTGAAATTAAGCCTAGGAAATCAAGCCATAACTTATCGCAAAACAAAGGATTTGTAATATTCATAATTCTTTTTCACCATCTAGAAAAGAACAGACTAGAAAAGAAATTCTCGATCATTTGATCTATCCATGTTATTAATTTATCTTATACACATAGGTGAGAAATGCGTACTTCTCGTTTAGGGATTCAGAAATTGACTTTTTATTGATTCTAGATGTAGGCGGTACATATATATATATATATACATTTAGTGTAACTGTGTAACAAAAAAAATTTTTTTTTTCTTTTTAGCAATAATTATATCTCTATGAAACCCTTAGTAAAAGTAACAAAAATTCATCTTTGGTACATTCCTTTCGACAAAGACTTTTAATACAGCTCTGGCACAAAAATATAAACGAAAATTTTTGAGAAAGATATCTCGGGTCATAAAGCAATAATCCTTAAATGCATAGCTATATACATCTGCATCGTATGTTTAAAACCTCATATCTCTTTATGTAGCTCACTTTGCATAGTATTTATTTTTTAATTTTAATGTTGCCAAAATTATTTCATCGTTTCCGAACGCAACTAGATTCTTTGACAGTTTATTTCTTTATATGTGACAACTTTCATTTGTTGGCGACAATTTCGGAGTACAATTTCATTTCGGCAGTTGCTACAAATTACGATTTTGTATAAAAAATGTAATACAAACATACAGGAAACATTGTTTTCTGATAGAAACGAGGAAAGATTAACGGATAATATTTATACTTTTCCATATACTGATAAATTTATGCAAGAAAAATGGAGCTTTATTTCTTATGATTTAGAAATAAATTTTATTTATTTATTTATTTATTTATTATTATTTTTTTTTTTTTGTATTTTTCCCATTAACCACACCCATTTCCCGATATATTTCAAATGTTATTTATTTCAAATAAAAATTCATGTATTTAAGGGTTAAATCAATAGAATACAAAATGAAATCCTATTTAAAAAAAAAAAAAAAAAAAAAAAAAAACCTTTTTTAAAAACTTTATGCAAATAAATAATTTCAATACTCGAACTAAATTCTGAGAAGTTTTATTTTGGGAAAATTCCCTTACCTAAGCCTTTGAACTGTGAATGTCAAAAATTGAATTTCAGCACTTCAAATAACTTGCTTGATCAAACTGTCATGCGCATGTCTATGTACCTAGAACAGCAAAGTAATAACAATAATAAAAGCAATAAAGAACGCATAAAAAGGCGAACATTTTGGCTTTTACCGAAAACGGAGTTTCCAATTTTATCTGTAACTGTCTCGGTATTTCTCCTCTTTTGTTATTTTTATCGGAAATGTACTTTAAAGAAGCATTATTTGCTGGTGTTATGATTTAGCCAAAGAATATTGAACTACAACAGTTATTAAATTGTGAATATCATTTTTTTTTCTTTAAATATAGGTTACATTTCGAATTTTTATTCCATTATTTTAAAGCTTTCTTTTTCTATTTATAAATGAAAAATTTCAATATAATCTTTAGATATTTAGTTCAAGCATGTATTGTTTCATATATTTTTTATGTAAGTAATGTTCCTTAATATTTAGATTGTAAACTATAATAAAATTATATTAATGACAGTTGAGTTGCACTGAGTGTATTTTACGTCACACTAGTGCTACACTGTAGGCAGTCGGTATCATAATGACAGAAATTAAAACATTTAAATGATACTTAATTTATACTTTTTACAACGGCAGGACTATTTCTTTCAAACAGCGATTTTACGTCACACTAGTGCTACACTGTAGGCAGTCGGTATCATAATGACAGAAATTAAAACATTTAAATGATACTTAATTTATACTTTTTACAACGGCAGGACTATTTCTTTCAAACAGCGATTTTACGTCACACTAGTGCTACACTGTAGGCAGTCGGTATCATAATGACAGAAATTAAAACATTTAAATGATACTTAATTTATACTTTTTACAACGGCAGGACTATTTCTTTCAAACAGCGATTTTACGTCACACTAGTGCTACACTGTAGGCAGTCGGTATCATAATGACAGAAATTAAAACATTTAAATGATACTTAATTTATACTTTTTACAACGGCAGGACTATTTCTTTCAAACAGCGATTTTACGTCACACTAGTGCTACACTGTAGGCAGTCGGTATCATAATGACAGAAATTAAAACATTTAAATGATACTTAATTTATACTTTTTACAACGGCAGGACTATTTCTTTCAAACAGCGATTTTGTGTTGTCACACTTCCAATATGTAAAGATGCCTGTCGATATCCAATTTTGCCATTTAATTTTTTAAACTACCTTAAAATATTTGGGAATTTTATTAATAAACTCATCAACCACGAAAATTCATTTTAATTAGTTTGGAGTATAAGATTGATTATTTATTTATTTATTTATTTTTTATATGCCATGTGAAAAATACCAGTGCTGGGAATTAAACACAGGCCCTCTGCTTAACTTGCGGATGCTCTTCCACTTAGCCACTTGTCTGATAACAAGCTTGACATTTAAAACGTAATAACCGTTACATCTACGTTTGCAGGTATGGTGACCTTGCCTACCGTTATTATGTGAGAAATGTCGAGCTTGTTATCAGCCAGGGTGGCTAATAATTTTTTTTTAATTAGAAGATTGCAATATATAAATTAGCCCTGTCATACTAAATTAAATTCTGTTAAAGACAGATATATATATATACATGTTTAACCTTTCTATTATTCTTACTTCAGTGTCAAAATGAATAACCTTATTCTCGGATCACTGTAAAATTTTGCGATACGGCTAAACAGAACATGTTAAACTTATCAGATCTTCGGAATGTTGAAAATAGTCACATTTAATATCATAGCACTTTTATAGACGAATTTTCGAATGATTAAAAGCTACAAGCACTCCATTTCTTGGAATATATGTAAACAATGCTTTTATAGCCTCATCCGTCTCATCTAAGAGCTGAAAAGGACAATCCTTTACCATTTTCTTTACATTGAAATGTAGTCATAAGTCACACATACCAGAATCAAGAGAATCCCTAACAGCACACCTCATCCACAAGACATCCTCAGGATATCCTATGGATGAAAGTACATCTAAGGGACATCCTCAGGATGTACTAGGGATAAGTGTGCTGTTAGGGAGGTTGATGTTCATTTAAACATGCTTTTCTTTAAGAAATTCTATTGTTAACCTTACTGTAATAAATATGCTCTACCATTATGATGTGTTAATTCTCTTACATTTACTTCTCTTACATTTTCTGGAAAACACTTAGTGGTGTACAAGTTAGCTCTAGGTGTCTTCTGTCTCTCGAGCTTGGTGGCTGTGATCAGTCCTGTACTTCTGAAAAAGAAGAGCATACATAACTTTTTCCATTAATCGTTGTCTTTTGACCATTGTTGTTTTGGGGTCATATTTAAGAACCCCACACTTTACTCTTTCTTGACATGTCGTGACGTCAAAAACGTTACGTACATTTCATCATCAATTCTGAGATTAGAATTAAAACGATATTTTCCATCATCAAAAATTTTTAAGATTTCTGTACAGATACTCACACGGTTCGCTTTTTTAATGTCCTGTTAAATTATGTGAAACCCAACAACAAGCTAATTTCTGAAATGCAGTTCTACATTAATAATGTATTTAACTGGGGATCTAATTTTAAGTTCCTTCTGTTGTATTTAGTAAGTTCAGCGATTAAATTGTTTAATGTTCGTATAGCCGACACATTTTCTGGGGCTGTTTATTAGAAAGGTTTTTCTGTGTATCCATCTTCATCCAGAAAACAATTTCAACATCAACAAAATTCTGTAAACAATCTAAATATTGTTGCGTTAGTTGGAGCTTCATTTTCATATGCTAACCGTAGACGCTGAAGCTGTACTTCTTCATTTAACTCCACTTTAAAATCATAGAAACTCACAGCACGATAATGCACTTGTATTAAATTCTTTTCTTTTTATTCAAAATTTATTATACGACTACTATATTGCAATTGTTGCCAGAAATTATGATATACAACCATTAAATAATTTTAATTTACATATTTAACCAATATATTTATATATAAATATATTATTATATATTTTTTTTTACCACCTATCGTCAGCCACTCTCTCAAAAATTTCTGAATGACTTACGTATTTACAAACAATTCCTCATCAATCCAGATCAAAATTTAAAACTGGTTTTTAAGAGTTGTTGAAAAAACTTATTAATACAATTTATGGCAAAAATATTAAAAACATGTTTTTATATTTTTAATTAATTTTAGTGCAACATAAAAAATAATTTAATTAATCGACTTTTCAGCATCTTATGTATACTGGTTATCAACCTTATTTCGTGATTTAATTTTATATGTGTAAAATGCACATATTATATATTTGTATTTTTAATTCACACTTTTTACTTGAAGATAACGTCACTTATTAAAATTAATTCATTTTTAATTCAATTTCAAATGTTTTAGTTTCGAGTATTATAATCTATAAACACCATGTCAAATTAATATAGTATGAAAGATTTTCTAATATTTGCTGAAAGTAGCTATAAATTAAAAAGATAAAATTATTTGAACGTAACGCCTGGAATATGACTTCTCCTTCCTGTCACCATTCACCTAAAGTTAAATCGTTGAAAAAGTAACCTAATTCCTCGAGGTTACGTTGCAATTTTCTGATAACATTCCACAGCGACCCAGGTTTTGACACGCAGGATATCAGATACCTACATAAGCAGTTGTATCCGAGCATCTAACCCAAGACACCTTTCGGAACCCGTAATTTACCAGCTCTGTTTATTAATACAAGATCTAATATAAACAGACATCCACTTAAATATGACTAATAACATATGTTAGTTACAGGGAAAATACTGAAAGATTCTTCTTACTTTTCACTGCAGGAGCATTTTGATTAATCCCATTGGATATAGGCGCATACAGCGAAATATATTGTAAAGGCTCGTAGCGTTGAAGCTTCGAGGATCAAAAAACCATTAATCACGCTTCGGAGACAAAGAGCCAAATGTATTGTCATCAGTTGTAACCTTTTTTTTTTTTTTTTTTTTTTTTTTTTATCAGATTGCGCAGTTACTTCAAAGGAAAGCATGCAAAATTGACGAAGATATCTGCCTCTAGCCTCTCAATTATCTCAGCAGGGGGTTAGGGCCAGAGACTTCTCCCTTTACAACCAACCCGTCGAACCATCTCCAACCGCTTGACCACATCAAAGGAATCTGAATAGCGCCGCTAGAAACAACCTCCAACCAACCTCAGTGGAAACTGCACTTAAGTGTTATAGTTACTTATAGGGATTGTTGGCTGTTTCCTCTGAGAAAGAACAGGAAGTTAAATTCCCCATTACGCATTAAAATGCACAGCTCAAATGGTTGTATTCCCCGTATCTGCATGGGAGATGTTCGGCCAGAAGGATGGAGTGGAAATATTGGTTGTTTGAGCGGAGCTTGTTTAATTCGTTAGTTCCTAATCAGTTTTATGTATATCTGTAGGACTGTTAATGAAAATGAACACTCCCTAGGTTCTAAGGATAATAACAGGCGCTGCTAGTGATTGTCCTGGTTGGTCGAATAAAACTCTTTTTTATTGAAAAGTTTTCACGAAACATGATTTTGAAGATATCTGCGTAGGTATGTCTCTTGAAAACCACTGTTTACACTATGAACTTAGATATGGGTGGACATCTATCTGCGGAGGGGGAGGGAGTTTTTAAAATATCATAATCATATTCACATTAGCTTCGGAGAAAACTACGGAACACATATAACGTTTAATCTGATGTGCTCTTCCTGAGATCGAACACATTACCTTTTTTCCATCTTTTAAGCAAAATCTGATGACTACTAGAAGGCATTACATAATACAGGGCATTACATTTATTATTTGCAATATTAATTAAAAATTAAATTGCAATAAAAGTAATACCAGCACAAAGAACCGATTCCTGGTATTTAGCATCCAGAACAAAATATCATTTAAAAATATCTTGTAAATCAATGTCCAGGGATTATTATTATTTTTATTTATTTATTTATTTTAAATGAGATTTTGTATAAAACTGGGATACACACACACACATGAATAATTAGATACATTTAGAGCTAGAACTGAGAATTTTTGGAATTGCATTTTCGTTTATGTTAAACGTTTTTAACATTTTCGAGCAATGTTTAAGTCTATCTTTCTTAATTTATACTAGTCTACCTGTTACGTTTCATTAGTTTATCTATCTGTCATTCTGTACTTTCGTCTGTTCGTTGTATGATCACTAGGCGAAAAACACTCACGATAAAACTATGCAATAAAAATATGTACAATTGGAAACTGTTGATAATATACGCCAGTCGCATCATATTTTGTTCTTATTCTAACTAAGACTGAATAATGAATTACTTTACTTCACTACCATAAGAGACTTCAGTTGTCGTAAAATGAATAACATGCACAGATTCATAAAATTTAAAGAATTTTTTTTTTTTTTAGAAAAATTTAAATAAAAAATAAAATAAATAAATAAAGTTAGTGCTGATTTCATATATGACGAAAAAATTCATTTGAAATAATAATTTTCGCTGATTTTTTTCTCTCTCGGAATATGCATTTGTTTATATTTACATTAAAGTATTTTATGTAAGTTTATTTTTTCTATACCAGGTAATATTAAAACATGGATGTTGGGGTCATGACAAAAATTTCTGGTATACTATTCTATATAACAGCACTCCCTACATTTTATTATGAACATTAACTTGTGACAATAATTTTCTCACGTATACAAATTAGAGCAATAATAACCGACAGATTCTGAGATATATCCATATGAAAGATCATGAAAGATGAATAATTGTGATGCCACTTGTCAGCGATATACACCAAAATTAAGTTAACATTCTTTTCCATAATCTCATTTCACATATAAAGTTCTGCGGAAGTATGCATACACAATAGTAACTGAGATATATCCTTCCCATAGATATAAGATATTGCAACAAAGCTAAGGCCATTTATGCTAAACCATGTGACCTCCGTTGACAGATATATACGGTCACTCAGTTGTTCTTTTTTCCACATTACACTTTTAATACAAAATAATAATATTTTTTATAAATGTTTAGTTTGTTTTTTCAAATTTGAAGGCCTTAAACAATAGTCATAGGGATAATATTTTTTTTTTTTAGCAAACACTTATTTCAGCAGTCTTTTTTGCCTATAAAACATTTTCTTCTTTTCTTTGATGTTTCTCCAAACACCACCCTCTTCCCATTCCTCTGATTATCCACTTGTATGTTATTTCTTAAATTCGTTCCTATAAGTATCATTTTAATGCAAGAAATAATATTGGATATAATTTTTAGGATCAACAGTTGGATACCAGACTGCATGTTGAAAAGAAAGTTCAAGCAAAATCAAGCGACAAAGATGAGTTTTGTAAAAGTAAAAAAATAAATAAAAATGGAGGAAGGAAAGAAAAGAAGAGAAAAGAAGAAAGGCAAGAAAAAGAAAGACAAAGAAAAAATATGAAAAAATATCGTAATGCACATTTTTCTTATAATTTCTGATTTTAGTATGAAAAAACTCATCAGAAAAGTAAAAACAGCATGTACACTTTTTTAGTTGATTCATGTGTAATATATTTGACAATATATTAAAAAATAATTCTCTCGAAAACATAATTTTATTAATTTTATATTTAAATTATGTTTCTTTACCTGAGACTTAACCCATAACTTACTTCTTTACACTAAACTGACAAATGACACGCTAACAAAACGCTCCAAAAATTAAAATGAATGTACAATTTTAGTTATAAATTAAATCTATTAATTGAAGAACTTTTAAACATATTATTTCTAACAATATCAATGTATATTATTAGGAGATAATTAATGAGTAATTTTGCAGATTTAATGTTTAATATTCCAAACATTTGACATGATTTCCATTTTTAAATTTCTCTAGAAGTAACCATTTTTCTTTTACACATTCTTTCATCGAAGATCTTAAAGCTCTACACAGTTCCTTTAAAGAGGTAATTTAAAATACTTTTCGCCATTAAAAATGGGAAGGATGTTGCATATTTTAACTCGTTTTTTATGGACATAATAGGTAAATGAACTATTTTAGTTCGCTATCATTAGGGCTTTCAGCTATCGTAGAATGAATAACGTCATATATCATTAGTTGCCATGACACCGTCTCATTCAACAAGATAAGAGAAAGTTAAAAAATTGAAAGTAAAATAACTTTTAGACTTCAGTTACTTCCTACAATTTTAACTTGCGAAGATAAAATTTCTCTCAGCACAAGTCAGTCATGGTTTGAGTGATGGCTATGACTATTTTGTAAAAGTTCTGCGCCCTCAAGCATTTCAGAATTCTTTATTAAATATGTGACAAATTTGAGCTAAGGGATTTCCTATGCTGGAAAAGTGAATTTTTAATATCCATTTTCTTACTTTAAAATTTATTCAAGCGGATTACTAGAAATATTGATGTATTACTTTCATTTCTGAGAAAATTTCAGTGAAATTTATTAAACTTATTTTTATATAACTGAAAGTTTAATATTAAATAAAATGTGATGAATTTTAATTAATAAATTAAATAAGGCTTAAAATCTGTTTAAAGGTTACTTTTGAATGATGAAATTGGATATTTAAAAAAAAAAAAAAAAAAAAAAAAAATAGAACTTATTTCTTGTTTTTATTTATTTATTTATTTATTTTAATTTTAAAACAAATAATTTAAAATTAATTAAATATATGCTTATCAGAATTGAGATATACCCAGCTAAAAAAAATTGCAAAAAATGAAAAAAAAAAAAAAAAAAAAAAAAAGAAAAGAAAAAGAAAAAATACACTGCACAAAACTGCAGATAATCTGAAGGTATTTGTAATAGTAAAAAGTTAAAGGTAAAAAAAAATATATCTACAATTTTTTTGCTTTCCAAACTGAAGTTATTCTGCAGATTTTATGATTTTTGTTGCAAATACCTTCAGATTATCTCCAGTTTTTTCTGCAGATTTTTTTCTGGTCAGGATAGACAAACATTTTTATTTTATTTCTTTATTTATTTATTTTATATATATATAAATTTAAAAATACATTTTACGTTTTGATATGTTACAATCTACTTACATTATGTTGCAAAGTGTTGCATAAACAAAACAAAATAACTTCATGAAAAACGTCATAACTATACATTGATTAGCAAAATACACAAAAATGCTAATAACAGAATTTTGGCGCACATATTAAATTAAACATAACACAAATGCTGCTGAATTAGTTCGCACACGTATAATTTCTTTGTCAAATTCGGTAGATTTTAGATTAAATTTTCTGACATGTGTTCATAAATAAGGTACAAGATTGTGTTACTGAAATCAGTGAGTGTTGAACTTGCTAGTAAAAATAAGCAACTTTTTTTTTTTTTTTTTTAATTAGCATAGGGCATTATTAATCAAAATAAACTGATACTTGCTTAGATGTTATTTATGTCTTTATTAAATGTACTTTAAAACTGGCATAAAAATCTTAATTTTCCTTTAAATATGCAATGTAAAGCGAAAACAAAGTAAATATATCTCGTGCGATATTTCCTAAAATTAAGTTTTTTCGATGCTTAATGGTTAGCTTAAAAAGTTTTTTCGATGCTTAATGGGTAGTTTAATAAGTTTTTTCGATGCTTTATATAAAAAACAACTCAGATGGCTTCTCACCTAAAATATGGTAGCCGAATGAATAGAACTGTGGTCTTTAGATTTCAAGTGTCAGGTGAGAATCCGGGTTCATGTAGGGATGTTCGCAAAGGTTCAAAATCTATTTTAAAGAAACAAAGGTTGAAACAAAGGACTTTTTATAATTAAAAAAAATTCTTATACAAAATATTTCACTCGATCTCACAGAATCAGACTGGGATCTATATGTAAAGATTTCCAAATAAACTTTCATTTGAAGCATAAAAATGCTTTTTAACTCCATTATTTTGTAATATTTTAGTAAAATAAATATAATTCATATAACAAATCAAATATATTACTAGTATTTACCGAATTTCATATAAAAAACAACGCAGATGGCTTCTCACCTAAAATATGGTAGAACAGTGGTCTTTAGATTTCAAGTGTCAATTGGGAATCCTGGTTCATGTATGGATGTTTGCAAAGGTTCGAAATCCATTTTAAATAAACAAAGGATGATTAAAATTATGAAAATCGATACAAATAAAAATATCTAGATAGTTATTTTATAACGTACTAAGTGATATATTATTAAGTATTATTATTATTATTTATTTATTATTATTAATTATTAATTATTATTTTTTTAAGTAATATCATTCTACAACTCATCAAAAATTATTTAAATGTATTCACAGAATTTTAAACTTTTTTTTTTTTTACTTGGGTTCCAAATTTCAGCAATAAGTATTTACTTATAATGCTCCTTGCTAATTTATTTGCATTGTAATTATTTCAGTCTGCAGAAATAGATTTTCTAAATTTAACAATTTGTTAATTTAAAATTAAACACATATATTCTTGGTTAAATATAACTGACGTGACTTCTTTTTGGAGGAATAGCTAAGTTTGGTAGCGGTTGGTGCTCAGGTATTAGTCTTATAAGTCTGTCAGAGTGTTCATAAACTTTATAGCAGAAGAGACACAGTCATTCCGTAATAAAAATAGGACTGCTTAGTCACCTCTTAGTATCTCACTGATTCTTTCAAAAACAAAAGTCAAAGGAGTCTTGTCACTCTGCACTCTCAAATACCAACTTCCAGCTCTGGTGGCTCAATCTCGTCTCCCTGCCTCCATTTTTTCTCTTAAACAAACCATCACGAAGGCGGCTAAATAACACACCTCCGCGCATCTATATGATTTGCTGATTGGATACGTGGGTTCTGTAATGTCCACTATCACCTCACTCAGTATGATGATGAAGGGCCCTTTTTTTTGGGGGGGGGAGGGGGGGGCGTGAGTAGAATTCATTCCCAAATCAGACGCAGAAAGTCTACTCTTCACGGCATCCAATCCTCTTAAAAGTTTATATGAACGTTAATCAGTGTATTTGTCAAAGCTAATCAATCATTTTGAAATCAAGAAATTATTGCATTAATTAAGAACTCTTTTATTCAGTCGCATGGCAAAAACCCTTTGAGATTTCAAATTTAAAACTATTTTCTTTGTAACTGATGCTGCAATCGACATATATGAAAAAAAAAAAAAAGCACAGATATATGTCTAGTTATATACAAAAGACACGCAGTAAAAAAACTGGAGCTTTAAAATTACTTAGAATTAGTATGGGGCATTTCGAAACTGGGCATTATTTTGTATTATTTTTCCCATAAAAGGGTCTTTCCTATCTCAGAAAATAATTTTTATGACTTACAACATGCTATAGGCATAAAAAAGATAGAATTCATAACAGATTCATTTAAGAAGCAATAGAATATAAAAACCATAAACCATAAAATACTTCATATGCAAAATGACCATGGAGCGACAAGCCAAACCAAATTTTCAACACCATCAAAAATAATATAAATAACTACATAAATTATAATAATATTAAAAAGATTATAGTATGATTTTAACAAAGAAAAATTATCTTTTTCTATGCACTCATGTATAGAAAATGGAACACAGATATAATACTTCTTGGATTTAAAATTTTTCTTCCACATTGTAGGGAAAAAAATCATTAATTTTTGATCAAACTATCGAAATTGAAATTTTACTGTAAATGTACGTTTTAATGTACCTGGAATCTAAAAATTATTGTGTGTTGTATGCTCATGAATACATAATTTTCCATATTTGTACCTGCATATATGTGTATATTTTGTGTTTGTTATAAATCTAATTCTTAAAATTATATTAACAGAAAGTCCATATTCGGCACTCTAAATCTGTAGCATAGAGCGATATTTCTTGAAACTTTTCATTAATGTTTGACAAATTAACAGTATGTAGAGACATACATAAGAATTCAAATTCATTACGCTTTATGGGAAGAATTTCTTGCTGGTACAATTTAGAATGTATAGCTTGCACTAAATATGTTGAAATTGACAGATATTTTTTAGATAAACTGAATCGTGTTTCCTATGAATTATAATATCCAAAGCAAGATGTATTATCGGCAATAGAGGAAAATTACGCTAAAAATATTTGGATTTTTTTTTTTTTTTTTTTTTTTTTTTTTTTTTTGTGCTAGATTCAAATATAGTGTGTGTGTGGAATATCCAGTTAAAAGACAATACACACGATACCAAATATTAGAAGAATACGTTATCTTCTAATTGATAAAACAGCTGAAAATGCTTTTATAACATATACCACATCTTGGAAATTAATAATACAAAAGTTTTGACCTGCACTATGATCTTTTATTAGGCTTTTAGTAAAAGTTTGTTCTATTAAAAATCAGCATTAAAAAAAAGTAGTGTAAATTCCATACTATATATTTTTTTGGAAGATATTTGATTTCTCATCTATTTCTTCATTAAAAGTGAGCTAATATATATATTTTTTTTATTAATAATATGATTACATTTCTCCCCATAATTCTTTGGACTTGTAATCATCGCCAACAAAATATTAACTAAAATAAATAAATAAATAAATGAATAAATAAATAAATAAATAATAATAATAATAATAATAATAATAATAATTCTTTTATTTATTCCTTCGTTTACGCACATACATATATGGATCGCAATCCATTTTAAAACATCATCTTCCGTAATATATATATATATATATATATTGGATGAGATGATGATATTTAAATTTTTCTAAAATAAAATTCTTGATTTAAATTAGAATTTGTAACCCTTCATTAAATTTTTTGTTTCATTTGGATTTTGGAATTAAAATGAAGTGTGAAGTTTAGGAAAAAGAAGAATAAATACTTGAGTGATATATGACTTTTTATTTTTTCCTTTTTTATTGTCTTTTATTCATTTATTTTTAATTTTTCTTCTTAAAAGCAATTAAGTAAAGCTTTCACAGTTAAGCTTATTATTATTATTATTATTATTATTATTATTATTATTATTATATTAATTCTATTACTTGATGATAAAAAGTTTAAAAATTTCTAAATTGTCATCTTTATCTTGAAATAATCTTAAGAGTCTGATATTTGTATGCACATGACAGATAGAAAATGGTGGTTATTAGAGAGACATATAAACTTGAAAAATTAAAATATAAAGTGTTATTAAAAATATTTTTACGACATAGTCATTAAAAAGAACAAAAAAAAAAAAAAAAAAGAAAACGCTGTTGTTAGATTGACTTATAGATTTTACAAGAATTTAAAAATGTGTTATCAGTTTAAATTATCAGTTGTTTTTTTTTTTTTTTTTTTTTTTTTTTTTTTTGTTTTTTTTTTAATCCATATTTTGTAAGTGCATTTTAACATGCCGTCAAAACTTTTCTTCTTTTACTATTATTATCGTTATCATCATGATTATTATTATTATTAATTGTTTATATATTTATTTACTTTTTTTGAAAAAATACCTTAGAGATGTCACATTACTTTTTCCTTCTTTAAGGAAATCAAAATCTAGCATAAGAATATATTTTGAAACTAGAATAATGTATATTCGAAAGAAATAAATAAACATTAGTTAACGTGAAGCTCTTTAAAGTTTTCAAATAATATTAATAGTTCTTAATTTTTTTTCTTCATTTTAAATAAATTAAATAAAGAAATAAATTTTCAAAAAAATTAAAATAAATTAGATATATATTACTGCAAATTTGGGTAACGGATACATTAAAAAGATATACGAAGCTTCTACAAGAAAATTATTCCGTTAATCTTAAATAATAAATTATAAGAAACCTAAAATTATTCGACAATTTATTTATAGATTATCTGAATAACCTGCACATTTTACACTATAAAATTTTCATTAAATTACTTTTATTATTAATATTTTTCTTCTTTCTGTTTTCGATTAAGTTGTTTTACTTGTTGTGTAATTCAACTAATTAAGCTTAACATCAAAATCACCCAATACATGTCTACAATATCTAGTATGTCTAGAATTTGTGGTTACATCAGCCTCAAGGGAGAGATGGGAGCTTATAGTCTAAGATCCCGCTGCAAAATTGTTACATTCATCGAGTATGTAATCAAAATCAGATTTTTATATTCAATTATAAAAGGGACAATATGTTTTGGCTGGGTTGCCTAATAAAATGTGGCCGCTAGTATTTTTAATTAAATTAATATTAATTGACTTTTTGGAGAGAAATTTCATTCATTTGTTATTGAAATAAACTGTACTCCACATCACAGACATATACATAGTGAACTTGAAAAGTAATGGTTGCCGTTGCGCGTTTGGCCGCTACCTCTTCGCAGCCAGGTGCAAACAGGTAGTTTTTTGGGGCGTTTATACGTTCATGGCGTATATTCATCATTTATATATCAAATTAAAGCTAATTCTTTTCTGCACATGGTAAACTTCGTCTGCCAATGTAAAAGTGGCCGCAAGTAGGGGTTGCCAGCTGTTAAAGATTGCTTAGAATGAAAATTAGCGCGCTACATCGTTCGTCGGACAAGGATGGCGATAGCCAATTGTACGCGTTTTTGAAGCTTTTGCGCATGCGTCGATTGATAGTATTCGCAACCAATGGCACAAACAGTTGTAGAAAAGAATTTCAGAACTCCAAAAGAAATATAATTAATAAATTTTTGTGTGGTTACATTTAAAATTCCTTATAAATATAAAACATTTATTTCTCAATAAATAATCAAATTGTCTTTTATCTGTATAATTAGAACATAAATTAAGTATTTGTGAAAAATAATAACCCTGGTTATTCATGTAGACGAAGTTTATATCATACCTGTAATGTTTTAGGAAATATTTGATTTTTTTTTTTTTTAATAGATTACATATTAATTAAATATTCAGTAAATAGGACAAATTGCTTGAGGTATACAAATTAAACGGAACATTGAAAAAAGGATTAAATATTTAATGAAACCTATATTACATTTTTATATAATTTATTCAAAATCTGAATCATCGCTACTCTCACTTTCATTGCAGCCATCACTTTCATCGTCACAAATATCAAAATCCTATTCATTATAAGTACGAATGATAATAGAATTATATAGCACACTTTCAACATGCATTGGCGCTGAATCTCCTAAGAACCATGTTGGTTTGAGAAAACCATCTGGGATCCACCCATTATTTTCTGCGTTAAACTTAATACAATTCAGCTCAGTAGCATTTAGCCACATCGAATTAACAAAGATCGTCCGCAACAATTTTTGCTTTAAAGATTTCCAGCAAGGTAGAATATGAGTTGAGTTGAAGCCCTTAAGTTTTTTCAAAAACTTTTCATTGTTTTTTTTTTTTTTTTTTTTTTTTTTTTGTAGCATACGTCTTATCGAACAAAATGAATCTTCCAGTATTAACATTTTGGCAATCAACGATACCATACATTAGGCACGTAAACTCTTGGACTACACCAGTTTTACTTTCGTCAAAAATGTTATTAGGGTCAGTCAAAGATGCGAAAACTGGTTGAATTCTCGGGTGTTTAACAAAAATGTTATAGGGCCTTACTTTCCCTTTATTGAAGAATGCAGTCGTATAGTCACAACCTGTGAATGCGTGAAACGCTGGCAACGCAGTACATAAAGTTGGGCTCAATTTTTTTGACAATTCCGTACAATTTATACATATTTTGTCTTTACTATTCTTTTTTTTTGGATGTATTATTTGCCAACCAAATTTGTAAATGAGGAAATTTCTGCAGATTACCTAGTAGAATTATTAAAATATCAGTGTCACTTGCTTTCACCAATATTTTAGACTCTTTACCTACTTTGCTTATATGAAATATTATTCTCGTATCTGCTTCCTCATGTTGGCATTCTAATTCAGTTTCCTCTTGTTTCACAACGCAATTTCCAGAAGAGCAATATGAAAAACATTGTTCTCCAACAGTAATAATTTTTTTTTTTTGTTTCCTAATACTGAAACAAAAGAGTTGTTCTCCCAGTGAGAAGCTAAAAATTTAACTAGAGCTTCTTTAAAACGAAAATTATTTAAGCTTTTGGTAAAATCACTGGGTCTCGTTTGTAACAGACCATTAATTGTATATGCAGAGCTGCCAACCTAATCCGGCAAATTGTTAGTAACGCCCCTTTTTCTACACCAGTTCATTTCTTAGAGTTTTTTTCTTCTTAATTCATCGCAAATATATTTGAAGAAAATTACTTTAAAAATTAAGTGGTGTAGAAAAATGGGCGGTACTAACAATTTGCCGGATTACGTTGGCAGCTCTGTATATGAAATATCAATTTCCTGTCGATCTTGTCTTTCACAATCTTTGATTGAAGGCGTTAAATATCTATCAAATATGATATGTACTTCGCGAGCGCTTTTTGAACAAAGCTTCACCAATATCGATTCAGCTAGCTTTCCAAATGTTTGCGGCCAATCTGATACAAATAGTAGAAACCATCAATAATTTCTATATCAATTTGTCCGGGATTGGCTGATACAATCTGTGATGTTAATTGTTTACTTAAAGCAGACTTGTCCGTTTTGAGCATGTAGCCTCAACAATGGAATAGTGCAGGCGGTATTGGTGCAAGAGGATATGACAAACAGTACTCAATGTCAATCTTGTTATCTATAGCTATTGCCAACAGCCGTCCAAAAATGTCTCGTTCCATTTTAATTAAAGCTTTGTTGTCTCCGGTGTTACTCTTGATCCTTTTTTTTACACAATCAGATGCAAAATTATGTATTTTATTACGTCTAATTGATTTCACAAGTCTTGTAGGATCTTCAAAACATTCAAAGCAATTTATGCTAAAAATGTAAAAAAAAAAAAAAAAAAAAAAAAAAAGAAATTAAAGAATATTTAATAAAGTTAAGCTCACATTTTTTCCCCAAATAAAGCTATTGTTTGAAAAAAAAAAAAAAAAAAAATCTTCCAACACATTATTTTACTATTTCAGAAATAGAATCCAGAATCAATGCATTATCATCTGATACAATTTTTTTTTTTCCGGTGCGGATTTTAAGTAAAAGTAATTGCCAATTTTAAAGAAAACCCCATATACCCCCCCCCCCCCAAAAAAAAAAAAAAAAAAAAAAAAATCATTTTCCATAACTACGCCCCACGAAATCTCTGCCCCCAAACATTTTCCCCGAAGCTTCAGAAATCCCCGAAATCGAGAAAAATCCCCAAGTCTGGCAACACTGATGAAAATGCAGCTGAATAGTTGCGAATACTATCAATCGACGCATGTGCAAAAGCTTCAAAAACGCGTACAATTGGCTATCGCCATCCTTGTCTGACGAACGATGTAGCGCGCTAATTTTCATTCTAAGCAATCTTTAACAGCTGGCAACCCCTACTTGCGGCCACTTTTACATTGGCAGACGAAGTTTACCATGTGCAGAAAAGAATTAGCTTTAATTTGACATATAAATGATGAATATACGCCATGAACGTATAAACGCCCCAAAAAACTACCTGTTTGCACCTGGCTGCGAAGAGGTAGCGGCCAAACGCGC
This sequence comes from Salticus scenicus, assembly GCA_963930645.1. Lineage (NCBI taxonomy): Eukaryota > Metazoa > Arthropoda > Arachnida > Araneae > Salticidae > Salticus > Salticus scenicus. The sequence continues at coordinate 302,634,958 of OZ005649.1, forward strand.
AACGGCAACCATTACTTTTCAAGTTTACTATGTATATGTCTGTGATGTGGAGTATAGTTTATTTCAATAACAAATGAATGAAATTTCTCTCCAAAAAGTCAATTAATATTAATTTAGTTAAAAATACTAGCGGCCACATTTTATTAGGCAACCCGGCCAAAACATATTGTCCCTTTTATAATTGAATATAAAAATCTGATTTTGATTACATACTCGATGAATGTAGCAATTTTGCAGCCGGATCTCAGACTATTAGACTAAAATGCAAATCAGCAGAATGATTAGAATCAAAGTTATAGGCTCGGAATAACCAAGCTCTTCTCCGATGCAAGCAAACCAAGATTGACAACCATGAAATTACTCGAATTGATCAAAATATCTAACTAAATGGGTTGATATCGTATTAGTATTAGAAGCCCCAAAGAAATAATGAACTGGTTAAATAAATTGAATGATTACCGAGATAGGTGCATGTATCTGAAAACTGTCTAACTACATGTATCTATTACATTTAACTCGTTGTGACGATCTCAGAACTAATGTCAGATCTAGGCCATTTTCTTTCTTGTTTTCTTTATCCATACATAAACTACAAATACAAACATGAAATCAGACAGAGATTTACTTCAAGTGAGAATATATAGTTGGTTAAGACCGTGTAAAGCAAGCCTTTTCATAAAACTTATTCAAAAATAATTAAATATTATTGTTATTTTGAGTGCTTAATTTTAAATGACTGTTTATAAAGAAAAACAAATAATATAATGTACGTCTATTTTAAAGATAAATCACGCATTCATTTTATTAAATAATTTCATTTAATATTGTACTGATATGCTTCGGGAAGTGCATTGTATAATGATGAAATATTTTTTTTTAAATATCCCCTTAATTGCTTTTTCCTTCCCTCTCTTAGGTACTATAATTAATATCCCGTAATGTGTGAAAGAATTTATGCATGCTTCGTGATTTTATTTTATTTAATAATTTTTTTTTTTTTTTTTTTTTTTTTTTGATTCACTCTCACTTTTTCTACAATTATATACGGTAATATAGGAAAAGGTCTCAGAATTTATGTGTGATGCATGATTTATTTTTTCTTGTTATTAAAAAAGTTCTCAATTAATCATTTTCTAACTTTTTCTATTGTATCCCATAATGTAGGAAAATATTTGAAAAATTGTGAGTGAATCATGCCATTATTTTATTACTAGCAGACTACGCTCGCTTCTCCGGTCACTACACTTAAATGAATTTTCAAATGGTTTAAATCATTATTTATTTTTTATTTTACATTATAAATAAAAACTTAAAAAAAAAAAAAAAAATTGAAATCACTTTAAACCTCACTTCAGGTACCCGCTGTCTACGGCAGCTTCTGTTGCGTCCGAATTGCATCAAATCCAGGTTCCCACTGCCTACAGAAAGGTCTTTCCCAGGCACTTAAATCTGGGTATTTATCGACGATAGGAGGATCTACTATTATTTTAGAACTACAATTTTAAAGGTGACTGTATCTTAACATCTATTAAATATTTCAGTTTTTGAAGCATGTATTTTATAGCCCTTGCTCTTTACACTATATTACCATAGGATTCCGAAGAATATAAAAAATAAAAGAAAAGGTGGATTTTATTTTAAAAGGAATTAAATGGAGGAAAAAAAAATACATTTTTATTAAGCTTAAATTTTAATAAGTTTTATCCTTTCTACTATATACTATCATTTTTTTTCGATAAATTTTAGTAATTAAAAAAGAAATAATAAATAAAAGATTTTTCTTTTAAAGGAATTAATTAAAAAAAAATGAAAAATAAAAAGTTATTATACTATAAAAATTATACGTTATACATAAACATAACTGTTATAAATAAGTTTTTAAATTTAAAATTTAACATACTTAATTTTTTCTACTGCATTCCGATTTGATTTCAGTAAATATAATAAATTAAAAAGTAAGGTAAGAGATTTCTCCTTCAAATGAATGAATTAAATAAAAAAAAAATAAATAGTGTAATAGCCGTTGCTAAGATATGGAGACGATGGAAATGAAGGGATAAATTTTAGAAAAATGAAACAGAGAAGCGAATGTTTAAAATTGAAAAACAAAATTAATTAAAAATATTCAAATTCGAAATTTGAAAAAAAAATTCGATGAAGTGTACACTTACAGGGCCCCCACGACCCATCTGTCAAGTTTTGTACCGCTGCGATCAGTAGTGTGAGCACCAGAGCACAGACAAGCACACAGACACACACACACACACACTTTTCTTTATTTATACAGATATATTTTACTACTGTACGGATTTGTTTAATAAGTATGTAAATAAACATAAGTCTTAATTTTCACTTCCTAAGAGTTTTAACTATAATTTTATGATATGATATTGTAAAGGGTTTCATAATTCTTCTATGGTTGAGGGTTATGAAATTATTCGACATACTTTTTGCAAAAGGGATATATCCGTAGATTGAAAAAAATTGCCTTTGGGTGCTAGCAGTAATCAACTCAAAGTACAGCAAAGGTATTTTGTTAATGTGTATGTTTTTCTTTTTAAAACTGAGCATATAGCATATATTTATATCGATATGAATTATAATTTAATTTTCATAACAAGAAAAAAATCTAGCCAAAATTTTCAAAAACGTAACGAAAAATTGTATCTTATTTTTCAGTTTTTTCTTAATAAATAAGCTGAGATAACCTTTTTCAGACCTATAATGAATTTTTAAACGGTGATAATTATATATTTTTATTTCCATTACGCGATTTCTATAGGTAATAGAAGTATTGTATTAAATATTATATTAAGATATATTGCATTAATAAGTATGTGCATTCGATATCGGGTTTTCACCTGATTTGAAGGTATCTGGGTCTCCTGAAGCCGAGCAATGCGGTTTTCGAAAATTGATCACTGTGTATCTGTGTGGAATGCGAAATCTTCTGACTATCATATATGTGATATGAATAAAGATGGAACATCGTAACTTCAGAAGTAAGACGGGTTTAGTATACATAAGATTTTTCCAACTTTAGGGGGAAATTGGAAAAACGGAAATAGCATAATTAAAAGTGCAACTGGAACTTTAAGTCCATATCTCAAAAACGGTTCAAACGGATTTTCTTCGAAACTGGTATATAAATTCCCTTCTAGATATCTTTTCGTATCTACGCTGTTAAAAAAACACACGTAAATTTACGGGCTTTCGCGCGTTTGATTTTTAAGGGGTTTTTTTACCTACAAAACGGGCAGACCCGTATATTCTGACATGACTTGATATTTTTCGCAATACCACAAGATTCTCAGCAGTCTTTTACCAATTTTTTTTTTGTAGTAAACTTCATTAATTGTTTGTATTACATGCCTTCAAAGGAAAATACAAAAATTGGTTTATATATAAAGTGGTATTAAAAATAAAGAAATTACGGGCAAAACAAAAATTAATGTGTATTTGGTTGGTAATTTTGCTGACGGGCAAAACCCCGTAAATTTTGCTGCAGTTTTTTGACAGTGTATTAGTTGGTTATTTTAGTAATACTGATAGGCATCCTGTATAAGAAATCGATTTTAAATTTATTGTAAGTGCGTTCCTTTAAAAACGGCACTATCAATATTCTTCAAAATCGCCCCGTCAACTTTCCTTTGGATGTCTTTTGAGATGCAGTTGTTATTTACGATGGTATATTCTCGGTTACTTCAGGAAAATTGACAAACGTCCTGTTTAGGTAAGTCAATTTTAGATCTCAGAAATTGCTGTTTCAAAAAAAGCTCTACCAATCGTTCTTTTTTAAAAATCTATTCTATATATTATTACGGCGCATGTAATTTTACTTGAAAATTTTTAGGTGTCTGATTTGTACATCTTCTGATCACATTATTTCGAAAGAGAGCATGTATAATGTGCGTGGTAGTGCGTAATAGATGTCTTGCTGTCACAAAGGTGTTTTTTTTAAATTAATATTTTATGCTTAATTCACATAACTTAAAATTTATGTTAATAATTATCTTAAGACTTTTACGAAAAAATATGTATGCATGATTTTAGAAAGGTTTTTCCAAATGAAATCTATTTATATTTCGAACTATTAAAAAAGTGAAGCCAGTATGCACTTGTAGAAAATATGTACAGATACAGTCTAATATCTAATTTTCTAGTGCCACATATCTTAGTATTAAGAAGTAGGAAACTTGCCTTATTTGAATATATATGATATTACAGTGATGTTTAAAACTTAATTTAGTGAAATTATCCCATAATTTATCCACACATACCTTTTCATATTGGCATTTTTTACTTATATTTGTGCAGGTATTCTCGTTTTTTTAATGAATTGATTAGTTCTTATTACTTTCTATAATAAGTTTGAAAAGATGCATCCACAAATAAACAGACATACAAAACAAGCCATATCTACTTAGGAACATGTAGGTGGTAGTGTCACATCTGAACACTAGCGATAGACAAAGAATAAAAAATAAATAAGTAAATGTTGAAATAATTTAGAAAAGTAGGTTTCTTAAACAACATGTTACACAATATTACAAAAAGTGCTCAAATATGCTGCCATTTTCAATAACATAAGCCTCGCAATTATGAATCATTGGACTAGCGAATGTTTTCAAACTTTCCAGGCCTGTCAGAGACACGTGCTACTGTTTCAAAAACTCTTGTTACGAGGACCTTATCAGAGGTTACGGGAATCTCGTACACAATTTTTTTTCGAAATTGATACAGGAAATCAATGGGTGGGAGGACCATTGCAGCCCAGCAATGGGTTCAACCGGACAATTCACGTGCTGAAAAGGTGCGGTTCATATAATATCAAGCATAATGGCTGAAATATGAAGGCATTTTATACTACTGAAAGCAAGTGTGTTGTCGAAGAGATGCAAGAATGTCATGCAGTTAATACCCTAAGTATGTCCAAAGAAAATTGATTAACTATGGCCTTTGAATAATTCACTTTTCCCTAGTTATGAGGGAAGAAACTGTGGGTCGACGATATCTGCCGATACCTTCATGCTGAGTCGTTTTTGTATTATACGCAATAGCGATGAAGTACATGCCTGTCTAGCACTTGGATACTTATCGGCCCGGATATGCAAGTTATGAGCATTCACAACACCTTCTCGAGAAATCACTGCTTCATCAGTGAATAGAATACATGCAGAAAAAATTGGCTTTGTAACACTGCGTTACAAAAAGTAACGCACGCATTCCCCTTGTAGACATTCATTTCCTGTACCCAGTATCCTTTGAAAATTTAAAGGGTGTAAGGACCCCCTCATGTAACACTCGTAACACAGTGTTTTGCCGTACATCAATATCGCGTAGTTGTACGAGGATTTCGTTCAACTGCATTGATGAAAGCTTCTTTCTACGGCAAGTATGAACAGTGTTCAGTCCCAATCATAATGATTGTTCCTTGTAAATGAACCAAAATCATAGAACATTCGTTACAAGCACACAAACCATTCGTGGTGATGCCAAGACTGATTGAAAAACTTTCGCGATACAAACGGACCACTAAGTGCCAGTTTTCAGTGGCTGTCTCATACACAAAAAGCATGCTGCCACCACAGAATTACTATGCAACTGCGTTGCTAACTGCACGATAATTATTGTACACTTAGTTGCAGAGTATCTGATTTAGGCAGAAGACTTCATACAAAAAAATTTTCTATAGTAAATTCTCCTTTATTTAATCGTGAAAAATTTATATGAAATATTTCTATTAAAAAATATTGGCGTGAAACCTTATTTAAAAATTAAAAATGTTGACAAATATTATCGTACGGTTGGAGAAGCTACTGTAGAATTCATTCTACTATCGCTACGTCTATGCCTAGAATAATAATGATATAATGGTAAGTATTGAACAATTTTGATGAGGCTAAATAGAGCCCTCTAGAGTATATAGATGACGTTTATGCATATATGTTCCTATATAAAAGTGATATCTATTGGTATGCATAACGCGCCTTTAAAGTACGTCGGAACACTTTCAAATCACCCTGAATACATATGAACCATTCCATAAAATCGCCCACTCGTCACAAAATTTAAAAAATAATAATTTTAAAAAATTAAATGGTAGAATTTTTAATGCAAGTAGAACTAATTACGCAAAAGTTCAATAACAAATCAGCATTTGTTCATCGTTCGCATAATTTATTCAGATTAACAGATTTTTTACTTTCCTTCTTCCCTTAATCTCTGATTTTTAATTTTATACCATTTTCCAGGGAAAAAGTAAAATCATGAATAAATTTTTTATTCCACCTGGTTTAATAGATTAGTTTTAATTACAGATTGAGATAAATATAGTTCTGTAACAGATTGTTATTAAAATAATACTTACGAAATAACTGAATTTATTTTTGAAAGTTTATGCTTAAAAGCCTATTTGACAGTAGAATGCATTAATAGTTGTAATATATATTACATCTATAATATTATATATATATATATATATATATATATATATATATATATATATATAAATATATATATTAATATGTAAAAAAGTTTTAATTCGCAATAAATCGAATCTTCTCACATTTTATTATATTTTCAAGTTCACATAGGTTCATGCTTTATCGTAATGACACTACATTATGAAATATATTCGAATATATAATACCAATATACATTAAATCTTGTATAATATGGATTGAGAGCGAAATTTCATGCTTGCAGGGGATATAATAACATACTTTAATGTATAAACTGGTATATGTTCCTATATATTATTGACGTAGTATTGAGACCAGTCTTTGATCATGATAAATTATATTATATAATGCATTATAGCAGTTACTCAACATTATTATACAAGAATATATAGGAAATATATTTCACTGAAATGTAATACGTAAAATTATTTTCAATGTTACATTACTCTAATACTTATGAAATATGTTTAAGTATTTAAGAAAAAAATTAATTCCTTAAAATACAACTGAAATTTATCTTATTTTGATATAATATTTTAATTCTTTGAAATATATTTAACAAAAAAATTTATTTGAAAGTCTTGGATATTTACTCAGATGTTTCAATTGTTTGTTTGTTTTTTTGTTTGTTTGTTTGTTTGTTTGTTTTTTTTTTCGTAAAATCTGCCGTGATTTTATAATAATCTATTAAAAAAAAAAAAAAAAAAAAAAAAAAAAAATTCCTATTATAGCGTATCATATAAATATTTTCGAAGTTAAAATAAAATTTAATTTGCAAAAAAAAAAAAAAAAAAAAAAAAAAAAAAAGTAACTTTTTTGTTTATTAACCAAAATTGGGGAAATTTGAACTGTGTTAAGAAAAGAGAAATTATTTCTTAAAATTCACAACAGATGGCAGCACCATACGATTGCCTATAAGTTTTGTGATTTCATTTTCTGATTAAGGGCCAATATCTGCAATTTAATTATTCGTTTTAGGAGCCTTTTTATTATTATTTTAGTTTATTATTATTTTTTAACTTAACATTTTACTGATTTGGTTAATGTTTATGCGTTTTTCGTAATCATTTTTATTTTGTATTGTTAATCGTTTCATTGAAATTTTAGTGAATATCCCATCCAATAGAGGGCGCCTGTAGTCCACAAAAACTCTTTTTTGCTTCTAAAAAGAGATGTAAGAAAAAGGCTTCTTAAAAAAACTCTTCAAAAATTCATAGAATACTGTGTAGTGAACGATAAATTTTCTTTTATCAATTGACAACTTTTCTACTAATTGTCTGCAAAAATAAACACTCCAGATCTTCAGGGTATCGAACGCTTGACCACCGGATTACTAACATGGCGCTCTTACCAACTCAGCCATGGAGAGATAAATGAAAACGCTTGTATTTACCTTAAAATAGAGACGCATTTTTTATTTGGTTGAAATTCTCAAACGTACCATAGTGAATGACAGTACGTACATAAGAATTTGATAAAAATAGAGTTGGCAAGAAAAGTCAGATATTTACATCTTATTAGCTGCATAACCGTGGCATTCATCTATTTTGATCACCTGTCATTGTTTGTTTACAAAAGATATCCGTAAACGAACAGTAAATACAATTGTATATAATGTGCACTTGCATGTTTTATGCTTGAAAGCTGCATGCAATAAATATTCCGTCAAAAGATGTTTTTTTTTTTTTTTTTTTTTTTAATGATTAAGTAACATTCAATTTTAAAATTTAAGAAAGTTTATTTTCATACTTTAGAGCCTAATCACATTTTAAATAAAAATTATTTTGGTGCAGCCTGTCTTCATTTGAAATTTATACTATTTAAACTCAAGCTTAACCAAGAAATTAAGAAGTATATGTTGACTAAATACAAAGTTCTGTAAAATATCTCTTGTATCTGGGGAGAGAAAAAGAAAAAGAAAAAAAAAAAAAAAAAAAAAAAAAAAAAACTTTTCTCTAAATCACTGTAAACCATATTTTTCTGCCCCCCCCCCCCACACACAAACACACTACTAGTCAAAAGTTTTTTTTTTTTTTTTTTTTTTAAGAAATCTAAAAAATTAATATATTTTTCAAAATTTAGTATTGATTTTTTTTTCTTTTTTTCTTAAATGTCAGTAGGTTAAAGTAGGTTAAATAGTTCAGAGACAAAATTTAAGTAAGTTATGAAATAAAATTATTTTTTTAATAGTATGAAACGTGTATTCCTGGTTATTAGAAATCAGTATGCATTTTGGTATCCGAAGTAAAATGAAATAAAGAAACAGATTTAGAGTTCGCCTAAGTTCTTCCGAGCAATCTACACATTTGACTATAAGATTATGCAAAAACAAAAAAATTTTTTTTTTCGTTTGCACACGCGCAGTTGTGAGAAAAATTGTTTCCTTCGTTTGAGAACATTTCATAAAGATTCTCATATTTCATGAGATATTTATTTTATTTCTTTTGCGATTGCAGTATATTATTAATTTTTTTTTTTTCAGTTTGTTTAAAAAATCTGGAGTGACTCCACTCGACTTTCCGAACATTGAGTAACTAACAGTTTTGTAGATAAAATAAAGAAAGAGGAGTTGCTAAACAAACAAAAGAGAGAAAACCATAATAGAGTGAGTATTTTTCTCCATTTATCACACGAGGTTTTATTTAACGCTACTGAACTTTCAGCCCATAGATCATAATGATAAAGAATTTTTCGTTGTGTCCCTGTAAAAATCTATAAATGCTAGATTCACCAAAATGCTTATAGTTAGTGCAAGAGTGATTTTAATATTCATACAAATTTTCAGCTCAATTGAATAAGGCGTTTAGATGCTATCGCACTTTTAAAAATTTGGTCTCATAGGCCATAATGATAAAGAATTTTTTTTTTTGTGTCCCTGTAAAAAAATTGTAAGTGCTAGATTCACCAAAATCTATACAGTTGGTGCAAATGCGACCTATAACATGTGTACAATTTTTTTGCTCAGATTAATATGGCGTTTAGACGCTATCACACTTTTAAAAATTTGGCCCCATAGGCCATAATGATAAAGAATTTTTCTTTGTGTCCGTGTAAAAAAACTATAAGTGCTAGATTCTCCAAAATCTATACAGATTGAGTATCTGTGACCTATAATATGTGTATAAAGTTTTTGCTCAATTGAATAAGGCGTTTAGATGCTATCGCACTTTTAAGATTTTGGTCCCATAGGCCATAATGATAAAGAATTTTTCTTTGTGTCCCTGTAAAAAAACTATAAGTGCTAGATTCACCAAAATCTATAGTGTTCGTACTATGGTGACCTACAATATACGTACCAACTTTCAGCTTATTCGAACAAAGCGTTTAGACGCTAGCGTGTTCACTCACAGACATACACACATACATACACACATACACACATACACACACACATACATACATCATCTCAAAAGTAGTGGAAACGGACTCAGGGGACCTCGAAACGTATAGAAACATCAAAATCTCCAATTCGGATTTTTGACATGATTACAATACTTTCCTCACTATAGTGTTCGGAAAGTAAAAAGGCGATAACTTTGTTAAAAACTCTGCATATTATAAATTAAAAAAAAAAAAAATGTTAATTTTTTATTTATTTTATTTATTATTATTTTGTTTTTGCATGTTGTTTATATATATATATATATATATATATATTTTTTTTTTTTTTTTTAAATATTTGATTTTTTATTTACCATGGTATTATTACAAAAATGCATCTAAAAAGTTTACAATGCCTTTAAAAAAAATATCTTACAGATATAGATCACTTCGTTCTCTTAAATACATAGGCTGTACGTAAGCAATAATGATTTTGCTCAATTTGTTGCCGCTCCCTTAATTATTGTCGTAACGTAATCTTCACTAGAAAACACCTTATTCCTTACATACTCAGTGTTTAAGGACATTTTATCAAAAGAAACTTATAAAAGAAACTAAAAAAAAAAAAAAAAAAAAAAGTATAATTTGTAAATTTTTTAATACTTTTGGCCAATAGTGTACATATTTCTGTATTATTGTTTGTGTTTTCTATATAAAAAGCATTTCCGTATTTCTGAAGATATTAATTTTTTATCTATATTCCTAAGAATTATATTAATGTATAAGTATACTTTAAATTAACAGTTTGAATCATCCTATAATGTAGATTTTTAGGTTGTTACATGGTATTTACTAGGGCTAAGCATATAAATTTATGTGCCAAATAAACACTCAATATTTTAATGTAATGTTCATGAATATTATAAATTTAACCTCTAGACCTTTACTAATAACGAGATTATAGTTTCCTGAGTTTTCAATTCAATTAGCATTTTAATTATTTATAGATAGAATTTCAAATGAATGCACGGGAGATAAATTAAATTCTCGTGATGGAGCAGAAATGTTTTCTCACGTGTGTATTGGAAAGGTATTAACTAGAATTAAATTTTACAGGACGTAGGTATAATCAAATGTTATAAAAGTGTACAGAAAATAGTATTTATTGCAAGAATAAATTTCAAAAAGTATCTTTTAAATAAAGGTTATTTTAACTGTATAATTATAAAGGCTTTGATTTTATAAACTTAAAAAAAAAAAAAAAAAAAAATAGAATGTTGTGGCCACCACATGACTTTCTTCTAAATTTTCCTATGCAAATTCATTCAGTAAAAATAAGTTATTAAATTTATTATTCAATAAAAGTACGATTTCCATTTTAGAGAAGTATTATAACACTAAATATTCAAAAAAAGTTTATTTTATTCTCGATATTAGTGGAGCACCATTTATACGTTTTTCAAGGGACCGTTCCTAAAAAACGTATAACTGAAAAAAACGTACAACTGAAAATTCGTTTTAACATTAATACACAATAAAGTGTCATATTAATAATAAAAGTCTAATAAATTTTCATGATTTTCTTTACATTTATTCGAATAAGATATATTTTAATTATATTTAAAATATTTTTAAAAGGTTGAATAAAAATTAAATGATGATTAAAAATATAGAAATTCAGAAAATTTTTTCAAGATTTTGATTTTAACCTTTAAAAACAAAGCCTTTTATTCCCTAAACGAAGATGATATTTTTGCAAATGATTAAAAGGAAGGAAAGAAAAAAAATGTTTCTCGAACCGTAATTTCAAATAAACACGATAAGAAAATCTTCCAAGTCGCCGAACGGAAGTGAGTAATAAACTTTCAAGTTTTCAAAATGCCTATAAAGTTGTGGGCTTTCTTCATTTCATACCTCATTCCTGGAATCAATTAAAGTGCAGTTTCCACTGAGGTTGGTTGGAAGTCGTTTCGAGCGGCGCTATTCAGATTCCTTTGATGTGGTCAAGCGGTTGGACCTGGTTCAAACGGGTGGTTCGAAGGGAGTAAGTCCCTGTCACTAACCCCCAGCTGAGATAATTGAGGGGCCAGAGGCAGATATCTTTGTCAATTTTGCATGCTTTCCTTTGAAGTAACTGCGCAATCTGATAAAAAAAAAGGCTACAACTGATGACAAGACATTTGGCTCTTCGAACTTCCAACTGCAATGGAAAACGACCTTTAAAGAGAAAGTGGGAGGTCTTCAAGTGGTCACTGGCTACTTGGTTTATCTCTGAAAATTTCTCTTAAAACTGCCTTCAAACTCTGGCAACTAACTGCGGCTCTATTGATATTTCTTTGATGTGGTTTAGGAGATTGACGCTCGCTGGAATCGAAGCTCACAAAACTCCTAGTGCGATAATTGCATGAGAAGGGGGGTCTCTTTTGTAAAAGAGCAATAAAAAGTAATGTCCTTCATTGTAAATGTGTGCAAAATTTCAAGGGTCACTTTTGGACAATGGATAATTTATGACTTTTGAAGCTCTGTAAGTTGCCAGAGTTTTAAGGAAGCTCAAGATGCCGGTTTCCATTGCGGTTGGAACTTCGAGGTTCAAAAAACCATTAACTACGCTTCCGACACAAAGAGCCAAATGTCTTGTCATCAATTGTAGCCCTTTTTTATCAGATTGCACAGTTACTTCAAAGGAAAGCATGCAAAATTGACAAAGATATCTGCCTCTGGCCCCTCAATTATCTCGACAGGGGGCTAGGTCCAGGGATGGAACACGGGCGCAGAATTCACACCGGAATCCGTTTAAGAAATTTCTCTACTTATAATATCGTTGATTTAAGAAGAAGAAAATTTTCTTACATTGATAGTGGTATGAATTCTGCGCCCGTGTTCCATCCCTGTAGGTCTGTAGACTTTCACCACGTTCGAGGGTTTTCAGCCCGGTTGACCACATCAAAAGATTCTGAATAGTACCGCTCCAACCAACCGTCAGTGGAAACCGACCTTAGGCTATCGATGCAAGTCGCACTTTGTTCTATAGCCGCACTTTGTTACCATACTTCTAAGAAAAAATAGTGGGAAAAAAAAAAAAAAAAAGAATAAAACATAAAGAGCATTCATCTTTTTTTTTTTTTTTTTTTTTAATTCCTGGAATGAAACTTAAACTTGGGATTCTACAAGGAGAAAAAAAAAAAAAAAAAAAAAAAAAAAAAAACGTATAAGTGAAATTAAGAATTTACTTGTGTCGTATAAACGAAATATTTTAACATTAGGATTCAATGGAATGATTTGGGACCGAAGTCGAAAAACGTATAAATGAGAAAAACGTATAAATGAGAAACGTATAAAAGGTGCTCCACTGTAATAAAAAAAAAAAAAAATCGATAACTATATTTTAAATTATCGCAGATCGATTGTTCAAACATTAATTTTAAATGTATTGGCGAGCTCTTTTGAAAAATACCCGTCATGAAAATTTACTCCCCTTGAGGGGTGACTTCCTCCCCGGGAAGTGGGGGGAGCCGAGGCTCGTGCATACACAGATATTTTTTTTTTCCCAGTTGACTATCTCTATTATAAATAAATTTTGTAAATTTCATAATCTTTATTAAAAAATAATTCTCTTTATGCACATTTATACAAAATTTTGTCCTATACCACCATGTTAAACATTTAGAAAAAGCGGGATGGCAACACAAGGCAATTTTACCAAAAGTTGATAGGTATTCATTTAGGTCAAGGTGTATCTACATACCAATTTGTATGAAATTCTGTGCAGCAGTTCCTGAGATACAGTTGCCACACAATTTTGTCACACACATAGAGACAGACAGACAGCATCCACAAAATTCGTGATACACACACAGACAGACATGCATTTTCTAAAAAAGGTCAAATCATGTTCTACAGCTCTCAAAACGTTTAAATCCATCAAAAACCCGAGTCGAAAATTTTTACGAATCCAGTACTTTCTTCTCTTGAATATAGAAGAAAATAATAATTTAAATTAATTGCGGTACTTAGGTAAATTTAAAGCGCTTGCGAAAGATTTATGTTAATTGGTATAGAAAGTGGGCAAACACAACTACATTCTTGCACTTATATATCCAGAAACTTTTTAATATATTCATGCACAGACACACGTGTCTATACTAATAAAATAAGGGGTTTGTCAGTCTATCGATATATGTACGACGTTCATTAAAAATTATGGTACATACAGTTTTTATTTTTTATTTTTATATTTTTTTAGATAGAGAATACGTGCTGATTTGTAACATATCTTTAGATTATCGATATCATTATTAGACTTTAAAACATTTTTACGTGCTATGCAAATTTTTGCGGTTATTTCGATATTTTTCTTTGAGATGCAATTTCCAACTGATGTCAATAAAAAATAAAAGCTTACAACATTTTTACTTTATTTACTTTTTCAACACAAAAAGAAACATTTATTTACACGCAAGTAAAACCAAAATGTAATGTAAACCTGTATCATAAAATATTTCTGTTAAAACTGACACCATAATAGCTTTAAAATTATCAAATATACTTGCAGGTTGTTACTATGTGTATGTATGTATGTACATATAAGCATTTCCTTTAAATATTCTATTTTGAATTATTTAGATTTTTACAACACAATTAAATTTAATTAGCATTTTAAATTTAATAAACACAATGAAACTCAAATTAATTGTCTTTTACGCACATTTCATGACTGGCTGTATACCAAGGTATTTGGCTATTGTTCAAACTTCACGAAAATGACCGCCAATATAAATATTTTTTTTTAAACGTTTCAAGTATTAATTTCTTTTCAATTCGTTAAAATATATTGACTAGTAAATAGGAAAGGCCTGCTAGTTTTAAAATGAAATAGACGTAGACTCCCATTTTATTAAAAAACATATAATCATAGTTAAGGAAAATGTACCAGTATTGGTCCATTTAATGATATTTTCTAACTAATGTTTGTTTAATTTTATGTTTATTTTAATGTCTCTGTAATTACAACGCTACTATGTTCAACTATCGAATGTACAAAAATGCTTCTTTTCATATTCGATATCACAGGTTTGCTCTTAGAATGATACGTACAATGCACAAGATAAATACACTTAACCAGTAATTTAACAATACATGAAATATACATGTGCAATATTACTTCGCTCATACAAAGATTTTAACACTTTTCTGTAACACTGAAAAATTTTTAGGACTTTGAGTAGACTCCTTTCATGTATAACTTATAGCATTTTGACTTTCGAGTAGATTCTTGAATTAATATGAATGTATGTATATATATATATATATATATATTAAGGATAACTACATTATATTTCGTATTGAAACGTTTTACTTAACATTTTTGCTTCTTTTTACGAAAAAGTATAATTTTTACCAAAGGAAATTTAATGGGAAATTATAAAATAAATAAATAAATAAACTACATAGCTGGCGTTTAATAGTAGTAAGCATAAAACTTTGACTAAACACCACAAAGTGCAAGAACGCACTCACTCATGCCTACTTGTTCACCTCACGAAGCGTTCTTTCAACCTGAAACAATTGTTGCGAGTTCTTGCACTGTATGGTGTTTATTAAAAATTTTGAACTTATTGAAATCAATGTGACTTTGTAGAAATTATCTTACAAAAGAATCTCACCCTCATATTTGTATTAGTAAAGGCACATATTATTAGTATTAAAAATATTAAAAGTCTAATAAATTACTAGCATTAAAAGTTCGATATATGAGCAGTAATAGCTTTTACTCCAGTTTAATTAACTTTACTTATTTCTAAAGTACAGATGTATGAAGTGTATCAGAATAATTGTGAATTTTTAACATTTATTGTATTATTTTAATTATAATTAGTATTTATTGCATGAAATAGTTCAAGGGAAAAAAATATCACTAATTTATTCTTTAAAGTATGTTTGGAGAATATTTCGAATAGCGTACCATAAACTTTAAAAGTTTTTATAATTGAGTTTATCTGTCTATCTAGATGCAGTTTCATATCAATAAATATATGCTTTTTAATTGTAAAATCTAACATATGTTACTCAGACTTACATATTCACTGCGATATTCTTCCCATTAAAGTGGTACATGTAACAAAACTAGTTTGTATGTAAAGACTCGTGAAACAATTCCGATACGTTACAGACTAAGACATGTATTTTTATAAACATACATTCAATAAACATGTATATATATATATATATATATATATATATATTAGATGGAGAAAAAAAATGTTTCCTCTAGAAATAAAATTAATTAAAATGAATGTTCTGTTTACAGAGCCATACAAAGATATGTGGGCAATTCTCAAAATGTGGGAACATAAACGCTAACATCAAGTAATACACTGAATATGCTTTATTTAAATAAAACAACTAATTATTTAGGTAAAAATTACACTAAATGTCTTTATACATTTCAGGATATCAGGTCATTGGGTATCAGGTATCAGGTCATTGTTATTTAATATACTTACTGAAATTAGAATTATTGTCATTTCATATGGTTCGAAAATTACAGTTCTTATTTCAGAAAAGTGTATTGATTAAAAAGAAAGTTTACAAAAATACATAAATATTTAGAATAGAAACATTAAATAAATTATTTTAAAGAAAGATAAGAGTGTTTATATTACTTACAAGAAAATATTCAAAAGGTATTGTCTTCAAAATATATTGAAAAACATATATGTGATTCTACTCTTCATAAAACACTAGAAAGGGAAAAAATTATTGGCTGAAATGAATTACAGAGACCACAAAAAATTATCAAAATTAAGCATATTTGGCGATTTTACACTGTTAGGCGATTGATTTTGAGTACATGGCGGAGAAGCAAAACACGGTTCTGTTCGTACACGGCAGTCTCGGTGCTAGCTTATCGCCTAACAGAGCTAAATCGCCAAAAATGCTTAATTTTGATAGTGTTTTGTGGTCGCTGTAATTCATTTCAGCCGATATTTTTTTCATTTTCTGGTGTTTTATGAAGAGTAGAATCACATATATTTTTTCTAATATTTTTTGAAGACGAAACCTTTTGAATGCTTCCTTGTTAGACTTAATATATAGTTTGTGATAAAATAGCATTGTTTAGATCGTTACTTTTGGAAAAAAAAAAAAAAAAAAAAAAAAGCAAAATATTTCCATCTGTAAAAATCCAGTTTATTTTCGAAATATCATCAAACCAGTATTGTTTTCTGATAAAGAAATTATGACACAATCATCACTTTCCTATGCCTACTCATTATTTTCCGTTAAAATCACCTGAAAATAAGTTATAATTATTTTCGGTGCTACACCTTGAATCAATTAACGTTTTGGGTGTCCAAAATTCATCCTTTTAGTTCAAAATAATAAAATTTTAAGATATTTACACAAATATTTTGCAACAAATTGCATCAGTTCTTGTCTTTGAACAGAATTAGGAATCCAGAGAAAAAAATATGAAGTCAGTGAGAATTACATTTATATTTGTTATTAAAGCTTAAATTTATGGTGTGTTCTGTGCCCACCTTTTGAGAACTGGCCATCTGAACTATATTTCTGAGTTTTTTTCGGAAATTTTCTGGAGTTGCATTTTCAGATTTACGGGCTTTCTGCACTTTTCCATGATGTCGAATAGTATTTATGACTTAACATTTAGGATGTGAGAGGTAAATGAACTAATATATATTTTTAATTAGAATTTTAAAAGCATTTAAAGGTATGAAAACACAGAAAGATAGACGAACCAAAGTCATAAATTCTTTTAAAAGTTGTTGTAAAGTGTTAAAAATATCTACAAATGTATCTTAATGAATAAAAGTTAATCTGTGTGAAAAATGAAACTATTTTTTTTTTTTTTAATTTTTCTTTAAAAAATAATTAAATTTAATATATATATATATATGTGTGTGTGTGTATATATATATATATATATATATATATAATTATTCTAATCCTAACCTCACTCTGTAACTACTACTGACATTTTAAACCAAATGGAAATGATATATATTATTGGTTAATATTATTTCATAGTATTTGAATATAGATTATATTAATGTCTATAATTATTCTATGATGTCATCCAAATGAAAAAATACTTGGGCTTAAAGGCGTAATATAATATATAATGTATGTAAATCATTATAAATATAATATGATAATTGAAATCAATTATTTGAAGCATACTTAAACATATAATAACAAGAGGCTTGGCGTTGAAATATTAAAACCCGAATAAACTACTACGTCAGAAACGCCAAAGAAAAATATTGGAAATGCATACAGCTGTTTCGGTAGCCTTAAGCGTACCGTCTTCAGTGCAAAAAGGATTCTGAATCAGGAGAAGTGCTCGTATATATAGGAGAGGGGCCGGATTTAGTTCAACCAATAGGATTACGGGAAAGGTGGGAAGAGTGGCCAATAGGAATTTAGGAAAGTTAGCTGTATAAACAGTAGAAAAATTAAGAAAATGTTGATTGAATATAAAATCTCCAACAGTCAGACAAATAGGGAATAGAGAAATCACATTTTACAAGGTTTTAAAAATTATTTTATACTAAAGCTGTAAAAAAAAAAAAAAAAAAAAAAAAAGAAAAAAAGAAAGAAATGAAATGAGATAAATGTAGTAAACGCTATTAAAAAAAAAAAAAAAAAAAAAAAAACAGTTACAGGCTTTATATGAAAAATAGATTTTTAAAAAGACCTGTCAAACACTAAAATAACTTAAGATTTCTTTAGAATGTTATATCTATTACTTAGAAATGAAAAGTGTGGCTTCGGGTTTTTTATTGTTATGTTTTTTTCTAATTAAATTTTACTACATGTTAATCAATAAATAAAATAATTGTGTTTTTGTATTTTAATTTTAATTTATTTATGTTTTCTCATGAAGCACATAAAACCAAATTTACTCATTTAAATGTATAATTTTACCGTTCAGTTCAATCGTTTATTACAATACGTTGCTCTGTGTGATACAGTTTTTTTCTAATTTAATTAATTGATGCACAACTTTGAAAGTTGAAGTATGCATGAATTAATTCGTAACTGAATTAAGATAAAAAAGAACAAAATGTTTTTTAATTAATATCTTTTCAGTTTTTAAAAATTTCATTTGATTTTGGATTTTTGTTTTCTAATATTTCTGAACTAAAATAACTTTTTTTCCCTACTTTGTTTAGCATGAATTTGATTCATTTATAAAAATTTTATTTCCTTTTTAAGATATACTACATTCTTTTTTTTCCCCCTTATTTCCAAAGTAGAATTTTAAATAGATTTATATACATTTTTACAAACATATATTGTTTTATTAATAATTTGTATATTTCAACGATTTCTTATTTTATTTTTTATTTCTTCCTACTTTTTTTTTCCATAAAATTTTAAAACATTTATTTTATTAATTTTATTTCCATTTTATGGATGAATTATTTTTCAATAAAAATTTCAATATTGTTTACAGACGCTATTTTCTAGGAGACAAATCTAAAACCTTCTTATAAGTTTTTATCTTTTATTATGAATATGCAATTAATATTATTACTTTAAGATTTGGCAATTAATTTAAACTGAACGTGACAAATTGAAAATTGACAGAGATTTTTTTCCCCTGAATAACTATAAATACTGCAACAGGACAAACCAAAATTAAGATAAGTATAGATATTTTATTTTATGTTCTTATGTAAGGTGAGCTTTACATTATATTATTATTATTATTATTATTATTATTATTATTATTATTATTTTATTGGATATTTTAATATTTTGGAGAAAAGATGCGTTTTGTCGAATTATTTATTTAATCAATGAAAACTTTTATTTTATGTTATTGGAAGAAATTTGCTTCCGTATATTTCACTTTTTAACCCGTTAACGCCCGAATTAATTTTTCAAAATATTATTAGCTGATTATTTCACTTCTAAATTAATATAAACAACTGACAGTAAAATATATTAACTTAAACAATTCTTCTGATAGTTTTAAATTTAAAGCCTATCCTCATTTATTGATGTTTAGTGTTCTAGCGAGAAAACTTTGAGATAACAGATTAATTTTCTATTACATGTTGACAAAAATCTCGAAAGTAAAGTTTTATAATATATGTTGTTATTTAACTTGATTTAAGTTAGTATGCCTGCGCAAAATGCAAATATACACTGATGGGAAAAAAAATCCCAACACCAGGAAGGAGCTGTGCTAGATAAACGAAATTTGGTAGGCGTGTTTATGCATCTGAAAGATGACGTCGATTCAAATTTCGAGCTACGCGTATAAGTGTGGCGCTAGTAGCGACACTATGAACATGCAAATGAGGTTAGCTTTAAATAAGCGCTGTAAGGTTCGTGATCGTTATTTACAGTTGAGATTTGACGTAGTGGGTTAATGTTAGTCAAGGATTCCACTAAGAAGACGAAGAAGCTATTATCAACAGCTCACTGAGTTTGAACGAGGTCGTGTAGTAGGGCTACGAGAAGGTGGGTTTTCTTTCCGCGATATTGCAGAAAGACTTGGCAGGAATGTATCCACTGTGCATGAGTGTTGGCAGCAGTGGTCAAGGTAAGGTACTGCCTCAAGAAGACCGGGTTCCGGTCGGCCACATGGCACTACTGAGAGGGAAGACCGCCGTGTTCGGCGTATGGCTGTGGCTAATCGTACTGCGTCTGCAGCTGAAATTCGAGCTGCAGTTGGCATCACAGTGACACAACGAACTGTTACAAATCGGTTACTTCAAGGACAACTCCGAGCCAGACGCCCTGTAGCATGCATTCCACTGACTCCAAACCACTGCCGTTTGCGACGTGAGTGGTGTCAAGCTAGAGCTCATTGGAGGACGGAGTGGAGATCTGTTGTGTTTTCTGATGAAAGAGGGTTCTGCTTTGGTCGCAGTGATAGCCATGTGTTGGTTAGAAGGAGGCCAGGTGAACTCCTGCTAGTGACCTGTTTGCGGCCTAGACACACAGGGCCTACTCCTGGAGATATGGTTTGGGGAGCAATTTCGTATGACAGCAGGAGCACTCTCGTGGTTATCCCACGCAGCCTGACTGCAAATTTGTACGTCAGTCTAGTGATACAACCTGTTGTGCTGCCATTCATGAACAGCATTCAAGGGGGTGTTTTCCAACAGGATAACGCTCGCCCTCATACCGCTGTTGTAACCCGACATGCTCTACAGAGTGTCGACACGTTGCCTTGGCCTGCTAGATCACCAGATCTTTCTCCAATCGAGCACGTATGGAACATCATTGGGCGAGAACTGCCGCGTCATCCACAACCAGCATTAACCGTCTCTGCATTGACCGCCCAAATGCAACAGGCATGGAACTCCATCCCACAAACTAATATCCGACACCTGTACGACACAATGCATGCACGTTTGCATGCTTGCATTCAAAATTCTGGCAGTTACACCGGTTACTAATGTACCAACATTTCACATTTGAAATGGCTCTTCTCGCCAATGGCTCTACCTGTGATCTTGAAACTTTAATGAATTAAATATGTTACCTAGACAAATGTATTGCTGTAATTTCATTACTGTACAATAATTTTTTCTTGGTGTTGGGATTTTTTTTTCCATCAGTGTATGTGCGACAAATGAAAAATCATAAAATGACTATCCAAATTATGAAATAATAATTAATTGTAGGCACATAAATCTTTCAGGGATCATTTAGAGCAACGCTATAAACTGTCACTAAAAAGCAAAACTCATTCCAAGAAACCACACAAAATATACATGCCATTTTATTAGCTGTCCTCAAATGAGGACACTGGGCGCTAATGGGTTAATAAGATTCTTACTTCGTTAAAAAATAATTTTTACATACTGATTTTTTTTTTTTTTTTAACTCAATTATAGGTAAGATTAATATGATGTTATAAAATCAAAAAATATGACAATGATAATGATTTTTTAACATATCAAGTCTGTGGTTACAAAGATTACAGTAATTTAAGAAAATATACAGTTATTTGACATTTTATTATTATTACTGTTTTATTTATTTATTTTTTTTATATTTATATTTATATTTTATTTATTTATTTATTTATTATTATTATTATTATTATTATTATTATTATTATTTTGAAGATGTAATGTTCTACATTATGTTACAAAAATGAAAAACAACACTGCTTTTAAAAAATAAATATTAGTGTTCGTTCGGTTGCATCATACCATTTTTCCCCTTTGCCGTTCAGTATTTTATTTTGAAATTTTCTAAAAAAATTTCAAAAACAGTTATTAGACACTTAGCTGATCATAAATATGTAGCACGTTTGATTTTAGAGAAATTTGTATATGAAACAACTACAAGTTAACCTTAGTAAATTCAAATAATATTTAATTTAATTGGAAATGGTTGAAATTGCGCGTTTATATCAAGCCTTTATAAGAATGTCTAAGAATAATCATGATTTAAATTAAATTGTGTGCCTCTTGCATGCATAAATATTTTCTAAATTTCTTCTAAATTATATATGTTAATCAAGTTTACTACATCATGCTCTCTATTTAAAATAAAATAAATAACACGGCTGGTTTGTGCATTGGGGAATTCAAAAGAATGCCAATGCACTAAGGTTTATGAGAAGCATATTTTTATGAATCTTACTTAAATAATTTTGGAATGCATAAATAACAATGAAATTATCATTTATTATTCATATGCTAAAAAATATTTTCTATAGAATATGGTTTATTTAACATTAAGATTTACGGGTCAACAGTATTCAGGTTCATTTATAACTACAATGATTAAGAGTGATTATGAATTCTTTAATAAGTGTAAAAGACTTTGAATAAACACCATAAAATGCAAGAAATTCTCAACAATTGTTTCGGGTGGAAAGAAAATACGACCTTTCGCCAGGCAAACAAAAAAGGCCCGAATGCTGCAGACGAAGCGGCAGAGCACCAGATATTCAAATACAATAAAGGCATTAAGTTGCTGGAATTGCATTTTCATTTTTATCGAGCCTTTTTAACAATGTTTAAAATTTGAATTAGTCTATCTGTCTGTGTTGCCGCTTCGTGATTTGCCACTTTTTCTGCAGCGCTCGTGTGTCTACTTTGTTCTCCTGACGATGGGTTGTGTTTTCTTTCGATCTGAAACAATTGTTGAGAGTTTCTTGCATTTTATAGTGTTTATACTTTTTTTTTTTTTTTTACTCTTAAACGTCAGTTGTCTGGTACATTTTTATAATTTTATGAATTCTTTAGTTTGTTTATTCGTTGTATGACCATTTACGGGAAGATTAAACGATGCAAAGAGTACGTACAGCTGGAAAGTGTTAATAATATATGCGAACCGCATTATTTAATTCTGTTTTCAAAAGTGTTTATTTTTAATCAACTGTACTAATTTTTAATCCTAGCATGTTTCTTGCTCTTTAAAGTTTTCCGCTCTCTATTTTTGCCCGGAAAATTGCAAGTAGCTTTAAAAATTAAAAAAAAAAAATTAAAGTTTTTTTTTTCAATTTTCTGTAAATAATTTTCTATAACTGTTCTTAAAACTACTCCTAGCATACTTCGTAAATTATTATTATATATCTATTTATTTCTTAAACGCAAGAAAATGACTGGTACTTTTATTCGTATTAAAAAAAAAAAAAAAAAAAAAAAAAATCAAATGGCATCTCTTTTTTTTTTCCATGAAGACGACCTTGAATTATTTTAGAGAACATTTTCAAAGTGCGTATTTTCGAGAAGTTAAACTGTTTAAAATTTAAATTTGTGAAATTCAACCAGCCTGAACACCAAATTTTATGACTTTGTCTCCCATAGAATCGCTACGGCTGTACTGAATTAGTGAACCAGTGAATTTACTCTTTTGTAAAATTCTGAAATGACGCTATTGATGGAAGGCCTACATTACTCTTTAATGAGAGCCCACTTATCACCGGGCAAGTGGGACACCCTGTCAGTCCGCCACTGGCGAAGGCAGTCCTGTGTCATCTTTGCTGTGTGTAGCTGAGCATTGTCTCCTTGAAAAAGGGCTCCCGGAAGCCTTGCCGTGAGTGGCAACACTTGTGGCTGAAGGATGTCACGAACGTACCGCTGGGCTGTTATGTTACCATATAGCAATATTAGGGATGATGGTATGTCGTATGCGATGACATCCCATACGATCACATCAGCTGTGGATGCAATGAGCAGTTGTAAAGCAAAGAGTGAACTGAGGCGTTCACCACGGTGCCTCCACACACGCGCACGATTGTCATCACTGCTCAAACAATCTGGATTCGTCGCTAAAAACGACCTGGTTCTATTCGGTTGCAGTCCAATCCCGGCGAGCGTGACACCAGTCCAAACGGAAGACAGGGTGGATGGATATCATTGGCAACACACGTAATGGTCGCCGTGATAACAAATGTTCTCCCGTCTGATGCCTTGGGATGTACGAATAGACACAGGGACAGGTTGTTTAAGGCTTCATATGTCCGGATGGCGGACAAGGAGACAGTTGGTGCTATACGTATGTTTCGTGTGATGTGACGGTTTTCTCGACTATTGATATGTCGAGGGCGTCCCGAGTCTGATCGTCGTGTAAGCGACCTCTCTCTTGTCCCAACTCCTCCTCACAGTAAAATCAGAACGGCCTAGATGGCGGGCTACTCGTCGAGCTGATGACCCGGATTCCATCATAACTATGATTCTTCCCCTCTCGGATTTAGACAGCTGCTCATATTGTCTTCGATGGCGGTGTAACGGCATCTTTATTTAAAATGCGTCCCTCTGCAGCAGATTATGTACACCAAACAAGCTCTACTTACCTGCTTTTATACTCAAAAAAAACGAAGTTCAACGCCCACTGGTGGAATTACGAAATGCTCAATCACGTTGCATTTTAAACCATTTGCATATCTGACTGACACGTGCCTTCATACCAAGTTTCGTTACGATCCTACAATTACTTTTTGGTGCGCAAATTTTTATGACAATGAGTGTACGTAATGTTAACGGAACTTTATGATCACTCTGTACATTTACACTAGTTTTTAGACAGTAAAAAAGTAATATCATATTTGAATATTTGAAAAATTAAAATTAACACGGAAATAAATTAATTAATGCAGTAATATTTTAAACAGAAAACACTTATATACAGCTACTATTTTAGGATTACTTATACTTATAGCAATATATTTTATTCACTGTGTAAGTCATAATACTAACCAATTTTTAAAAAATTGTACTAGCCTTTTATTGTTGTTCAATTGCGAACGCTTTCATTTTTGATATTCTTGCAATTATCTTGATCATTTGATAATTTGCTAATCTTTTATTTTTTTATTTATTTTTTATTTGTAATTATAATAAGAAAATTATGATAAGAAAGATGAAATAAACAAATAATCTTCTTTCACTTCAAATGTCCTGATCACAGAGATTTTTATTTGTAGAAATTCCATTATTATAAACTAATTGACATTGGTTGACTTACCACTGATGTTGACACAGCTTAATTATATGAAATTATAAATTATGTTATCTAAAATTTCAGTTGTTGCGTTGTCTACTAATTAATTTGTTCTACTCTGTCAAGTGTCCAAATAGGCGTGAATTCTGTTGATCAATACCAAAGCTAAAGAACATTTACGTAAATTTTCTCACCTTAGCAACCGCGCGTGAAAATCTCAATAATGAGAGACCGATTTTTAGAGATATTGCAGACACGAATCCATTTTTAGTATTTTTTCATAGCTTTGCTAATACAATTCAGTAGCTGATATTTTAAGAAATATTATTCACGACTAAAACTTCTGACAATAATTTTTTGCAAGAAAATGAATTATTAAAACTTAAGAGTTTTCTTATCAGTGAATGCTCTAAATTGTAGATACATTCAAAAACACGACGATAAGAAATTCTCAAAACATCATAAACACGTGTGAATTTAAATTTCCAAAACTATATTTCGTGGCACATTCATACTGGCTTGCGGAAGTATACATCAAGGAGAACCTATGTTTGGGATATTGGGATTCACGATGGTCGATACCAATTTTTGAGCATGTTAGGATACATACTAATAAGTACAAGGAATATTTTAATTTGAGTATATTTGTGTGCTTCGGAGCTATTCTGAGAATGTAATATATCCATATTTGATGCAGTTTTACTCATTTTCATGTATTTTTGCACCTTTATTTTTCTCAGTGTATTAGACACAACAATAAATGACTTATAATTGTAAATAAACTTTTAGAATCATATCAATAAACTTTTAGAAACTTATAAATAAACTTTTAGAATCAAATTAATCATGAAGAATTAATATTGAATTAAACATCTTATTACACCTGCCAGTTACAATAGTTCCTGATTACCAACAGTTTCTTACTTTAAGCTTTGTAGACAACTTTGTAATTGTTCCATATTATCATCGAAACAAAACATGAGGTGGTATTGGAAATAGTAATAAAGCATTTTATTATATATCAGTTATATATCCTTTAAGCAGATTCTGAATTTTTACACATCAATTCTTGATTTTTAGCTTCCTGTGCTTAAGAAGACTCTCTGCTTATCGTCTCCGGAAGCCAAAGTCAATGTTATTGTATGGAGTATTTTGTCCCATTATAACTCTTTAACTAATACATATTTTTAAATTCCGTTTATTTATTTAGAAAAATCACTACTAGTAAACAATTTGTCGATTTCTGAAAATTGATTTTTTAACTTTTTAATATATTATGTTGAGGTTGGAAAATGCGAATTTTTACAATGTGAAATTTTGCGTTTTTGAGCTTAAAACTGAAATCTTAAAAATTAAAATAATCACTTTTTAGAAAGCAGTAAATTGTTTGCTAGTTGTGAATTTTCTGAATAAGAAAACTGAATTTAAAAATATGTATTTGTTAAGGAGTTATAACGGGGCAAAATTCCCCATAGAATAA
Organism: Salticus scenicus; assembly: GCA_963930645.1. Taxonomy (NCBI): domain Eukaryota; kingdom Metazoa; phylum Arthropoda; class Arachnida; order Araneae; family Salticidae; genus Salticus; species Salticus scenicus. Next base: position 302,661,667 of record OZ005649.1, read on the forward strand.
CACTGATTTGGGCTTTCGAATACGATAAGTAGAGAGTCTTCTTAAGTAGCAGCTGCTGACAGATCACTTTACATGAAATTAGATTTTTTTATTGCACCTAAAACACACATTAACCCTTTGTTGCATATTAATAATCTGGGAAACTTTAAAGGAAATTATTGTGTTTTTCATATTTAAAATTGCCCCAGAAATCAGGGAAAAAAACTGTTTCATCAAAATTTTGTTTATTTTAAAAGTTACAGTTTGTCCACTGTAGTGGACAGTATGCATATAGAAACTGGATATCTAAAGTAGAAGTGGTGATGAAAATAATAAAAGCAGTCACTTTTTTCATCGATACACAAATGAACTTTGCATTTTACGCATGAATATATAGATTTTCTTGAACATAACTCCATCTTACATCTTTGAGCACCATTTGATATTTCTCTAGCAAAATGATCCACTCCTTCGTAGAGGACAGAGCTTACTTTGACTGAGATTTTTTGTGTAGGTTTTTACATTGACATTGGCCCTTGTTTACGTAAGTCTTTATGTATCTTGTTCATCAGTTACTCTTGCTACTGCTTGTATTAGTCCTCTGGCAATGGAAATCTTGAATATTCCTCGTTTCATAGAACATTGTGGTATGACAGCTTTGTAAAGAAGCCAAGAATTTATCACGGTAACATCTATAAAATGAAATAATGCCCTTTTGTACCACTACAATGGACAAACAAAAAAAGTCCTACATTAGCCTATGTTCATAACGTCCATTGTAGTTGACAAAAAGAAAAATACATCAATTTTCATGAAAAATAGCATCTGAAAATAAGTGTTCTATTCAAATATATTCTAAAATGCCTAAAATTACTATTTCAAAATGCAAAATGTCAAAATAAAAAAGGTTTAGCTCTTATATACAATGTTTACAATGAGAAATCATACTAACTTGGAAGTAGAGGTTGACGCTATTTTTAAACTAGCAATGAAATCTGTAATTTTATATTATGCTGCTATCTATGAGCAACAGTTGAAAGCCTAAATAGTACAGAAAGAATAAACATTGAAACCAAATCTGTAAAACCATTAGTGTGAAAGGGAAAAAAAATAAACTTTTGTCCACTACAGTGGACACGATGCAACAAAGGGTTAAATATAAGCAACAATTTTGGAAAACACTGTTAAAAAATATAATTTTGTTTCTAATTATTTTAATTTTTAAGCAAACTATTTTTAACATGTTAATTTTTAAAATGTTATTCGAAAAATTCTAAATAAAAATTCTAGTTTTTAATCATTGAAACAGTAATAAAATGTATTTTATCAAGCAATTTGTAAACTTAAAATATTTATGAATTCTTAAAAAATACATTTATTGTTTTAGAAACTTTTGTAAGATTTATCTTTCTTTTCAAAAGGAGTTTTAAACAGAAAAATGTTGTAATGCTCACAAAACACTTCTCTTAAAGGATTCTGTTCGGAAAAAAATATATAGAGTTTTTGATAAAGCTTATACATTTTAAAGGCTGAAAAACTTCCTTACAAGTTAGTTTCATCCACTTAAATTTCACGTAAAAGTTCCTCAAAAAGTTCTTTTAAAAAGGTATAAAGAAGTTAGTAGCAATAAAAACAATTGAATTAGTCGAGAAAATAGTTTAAAACAGAAATATTTTCTTTTTATGTGTACACGTTAATCCAAGAGTGAGTAAAGAAAACATTACATTAAAAATTAAATGGGTGTTTTTTAGTAAGATATATATGTTTGTAAAATAAGTTGTAAAAAAAGAAAAAAAAGGCTTGTCATTTCTTTTACATGTGTGCATATTTTTGAGTGAAAAAATTATATTTATTTTAGTTAAAATTACTCAAAATTTAAATAAAACCAGTTTCGACACTTTACATAAAATTATATTTTGTAATGTAACAATTTTTATTTAGGTATGTAAATTAATATCAAATATATATTTCGTGTTTCGATTATTATTAATCGTTACACTGTTAAAAATCGTTTCTTAAAAATGAGCTAAATTGTCTCAAAATAGCTCCGAAACAATACATACTTAAATTTGAAAACCCATGTACTCATTTTTGAATATATTGGCATGCTCAAAAATGGGGTTGACTAATAAGAATCCCAATATCCCCATGTTTGACATGTGAATATACTCAAAATTGACGAGTTTTCAAATTTAAGTATGTATTGTTTCGGAGCTATTTTGAGACAATTTAGCACATTTTTAAGAAACTAGTCTTAACAGTGTAGACTCTTATTAATTGATTGGTATAAATCGTTTGATTCGTTTCTGATGTTGAATATTTCATATTTAGAATGATAGATCTTATTTTGTTATTGTGATCATGACAAGTGTCAATGATGTCTTTTATTGACGAAAATTTTGTAATCTTTTAACTTAAACAACATGTTTAAAAAAATTGGCAGATTGCGTGCTGGTTTTAATAAAAGTATATGAATATTTCTACTAAAGACTATAATAAGAAAAAAAATTCACAGTATAAGATTTACTAATTAACAGAAATAAAGAACTAGTCGAGAAAATAATTTAAAACAGAAATATTTTCTTTTTATGTGTACGCGTTAATCCAAGAGTGATTAAAGAAAACATTACATAAAAAATTAAATGGGTGGTTTATAGTAAGATATATATGTTTGTAAAATAAGTTGTTAAAAAAAAAAAATAAATAAATAAAAAAGCTTGCCATTTTTTTTTTTTTTTTTTTTTTTTTTTAGCATGTGTGCATATAAATTAGAATTTTTGAGTGAAAAAAGTACCTTTATTTTAGTTAAATTACTCAAATTTTAAGTAAAACCAGTTTTGACACTTTACATAAAATTCTATTCTGTAATTGTAACATTTTTCATGTAGGTATATAAATTAATATCAAATATATATTTCGTATTTCGATTATTATTAATCATTCGATTCTTATTACTTGATTGGTTTAATTCGTTCGATTCGTTTCTGATCTCAAATATTTTATATTTGGAATGATAGTTCTTATTTTATTATTGTGATCAAGACAAGTATTAATGATATCTTTTTTGATGAAAAGTTTGTAAAATTTTGACATAAATAACATGTTTAAAAAAATTAACAGATTGCGTGGTTTTATTAAAAGTATATAAATATTTCTACTAATGACAAAAAAGATTAAAAATTCGCAGTATAAGATTTACTAATTAACAGAAATAAAAAACTTCACACAAAAATCTAGATTTAAGGTGTTAAAAATAATAAAATAAATATAACTATCAAGCCTCATACAGCTCCATTCTTAGAAAATATGCATGATTCTTGATAATTAATTTTAAAAAAGCATATACGTATAAAAAAATATTTAAAAATAAATGCTTATATTTCTAAATCAAATCAGCATAACATGTATAAAATTAGAATTTTTATGTGAAATATTTCTATAAATTTTTGCCGCAAATGTTGATATTTTAAAGTGAAAACATGTTATTCAGCTGAAAATAACTGCTTGTGAAATTGCTTGGTATAATCGTTTTATTTATCACAGAAAACAAACTGAAGGTTAAAATAGTAATCGAGAAATAGAAAGAGAAGTACCATGATGCCGTATTCGTTTTCAGATCAAATGGTGTAGATTTACAACATTTTAAGAAATTTTCAATACATTGCTGTAAAGTAAATAAATGTCTGTTAGTACTGCCTAATTGCACATAATATTTGTCTGTAAAGGTAAGAACAATGCATTATAGTTTTAATTAAATGTTTAATTAGGTTCAAATTTATAAGTATAATAGTATAATATCTTTTATATAATTTAATTATTGATATTTATTTCATTTTCCATTTAATTCCCATATATAGGATGTTACTGAGAAACATTTTTGTTTAAATTTTTAATTTTTCAGATGTTTTATAAAGAGAATAATCGTTTTATTAATACAAGTCTTAAATTAATAATAATCTGTTGTGGCACTAATAATACTTTCTCTTACTTTACATTACTTTAGATATATCTTTACAAGTTTAATCAAGTAGTATACTTTTTTGACCATGTAAAATGCAAAGCTATCTTTATAAATTAATGCATCAAAGAATAAACAATAGTTAAAAAAAAAAAAAAAAAAAAAAAAAAAAGAAAGAAAGAAAGAAAGAAAGAAAAAGAAAAAGAAAAAACTATAAAATTAATTTTAATGAAAATAATTCCATGAGAGTGAAAGTATATATCTGAATAACTGTACACGGTTGAAGATCAGTCAAAAAACAAAAACAGAAACCGATTGACATTCAAAAATTTTACACCAGCATAAACCTTTATAACATCATTTGTAGTATATATGCATTTTCACTCATTTTAAATAACCATGAAGCTTTAAAATTTCAGAGAAAACAAATAAAATTTGATATATTTTGTTCGGCTTCTTAAAAATCAAACATTAGTTTCATAGACATGATCCTTTATATATAGTTAGGATCACTATTTTTAAAAGAAATGGTTAATTTTTTAAAATTATTATAGTATGGCATTATTTTTTTTACATAAAATAAATTGTTTTATTACTCAAAATGTACGCTGTACGCACTGAGAAAAAAATATACCGTCTTCAGCTAGAACAAATAAGTGGTCATTTTCTATACCTTTAAACTAGAAATACAGATTTATAGACTAGAAATACGAATTATTCGTGTAAGGCACGTCAATAAGCTGAATTGACGATATGATCGGGAATATCTAGTCACACATTTCTAGAGGGTGTAGCAACATTATGAATATTATGAATCCTTTGTATTGCGAGAAATTCTGGCTTGATTTTCTAGAATTGGGTCATAAACCAAGATTATTGATGCTAAAACTCGCCTCTTATATTCGTATTTATTTGCAGAAATTTTTAAATATGTTTGACTTCGATAATATAGGCAAGCACTCTAGGGGTTTCTAAAACTTGCTTTCAAAGGGGACTAGAATTTATACAGATGACACGAAACTATTTTTACGAGAGCCACCCACCATTTCGATTCTAGATGTCAGTTACAGATTTCTTTCTTTCTTTTTTTTCCCCAACGCATATGGACGTGTTATATAGAATCATCCCTAGACATTTTTACTGTAATCTGTATTCAATAGAAGAAGTACTGGATTTGTAAAAAATTTTGACTGTGGTATATCGATGGATTTGCACATTTTGTGAGATTCGAAATACAATTTGATCATTTTAGAAAAATTTTGTTTGTATGAGCGACAAAAATATTTTGGCAACTGTATCTTAAATTCTGCTTCCCAGTATTCCTTATAAATTTACCCCTGATTTAGGTTAGCGTCTATCAACTTTTGGTGAGAATCGCTCAAGAGGTAGCACTGCTATATTGCCATTTCTGCCAATTAAAGAAAGGCTATACACCAGGTATTGTGTATAATTGAAAAAATCTCTATATGTAAAAAGACCATTATAAGACATTATGCTGATTAAAATTGATGCATATCGGACGAATGATGGCGCTACAATGCTGCAATTTTACCGGTGAACGGGAAGGCAATAACATAGATTCTACTATGTGTAAGTGCACAAAACTTGCTATATAAGAGAAGCATTATTAACATGATTAAATGCTATGCTGATTCAATTTTTGTGCATATCGGCCGACGGGTTGCGCTGCTGTACTACAATTTATCCCGTGTTTAAGAAGGCTAAATCTAAACTTAAATGACATGTAGTTGCACCAAACTTGAAATGAGAGGCATGCCTTATGACAACGAATGCTAATTTAATTTAGGTGTATATCGGCTGGTGAGTGGCGCGGTTTTTGTGATTTTTCACATGTCCACATCTTAGTATATGTTGCTTAAAATTCTCCGAATCTCCATACGTAAAATCCTTATTGTGAGAAGCTATGGTTAATATTTTGTGCATGTTAAACAGTACAGCATATAAAATGATATGAAGTAAATTTTGTAATGACCACAATATACTAGTTGTATTAGACTTTATTGCATACTATATTTAGGCTGACCAGATCAAAGTACCTTCATAATAGAGAAGCAATAAAAATTGCTACAATTATCCAATTATGGATGTATTTTTTTCATTTCTAACAAATAAGGACTAAAAATAAAATGCTACTGATTAATAATTTACTTTATACAAATTCTTAACACTTAGAAAATGCCACTAAAAAAAATTATAATAATAAGTCCCCATTTGTCCCCAGAAAATGGGGACGTTTGGTCAGTGTAACTATATTATTACTGGCTAAAGACGCTTTAGAAGACCTTTTAGGCCATTTAAATAATAATAATAATAATAATAATAATAACCTATCACTTTTGCACCATTACGAACACTTTGTAGACCAATCTGTTCTAAAATAAATATTCCAAACTATCTTCCATAAAAGATAGTAAAACAATCTTTAATAAGTATAGATGGGATTAACATTTAGAACCAACTCTCGGTGAAATTAAATAATTACAATTACAAATTAAATGTCAAAATTCAAGTTCCATTTAAAAATAGTAAAAACCGTGAATATAAATATTTAAACTTCATTTATTTTATTAATTAAAATAATAGAATAATGTTCATCTAAAGTTTATTTAATATATATGTGTGTGTGTGTACTTATATATTTGTATAAAAGTTTTATCTCAGTACGATATATATATATATATATATATATATATATATATATATATATATATATATATATATCGCCAAAATCACGGAAATGGACGAGAGGTTTGTTGCTTAAACTATTTTATTAACCCTTCTTTTTTTTAATATTTTTAGTTGGAAAATGAAGACAAAAATTCAAAAATATTATTAGAATATTACATATACTAATAAAAAATCGCAATAATATTTATTCTCCGATTCGAGCTGTTGCCAAACACTACTCTATTCCCGAAGTAGAATTGTCCTTTGTTTACTACTAGAAGCAGAGATTGGTTGGTTGGTTGGTTGTAGGATTTAAGGCCGATTGACTCCTGATGTGTCCTAGGCCTCAGAGATTGAAAAGTAAGGAAGAGTGGGGCAAAACCGTACTGGCGGATCAAATCGATCCATCTCGATTTTGTTTGATGCGTGTGGCTGCATTACAAAATGTCACTAAAAACGCAAAATCACACTCTTTGTACTGAGTATTAACATTTTCTAACTGTTACGTACTCGTTTCATTATTTAATTTTCTATATGATCACGCAACATGATCACACAACGGAGCTATAGAATGATTAATCATATTCATAATCACTGTTAAACCGTGTTGTAAACTGTTAAAAAAGCTTAATCCAAACGGAAAAACAATGGGCTCTTACCACTTGACGTCAGAGGTCACATGACATGCGAAAAAACAAACAGCAGACAAAGTCTTCTATACCTATAATGATTGCTGAAATAACATATTTTCTATTCTTATTTTTGATCAATCGTATTTATTCTGTGTTATTTTTTTATACAACATCATTTTTAATCTATTTTATATCATTATTAATCTTCTTTTGTTTGCGGTATACATTTACAATCATAATTTAGTTCATATTTGCTATTGATGTTCATGGAGAACATGTTAAATAATCCGATTTTTGGTACTTAAATCATTGACAGTGCTACATGTAAGGTGTAAAGTCATTTAGACCAGTAACTGAGTTAATTAACTTGTTTTAACACCTCTATGCAATTAAGTTTAATTGTAAACATTTTAAAGTTTCAAATTATAATCCATAAACATTTCACAAGAACAAGCTGTTATTTATTGCTAGATCAGTTAATGTAACAGTTACACTACAAGATACAAAAATCGATTCTTTCAAGAAAAAACAAATAAACACATAAAGTGATTTTTTTTATTATTAAATTTACAAATACAATTATTTTACTGTTTACAAATGCAGAATATTACTTTTATTTTATTTTATATTAAATATTAACACTTTGTTCTTAAGAACAATATTTAATTGAATTCGATTTTACGTTATTCACACATCACGTGATTCAGCAGACGACGCTAGGAACAGCCCATTAAAGCAATTTCTAATTCTAAACCTTAATGTAGAATATTTTAGTGTATCCCAGTAAATCCTAACGCCAAACGTACCATATTCTGTGAAAAATATTTTTATAGCATATAAATAATAAATATTAATTTCATTATGATTAACGCAATACAAAATCATTTATTTGTTATATATAAAATTTCGCTCTTAAAACTTAGTGCATTGGCATTCTTTTGATTGTGCAAATAAGACCAGTTTAAATAAAAAACATTTTACTTTTGTTTAAGAAGAAAAGACCATTGAAATTAATTATTTTTATTTTACATTGTATCAATTCTTAAATCAGTTACGATAATGAAACGTATCTTTGTTATGCATATAACATGTTTTAATGGATAAAGGATTTTTCATTCTTTTTTTTTTTTTTTTTTTTTTTTTTTTGCGGTCAAAATATCTCTTTTATGCGGAAAAAAAAAGTAGGAAACAATGGACAATGTCTAAATGCTTCACGAAAATTCTGAATAATTTTAAACATTCAGTTACCTTACTATGAACTTTGTATATGCTGTTAAACATATCTGGGCATTTAATTTTTTTTAATTTAAATTTAAGTGTCAGTTTAACTTTTTAATTCCCCCTAATGCCAGCTGTAAATATAATATTTAAAATTTTCTTTCTTGCCTACATTCGCTGCTTATTCTGATTGATCTTGTTTTTTCTTCATTTGTGATTAAATTTTCTTTCTTCCTTTCTTTCTTTTTTTTCCACCGTTTTCTCCGCATTTTAAAGTGCAGTAGTAATAAAAAGGCTGTTTAAATTGTTTTGTCTTTTTACGCATGTTAAAGTAGTTTTCTGTACTTTTTTATTTGCAACACACACACGCGTATATATATGTATTAATAATATTTATCATCCCTGGTCCTTTAAAGATAATTAGTAGTGTTCACATAGAAGTAATTATATACCGGTATGTAACTAAAATTATACTTTTACATTTTAAAAATACTTTAGAATTACATAATTACATTATCAGATAATCATACATAAAATAAATAAATAAAACTCATTAAAATTAACTAATTTCATGTTCAAAATAATTCACTTTTCTAAATAATTTATATATATATATATATATATATATTATCATGTATATTAATAAATAGGATCGTCGTTTCATAAAAGAAGTTTGGACAGCACTATTAGATTTATACAATAAAGGGAATTAAACTGTCAACTTCAAATACTTTAAAGTTTTGAGATTTTTCTCCCAGTTAACTCCAGTTATTTCCCTCTACTGAACTCAAATATAATTTTTTAATATTTTTTTCTGTGTGGTCATTGGAGCAAATGATCTTTGGAACAACAAGATTAGTCCAACAAAAAAAAAAAAAAAAAAAAAAAAAAAAAAAAGAAAGGAAGAAAGAGAAAGAAAAAAGAAAAGAAATATTTTGTTGATTTTGTTTCAAAATCTGACTCATTTTTATTTATTTCTTTTTAGTATTTCTTTTTTAAAACCACAACATGTTTTATGTAATATTTAATTTACGATGCTTTTGTGAATCTACAATTTTATAATCCAAAGCATAGTATTTTAACATATGGTTGGTTGATATTTTTGGTTGCAGAGGAAATAACTTTTTAAGTGATTGATATGTTCCGCAGATTCCACCAAATTCCAGAAACCATATTTGCATCTTAACATAATAATAATAAATAAAGAATAAATTCAAATATTGAAGGAAGTTTATATTCTGTCAGAGGGCCATGTGTTTACAATCTCCGTAGAAAGACAATCTGCCAAAAGAAGTCATTGCGCAATGTGTAGACTTTCTCTTACTCAGTGCAAAATCTTACTTTGCAAATTTTGGTTTGTATTTGTTACTAAAAAGGACCCCAAAAAATGGAAACTAAAAAATTGTAAATAAGTTGATAAGTTCACAAATTTTATCCATTTATTATTAACTATGCATTCAAAGATAAGCCTCATGGCTATTATATGTGACCTCCATTCTTAAAAAATAAAAATCTATAATTAAGTACTTTTGAATTTATAAATTAGGGGAAAAAATATTTGCTTAGTGAGCAGAAAAAATCTGTATCAGCTGCGTGGTTGGTTAAAAAGAAAAAAAAATCAGGAGATAAACAAGCTGAAAAAATTTAAATCACATATAAGTTACAATTTTTCTCATTGTTTACTATTTCAATTTGATAATTGTTTACAATGTTTGGCATGGTATAATAGGTCTTTAAATTAATACCAAGGCCATTATAAAAATAGAAATACCTGAAAATAAAAAGGAAAAAATTGTATGTTTAATTGCATATTGCATATAAATAGGCATCATTTTGTATATTTTTTTTTTTTTTACTTTTCCAGACTTGTGAAAACATTTTAACGGAACGTGCTGCCAGTGAATGTTTTAAAATGTTGTCTGATATGTTAGGCTATAGCATATTTAGAGCTAGATTTGAACATTACAATCCACGGTTAGTCTATTTTTCTTTTCAATTTTTAATCTTAATATTTACTTATTAAGTGGAATTTCAGCAGTCCTTATAGTAGCTTGTTGGCGCAGTTGGTTAGAGCGCCAAGTTTCTAATGAGATGGTGATGAGTTCCATCCCCGAAGGATCAATGTGTTAAATTTTGCAGATAATTAATAGAAAATGTGTCAATTGATAAAAGGAAATTGTTCATTGTCTACACAGTGTCCTAAGGAATTTTGATAGTTTTTTTAAAGAAGCTTTTTTTTTTTTTTTTTTCTTTTTTAGTTACTAAACGCACAAAATAAAGATTTCAGTGAAAATAAAAATAAATAAATAAGTAAGTAAAAATAACACTGAAAGTTTTTATTATTGTGGAGCCCTAAAAAGACTAAAATAAAAATTTGTTCTTGCAGAGACATACTATAAAATCATAAAAGTTTCAAGTTCAAGAAAATTTTAAAGAAAAATATAGATATTTCACTTTTGCAAAACATGAAAAATTTTAAATATTCCAAATATATTAAAAAGCATTCGAGAACAATATTACTTTTTTATAAGTATTTTGTAGATTTTTCTAGAATGTTCTATGATTTTTCTTGACAGTTCTTAGACTTTTGGTTAGAGCGTCATGCTGATAACGCGATGGTCCCGGATTCGGTCCTCGAAAGACGATATAGTACTTTTTTTGCAGATAAATAATCGAAAAAAAATGTCAATTGATAAAAGAAAATCTTCCGTTGTCTACAAAATATACTAAGAAATTTTAATTAGTTTTTTTTTAAGAAGATTTTTCCTTTTTAATAACTAAAAATCACAAAATAAAATTTAAGTAAAAAATCATTTTTTAAAGTTAGAAGCTTTTTATTATGAAGTCCTAAAAAGCATAAAATAAAATTTATTCTGGCAAAGACATGCTACAAAGAAATGAATGTTTCAGCACTAAGAAAATTTTAGAGAAAAATATAGGTACTTTCCCTTTGCAAGAGAGGAAAATTTTTTAATGTTCAAAATATTTTGAAAAGCTTTCGATACATTTGAAATTTCTGGCCTAACAAATGATTATAGAAAAGCTAATAACTAAGAATATTGGTCTCGAAAGCGTTTTAAAATATTTTGAACATTAAAAAATGTTCATCTCTTGCAAAAGGAAAATACCTATATTTCTCTCTAAAATTTTCTTAGTGTTGAAACTTTCATTTCTTTGTAGCATATCTTTGCCAGATTAAATTTTATTTTATGCTTTTTAGGGCTTCATAATAAAAAGCTTCTAACTTTAAAAAATGATTTTTTACTTAAATTTTATTATCAAAATGAGATTTCTAACATTTTGCTTTATCTCAAAACATCATAACTCCAAAAGTTATAATTGAAACCTTGTGAAACCTCGGCAAAATACTCTAGAGGAGTTGTTTTAAGGATTGAACAACGACAATGAATCTAGCAAAATTATTTATTTATTTATTTATTTATTATTATTTATTATTATTATTATTTATTTATTTATTTATTATTGTAAATAGATGTTATGAACTGTTATGTATTTTCATGATTTTTTCAGCATGTAAAATGTTATATTCTATAAAATATTAAATAAGATGGTTATAGTTTTGAGAACAGTTCACTCCCTTAAGGACCTTTCAATAATCGAAATAAAATTTACAGCATAAAAATATCTTTATTTAAATTTGACGTATGATGTTTTGAAAAAGTACTTCTTTTTTCCTTTTTTTGCAACTTTTATGTATATTTTGAGTCTAAATATCAAAATATTTTAAAATTTGCATTTTTTTCATGTTATTCATTCTTTTTTACTATATTCTATTATGTAATGCTTATAAACAGGGGATTGTTCAATTATTAAGAAAAATCACCTCCGACAGTAGGCAGGAGCCTTAAACAATAGAACTAAATATTTTTAAAAACAATTTTACATGACATTCATCCCAGTGTGTTGACAACTATTTAACCTTTTATTGAATATTGTAGCTAAATTCATAAAATATTACAGGCTGTTATTAAAAATTCTAAAATATATGATATGAAATTATTTAGATAATTTCCTTCTTTATTACATTGGAAAAATTTTTGACTAATACTACACATCCTTGTATATTGTCTATATTTATATATCCACCAAGCTGTGTACTTAAACTTACCACAAAAGACAAAAAAAAAAAAAATGTTACAACAAATGCGCTTTTAGTCCCTTCCAACACTTATATTAGATTTTTTTTCCTTATCCTTAGAACCCTGTAAACGGAGGATGTTTCTCGATTTCATTTTGTTTAGTGCAGTGTAAAAAATAGTACCTAAAAGAAATTTTGCTAATGGACGCATCGTATTTTAATTCTCTTGTAACTCCTTGTAGATGAATAATTTTTCGAATTTCAATAAAAATTTTCATAGAATCTATATGATACAAATTTAGGATATTAAGTTTGACTTTTGAGTTATATTTTCTTTTAAATTATCCTGATAATAGTCACGTACATAGACACACGTAGACAGATAAATACACATATATACAAATATGCAGACATACATACAAAGACAGAGAGACACACGTACAAAGGAACAGACAAATGCGCGGGTTAATCGCTGGAAATCCTATTTTAAAATTCCACATGCTTAGATATTGCTAAAACCCAATTTCTAAAATTCGACTCCAAAGCAATACTTCCTCTGCCAGTGGGTAAAAGAAAATAATATAATATTAATTTTCTATTAATATATCAATGATTATACGGCTAAGAAATATTTTCCGACATTCTATTTACACTCTTCTTTCAGGTATTCCTATATCTGCCTATTTGTATTTATACGTGCTTAAATGAATTTAATAGAACTACTAGTTGGCCTGTGCCCACCAAGCGCACGGTAAAAATAAAATTAAATCGTGTAAGAAAATTGTATTAATTGAAATTAATATTGGAATAAAGAAAGAAAAACAGAGCTTCTCAGCTACCTTAGATGAAAATCACAATCCTAAAATCGCCAAATAAGGCGCTTGTTTAAAGATACTGCAAACATGGACTCATATTCAGCAATTTTTCGCAGAATTTTTACAGAGCCTCAGAATCTGATATGACTAGAAAATATTAACCTTCAATAATTCTTATCCCTGGATGTTTTTTCCAGTTCTTTGTATTATATTTCTATCAGGTGTTGTGTGTCCTCTTCTCGTCGAAAATTTTCAAGTAGACCCCGAGTCAAGCAAACAAGTCTGATCTATATGTCGATGTCGAATATTATTCAAGTAATTTTTTCCAGGAAATCGGCGATTTGCACTTGAAAGTGTTTCTTACATAGACTGACTAAAAATTAGAGATACAACTGAGAAGATTCCGACCATTTTTCAAAAGAAATTGTTGCTTTAAAAATCTTTAAACTAGGATGGTTAGTTGTATTACGTACAACGTTAAACATTATTTTCGAACCAAAATAAAGAACATCATCAAATGCACATTCATTTCTTGTAAAATCTCTAAAATATTTGATCCAATCTCCAGAGTTTTACGTGAAGTTTTCTTCAGATTTTAGATAGTATAATCATTTTAAACGGGAACAAACATAAAATAATTTTTAACGAGATCGCCAAATATGTTGTAAAACTATTATTTACTGTATTTAAATGCATTCGATAGTACAAAATTGGATTTATGAAGCCGTGAGTTAATGAGATATTTTAGAAATGCTTTTACAGTGTCCTATAAACGGCTACATTTTTCCACAGTAACACATTTTAAGTAAATTAAATAAATTTGTTTGCATCGAAGACTTCCCACGAAGTTTTCATAACTAGATCAAATATTTAATCGTAAATATATTTGTGCAATTTGGGAGCTTTGTAATGGGATTTCTATGCAAACCTTCAAATTACCGTAGTTTAAAAGAGAGTAGAAAATTATTAAAACGAGAGTAAATTGTAGAACTCGTATAAGTTTTCGACTTTCTGTTTTCCATGGATTTAGTTTTGAGATGAATTTACTGCATTTGATCATTTTTATAAAATGACCATCAGTCTCTCTCTATGTGTGTGAGCCTTTATCTTTGTATGACAAACATTTTGTGGCAAATCTAGATCATGAGTAATATACATAATTTTAATTGGTGTCTATCAATTTTTGGTTTGTACCACTCAACCAGTTGTACTTTCTTTCCGTTTCACAGAAATTTCAATTTGATAGTATAGGCTAAAATTTTGTATAAATGTAAGCGATTACAACCTTTTTTTTTTTTTTTTTTTTTTTAATATATATAAAATTTTTTATATGCAGTTTTGTACATTCCTTCCTCTTAAGAATGTTAATTCTCTATATGAGCATTTGTCAAAATAACTCGTCAATACTTTTAAAACGAATCTTTCAACTATGTATATGGAAAAATTTGAAACATTGTTAGAATTTTATTTATTTATTTTTTTCATCAAAATAAAATAAATTGATGTAAATTTGGTAAATGTGTGTAAGAAAACAGTTTTGTTTCGACACCAATATATTAGAGTTTTTTTTTTTTTTTTCAGTTTTCTCTCCTACTTTCCTTACTCCATCAATTTAAAATTAAATGTTAATAATTTGTTAACTGTTTATACTAGCTGAAAATGTCTTACTTTAGAAAAAAATAAAAATTGTCTTCTAAGATATTCTAATTCTTTCAAAGTGAAGTACTAATTTGTTACATTAAAATCCCGTTTTATAAACAGCAAAATGAAAACCTTTTGAATAATAATGGTTACGCATAAAAATCTCACATTAGCATAAAATAATCTGATATAAACATAATATTGAAATACAGCAGACTTGCATTTTCTGATTTGAATAATCCTTTGAGCTTAATTTACCACGTAAGCTAGATTTATACTAAGTCAACTAAAGGATATTTATTTCAAACGAGTCTTTGCGCTTAAAAGCCTGCGGCAATATGAACAAAATTTTAAAATTTTCTAACTTAATACCAAGTGTTTTGATTTAAAGTTCTTAAAATTTTATAAAATCAAGATTAACTTTCAAGTAGTACGTGAGAAAATATGTGGCGTTATTTAATGTTCTAAAGTATAGAAGTAAATGTTAGAAAATAAATTATTTATTACGTGACTTTTTTTTTTTTTTTTTGCAATAGATTTTGAGAAATGATTAACCAAAATATTAATTGTGTAATTTTAATTCCTTAAATTTTAATTTCCTAAAATATTAATTCGTTCAATTTTAAAAATTCAACACCTTAAAATCAGTTCTCTTCATAAAATATATTATTAGCTTATTTTATATTCAATAGAAGAACGTACTGAATTAGTAAAAGTTTTGAAATAGGTTGAAAGCTAGATATATTGTGTAACTTTTCTCAAAGTTCATTTGAATAGAGTAAAATTTAAGAAAATTTTCGGCAAAAGAACGAGCTAAATTTTAGGCATTTTTCCAGAGTTGAAATTTCATAAGGGGTTTTTCACATGCTGCGTAATCAATTTCAAGATCCAATTATTTCAACCTCTTTGCAAAAGATCTATTTTGTGAAAATTTTCTTATGATCTTACAAATCTTAGTAAATAAGCAAAATTATGTTAGAGTTACAACCTTATAAGGGGTTTTTCACAAAAAAGTACTTTTGGAGCGTGATTGAATAATTGGATCTTCAAATTAATTGCCCGGCATGTGGAAAACCCCTTATGAAATTTCAGCTTTGGAAGAATACCTAAAATCTAGCTCGTTCTTTCGCTGACAATTCGCTTAATTTTTATTTTATTCAAATGAATTTTTAATAAAAGTGGTCATGTATATCTAGATTTCAACTTATGTAGTAAATTTTTTTCTGTCTTTCGCGCATGGGCAGTGAAATATTTTTTTCATAAAAATGCTTATTTTTCATGAGGTTTGTAACATATTTCTATTCCGTTTGCAGTATATTGTTTCAAAAGTGTTTTTTTTTTTTTTTTTTTTTTTTTTTTTAAATCTAAAAGTAGAAATAATTTTCGTTTAAAACTCTGTGTATTATAAATGAAAAACATGCTGATTTATTTTTATTTATTTATTTTTATTTATTTATTTTTTTTTAGTTTAAAAATAAATACTTATATTTCCGTTATTTAACATGCTATCGTGACACACATTTATCCACACATTATATTTAGTCTATAATTACATATCCTAAAGTTACAGATCATTTCACTCATTTAACGATACAGGGTAATCACAAAATTTATTGATTTTGCTCAATTTGTTAACGACCCCCTAAATATTTTTTTTAAACCAATCTTCACTGAAAAACATGAGGAAAACTCAGTTTTTTAAATATCCAATGTCTGAAAACATTTCAACGAAAGATAAGAGTTTAAACTGAAAAAACTGATCGTTTGCAAATCTTGCTGAACTTTTGATATAGTTTTTTGACTTATAATCGAATAATTTAATCAAGATTTACAGTAATTAATTATCAATAAACTCAAAATTATGAAATTTTTATATGTGAAGCAAAGTTTGTATCATGACTGACGTTGTTATGGTGTTATAAGTTGAGCCAATCAGCAATTTTCTTTCTCAGTAAAACATTCATATTAAAATAAGAATTTGCTGTCATGTTTTATGAATTATTAGTTGATTTAATGTAAGAAGAATACATTTTTTTTTTTTTTTACTTTACAATGTAGCACTTTAATCTAAATAGTAATTCAAAAATGCTTGATTTTTACTTGAAATATAGAAGAAATGTGCATTTTAATTTATTATTTTCCTGAATTTTTAAGAGAAGAAAATATTGAAAACGTAAAAATTTTCGTCTTCCGGTTTTCAACGTATTTGCACGTGTTGATTTGGCCTGAACATAATTTGATCATTTTTAGACATGCCTGTCTAACTGTGTCTCTGGTTGCGACAAAAAAAAAAAAAAAAAAAAAAAATTGTCAATTCTAAATCAAAACTAATACATAAAATTTGATGAAAAATTATTTAGTTTCATGATGAAATATATCGGTGTCTATCAATCGCTCATATTGGTGCACTGTCGACTCGTTTTTTCACAGTTTTTTATATGACAGTACAAGAAAAAATTTCGAATAATTAGACAGAATTAAGATTATTTTTTATCAATCATTGTGGAATTGAAAAATTTTATTTACAGTAGAAACAAGGGTAAAATGTCTGTACATGGAAAAGTACATATACAAGTTTTGTATATGACACTCTACCTCACCCCCCCCCCCCCCTCTCCTTTTGGGATTGTAAATTTTCGATGTCAGTTATAACAAAAAAGTACTTGATATCTGTAAAAGAAACGGTTGAGCAGTGTACTTGACATAATTTTTACCTGTGATCATTTGAAGGTTCTTTTCTTAAAAAAAGAAAAGAAAAAAAATAAGAATAAAAAAAAATCTGAAAAATTATATTTTTAACGATGGCACTACATCTGACATTTTTTTTTTTTTTAGATACTGGGTGAAGATTTTTAGGAATGTTATACACGTTTCAGATAATAATCGTTTGCGTTTAACTTGGAAAATAACTTCGTTGTATAATATTTTTTAAGTAATTTGCACTGGATGAAATTGTATAAGAAATTATAAAAGAAAGTTTTGTGAATGTCGAGCATACTAGTTAAAAAAAAAAAAATACACATTCAAACAGCATATAAAATGGGATATTTATTTACGTTAAAAATAGATAAAATCACAATTTAAAAAAACATTAAACAGAAAACAGACGTTTCGGCTGTAAACCAGCCCCCATCAGACGCACAACAGATAAAATCCAGTAATAAATTATCAAAATAAAACAAGATATTCTGAAAGAACCACTTTAGCCTCGTTCAAGGATTGTTAAAAAAAAAAAAAAAAAAAAAAAAACCTGTCACTTGAACGAGGCTTAAGCGGTTCCTCTGGAGTATCTTGTTTTATTACTCATGATTTTAATTGTTGTGCATGTGCACGTGATATATTGACATTGATGAGATGTGATTTATAGCTGGAACATTTGTCTTGCGTTCAATATTTTTAAAATTATATTTATATATATTAATTTTTTTTTCCCGGCCAATGCTTGTGGCACATGCACCGCACCATTTGAAAAATATATATATATATATATATATATATATATATATATATATATATATATATATATATATATATATATATATATATGTTGTCGTAAATAAATATATTTTTAAAATGACGTTTAATTTTTTTTAACAGTGAGTTGTAATAATAATGTTATATTAAATTAATAGGCAAGAAAAAAAAATTCAAACATAACTAAGAAATGTATACGAAAGCAATCTAAAAACATTTTGTTCAGTAGAATAATTATCAGCCGAATTATTCGTAACTTTTACTCATGTGTTTATTGATGTACGTATTTCTTATGTGTTTAGTATGTACGAATATTCGAAATAATATCAAAGACTGTTCTCATAACAATAATTTACAGTGTTTTTAGTACCTAATGAAAAGGAAACAAATAAACTCTTTTGAAACATTTGAATTTAAATTTTCCCATGCTATCTAATCATGATTTTACTGGGGCGACGTTTTTAAGACTAATGAAAGTGACTTGGGGTGTGACGATAAAGTATTTCACTAAGTACTTTTCAATTGACAATCTTCACTCTTTTCTCTGCTTCAGAAGAAACTAACAGAACATCATTGTTAACTCTCGAAAGCGCACAACTTCTCAACCCCTAGGAATATAATTCCCGATATGATCAATTAGATGTTAAACTCGATGCCATCCTTTTTCAAAACTTAGATTGTCATCTATTCCCTAGACCTTTTCTAAAGGTTGTAACAGGTAAGTGAACAACTTGACTACACCCTCATTAGCGCTTTAAGGTCTAAAGGGGTTTGACGTCATCTGTCATTAGTTGCCATGGCAACGCCTTATTGAGAGGTGACTTGAAAGGTAAGAAGAGTGCATAATTTTGTATGCGACGTTTTGTTCTCTCATGAAACATGTGGTAAGATTTAGGAGGCATAAATACTTTGTTTGTAAAAGTTAAGCTGAAGCGCGGAAGTTACTAAGCTGCTGCCAGTAAAAGTTAAAAGCAAATATAAATGCATATATATTTTTTTTGCTTATGAAACTACGAAAATAATATTACGTTATTTCTAGGTGAGAAAATTTATTAATAAATTGACGTTTATCTATTTATATAAAACACCTTTTAAGTTGAAACTGTTCACTATTAAAACTAGAATCTTATTTGTAGTTATTCATAAACATGTTTATAATATCATAATAACACATATATAAATATATATATTGTGATCATTCCTCGTATATTTTCTTTTTATTTAAAAACAATAATACATATAACAATTTTGTATGAATGAAAATAATAAAATTAATAAGTAGTAAAATTAACAATAAAAAAAAAGGCTGGATTAAAAAGTCGATTTAAATCTATTATAAGGAAACCAATATTTTAAACTTCTATAGAAAGTAATAATGCTGGAGAAAAGTAGCTTGATGTCATTTTAAAGGTCGTTTGTGTAAAAATATATGTAAATAAAAATAATAATAAAAATAGATAAACCATGTGACGAAAATAATAATAATAATAATTAAATTAAAATTAATAAAAAGTTACTTTTATGAAGTAAAAGTTAAATTTTGTAATAGAGAAAAAAAAAATCAGTATACGTAAAATTAAAAAAAAAAAAAAAAAAAAATGTCTTTACATAAAAGCGAAATTTAAAATATTACATTTTGCGATATAAAATTTGTAAAATATAGCATATTAGGTCACAATGGTTCCAGTATACTGTATATGTTCCAGTATATTTAGAACAAAAAATACCTTTGCTACTGCGTATACGTAAAATTTTTAAGATTATTTTTTGTGTATAGGTATACTGCAATATCGACATCATAGCTACGCAGGATAATGTGCATAGAAACATGTACATCGTACATTTTATCAATGCATACGCATGTTTGTATCCAAAATATTATTCAATTTAGTGAATTTGTAGATGGCATGTATTCCAGTACGCAATAATAATGCAACATTTAAAATAATAAGTATTCATTTAAAACGTCCTTCACAATCATAAACTACCTTCATTCATGCAGAAATATTAAATGCGGTATACACGCATTTTGAGACTTAAGTAATCCTTCTGACTTAATAAAGATAGAAGCTTGATTTATGCTAAGTCAACTTTTGTCTATGTATTTAAAATTAGTTTCCGAGTTTGAAAGCCTAGAGCAAACTATGAAGAGCTGAAAAAGTTTCTTATTTAAATCACCCAGTCATATGATTTACTCATAAAATTATTTAAATTGAGTATTGTTAAGCATTACCTTAAAGTTCAGGTGCGAAATATCTAATACAAAATGTCTACATTTTTACTTTCACTTACCTTATGTGGTAGAGAAAGTATTGCTGTTTGGTTGAATTTCCGAAATTGAGTTTTTGTTAAATTTACAAGTTTTAAAGACCCTTGAACGCGAAAAATATATTTTCTGCGATTGATTTGTGTGTCCGTGTGTCTGATATCAGTATATTTCAAGAACAGATAGCAGCAGGATGTCCAAACTGATTATTCTAAATCTGTGTCATATAAGGATGCTACACTAATTTTTTCGTTGAGATCCAGAAAATGGTTCGTGTACAGGGATATCCAAGAAAAGTCAAATGCATTGCGTCTATGGGCGAAATTTCTGGTAGGTGTGGTTTAACATTTAAAGATTGCATTAAACGAAATAAAATGAACATAAATTCTTTATATGCATAAAATCATGTTTTGCGTAGACTATGGAATGAAAATCATTGATCATCAATTTACAGGGACACGCAACCTTTTTTATATGTAGGAGTTATTCTTTGAAACTGCTGAAAATTCATTTAATGTTGTGTTTTGTGTTTTTCATATGAGACTAAATTTAAGTACATAATATGTTGCGAATATAATTTATAAACATTACTCAGGGCTTCTCAATATTAAACGAAAGCATTCTTTTATATTCAATGCAATTGATGATAGTGCTTTATTGCATTTTATTATATCAACAAAAATTTGCTCAGGAGTAAAAATTAATTTCTCATACCCACACTCCACATAATGTAATTTTTGAAGTTCAATTTTCTGCATTGACATTTACTGTGATATCGAGTGTAGGGGGGCCCTGAATACGAAGTCCAGTTTTTAGCGGTTTGTTTGTAAATTTTTTGATGTCTAGATGTGACTTCTAAGCCACCACAAAAAGAAGTCAAGTGTGTTTAAATCTGGTGGCATGAAGACCACACAGCTCAAATATGCCTAATCTATCGTATGGGATATGTGGCATTCATGACGTATCGTAATGCGATGGAAAAGAGCCTTTGGTGCCCATCATGTATAAACTACATGTGTGTTTGTGTAGTGCCCTAACAATTTGTAGTAAACCAGAAAGCACTTGCTTCAGGAAGATTCCGTACTGTATGCTTGTCGAACGATCTGACATCAGGTAATGTCAAACGAGTCGATTAAGGTGATACCTGCACACATATTAACCATAATCTCTCATAATAGTTACAATGTGCAGTTAAGTAAGAATTGTTTTCAGCCCAAACGTGATAATTGCGAGTGTTGAAATTCTTTCTCTGGTAAACGAGACTTCATCCGCATATATCTCTACGGCATGAAAATGCGAATTATTCGTTCTCCTCTGGAGTATCCACTAGGGTGGAACGAAAAAAATCAACTTTTGATTTTTATTTTGTAATAGCGCGGGAAAGTTGTCTTTTGGTGTAGATAACACAAATTAAAAATATGAAAAATATTGGAGTACATCTTGAGGTGCCGCAAAGATGTTAAAGTTTCATAAAATTGAAATTTTCGGGATATTTTAAAGTTTTTTTAGGAAAAAATCAGCTTTTGATTTTTAATTTGTAATAGCGCGGAAAAGTTGCCTTTTGATGTAGACATGTTAAATTAAAAATGTGAAAATTATTGGAGTACACCTTGAGGTGCCGCAAGGTCGTTAAAGTTTCATAAAAACACAGTTTTTGGAACTTTTTTGAAGATTTTTGGGTGTTTCGATTATAAAATAAAAAGTTCCAAATAGGCGTTATAATATGAATAGAAAGATAAAGACAGTTTTACTATTTCATTGACACCCAATCCAGAAGATTGAGTCATCACCGTAACAGATGTTGTGTGGGGCGGGTGGCGGGAGGCGGAGATTTATCTGCGTGCGGTGTCAAGCTCAAAGCACGTGTCAGGTCAGTAACTTTGCGGAGTTCAGTTGCGTTGACGTCTCCGCTCCGTCTATTGCGTAACAGATTAACGTAATATTTTGTTAGTTTGCGTGCTACTTTATTGTTGTGTGTAAAAATGGCTCAGTCTAAATTAGTGAAGAAAAGACAAATATCAGAATGTCCTATTTTTGGAAATTTAGTGATTTGCTTGAAATGGAACTGCCCACTTATGAATCTGTTATGTAGTTCTACTGTTTTATTAGATGTAACCTCAAAATTGCTTCAGAGAAGGATCCTAGTGTACTAGTGTATCAGTGAAATATGTGTCAGTGATATATGTTTCCAAAATGGAAAAAAATGGTCAAAAGCTTCTATCCCCGTTGCTTCTAGCAAGACAATTTTACAAATGATAAAAGCATATCATACTAAATACAGGAATTTATTAGGTCTAAAAGCAGAAAAATGTCAGAAATGTTTGTCTGTAACCTCGTAAAATACAGAAAATATGTTGATCGTCTATTTGATATTGCTGCCTGTTAGTGTGTTATGGAACAAGAGTTTCTAAACGATCAACTTTCTAACAGGAAAATGGATTTAGGTAATATTGATATAGCTACCACAAGCGCTTTGAAGAAAAAAGCAGGAAGAAAAAGTAAAAAACTAAAGAGAATATTTAAGTTTAACCAAGAAAGGACAAAAAATACTAGTGTATCAGAAACGGTTACTGGCGACAATGACAGTGCTGATGGGCAGCAGTGATCTCTACCAAAAGAGGCAAACCAACCAAGTCCTTCAAATATACAAGAAGAAATACATCTACCAGGCCTTTCATAACTGGAAGAAGTGAAAAACACTCAAATGTGCATTAAATTGACATCTGTAGCTTGCATTGCTGATCGAATCGGAATATCAGATAAAGCTGCTGAAACTATAGCTACTGTTGCTTTACAGGGCAGGGGTGTAATCACAGAAGACACACTCAGCGCTGTCATTGTCACCAGTAACCGTTTCTGATACACCAGTATTTTTGGTCCGTTCTTGGTTAAACCTAACTATTCTCTGTAGCTTTTTACTTTTCCTTGCTGCTTTCTTCCACCTTTTCTATATTTTGCGAGGTTACAGACAAACTTTTCTGACCTTTTTATGCTTTTATAACTTAATAAATTCCTGTATTTAGTATGATATGCTTTTATCATTTGTAAAATTCTTTTGCTAGAAGTAACGGGGATAGAAGCTTTTGACCATATTTTTTCTATTTCGGAAACTAAACTGTCACATATTTCACTGATACACTAGTACACTAGGATCCTTCTCTGAAGCAATTTTGAGGTTACATCTAATAAAACAGCAGAACTGCATAACAGATTCATAAGTGGGCAGTTCCACTTCAAGCAAAACACTAAATTTCCAAAAATAGGACATTCTGATATTTGTTTTGTCTTCACTAATTTAGACTGAGCCATTTTTACACACAACAATAAAGTAGCACGCAAACTAACAAAATATTACGTTAATCTGTTACGCAATAGACGGAGCGGAGACGTCAACTCAACTGAACTCCGCAAAGCTACTGACCTGACACGTGCTTTGAGCTTGACACCTTACGCAGATAAATCTCCGCCTCCCGCCACCCGCCCCACACAACATCTGTTACGGTGATGACTCAATCTTCTGGATTGGGTGTCAATGAAATAGTAAAACTGTCTTTATCTTTCTATTCATATTATAACGCCTATTTGGAACTTTTTATTTTATAATCGAAACACCCAAAAATCTTCAAAAAAGTTCCAAAAACTGTGTTTTTATGAAACTTTAACGACCTTGCGGCACCTCAAGGTGTACTCCAATAATTTTCACATTTTTAATTTAACATGTCTACATCAAAAGGCAACTTTTCCGCGCAATTACAAATTAAAAATCAAAAGCTGATTTTTTCCTAAAAAAACTTTAAAATATCCCGAAAATTTCAATTTTATGAAACTTTAACATCTTTGCGGCACCTCAAGATGTACTCCAATATTTTTCATATTTTTAATTTGTGTTATCTACACCAAAAGACAACTTTTCCGCGCTATTACAAAATAAAAATCGAAAGTTGATTTTTTTCGTTCCACCCTAGTATCCACCTTTAGAAATCTGTATTAATTTGGCAGTCATCAACTTTTAAGCATTGAATCCTTTGCATGTGGAAGGGTTACAAGGCATTCTAACGTACAATATGCCACACTGTGCTGCACCATATACAAATGTCAGCTGCTACCACTTGATTACTTCAGGAAAACCACTATAAATCTTTTCAAGACAATCTCTTCCATTTCCGGCTTACGCGTATCTCACGGGCATCCCAAACCTATATTTCAGATAGCAAAAAAACTAATTTTCTGCAACCTTCTAACAATATGGTCGAATGTAGGATGGCTTGTAAGCCAACACTTTGAAAATATCGCGTAGTTCTATATCCGAATTTCGTATCTAATTCCATTTGTTTAATGAGGCATTACGTGTATATATGCCAACTTATCGTATGTACAATCTATCTCAAATTTTACGAAGTCGATACGCAGGATATTAACTCTGTATTGATCCAGAATTTAGGTTGTGCCCCCTTTCACGAACTGTGTTAGCACTGATTGGTTTCCTAAACCTTTATAGGCCAATCACTTGCAACCGCCAATGTCGCTTCCTCTCACTGGAAATTTGCATAAGCTCAATACATAACAATAGTGTTCTAAAGAAATGCTATTTCTTCGACATGAGAAAAATAATACCAGATGTAGTGATTTGTGTTATCTGGTCTGAATATAATCTGCTCTGCTAATAGGAATGAAATGCGACCCTAGGTTTTATAATAAATATTATTCGTGTTCGTAATTGCTGTCAGCGGTCTAATTTGGTAAAAGCACTTTTGTAATACTATGAACCTTTAAATTAAAAAAGTACTTAAATTTTTGTATTTTTTTTTTTTTCAACAAAATTTGATATTTTTGATATTCTTTGCTTACATAAAATTAACCTATCCATATAACATTCATTTTATTAATTTTCCTGAAAAGAGATATTTGTACTTAGATGTTATATATATTTTTCTTGCTAAATTGTATTGCATTTTAAATTTCAACACCTAAATAATTAAGAACAAGTGTCAATTTACATAGTAAACGTAATTTTACATCGTTAAAATATATAAAAGTTTCGTCTAATAGTATGAAAGGTACTATCAGTGTTTACGGGTATACATAACTATAAAGTGTCTTAAAATATTATAAAATCACTAAATCAGATCAGATTAAATTTTATTAATTAAAATATTTATAAACACACTTTAAAATTACAAACGCTTCGAAACTTAAAAGAACCTTTATCAGGGTAACATTATGTCAGGATAACTGAGACAATAACAACATATATTATATAAGAACTTAATAATCGCCAATTAGCGTACTAAAACTAATAACACACTTCTGACCTGCATATGAGAACCAACTATCTAAAAATTTGAGTATATTATAATACATTATGTCAGACCAGAGGATAATGGCGTGATTTAAATCTAGAACGTGGTCGGTAATAATGTTATGTTAAAATAAATTAAAACAATTATTGCAATTATCACATGATCCTTTATGTTGGAGCCAGTATGTTCATTTTTTATTTACCAGTAGTTCTGAAATGATACGCACTGACGTGGGATCTCCCTTGAATATACTTTAATTAATAAAGTAGGTATCTCTATTAATTTAGTGTTTATACTATAAACATTATTATGGAATTACGAAAGCTTCTTTCGTAAAGGGATTTTTAAAGAAAAGTCAAATTTTGTTTCATATTTATTAAAGAAATAGTGGACAGATTATTTATATAAAGCCTTTGTTTTCTCTATGAGAATCTTTAATGCAATTTTAAGTTTCTGACACATCTAACAAGGAAACATTCAAAAGGTGTCATCTTTAAAAAGTATTGAAAAAATATATGTGATTCTACTCTTCATAAAACACCAGAAAATGAAAAAATTATCGGCTGAAATTAATTACAGCGACCACAAAAAATGATCAAAATTAAGCATATTTGGCGATTTCATACTGCTAGGCGATTGATTTTGAGTACTTGGCGGAAAAGCAAAACACGGTTCTGTTCGTACACGGCAATCTCGGTGCTAGCAGACGTATAGCCTAACAGCGCTAAATCGCCAAATATGCTTAATTTTGATAATTTTTTGTGGTCGCTGTAATTAATTTCAGCCGATAAATTTTTCATTTTCTGGTGTTTTAGGAAGAGTAGAATCACATATATTTTTTACAATACTTTTTGAAGATGACACCTTTTGAATGTTTCCTTGTAAGTAATATGAAGCGATATTTATTATAAATCTGGTTAAAAGTCCCATTCAAGATTGTAGACTCTTATTGTACTTGGTGTAGAAAATAATATTACTGGACTGAATGAAACTTTTACATGGACTGCCGTACAACATTAATTACTATAATAGACTTTTATTTTTATTTTTATTTTTGTTTTTTTAAATATAGATAGTGACTGGGATAAAAATTTTATTGTTATTTTTGTTTCATTAACCTAATAATTGAGATTACACAGTAGAAATCCGTAGACTTTTTATGGCAGCTCATATACACGTCTAGACACCCCAAATAAGGCAAGAAATTGTACCAAACCCGCAAACCAAATAAAACAAATCAAAAAATAAATACATAAATACATAAAATGAAATTTTAAACACAAAAATTAAACCTTTCTTTTAAAACATAATACTTTACACAGAAAGCTCAACTAAGTCCAGTTTAGAATCTAAATACTATGTTTGTATAAAGGCACATTATCTTTAAAATAATAAAACAAACAACGGAATAAAAAATAGATTTAGAATTTTTTTAATATCGCAGATAATATATAAGACAAACTAGGTACAAATATATATATATATATATATATATATATGTGTGTGATTAAATTTTTGAAATCAAAAGAAAAAAGAAAGTGAAAAACTGAACTGAATTCAACTGCACACTAATATTTGAAGGATTATTTCTCAATAAGATTAAATTTTGTTTCAAGGATAAGAAAAAATATATTGATTGAATAATGAATGTGATAAAGACTATAATCTTATACGAAATGAGATAAAAGTCCAAAGCGTCGAGGACACAATCATCTTCTTTCAATAAATGAATTTAAAAAATATATAATAATTTAGTTAAAAAGATGTAGTAATTAAAAAAAAAAAAATCAATTTAACTCCATAAATATATAATGGATTGATATATATGTCTCTTTATTAGCATATGCATTAAATATTATTTGGAATGTAATAAAAAAACACCACAAAACTGGCGTTGTCAAAGCGTGCCGCTTTGACTGCAGCACTCGTGCTTTCTTTATTCGCCTGATGAAGGGTCGTGTGTTTTTTCGACCCGAAACAATTGTTGCGAGTTTATTGCATTTTATGGTGTTTATTTAAAGTTTGTAAGTAATATTATTTGGAATGGATTATAAAGAGTGGGAAAAAAAATACTTTTAATTGTATGTCTTTATCAATTAAAGTCAGTGAACTTCAAGGGTTGGTTTGGAATGTGTCAGAATTTATATGTACAGAAGAAAATAATAATCATAAAGAAGTATTTTTTTCTTTAACTTGGTTATAGCAACATCGTTGTGGTAATGTTTATAGTGCAGGCGTCAATTGATCTCCTTACATCCTTTGATCTCAAATCGTGTTTTTTTTTTTTTGTGTTTTTTTCCCAATACGGTTTTGTGAAAAAGAGAGTTTATGAATATAAAACAAGCACGCTTGCTGACCTTACTATAGCTATCGAAACAGAAATACAGTTGATATTAAACTAAGCTTGTCCTAATTACAGTCAATTAGGACATTACTCTCCGACATGAGGTCAAGAATTAGAGATCGCACATCGATATTGTAAATTCCGCCATGCTTTTTGAACCGCAACACTAGCTAAAATAACTTGAGAACAATAGTCTTTTATTTTCCACCCTATATATAGAAAATATTCTATTTCTTTTTATTCGACTACTTCCTTAACATTTCAGAATGAATTAAAATTCGATATTTAAACTTACTTTCATTTAACTGTTAACGAAAAAAAAACCTAATCACAAACCACTGTACTAGCGAGAAAATTAAAAATTATTTACATTATCAGAATGCAATGTCCGCTAAAATGGCCAACAGAAAACTTTCTTCTGTATCATTCTATGGCATGTACCTGTTAACATGCAGAAAAATTTAATCAACATTCTTCTTGTAAATAAGATTTTACATATATAGAGTCTGTATGACGCAATTTAAACCAAAATGTTATGAGATATAAACAAATGGAAAAAATTCAGAAGGGAAGTAACAGCAGCGCAACTTGTTATCCAATGTAAAACCAAAATTAATTCAGCATTAATTACCCAAATGGTCATTTCACATACAGTGTTTTCTGCAATTGTAAATTATATAAGCTAAGTTATAGTTTTATCGTGAACAAAGAAATTTCAGCATAGTAGCATCACCTGAAAGGTGCTGTGCACTAAAAATGGATATACTTTAATTTCTGTCAAAAAAACTAGTGCGTTTTTTTTTATATAGAGCTGCCATAAACATTTTATCACACATACAGACAAACCGACATCTTTCTAAAAAATGAGTCAAAATTAGCCCAAGACCTCTTAAAACGTATAAAATGGAAGTTGAAAATTATTACAAATCCAGTGCTTCATTCTTTTAAATGGAGAAGATAGTGACCATAGATCATATTATATATGCAAAATAAACTTAATCACTTTTCATTTATTTTTATTTATTTATTTAACTTAAGATTAAATAAGTTAATTTTTTCTTTAATTATATAATTCCACAACGCCTTTAAAAGTTCCATTTTGCCAAAAATGACTAATTTTTAAAATATGAGTTTACTTGTAACAAACAGACATCGGTATCATTTCACATTTTAGCAATCTTATAATCAACTAAATTTCACGAATTAAAGCAATTATCACTAAATATAGAAGAAATCACAGTAAATCCGATTATAAATATGAAAAAAGTTATTTATTTATTTTGACCTGAAAATTAAAAGACTCCATATTGACAGAATATACTTAAACTTTTCATTCTGTCATAAATGACTAGTTTTAAAAATATGAGTTTGTTAGTTGACTTGAAACAAAGAAAATATAACAAACACTCGTCAGGTCTTCGGCTTCATTTCACATTTCAACAATCTAATAATCAGCTAAGTTTCACGCATGAAAACAATCATGGCCAGATTAAAAGAATCCGTATTTGCATAAACTAATCTTATTCATGCAAGGAACTGGAAACAGGAGACCTGCATTTTCGGATTTACATAATCCTTTCGACTTAATTAACGACAGAAGCTAGGTTTATACTGAGACGTCAACCTGCGGATATTTATTTGAGGACCTATGCCACCTCCTGAATTTAAATGCCCAAAGCGTGGCTGTAGAATAATGATGGATTGTTCTTTGTTTATTTGGAATCTCGAAGTATTTTGGATTAGTTTTAAAAGTTTGGAAATTCTAAAAGTGTATTGTGATTGATATTTGTAAAGGAAACATTCGAGCGTTTTTGATATTTCAAGAAAGATGTGTATTTAAAATATTAATGAAGTTTTAAATTAAGTTTCTATATAAAGTACTTTGTTTAATTGGAAATGATTCTGCTTTATGAATTGTTTTTGAACGATGAATAAAACTAGAAATTAGCTTAGAAAACCTCAGGTGAAAAAAAAAAAAAAAAAACTTTATACTTTCCATAAAGTTTTTGAATATTTAAAGGTGTTTTAAAAATAATTTATTTCTGTTCAGGAAATTCCATGGCGCATTTCTTTAAACACTTTCAAATAAAGATAAATATTATAAATTCAGTTTGCCAGTTTGTTGGTCTGCCTGTTTACGTTATCAATTTTACTAATTATTTTACAGTGCTTTTAAACTGTTTCACGTTTTTGTGATTTACTATATTGAATGTTTTATACTGAAATTAATATAAATGTTCATTTAAGTATGGGAACTGTAAGAAAGTTCGCATATATTGCGGTCTACGGGAGGTCTTTCTTTAAGTTATGCTGTGTTAAACAATTAGTAATAGACGCCAAGTTTCTACTTAAGCGTCAAACCTGCACATCTATCTATCTATGAATGTATCTACACACACGCATATGTATATACACTATCTACCAATAAGTATTTGGACACTTTCGGATTTAGACGTTTTATCAAATGTGTTGAAAAGTTCTTTAGGAATCATCTTGAAACTTTGGTACTGTAAAGAACATGTTATACCTCATATATTTTAGCAAATGTTGTGTCCTGAACAGGAAAAAAGGATCAGTAAAAAATTAAACAAAAACCAATATGTTTTGGATCATACTGTAAAAAGTAATTCTTTGGTTTCAGCAGGGAATTATAAGGATATTTCTCATTATCTGCATAACATTTTTGAGGTTACCACATATATTCATGAAAATATTACAGTTAAAAAAAAAAAAAAAAAAATCCACTTTTTAAATTATAACACTTATAGTATTAGACCCAGCGCAAAGAATTTTTTAGAAAATTTGGCTTACTACATTAGACACAGCAGGCTGCAATCAGAATGCAAAAACGTTAATATCTTGCAAAATAAGAGTATGTTTACTAAACAATTATTAACTACGCATGCGCAAGCTTTTAAAAAATATATTTAATTAATTTAATAGCCAAAAGTATTGAGCAACTTATATGAAATCCAAATATCATGTAAATTTAAAGAGTGATGAAATGAACAGAATTTCAGTTCGTCTCAAAAAAAGAGGAAGATGATAGGGATATTTATCACTATTTATTTACAATCATCGAACACTGTATTACTATAGGGTATTGACTGAATCCCAATAAAAATGTGAGTAAAACCCCTTATATAGTTTAGCTTTTGTTTTGAGAGGACTGAAATGAAATTATTTATTTATTAGATCTAAGTAATGTTTTATTAAAAATATGTATTCTACGTTGGGTTAATTTTACCTTTATATGGAATTACTGCTTTAATGCGCAGTGGCATAGTTTTATACAGTGTTTTAATATAAATCTCAGAAATTTCAATGTGCCAAATGTCACAAATAATTTTTTCCAGTTCTGGCAGAGTTGTAGGCTACAAATTTCGAATCCTCTCCCTTCTCTCCCGTCTTTTTATAGACGCAACATTTTCGAGCGGATCGCGATTAGGACTATTTCCATGTCTGGTAAAGAAGAAATTCTACTATATCCTTTGTGTGATTTAACTTAAAGTGAAAAAAAATATGATTACTCGCAGAATTATAAGTTCTCATGGGAATATATAGGAAATTTTGACAATTTGAAGTGAATAAGCTTACCACAGACGTCGTGTAGTAAGGTGCATTATCATCTTCAAATGCTGTTTGCGGAAATGCCCACGATACCTCCAAAATAGTCGGTCAGGCACCACTTTTATGAAGATTGTGTTTTATTTCGAGTTAAATGATCCCTTGAGCATAAAAATTTTCCCGACTGTTTGAAAAGTTATGCAACTCCGTACCATAATGTACGGAGAATGTGTCACTCTTTTAAAAGTGCTATTTTCATTAAGTCGGTCATATTTTCGTTGTCAGATCTGCTTGTTTTCTTTAGCTCGAAATAAGTTAAACTTGACTCATCAAAGAGAACCAGTTCAGCCCAATAATTAACTAATCATTTTTTAATTTTGTTAGCCATCTTTTCCAATTTTCTTCACTAAGAACGGATATTTTTCAAATTTTCTTCATTTAAACGTGCTTTGTTTAATAGTTGCTATACTGTATTTAAAGAAATTATGCTGCTAAACAATTTTTCTGAATCTCTTTTATGTTCTAAATGTAATACAAACCGATTTTATTAGCA
This sequence comes from Salticus scenicus, assembly GCA_963930645.1. Taxonomy (NCBI): domain Eukaryota; kingdom Metazoa; phylum Arthropoda; class Arachnida; order Araneae; family Salticidae; genus Salticus; species Salticus scenicus. The sequence goes on from OZ005649.1 coordinate 302,694,201, forward strand.
ATGGCTTTTTTATTTTCGGTCATCTCGCTTGGATGAGCAACATGGCCACCTAAAACCAAATTTCCAGTTTAAGCGGCCAAAAAATTTTATATTTTGCTGAAAACCTTTTTACCAATATTTCGTTAAAATTTAATTATTTTGCCATCTCATGTATTAAAATATTTTTTTATTTTCATTAAAAAATTAATACTTTTTGTGGTGTCGTTAACTGCCTTTTTCTTACCATTTTTGAAATAAATTCTAAAATTACAATTTTCCTGACAGTTGCATTTTTTTTTTTTTTTTTTTTTTTTAACACTGGACTCAAAGCTAAAGTGTATGTGGAGCACAACATAATAAAGTCTGTTCGAAAATTTGCTTTTTAAACGATAAAATTGGCGGTTGTATAAGGCGAAAAAGAAAATATCCAAGTGCGGCTTTTTTTTTTTTTTTTTTTTTTTTTGTCGCTTAATGTAGTTCTTTTTTTTTCCTTTTATTATCTACATGTTTATTTTTTAATCTGATTTTCCTATTTCAAATGTAAAAATGAAAGAAAGAAAGAAAGAACTTTAATTATTTTAAACGGAGCATTTTCAATTATAAAGGAAAATGACCTTACTTAGTTGCTCCATTTCTTTTATAAGCTGCTTTTCGTATTGGGGCCCCAGACGTTCTCAGTCATGGCTTGAGTGGCAAGTGTCCGTTCTTCCGATGGAGCAACTAAGTAAGGTCATTTTCCTTTATAAAAGAAAGAAATGTAGAAAGAAATGTTGATGTAACCATTTACTAAAATCATGTATTCAATACCAAAAAAAAAAAAAAAAAAAAAAAAAAAAAAAAAAAAAACTCTTTTAAATTGATTAAATTGTATAAGTCATGTTCACTAAGGGATGCTGAAAATGGTATAAGTATTTATTTATCTATACAGACCTAAACAGATCTATACAGCATACAGATCTATAAAGATTTGGGATTTGCTGTTGTTTGTAAATAGTTTTATTCAATGCCATTTCTTTGTATCCCTATATTTTGCGAGCAGTTCTATGCTCAAAGCTGGTAGATGAAATGTGAAGGGTTCGATCTTAGGTCACACTCAACGACCTAGCTGTTCGGAGTTTTTTATGGTTTTGTTCAGCAATTTGCTAGGGCCCCTTAGAAATACCTGTCTTTGAGTTTGGCATACCTATGATAGCTATAATATTGTATGCAGGCAGTGAAGGTGTTAATAATTATAAACTTATTATAAATTTATTGCACGTTTTTCTATTAATCGGCTTAGAAAACGTTTTACTTTCTTTCATTAATAATAAAAGATTTTAAAAAAAAAAGATATAATTTTCAGGAAACAAACCTATTGGATTAAAAGAAGCCTTGGCGCTAGATAATTAATTTCTGAGAAAATCTTCAATGTCTTAAGCGCCTTTTTGGCATTCAAGACGTTGAAGATTTTTCCTGGTTGATTAACTCTTCCTTATATATGAGACACTGTATTAGGTAACATAAATAGGAAAAAAATATATTTTATAGTAAAATATTTCAATTAAATTTTAAAATGTTATTTGTATTACAAAATTACAGAAATTTGCGAGAATACCTTGTAAAAAACACCTAAACGCAAATAAGAGAAACTACAGGCAAGAAAATCTAAGGAATAGAATAAATTATTCATAATATTGCGGAGAAACATTTTATCATTTTTCTTAGAAAATATGTAAACAAATCACAAGTAAAACTCTGAATATGTCAAAGATTTCTCGAACAAATATTTACCAAACGTATATGTGGCGCCATTTAGAGTCATATTTTTATAGCTGCTGTAATACAGGGAAAACAAATAACATTTTATAACATACAAGGCGATAAAATAAGTTTATTGACAGATGTTTGTGTTATAAACATATGAACTAAAACTATGCTTCAATAGAGAATTCTTGGAATATTTTAAGATTTATTTGGTCGAGGCATAAATAAAATAGTGGAAATGGAGGGACGAATTTTATTAAAATTTAAATTAAACAATTTTCTATTGTCAAGAATATAATGTGCTTTAAATAATTGTGTGTTATAAAACAAAAGATTGTTTGCATTTTCGGTGTAATAATAATAATAATAATAATAATAAACATTAAACTAATTTTGATCATATTTCACCTTTAAAAGAAATTATGAATTTTACGAAATTAATGTAACCAAAATATCATGAAATCTTCTTCTTCTTATTATTATTTATTTTAATTTTGCTCTAATATTTTTGTTGAATTTATGCTTTGTCATGCATTTATTTCAAAAATTCTTTTTTAATTCAGCCATTTCTTCCTACTTCTCCCCCCCCCCTTTTTTTTAATAACTTTTTAATTTACTTTTATCGTTTCATTATCATTTTAAACCAAACAAATATATATACAGGGTGTTTATGAAGTCCCGGACCCATTTTGATGTTTAATAACTCATAAAATAATAAAGATAGATTAAAATTAATAACATAAATGGTTAGATAGACTCAAAAAGTTTCATGACCCTTGTCAATGAACTTCCACGTGTGCCCCCTTCGTCGCACGGAGAATATCAAGTCGATAGTCAATTTTACGCCAGGTAGCGGCAAGCATGAATTCATAAATTTCTAAAATTCATATTTCATAAATTTCTAAAACAGGACATTCTCTTAACATAGTTATCATGTTAAGAGAAATGAATAAAAAAAAAAAAACGCTTGACACAGTGACAGAATGAAATCCCCACCTAATAGACGATATTTAGAAAAGTGCAGATATATAGACTGGAAAATGAAATTATCTGAAATTAACCACACGCGCAGACGATATTTACAAAAGTAAAGATATTCAAACCTGAAAAGAAAATATATGAGTTATTCCATCAATAAATGCCATAAGTTTGTTTATAACTTCATTATTTTATGAGTTATTAAACATCAAAATGGGTCCGGGACTTTATAAATACCCTGTATAATAGTAATTTCTAAATTTTGGAAATATAACTACTCTGTTAATTAATTAAAATTTTCAGGAACTTCTCGAAAAGTTTTAAGTTTTTGTCCTTTTTTTTATTATTATCATTTATTAATAACACATATGCATTCGACTTGTTTTCTTCACTCGAAGTGCACTTGTAAATATTTGTCAGATAAAGACAGATAGCCCATGACAAAATTACAGTACGAAGAATTAAAAAAAGACTCAGTGCCAACGCAGGAATCGAACACACTCTCCTACTCTCAAAGGCGACATAACCACTCGACCAGTGGTATATATATATATATATATATATATAAAAGGATAGAAAAAGAGGTAAGAATTAAATTAGTATTTTTATATTTTAAAATGTTATTTTCGTATTTCAGCTTATTACTTTCATATTTTAAATTAATATTGCAAAATGTCAGAAATCTCATATTAGGCGTAAGTTACTTTAAAAGTATAGAAACGGAATTTGAAATCGCAGTCATTCGAAAATGAATAAACAAGTTAATAATTTAAATTTAATGAACACTTGATGCTTAAAATAAATAATAAGTTAAATGATGTTTATTGATCAGGTTAAAGATTTATGACTGTAATGGCGTAATAATTGACAGAAATTAAAGTTTGATTACTTATGTCAGATGCAATAGTTATAAATATTGTTGTTTATGACTTGGCGAGTGTAAGCGCCATCTTGTCTAGCCGCGCGAAATCGTTTGACAATAGAACACAAAGAAGCATTGCGTCATTAAATAATAAAACCAATAAAGAAATAGGGAGGGGATTAAGGTTACGCCAGAAATATGCCAAAATTATGAACATAAAGTATAACACGCCAAAATTAAGCCCTCTTATCTAGCTATCCTCTGTTTGTAACAGTCTAACAAAATCACGCCGGCCACTGGATCCGAAATAATATAACGGCGGGTTCGTAGTTCCGTCAACAACGTAAAGTGAAACCTTACTCTAGTTCGGTACCCGCGGTCCGGAACCGCGAGATCCAGTTTGCAAAATATGAACTACCCGTTGCCTTTCAACAAGGATTGGATTTATATGAAGTTATTTAACGCAAGCCTATTGGTATTTCTTGAGACTGACTGCAATTCAAGCTGTGACGGATATTATATCACACATACACACACACACACACACACACACACACATATATATATATATATATATATATCACTACAAAAAAAAAAAAAATACATATAACTACAAAGATCAAAACATCAGTTGGTTCCAGTGTAACCGACCACTGAGGAGAGTGCTGAGGACGGAGGGATTCCTTCCGTGAAAGCGGCTACACCAACTCCAAATAAGAAGCTATAAAGTAAGATTTGAACTCTAATTTAGTTGAATTAGGCTTCAGTTTTAAAAAAAATGTGTTTATTTATTCCAATAATAAATGATATTTTGGGAATTCTTAGTACATTATAAGGTAAATTAAACATTTAAAATAAAAATTTTAAATAAAACGTAACCATTTATCATGAAATTCAGAAGTAGCAAAATTTTCAAAAATTCTGAATTCAGCTGGCTAGTAGAGATAATCAAACTATTGGAGTGTCGACACATCATTAGTGTTTGGAGGTGTCAACACATTACTCAGTGCATAGTTCAATACAGTATTGAAATTTGACACACTGATTTCATTCTCCTCCGTGGTATTTTTCTATACATATAGTATGATTATGAAAAAACTATCCCAATATATGAGACTATAGCTATCATACCGTTCACAGAAACTGAATAAAAATTTGGTGAAAGATATTTTGAGGTATGTACTCAACAATCACATGAAAAACAGCAGTTAAACTCTAACAGCTACGGTTACAGTGACGAAATTTCGAAAATTTCAAATGGCAACGCCTACTTTTTTTATTGGAATTGAATCTCCTTGGCAAAAAATAATAATATCGTTGGAACGGTACTTGAAGCACGAAAATTGCCAGCGCTAGGCAGACTAAGAAAAAAAGAGAAAAAACTGTGATGCGATTATCAACGCACGACTTTCCTTTTTCAATGACGTCGCATTTCACATTGAGACTTCGGATCTGACTAAAGTCTACTAATTCTACTTCGAAACGAGAAGAAGAGACCAAGATATCCTTAATTTTGCGGAAGGCTAGTGAATAAGAGCTCCAATTTCGTGGTTTGTCTTAAGACATCGGCATGACTGACGTCATTGCACTTGGTAAATAATAAGGTATTGTGAAATGCATGATGTTTATCTTGCTTTCTCGCTCTGTGAACAATATACCGCTTCCAGGGAAACAACGTGGGGAAATTGTAAAGATTTATTACCTAATCAGACAAAGTGCCGCAGAGTAATTGCGTCTTTGGGCGTGTATAGCAGGCACCATGGGCAACGCAGAACCTCATGTACTGTAAAAGCTGTACGGGATTTGATACGTAAATTTCAAGAAATTGATGACACATGCAATCGATCTCGGCCTGAACGACCTTCCGTACCTGTCGAGACTGGTGCAGCAATCCACCAGAAGATAAGCGAGCTTCCCCATGCAAGTGCACGTGATGCGTCACACTTTCTGCAGCTGTCGAATTCCACGATAAGCAGGATTCTGCTGTCTGTTCTCCATATATACTTCCGTATCGGTTCCAACATGTTCGAAAGCTGCAAGTGGGTGATAACCAATTACGGATAAATTTTGCGAACGAATTTCTAAACCGGTATGACGAGAATAACAGGTAAACACATCACAGTCGTTTTCTCTTTTCTTCTTAGACAGCCTAGCGCTGGCGATTTTTTTGTGCTACAGGCACCGTTCCAACGCTATATATGGTTTTTGTTTTAGAGATTCCATTTCAATAAAAAGGGTAGGTGTTGACATTTGAAATTTTTGAAATTTTGTCACTGTAACCGTAACTGTTGCAGTTTAAATGTTGCTTTTTACATGATTCTTGAACGCATACATCAAAATACCTTGCAACAAACTTTTATTCAGTTTCTGTGAACAGTATGATAGCCATGGTCTCATATATCGGTATACTTTTTTTATAATCACCCTGTATATACATACAGTAATCAGAGAAGAAAATTACAGCATTTTTAACTGCCAATCAACTAATCTCCTGAAAGCGTGTTGTTGCGTCGACACACCGATGTTGTGTGTGTCAGCACAGTTAAATGTATCCAACCAATTACGGATAAATTTTGCGAACGAATTTCTAAACCGGTATGACGAGAATAACAAGTAAACACATCACAGTCGTTTTCTCTTTTCTTCTTAGACAGCCTAGCGCTGGCGATTTTTTTGTGCTACAGGCACCGTTCCAACGCTATATATGGTTTTTGTTTTAGAGATTCCATTTCAATAAAAAGGGTAGGTGTTGACATTTGAAATTTTTGAAATTTTGTCACTGTAACCGTAACTGTTGCAGTTTAAATGTTGCTTTTTACATGATTCTTGAACGCATACATCAAAATACCTTGCAACAAACTTTTATTCAGTTTCTGTGAACAGTATGATAGCCATGGTCTCATATATCGGTATACTTTTTTTATAATCACCCTGTATATACATACAGTAATCAGAGAAGAAAATTACAGCATTTTTAACTGCCAATCAACTAATCTCCTAAAAGCGTGTTGTTGCGTCGACACACCGATGTTGTGTGTGTCAGCACAGTGAAATGTATCGAAATGCCAAATAATTAGATGCATCTCCTGAAATGTTTCTCCCCTGTCCTTTTGGAGGTAGTGTAATCAGAAACACAGACATCAGAAACACAGACACCGTTGACCTAACTAATCATGACTGTTACCAAGTTTCCTTCGATAACCAACTAATATATACGTGGTAAACATATCTAAAGATTTTATATAGCGAATTAAAAAAAAAAAAAAGCTCTATCCCCCTCCCTTTTTTTTAAACACTCATTTAAGAAATATGATAAAACTGATCTAAATGATTAGGACACCTATCATTTTTCCGCTGCTAACCATCTAATTTAGACAAAAAGATATCTAGACTGGGGTTTATGCAGCAAAATTAATGAAAATTAACTTTTTTCAAATACCAGTGTTGGTACAATATCCAATTTTACCAAAGCTTCGCAAACACATCTGTTCACTGGAAATCAACTAATACATATGAAAGGACATTTAAAAGGTTGATAGAATGTTTTTTTTTTTTTTTTTTTTTTTTCAAAAATTCTGTAGAACCATTTTTACGAAATCGAGGAATTTTTACGAAAATTGGACTACAAAATCAGGTCAACTTAGAAGTTTCCTGTAAGTAACCAACAAATACATACAAAAAAAGGCATCTGCAAGATGGTATATATATGTCGACTTCAAGAATATCATTAAAAAAATTTTGGAGATACAAACTTAAATAAAATGCGACCTGACTTACAGCTTTCCAATTTTTTATCGAAATCTAGTAAACACATCTGTACACCTAATGAATCTTGATTATAAAGTTCTATTGTTTGACTTTTTTTTTCACCACCCCCCATACACACACACACACCCTTCTCCCAATGTGAATTGTGCTCAAAGAATCATATTTCGTGAATAATCCAGCGTGGCTTTGCAAATTTTCGTTCTTAAACATTGAAGTGAGAAAATAAAAAATAATAAATAAATAAATAAAACTTCTTCATCACTAATTTTATAAATTTTGCGAAATTCTCGCCTAAAAAATTTTCTGAGCTCCCTTATGCAGGCGAAAGGTAAACTGTAACTGAAAGATGTCCATACTGCTAACGGAAAATCCATTCTTCGAGCATGCTAGGCTTAGTGTTTGAGTGGCTTGTGGCGACTCAATTCAGGCTTTACGCCACAATGATTCAACGCTTCACATAACTGGTAGATGTAAGCATCACGCAGATCACACACTTGTTGTTTGCACTTCTTGATGTCGATACTGATAAACCAAATTTGAATGAATTACAAGCGGATGGCTCCCAAGAAACCAAGCACCGCGTCCTGAGGTCTATTGTACTATCCCGAAAATTCTAATTTTTAAAAAGACCCGTGACAGAAAGAAAGTCCAGCAGACACCTAATCGGTATCCTGAAGCTCCCAAGGCAAAATTATATGCCGCCCCAAGTGCTCAAACCTGTAGGCAGAGAAAACATCACATTCACATGAAATATGTGTTGAGATTCCTCCTTGTATTTGCAACCCCTGAAAAATGGGCCTCTAGCAAGATGTCTTTTTAAGCAACAGTGTCTCGTAAGGTGACGAACCACCTTGCTGATGCTTTCTATTAAGATTCATGATCTCCTTAGCCTTAGCACTAGGATTACCACAGTTAAGCTCATAGCTTGCCTGCTCCCTCAGTCTTGAGCCAAGTAGAGTACTGCAAATTTCTCATGATGCAGAGAATAGTAATACTCAACAAACTACCAGAAATACTCAGGACAGATACAGGACCAATAAAATGTGTATCAGAACTCTTCCTAGCCAGCTCGTCAATTAACTCTTTCGCCGGGATACCAGTATGACCTGGTACTCAATACAGGAAGATTTTATTGTTAGCAGAAAGAGCACAGAGAGTGAAATAACACTCCCAAACAAGAGAAGAAGTCATCACTGACTTCTGTAAAGCCAACAGGGCAGCCTGACTATCAGAATAAATATCAATATATCAATTCTTATAGACTATGTCAATGCAAGTCCTACAACACATAAGGATCGTAAATACTTCAACCTGAAAGACAGTAGCATACCTCCCCAAGGAATAGGAAAGGGAAGTACCCTCCTCAGGACAGCAAATATCAGCTCAAGTGCCATTATTGATCTTCGAGCCATCAGTGTACCACTTGTGATTCGTATTACCCAAAAATAAAGTATTCTTCCATATGTCCCTAGAGGGCAAGTGAATAGTATACGGCTTGGAAAAAGCATACTTAGGAAGAACCGTATCACACTGCATAATAAAATATGAATCATCCGAAATCTCCTTATTAAGATACTTCCAGTTCATATAATTGGAATAATTATTCCAATACCCGAAACTTCTTAACCTCTTTACACATAAGATAACCTCAGCCTCAATGCGCATATGCAGAGGGATAAAGCCCAAGAGTAACTCTAAAGCTCCAGTTGGTGTTGTCCTCATACAACCAGTCATCACGACTCACACTATCCTCTGAATCTTATTAAGATTCTTCTTAACAGTGTCAAGCCTAGTCCTAGACTAGACCACCAGGCAATAGACCCATAAGCGATCATAGGACAAGTTATCATGGAGTAAATCCAACGGATAAGCATAGGACAAAGACCCATGACCTACCAATAGCATTCCTACAGGCCCAAGAAGCCCTTTTAGCCCTAGAAATGCAATAATCAAAATGACTCTTCGAGTTGAGCTTCTCATCCAGATAGACACCGAGATACTTAACCTCACTTGAACAAGTAAGGTTAGGACAAAAAAACTTGATATTTTTTAAGATAATGTTTCTTCTTCTATTAAAAGCAATCATATGTGTCTTTGCAGGGTTACCAGAAAGACCTCTGGAAGACTCAAATTTTTTAAGGGCATTCTGCATGATACAACAATCAGTATCCGGAAACTTTCCCTTGGTTACGATAACAATATGATCAGTATAACCAATCTATCCCCGAGTGATCATTCTTATTTAGAAGTGAATCAACCACGAGACACCACAGCAGTGTGGAAAGAACACCACCCTGTGGACATCCAGTATTGACCTTAAACATCAGAGAATCACCAAGCAGTGTTGCAGAGGCAAACCTGTTGGTGAGAAGACTTTTGATCCAATTTACAGTAGTACTATTGATATTCCTATTAGAAAGAGCATCAATGATGGTGTTAACAGGAACCTTGTCAAAGGCACCCTCGATGTCAAGAAAGACAGCAAGAGCCACCTCCTTATAGACCAGACACTTTTCGCAATATGAGTTAAGTGGTACAAGGCAGTGTCAGTTGACCGGCCAGGCTGATAGGCAAACTGAAAATTGTAAAGTGGCCGAACACATAAGACCTCTTCCTTGATATACCTATCCAGAAGCTTTTCAAGAGAAAAGAAGTGAGACAAATATAACTAAAATATTTTGCCTCAAAATAATTATCCTTACCAGGCTTAGGGACAAAGATAACACTGGAATTTCTCCTTTCCATTGGTGTATAACCAAGATCCAAACAGGATCTAAAAATCCTGCAAAGGATGGGTATCAAAATCTCAGCACCTTCTTTCAGAAGTGCCCGAAAGATGCCATCAATTCCAGGGGTCTTATAAGACTTGAAGGAGTTAATAGCCCAAATAATGGTTTCATATGTAACAACCTTCCAGGCAGCATTCCATTTCTCTCTTCCAGAAGTACGTGTGTTGAGAGGAGTAGAAAAACTTGTCTCATGCCAAGTGCTGGAGTTTGAAAAATGGTCCCTAAACATTTCTGCCAGGGTCTCCTCTCCAGACTCAGAGTAATTACCATTAGGCAACTTAACAGTATGAAGATTGCTCATCATTTCCTTAGACATCACCCTAACTGGCCTGACTGTGGCTGAAATATCACTGATGCCAAAACAGTAGCTGTTCCAGAATGCTCTTTTGGCATTCCTGAATGCTTTATTATAAGAGGTAAGTGCAGTCTTATAGATTTGCCACTCACTATTCTTCCTAGCTTTCTAGAATTGCTACGCATACAACTAAGCTCTTTAGACCACCAAGGTACAATCCTTGGTAAGCTAGTGTGCATAACCTTACAATTTTGGTGGTAGGATTCTAAAATGATCTGTTGCAACTGGTCAACAACCAACTCGAGATCCAGCGCCGAAGACAACTTACCAAAGTGGTCGAAAACTGCCTTCTCCAGATCTTCACAGTAGGAACCCCACTTTGTATAACGTGAATTCTTACCCTCCGTCTCAAATCTTATTGGACCTGTAACAGTGAAATAAATTAGCCTCTGATCAGAAAGAGTTTCTTCATCAGAAACTCTCTGCTGTTGTCCCTGACGTTGTTATAAAATATACTATTACAAAACATAATATCAATGACCTCACTCCTGTTAGAAGTAAGAAAAGTAGGTCCATTGCCACAATTTAGAGTATACAGATTATAATGTAAAATATGCACTAAAAGGTCCTCCCCCCGCTTGTTGCAATCACTACCACCCCACAATATGCGGTGAGCATTCCCATTACAACCAATCCTGAACTTGAATTTAAGATTCTGACAATTCTCAAAATGAGATTACTCCCAATGAGAATACTCTTTACAGAGGGTATTCTTATCTTAATATGGAAGATTAGAGGACACAAAATTAATACTATCTTTGTTGCCCTGATGCTGGAATTTCACCCTGATAGCAACATTGTCACACTTAAGATGATTTATCAGGGACAGAGCATGTAGCTTAGAGCTAACATAAATGCATGCTCCTGGCCTATAACAGGTTCTATCAAAGAAGATCCCCTTGCTGTCTATATACCAAGATCAAGGATCTTACCATCTCTTGTCCATGGCTTCTGCCACAGCACCACTAGCCAGCTTTTGGCCAAGAAGGCCCGAAGCCGAATGGCTATGGTGCAGATTGATTTGCACTATCTTTATGCTACAATCCATAAATCATGGAGGAAAAAGACGCAACTAAGTGCCCGTAAAATCTCACTCAGATGAAGGAGTAGCTCTTAATTCCTTAGAGAAGTTTCCTAGCAGCGCCTCAACTTCACTCGAAGACATAGGTGATGCGGGAGTAAGCGTGCCTTTAGCGTTAGATTCTATATCTAGCTCACTTAAAGTAAGTGAATCAATATTAGAATCAATAACAACTTCACTTACCTTGGAAGAGGATGCTTCATCAGTGGTGACACTATCCTTTTCATCCTCATTTCTTTTGCCTACATCTTGCAAACAGCAGGGGTATGCACATTTCCCATAGAGCACAGAAATTTTCAGTTGTGTTGCAAAAAGCTTACAATCTTTCAAACCCGTAACACATTTAAGTATGGTCTCTGATACCTTTCGTAAACATTCGCTCTTTTTCCTTTATTATCTGTTAAGTGATTGTAACGTTTCTGTTACGATCGCGGACATTTCTACGTTTTTTAAACTAATCGGAAAGCAATCTGAACGTTTTTAAACGTTCCTGAAATATTTATAATGTTTCAATGTTGCGTTTCTGGAACATTTTGTGCTGTTAGGGTTGGATCCTTCAAAATTTTAAAGGCTCTTCTGTCCAAACCAGTGTAGGCTTTGTAGTCAGCAGCCCTGATTTCCCTAACAGACTCGATACTAACATCAAAGATCCATCTAATGGACTGTGGTTCTACAAGCTTCTGCAGAACACGCCGTTTCTCAGACTTGAATTTTGGATTGTACCTATAAATCCACTTTAGAAAATTTTTGGGCTCCTTATTAACTACATCCTTTGTTTTGAAGGCTCTTTTAACAGACTTCGGAAGTTCGCTCTCTAGAATGACCTAAAGGGCTTCCTCTTTCAGGACATTCTTATTTTTACTGAATTCCTTCTTCCGCCACTCCACTGTCTAAGCATCATCACACTGAAAGTTGAGAGCACTATCGACAAGTGTAGGGCTGCTTAATTTTGAAAGGTGTTCACCCGCAGAAAGTAAATCACCCTTTCTCAAAATTTCCTCTTGGATAGCAAAACCCTCCGAAGAATTTAGCCTGTGGGAAGGAAAAGATTCTTTCACCACTGCCATCCTGATGGATCTTGCCGCCTGTGCAAATGACTAAGCTTAGGCTTCTTCGTCATCTCACAGACCTTGGGAGAAGGAGTTGACACTTCCGACCGATACGTCGGTCAGAAGTGTCAACTTCCGTCGGAAGAGGCGTTGCGACGCCTCTTGCGTCCACCATCCTTATCTTGGTAACCAGCCATACCTGACGGTATACCCTTTTGAAACTTCCTCCTTCTGGTTCACTTTTGGGATTTTGTGAGTACTCTCTGCTCACCAGCGGACCCACCAGGGTGCTGCTAGCCAGAGTCTGTTGTATCCATAGTAGATCCGGAAGGTTAACTGATTTCCTCCTGAATATGACGAGTTCTGAAGGAACATCGTCCTTGTTTGACTGCATAGGCAGTCCTTTGGAAAGAGATTTATCCATACAGGACCTCAGAACTGGGAGGAAAGAAAGGTCCATACCTGCATAGCTTCCCCATACAGGTGTAAGGCTAAATACAACGAGGTTTCGCCTGGTTCCTCGTTGAGACCATTCACGACACCATAACCCCTGATGCCATTAATCCATCAGTACGGTACCTAACACCTCGGATTGAGGTGCCTGTATGCATTTATCTGGGTAAAGCGGAATGGCCTTCACGCCATGGATGACCCTACCAGGAGCAAAAAACTCACAACGTACATAGCCCATTCCACCCAGGTACACCCCCTCGCCACTTTGAGGCAGCACACAGGACGCGAGGGGGATAAACCAAAACTTGTTATGCTGTAGTTTCTGCATATTGTTTAGAAGAACAATATTTCTGATCGACCATTTAGGAAGGTAACATAAAAAATAATTTACATATCAGAGAAAAAACTGAAAAAACTCAGTTCATACACCAGCCAAGGTCAAATCGCAACATCCCAAATTTACGTTAAGTTTACCTTCTGGTGTGTCATTATTAATGTAAAGTATCTCTATTATAATATTTATTTTACATTTCATATTATTATTTCTTTAAAATATAATTCAAATACTCTTTTCTTTATACTCACTGACATGATTTCTGGAAATTTAGGTTTTCCAAATTATGGTTTGTACTTTATTCATATAAATGTAGATTGAATGTATAATAATGATTGGAAAATGATCTCAAATATTTATGTTTGGAACCTAATTCTTTAATCAGGGAGCCATTTTTGGTTCACAAATAATTTTTCCAAATTCCAACACTGGGCACCGTATAAGTAAAACAGTAAACATATATAGCACTGATATTAAATAATATTTCCTATGACATAATCAGCAATTTGGGTATTGTTTACTTAATGTACAATGTACTTATAATAAGGAATTATATAACTGCGGATTAGGGAAAAAAATTTAAATTATGCTGAATGAATAATTCTACATTCTTTCCATACCTTTTCAAAGCAAATTTTATTTGATAATTTACTTTTATACAACGTACAAAAGGACAAATGCAAGATGGTATTATAGCAAATTTAAAGAGAATTGTTAGAGCAGTTTTTTAGATACGAACTTAGCACGGCCTGACTTCAGATTTCTTCCCACTTTCAGATTTCTAATTTTTTGCCAAAAACTGATAAACACATCTGTGCGCCTGTCTTTTTAGGTAGATTCCTTATAGGAGATCTACCTATTGCAATGGTTCTCATGACATGACTCCTGGAAAATTTCTTCATATCTTCACTGATCATGACCCCTAGAACCCAAAACCACCCTCCGTTCAAAAGTTTATATATATATATATATGTATAACGCTTTTTCCCATGTTAAGTTGTGAACACGATAACTGGAGTAATTTTTATTTAAATTTAACCAGCTCGGGATATGTTGTCAGGACAGTAAAAATCTCGGTCGAGTTCGTAGATGGGGTGTCCAGCTCAAAGGGGGTGGAAATGGTGGGGGGTGGAAATTTTCATTTGCCCATAATTTATTTAATATTGAAAATAGGAAAATACTTCAAATCAGGCGAATTACCGCCTTACTCTAAAGAACAACTTTTGTATTTAAAGTTTTTCGATAACTTCAATTGCTTAAAAGTTACAAGTTAAAAAGTGATTTTTCGACATTTTTGATGAACATTTTCTATAGCTTTCATTGCACAAATTTATAATCTGATGCTTATGTCACGTGCAAAACATAATAAAAAAATCACTGAAAATATAATAAAATTTTAATCATGTTTTTAAACAATATAATAATCTGATTTAAAAAAAAAAAGTTTAATTTAACAGAAAATATGACGTCACAATTACGTACTGAGAAAAATGAAATAAAATTTTATCCGTGATTACAAATAAAATAAAAGTTAATAAAAAAATAAGTAAATAAAATCAACATATCTTAGGGCTAAGCAGATTTAGACTTAAATTTACGACATAGATGCTATAATGTAAAAGATAAATGTCAACGTTAAAAAAAAAAAAAAAAAAAAAATCGTGTAAATCAACGCTAAACGAATTAAACTGGCATTGTAGAAAAGGTAATAGGGGACTTTTAGGTATTATCCCTTTAACAAATAAACTAGGGACGATTTTAATGGATTTTCCGTTGAAGTTTATTTTCATGAAAACTTAAATTTAAATTAAAGTATTTCATTACTCGAATTCCTTTATTTTGATAAATAAAATTATACCATTTAAAAAAAAAAAAAATGAACATTCTTTTATTGAAAAATGAACTAATAAAGGTTTTAGAAAACTATTACATACTTTTAAATCTTTATTAAAGAAAATTAACTGTTGCCACTCGACATTATACAAATACATCCAAATCATGTGTCACATACGATAGTTTTATACAAGTATAGATTTTTTGTTTGCACCTGGAACCTGATGGGAAAAGTACCTGGAAACACTTTTATCTAGTATTGTCATTGATTATGAAGTCGTGTGCAAAATTTCAGGTCCTTCGGACGACAAGAAGTTGCCGAAAATTGAATTGCAAAATTCCGTTACATACATTAATAGTTGCATCATATCAAGTTAATAAAAGTGTGTTAATTAAAAACCATGTTAAACGTTTTAATTAATCATTTAAAAATATAAAATTAAAATAATACGTCAATCTTAATACAAATATCGTTTGTGGTGAAAAGTTTAGAATGTCGGTTTAGGCAATAATTTAAAATTTACGATTGAGAGAAATACGTTACAGCTTCCTTTGACTTTTTATCTTGTCGAAACAATATATTAGTCTGTGAAGAGATATGATGTTTTCGCGTGGAAAGAAAATATAATGACGCCAAAGCTGCCTTTCTCCATCGTCAAGCTCTCCAAATTTTGTCGCCAAGTCAAAAATTTCGTCGTCAACTATCAAAATTTGCCGCGAATCACAAATTTCATTGCTAAGTCGCAAGTTTTGTTACCAAAATCTCGCCAAATCATACAATTTACTAAATTCATAACAATTAACATTGAAATTCAGCGGTGCCAAATGGTCCAAGGTTAACTAATATTAATGTTAATGTTCCAGCTTATGTGAACGAAAACAGTTTCACTTTACAATTTTTACTCATCTGACAAGAAGAATCACAAAAACACAATACAAAACTTTCAATAATTCAATAAAAATTACAACGAAATAACTATCCAAAAACCGCTACCACTTATCTGTATTTGACTTGACCATAGCAACGCCAGGCTTACCAGAGCTTGACCATACTAAGATCACAAGTGCATTTTCACGTTTCTATTATTGTTTCTTTTAAAGGAAAGATATTGAACAACAGTTATATAGATTTAAAATAAAAATCATAATTTTGATTTAGCTTGGGTGGGAAGGGGGGTGGGGTGTAGCTCAATAGCCCCCTCCGGGATTCACCATTGCTATGATTGTATATCGTTAAGGCTTCTGTTTGTTGGATGATTATGAGCTTGAATTTTAAAAAATTTAAACATTTACAAACCAATAAATCTAGCCTAAAATTTTAAGTAAAACCCTTTTGTAGTTGAAAATTAAATTTCTTGAAAACAGAATAGCGACGTAAATAATGCAATGTGTGGGAACAAAGCCACTGGCTAAGTATTAATGCATATGTAAAATTTCTTTACAATTGTAAAATTTACGTAAAGGAATCTACCTTTGCCTTTAAGCTTGCCGAAAAGGGATTTTTTTTTTTTTTTTTTTTTTGGTGATGTTTCAAACAGAAAATTCCCTCTCTTCGACCAACAAAAAATTTGTATAGAAAATTTGACTGAATTACAGTGCACTTATTACCTACGGTAGGTGGGTCATGAAAGTAAAAAGTGTTATTAAAAAATAAATAAATAAATAAATAAATAAATAAAAAACTTTGCTGAGCCCACAGATTACTATACAGATAGGACAGTGAAGCTAAAACGCGAACCGGACATATAGTGGCACCACTAGTGTCAACAGAAGGAAACTGTGTGTGTGAAGTCTACATGATTAGCATCTTTGATCGAACATTGTTTTTCTCTTTCGCGATTAGTTAGTAGCAGGTTAGTATGTGAAGTTTTCTTTTTCCTCATTTTTTATTATTTTTGAATTCACAAAATCATAATAAAAATATTCACAGCTATCCTTCTAAGAAATAAAATTAATTTTTATTATGTTTTAAAATATATTTTGCCAAACATATTCTTATTCAAGTACAGATTAAAATAACAAACTGTAACTCTGAAATAGCAGTGTGAAATCTTAAATATTTAACATTGCTTGGTTTAAATAATACAAAATGCTTTAAAATGAAAAAATCTCCTTCGGTCTGTTTTCATTTGTAATTGACCTGTTTCATCTATTTCATGTTTTATAACTGTAATCTAAATATGTCTCTTATGTATATATAATGTTACTGTACTTCTTGTTAAAAATGGCTATGTCCTGATGATGCCCTGATGTTCAGGGTGAAAGGCCTTGGTTGGTTGGTTGGAGGATTAAGGCCGATTGACTCCTTATGTGTCCTAGGCCTAAAGGGGGAATGCCCTCCGTGGGGGTCTTTCTAAGGGGTCCTAGCCCGTATTTACGCGAGTTTCGGAGGAAACCACGGAAAACTCCGAACGGCTAGGTCGATGAGCGCGACCTGGGATCGAACCCGGCACCTCCCATCTACCAGCTTTGAGCGCAGAACCGCTCGGCCGCTGGTGGGCCTGTGAAAGGCCTTGAAACGATGTGTTTTTTTTATGATTTTAATTAAATATTTTTTATACGTGTTTTACAGTGAATTTTTTTTTTTTTATAAATTGTGGTTTTCTAATAAATAACTGATAATTTTTTTTTAATTTTTGGTCAACTGAAGTCTTGTTTTCTTTAATTCTTTTCCTTAGTAATAACTTTTTTTTGCAGATCTTCTGGTTTTTAACATACTTTGTTTTTCAGTTCCCGCACTGTTTTTAAAGAAATTACTTTGCTATGCACTTTTTTTTAATCTTTTCTATATGTTATGAACATGTACAAATGGATATTTTTAAACTTTTATTTCTTAACTTGCCATCATCTCGCTTGTATGAGCTACATGGCCGCCTAAAGACACATTTTCCGTTTAAACAGCCAAAAAATTTTATATGTTCCTAAAAATCATCTCAGGAATATTTCGTTAACATTTAATTAATTTGCCATCTCACGTATTATTATAATTATTATTTCCTATTTATTTATTTATTTTTTTTTTTTTTTTTTTACTTTCACTCTAAAATTAATATTTTTGGGGGCATCGTTAAATGCCTTATACTTGCCATTTTTGAAATACTTTCTAAAATTATAATTTTCTTTACAGTTGCATTTTATTTTTAACACTGGGCTCAATCCTAAAGTGTACGTGGAGGGCGAGGTAATAAAATCTGTTCAAAAATTTGCTTTTTAAATAATAAAATTGGCGGTTGCAAAAAAAGGAAAAAAAAAAAATATCCAAGTGCGTTTTTTTTTTTCCTTGTCGCTTAGTGTATATATATATACATACAACGTAGGTTTAGGAATATTATAAAAAATAAATAAATAAATAATGATTTTAAAAATATTAAAAGGCATATCCAGAAATTTCTAATAAAAAATAAATAAATAAAAATAGAGCTTTATTGACAAATAGGCCATGAAAAGGAATTTTTTCCTTAAAATCTTATAAAAATTTTAAATTGAATAACAATAAAAAAAAAACTGGTCCAATTTCAATATCGTTATTAGACTAGAATAATGAATGTCGGAATGGAAAATTTCTTTGTAAATGTGTACCAGGAAAAAATAAATAAAACTTGACATAAAAATAGAAATTTTTCAGAGAAAACATCACATTTCCATGTAATACACAATTAGTTTTATATTTGCAATGATATTTCCGTATGATGCACTGTTGTTCAGGTAGTTATATGTTATACTAGTCGCCTTCAGCGACCAGCTAGTTCACGACCATTGAAAAATCTGACCGTGTTAAACTCCCGCCCTCTTTCCCATTCAGAACCTACAACATCCTGTCAGTGTTTACAAAAGATGCACTATTTTTTATATCGGAAATAATAAAAATTAACTTAAAAAAAATCTTTAATGATCGGTGAAATTCTCGTACTAGGAATACTCGGATCGGGGAAAAACTCGTTTCTTCCTGTTTCATCTCTACTGCATTCGATAACACAGCCCCATTAAAGTTCAACCCTCTTAACAAATCACTATATTTTTATAGGTCAAAAGCAAAGAAAGTAGATTTTTTTTCTTACCGGTGAAATCATCGGTCCGGATCCCCACTGTCTGTAGCAGCGCATACGAAGCGAGCTAGGCGCGTCTTGACGTCCCTTAATTTTAAATTATCAAGAGTATTCGCAGTAAACATAATATAAATTTCAACTCTGTATCTCTATTTTTAAATTTTAGCCCCTCGGTCCTCTCTAATAATTTTGCACTTTCGGAAATATTTGCAGTTGCTTATACACTCCCAAGAACCTAATAATACCAACTTTGAACGCACCAACTCCATTTCTATATTTTTGCCTCTGTTACGCCTTTTCTGCACCCTGATAATTTTGCTATTTCGAAAGTATCTGCAATCAATTCCTTACACCCAAAAAACATGTAAATACCAATTTTCGAAGTTCTATATCTATTTTAAATTTTTACATACCCCCTCAACTACCCTCCCTTCCCAAGGAATCCTCCTAATAATTTTACACATTCGAAATTATCTTCAATCGATCCTTTACACCCCAAAACATAACCATACCAATTTTTTAGGCTCTGTCTCTATTTTAAAATTTTATTCCCCAACTACCAGCCCAAGAAATTCCCCCTAATATCTTTACACTTTTGAAAGTACTCGCAATCCATTCCTCTCACTCAAAATCTTAATGATACTACTTTCAAGGCTCTATCTTTTTTTTTTTTTTTTTAATTTGCCTCCATCCACTTACCCTCCCTAATAATTTTGCGTATTTAAAAATATCTTCAATCGATTTCTTGCACCCCAGAATATATATAGAACCAATTTTCGAGGTTCTATCTCTATTTTACGTATTTCACCCCTTTAAACTGTCCCCCCTCCCCCCTCCCCGAGAAATGTATTCCTAATAATTTTGCACTTTTGGAAGTATTCACAATCGATTTCTCCTACCCAAAATCCTAATTATACCAATTTTTAAGACTATATCTATATTTTGAAATGTTGTCCCCCCTCCCCCTCCTCCTCAATCTGCAACCAAGTAATGCTCCCTTAATTATTTTACACATTCGAAATTCTCTGCAATCGATTCCTGGACCCTAAAATACTAATACCAATTTTGAACGATCTGTTTTTAAATTTTTTCATCCCCCCCCCCCGTCTGCCTCCCCTTATAGTTTAAGGCTTTTGAAAGTATAAACAATTGATTCGCCATTCTTGAAAACGTTATTGTGCGAAATTTCAACGGCGCATCTCAATTTAAAATACTACAAATCAAAAAAGAAATATTAATCGTATTTCATCTTTTGGTCACGTGGTCACAACGAAGATAAAATCGATTTGAATTCGCGATAAAGATGTATTTTTTTTTTTTTTTTTTTTTGTTTATGGTCCGATTTTTAAGCTGTAGTCTAATCATACACCATCCTGGCCGATTATTAATTTCTGTTTAGCTTAAAATTTGAAGAAGATTGAATATTGCGAGTTTTTATGCAAATTAGAGAATGCGGTATTTCTTAATAAGAGAAAAGCATTTTCTGTTTTATCTCTGACAGATAGAAAGCCTGCATTGAAGTGTTGCCATTAAAATTTCGTACTTTACTTAAATAAAAAAATTCTAATTGTAGCATCGATTTGGGTTTTTTTTTCCCCTGGATTCAGAAAAATTGTCTTTATCATTTGGTACCTAATTTGAAAAAATGAAGCAGTATTTCTAATTCATTTGGCCATTTAACGATCCTTAAGTGTTACTTACACTCAGATTTGACTCATTTATTAATTGACATAGGTTGACGTTTCAATTAATATCTCCGTAACAATTTTTTTTAAATTCTTTTTTTTAATTCTTCCCTCGGGAAGACTTTTGAGCATCCGTATGTCAATTTTTATTCTCTACGCTCAATGGGGGCTGAATGTATAGATGCACATTCAGACAGACATCTTTTATTATTATAGATACGTAAGACAAACTGCTCTCGAACAATTTGAAACAAAAATCAAATAAAATAATATGAATTTGTCGTAATTTTTTTTTTTTTTTTTTTTTTCAATCTCGACTATATTTTTCTTTCTTTCATTCTTTTTAATTTTATTTTCTTTCTTTCTTTCTTTATTTTTGCCAGCAATTTGACCTAGATGTCAATTAACTTGTTTTTTGTTGTGACACTATACCCACTTTCACATGATAAAATATAGTTACACAAATTTTACTCCAATCATATTAATTAGAAGATTAATCAAAAATATTTTTATAATTACAATAGAAATTAGAAAAACAATGAAAAACAACAGCAAAAACAGAATGTAAAAGTAAAACAATGCCCTAACAATTGGCCTAATTTAAATATACGCAATGATGCGTGAAAGAAATGCGTTGCGAGGTTTGTAATTTAATTATCTACAGTCAATTATGGTAGAAAAAAACCAATTACAGGAAAAAATACAAACTCTGATTTTATTTACCGACGCGCTCAACGGATTTTCAACTGAAATCATTATAATGATATTTAAAACAGACAAAATAGAACGTTAATTTTAATTATTTATTATTTGTTATTATTACTATTTCTTCTTCATCTTATTATTTTATTTTGAAGAGTGTTTGCTACTTTTTAATTCAACATTCATTACAAATATATTATATTATTGACATATTCTTCGCCGCCTGCTTTTTCTTAATAATGTATCTAACATATTATTTCAACGTTTTAACCCTCTCGCCGGGCCCGTTTGCACCATGCAAACGCAAATTTTAATTCCCAATTGCAAAAATTGGCCCAGGAAAATTGTTATACAATTTTTTCTTTTATAACTTTGAAAATAAACTTCAGTTATTTCTTCACTTTTAATATTGTTAGTGAATTCTGGCGGGTTTTTATTTTAAATCAAAAAATTTGCTTGCTCTTCAAAGGGTTAAATTTTACAGATAGGGTATATAAGTTTACGTAGTTTTAAATCTGTTTAGTTTTTTAAACTTTTCTCATTGTAATATTTTGTTTATAGAGCTGAAAAATACAAATATTCTTTGCTCGTGATCATGTCTGACTACAACTGAATGAAAGTTTACTCTAACGCATTAGTGCCAATGTGTTTGAACTAAAATATAAAATCTTAAAAATAATGCATGAGAGTTTTCCTGTAAGTTCATAAAGATATAAGACCTTTAAAAAATACTTTTACAACGAGAAGTAAAATAGCCATTCACTTTAAATGTATTAAACGTACTTATTCAGAATCTACAGAATATTACTTATATTCACACGAATTATTACACAATTTGAATCGATGCCGTTTTCATAAAATTTCATAATTTTTATGAAAATTATAACCAATAGAAAGTTTAATTATAATGCATTTGAAAAGACAATGTGCATATAGTCGAATTTGCACAAAAATTTCTCATTTTTAAAAATAAAAATAAATAAATAAATTTATTGGCAAGTAACTTAGGGGACCATATCTTCATTATAATAAAAGTCCAAGTTTTTTGGGGATAGCGTTGAAAACTGATGTCATAGCTACAAGGGTATATTGGGATGAAGAAAGTAAGATTTTATCCATGGATTCCATGCGTGCATTTTAAATGAATAAAATGATGAAAATGATGAAAATAAAGTTTAATTTAATGGTAAAACTTACATCACTATTCCAACAATGTATTGAGATAAAAAAATATATAAATAAAATTTCATCCATGTTTTGCATGCTTTTGAATAATTCGTTCGCTGATTCAAATAATAAACATACGGAATTCATTGGTTCATTTACAGAGACATGCTATTTAAAAATAAAAAAAATAGTTCAGTATAATATATAAATGTAGTTGTTATCATCGCAGAAAACAAAGCTTGAATAACATGATATACTTTTTTTATAATTATTTCATTTATAAAATGAAGCTCGGAAAACAACAACAACAACAAAAAAAAAAAAAAACAATATATTCTCTAGATGTCTAATAGTTTGAACTGATAAGAAAAAAATAAATTTGGAAATATATTCAAGGGCTAGGCGGGTGCAAATTCAAGGGCTAGGCGGGGGTAAATTCAAGGGCTAGGCGGGTGCGCACCGCCTAAAGGAAAACAAAAGAAAAAGAAAATATTTTAACGGCTTCTGTTATTAGCTTTAATGGTTCAAAATTTGTTTTATTTAGTATAACTTTAACGTAATATCTGATTCAGTTGGGATAAATCATTAAACTATAAATATCCATTAGAATTTAATTTTGGTTTATTTTGCTTCCATTAATATTTCCGATTTCACAATAATTACTAAATTTTTATCCGCAAGATTAAAAATTTTGAAAAGTGCATCGAAAAAAATAAATTACTGAAAGTTAAATTTATCAAATTTTATCAAATACTGATATTTCAGTGATTTTTTGTTCTTTAAGTGCAATATTTAAATATCGCTTCACTTTGATACATGGCGCTCCATATATTGAGAAGGTGTTCTCCACATCAAATTGAAACTGATAAATCTCTTTCTTAGTAGTAGGATATTTTCGCGATATCCGCTACATCTGTTCCGCAATACTTCAATTTATCAACTTTCTACTAAATATAGTTTACTACCGAGGAGGAATCTCTTCAGCCTAATGCAAGCACTCACCACCACCATCTTGACAGCCGGTGTAAGGTAAACATTAAATAATAAAAGTGGAGATGTAGGATGTGCTCTACATAAGCAGCCTATCAGTACCTGCCATATGCTAAACATCTGTTGAGGCAGAGAGCGAAAATACTAACTGCCAAAGAAAGAGTGAAATAAGCGCCACATTTATTCATGGAAGTTGTTTAGATGATAAAAATATGGGGGGGGGGGAATCACGCTTAAAAGTATTATAGAAGGCATTGGTATTACAATGCTTCAGTTTTTGCCATAAAATGCATAGAAATATGCGCGTGTTGAATGGAGTTTAAGTAATTTCGAAGCAAAAACCATAAATTGGAAAACAACGCAGCAATTGTTTTGGGTCGAAAATATAAAACGCAACTTTTCATCAGATAAAGAAAAAATAGAAAGACATGCGCGTAGCATAAAAGTAACAGCGAAAAAAAAAATCCTGTGAAAAAATACAGGATAAAATCAGTTAATCATCAACCTCAAATGGAGTTAAAAATATTTTATGAAAACAGTTTCAGTTTGTATTTTAAAAGGATTGGGGATAAAAAAAAAAAAAAAAAAAAAAAAAAAATGTCAAAATGGAGTTTAAAATGTATCTATTATTTATATAAAGAAAAATCCTACTTTTATTTATTATCAAAACAGGAAGGAACTAAATTGCCTTAAAGTATTGATTCGCACTCAGCAAAAAAAAAAAAAAAAAAAAAAAAATGTTAAGGTGGAGTTTTAAAATCTATCTATAATTTTTATAAAGAATATTAACACTTTTTATCTGATTTCATAAAGGGAAGGAAATCAACTTTCTTAAAATATTGATTTGCATGACAATATTGTTTTGCATTCTGATGTTTATAAAGTGTGTATTGAAAATAATAACAATAATAAGAATCATAATTAGAATATATATATATATATATATATATATATTTTTTTTTTTTTTTTCGGATTCCTTACATTTCAAAATCGAAGTCGAAAATTTTCACGATTATTTAAGTTACCCCTACTTCTAATATAATGAGACTACTATTAACATGAATACCATACTCATATCTGAGGTATTGTATATTATACACTTTACCCGAAGCGTTATTAGAAGCATTGCATGAGAAATAATATACTCGCTAGGTGAATTTTATAAATTAAAATATTCTTCTTGAATTTATAAATGCAAAATGCAATAGCACACGTCTCTGAGATACAAATGCAATCATTTTTGTTTCAACAATTTAAAAAAAAAATATATATATATATATATATTCGGAAACTGTCACTCTAGACTCAAAATAATAATAATAATAATAACAATAATAATAGAATTACTAATTTATTATTTTGATACTGTAGGAAGCTAAATATTTTATCTCATCAAAAGCTGTTCATAAAATGTTTTTCGTTTTATGCCTAAATGCCACCAATCTACACTACTGTGAGCCCGTAATTTAGGTAGAACAGACTTTTTTCTATGTGCTTATATTTATACATTAATACAAAATAGAATTTTAAGTTATATGAAGTTTGAATTGAGTTTTAAGTTACATGAAGTTTGAATCGAATTTTAAGTTGCATAACTTAATAATTTCTATTTTTAAAATATCAGTTATTATTATTAATTATTAATATTAATTCCTCCTCATACTACAGATATGGAGAACTTCGGTAATCGTGAAATGTTTCAACTACTGTCTTTTGAGACTTTTACACATTTTCGTTTTGAGGTTTAAGCAATCCGAAAAAAAAAAAGTATGGTGTACGTATAGTGTCTGCTATTTTGTTTTAGTGTGATAGTTTATTAGCCTGTGTGTTAGGATATCTCAAGAACAAATGATTGCAGAGAGGTAGGACCAGTTTTAAAATATCACTTATGACACTAGCAAGAACACTATTGATCTCCAATATTCTTATTCAAAAACTTCTCAAGTTCTTCAAAATTTACGATTTTCTTGGCATGGACGAATAAGGCAAATTTTCGCTTAAACGTGCATTAAATTTAAAAGGAATATTTTTTTCTGTAAAGACACCGGACCAGCTTTAAATATCAGTTAGGATGCTGACATGAACATAATTAACTACGAAATTGATCTTTGAAAACTTCGTAAGTTATTTGAAATTAACGAATTTCTTAACATGGTAGAATAGGGCAAAATATCCCACAAACGCACTTGAATTTCAATTATCGTGTATTGTCTTTAAATTATTATTATTATTTTTTTTTTAGATTTCCTGTAAACAAGTATAAAAATGTCTCTGCACAATATCTCTTTATAATAAGATAATTTTCGCACAGAGAAACACAAACTACGATTAAGTCTGTGAAAACTGATTTAAATGGTATCCAGCATACAAAAAATAAATAAATAAAATAAAATAAAATAAAATGAAATGAATAAGTAAATACTGCGTGTTCAATAAATTGCTAACCCTTTTTGAACATAAATAATAAGAAATCAGTTTGACATAAAAATACGCCGTCTTTTCCATTGTTATTAGAAAAGCAATAAGTTTTTGAAATATATATGTTGTTAAAAATAGTTATAAATTCTAATTTGGTTATGTAAGTTCAAAATACAAGATGATTAAAATTAAAGTTGCGATTTGAAAACGTTATAATTTTAAAACTACCCATCAGAGCGATTTCATATTTTATCAAATCAATCGTGCGGTAATTAAATTTTGTTTGGGGGAGGAAAGAAGTATTTTCAACATGTTCCTATACATGGCGATGTCAGGGTAATGTCATGGGAAATGCCTAAATGGACTCATTACACACAGGAATGTTGTCAGCAACACAATGGAATAGCAGGAAACAATAGACTTCAAGGGTTTACTACTTTTTTTTTTTTTTAATCAAAAAGACAAGAATACGTGTTTACAGCGGAAACAGCCATAGTGAAAAGAGAAAAAGAGGGACTTCACGAAACAAATACTTTACGGATAAATAATGGCACATTTTGAAACATTTTTTTTTTTCAAATAAATATTCACTTCCTGACGATTGCTTTGGTAAAATATCAAATCGCACTGATGTGTAGTTTTAAAATTATAGCGTTTTGAAACATTAAATTGGATTATAATCACCCTGTAGATTAGACGCTTATGAGACACCCTGTAAAAAATAATACTTAAATCTTATGAATTTATTAATCAGTACATTCTAACATTATTCGTAAATTTCACATATCAGCTCCAGTTTGTATACACATAACAGAGTAATATACTAACCGATAAACCCTTTCATTTTCTACGGTTAGAGGTGCTTTAACTATGCTCTTGATAGAGGGCAAACTTTCACTAGCTGAAATCTAAAAAAATTACTTACTTGGATTTTCAGACAAAGTCTCTTAGTATTTGCTTTCATTTAATTGTTAATACTAATATAAGAATAATTAATTGATTACTTACAGTTATTCACATTTTCTGAAGTTACTAAAACATTTTCACAAGCTATATTCATCTGTATATGGAGAATTTTAATTTTATCTTCATGTTAACGTAGATTTTCGTAAAAGATATAAATATTAATAATGTATATATATATATATAATTATGTAATTATTGATAAATCAGTTTAACTTTCAAATGACAAACACATAAATAAAATTCTTAAAATTAAAAATTAAAAACAAAGTACCATTTCTGAATATATTTTATTTCCTTTAATCCATGACACATAAAATGTTTAAACGTTAAAAGCATTTTAAATAAAGAGAAATGTAATACTTCCACACTCTCACAAAATGAAATTAAATCTTTAAATACACAGCATAGGAAAAAAAAAAACTTACATCATTTCCTAATTTGAAAAATATTTCCAAAGCAATGTTTACTTCAGATCTGTATAATTTTCAGAACATTAATAAGCAATGATTAAACATTCATTTTATTAAAACAAAATAAATTAATAACATTTGCATCTTTCTCTTTCTCAGAAGTGTCAAAAAAAAAAAAAAAAAAAAAAAGGAAAACTCATCGAATGTTACATCCAAATTAAAACAAAAACAGAAAGCATTAATTAATTTTTTTTTGGAAATGTCAGAAGATTTTTCCTTGCAAAATATCAACTAAAATTAAAATCGAATGCACTTAATAGAAAATAATTATTTAATTTTCCAGATGAAGGACTGTTTACAGCAGAGTAAAAGAGAAAAAAAATATCTTCAGAGAAAATGAATATATTTCGTTTCACTCAGATTTGAGATGTAGATAATTTGTGTACTAGACACCATAACAAGTTTTGAGTTGCGATTTTTTTTTTCAGTGTCTTTATTGTTCTATACATCCCTCTCCACCACGTTTCATCAGTGTTGTCATGGAGGAAGAAAAGATATTCCAGTAGATTTTCTAAATGATGTCATATAGAAAAGCATGGGGTTGGGGTGAAAGTCACTTCATCCCCCCGTTTTTTTTTCTTCTACATTCTAATTTATTTATTACAAAATCGAAAAGAGAACTTCCTTAATTGGATAGCTTTCTAGGTTATAGAAGCTTCGTCACAAGTTGAAACACACACAAAAAAAAAAAAAAAAAAAAAAAAAAAATTGGGGCAAGAATTTCTCGTTCCTCTGTATAATTACTTAATTATTATTTCGCACTTAAAACGAATGCAATCAAGTTGAAAGATAAAGTTTTTGGTTAAACTAATTAAGGAGTTAGAGCTTTGTTAATAGGCGCTAATTTTTGCACATTTGCGACATGCAATTTTTTCGCTCCAGGATTTAATTTAATAGACGCTTCTGTACTAAAGTGGATATCAAAGAGATGGAACAGTTAGAATGAATTGTATGGAGTTTTGATTTGGGAATAAATTAGTTTAGTTAAAATTCTAGTCCATCTAAAGACAAAATGTTTGCAAATTTAACCTAACGGATAACTGAAATGGAATTGTGTTTTCATTAAGAAAAAAATTCATATGTATCAGGATGACGGTAACATTTTTTTTTCTTGATTTAATATTTAATACAAGGGTAAATGTAATTATAAACACCAAAAGTTTTAATTATAAAAGAGATTTCTTAAGTGAGATCGTCATCATTTAATAATAGAGTCATTTTGGTAAGTTATAGTAGAAACCCGATGTGACCCACATCCAAAATAAAATTTCTATTAAATTAATTTCTATTACTATAATAAACTGAACTTAATCTATACACATTGACTTTATTTGAAGTAAGTGATGAACATTATATAAAGGTGGCATTGTAGAGATCAAATTGATGTATCATTTCACATGAGCAAGAGACACTTATTGGAAGGTAAAGAATTTATAATTCAATTCATGACCAAGATTTTATTAACATCTCGTCAAATTTGCATGTGGTTCATCAAATGCACATGCAGATGTGTTGAAGGACGAAATTAATGTATGAAAAAATATTTGACGTAAAATCGCACTAAAAGTTATCACAATAAATGCGAAATCTGATGGATGATTATAATGCCAAAGAAATTTCTACAAGTTCAATACTTGAAATTCTGTTGCGGTCGCAAACATATTTACATATTTACAACTTGAGACTTATAGTTACAAAGACTTTTTGTCTCTAATGATCCTTGTGATAAAGTCACGCTAAATTTCAGTCGGCCTCCATCTTCGTAAAAAATGTCGACCTCCCGGTCGCAAAGAATTTATTAACTAAAATGAAATTTATGTACTGTCGGTCAGTAGGTTGGGTTTAACGTCATACTAGTACTGCGCAATGAGTAAATGGCGACTATCGTGGACGCACCCCTAAGAATGGCCCGGAGACATGCCATCACAATTTTGATCCTTAATGGAGGGATGGCTTTCCCGCTTCGGTGACACTTAGAGGTATAATTTGGATGGGAACATGGGGGACTTTATGGCCACGAGAGATTTTACGTGCATCAGCCAACCTTACACTGTACACGATAGTCTCTGGTCGGCCCGAATATCGAACCCGCAATCTTCAAATTACAAGCTCAATGCTCCACTGACCGGACTACCATGGCCCTTTATGTGCTGTCAATGACTCAGCAAAGATGAATTTGCCCAAAGTGTAGCACTTGTGCAACGTAAAACCTACTCAATCTCAACTTCTACTACAGCGCTAGAATGCATAGTGTGGAAAGCGACAAGCAAATCAGTGCCTTAAAAATTAAACCTTTCACAAGACGTAAGTACAATCCAGTTTATTACTTGAAGAACTCCCTATTGGTTAATTATGTTCCTAGATGACGTGACTGAGCAGACGATACTGGGAAAAGCCAATCAGCTCTTTTGCCACACTGTATATTCTAGGCGCTGTACTTCAACCTTAGCAGGGATGCAAGGAAATGTAGGTTAAACAGGCCAGTTATTCAACATTTAGTTGAAATGTATTAAAGTTGTATTTTATTAGTACGACAGGACTATTTCTTTCAGACAGCGATTTTGCGTTATCACCTTTTGTGGTGTGATACTTTGAATTTTCCAGGGTGCCTGTAAATATCCAATTTTACCATTTAATTTCTTTAACTATCTTAAAATATTTTGTCAAATCCGTAAAATCTTTTACACTTTTCAAAACCTACTCTTTAGCTAGAGATTGTTCGTTGATTGCATTTAGAAACCAGTTGCCGATCTTGGTATCTGAAACCATCAACATTCATTAATTGGGTGGCTTCTGAATATTTGTTGGCAATATCTTTTGAATATCATTCATGATGGTTTCTGGATATTGTTGGCTATATCTTCTGAATATATATATTAATTATGGCTTCTATATGTTGGCGTTATCTTTTTGAATATTTATTGATTATGACTTCTGAATGTTTGTTAGAGAAAACTTCAGGGTATATATAAATTATGGTTTCTGAAAATTTGTGTGTGAGACCTTTAGGATATGCATGCATTAGGGCTTTTCTATATTTGCTGGCTTTTTCATCTGGATATGTATTGATCATGGCTTCTGGATAAATGGCTATATCTTCTGAATATACATGGTCTGTACTGAAAGTAATTACCCCCGAAACCGCCGACCAACCCGAAGGTTTATGGCCAGCCCGAAGGCCCAAGGACGGTCGGAAAAAGAAGCACCCACCATCTAACCAAAACTCAGCCAGGAGAACGAACCCAGAAAACCAGCAGAAAAAAAAAAAAAAAAAATTGGAAAAATCAAAAATACAGAGTCACATGGAAGTGTTACATACAAAGCCAATAATACAAAAGCATAAAACAGTAGAACAAAAACAATCGTACTGAACAAAATGTCAAGCAGCGTGAATACAAATATACAGGAACACGCAAAACAGCAACAGAAATTCCCATAAAGTAACAAAGACCATATAGCCAAAATACAAAAACAGTATTAAAAGTAGCAATAAGCACAAAGTTTAAAATACAAAAATATAAATACAGCTAAAATAACCCAAGTTAACAAACTACAAGGTTAAAAAGGTTAAAACAACAGTTTAAAAGTTAAAACAATGCATAGCAAAAGCAAATACCAAAACATTAGAATAAAACACTAAAAGTAAAATACAACAGTTAAAAACAAGAACCTAAAATATATTAAGATGCAGGAACAAGCGATAAAACTACATAACAATTACAAATAAGCAACAGCAAGACACCATTTACAATCCAAACAAATCAAGAGCCTAAAATTTATAAGTAATAAAAGTAAAACATTCGTTCAAATGATTATAGATGGAAGCAGCTCGTTTACACCAGAACCTAGAATTATCTATTCTCTGAAAGTAGTCACCAAGACTCTCTGCAGTATCTCTCTTAATACATTGACCAGAAAAGGAACAGCTAGTCGTCATGTAGTGCAGAGAATCCCCAAGAGAGCCACAAGGACAATTTGGACTATCCCTATCTTTAGCTTTATAGTGCAAATAGTAGGGAAAAGCACCATGGCCAGTAGCGAAGTAATAAAGAACTTGATTCTTTAGTTTAAAATCAAGAGAAACGGTAGGAAAAATGCTAAAAGTAAGTCTGCCATTATCTGAAGAATCCCACTCACGTTGCCAAGCAATTTTCAGGTCATTGTTCAGAAATTTCTTAATAAGTGAGTTAGGATAGGGAATAACCACTCTATTACCAGTAACACAAGCATTCTTGGCCAAGAAATCTGCAATTTCATTACCCAAAATACCAGTATGTCCCCTCACCCATTTAATTACCACATTACTATCACAGATTTGAATGAGGTCCAGGACATCCTTAATTAACATGGTACTAGGATAAAGGTTTCTACAAGCCTGAATAGAAGAGAGACTATCAGGGAGAATAACAACAGAATTGAAATTTGCATCCTTTAACCAAGTAAGCGCTTCTTTAATAGCAATCAGTTCAGCTTGAAAAACAGAGTTATATTCCCTGAGCTTCAGCAAATCAAATTTATTAATATCATTATTGTAAATAGCAACCCAGGCAGCACCAACACCCTCATCCGTCTTACTGCCATCAGTGTAAATCCTGAGCAAATCATTACTGTCCAGATCAGCTAAATTTTCAAAATCTCTACACAAACCCGACGAGTTAATGTTATACTTGAAAAGTCTTTTATCAAAGTCATTTTTATCATAATAATCACCATCAAAATATAGAGATTTATCACCATAACGGACATTGTACTTCTTAATAAGCCTCTCCGCCTCCAAAGTCACGGGAGGAACCCCAGTAAGATGACGAATAGCATCAGTGGAGACTGATTTATAAAAATGACAAATATGGATAATGAACGTACGCTGGCAGGAATTCAACTTTCTAACACCATGACAATTCAGCCTAGGATACCACGCCTCAGCAGCATAAAGGATTTTGGGCAAAATCACAGTATAATACCAGAGCTTCTTCATAGCAGGCCTGATACCCCTAGTAGCACCACTAATTCTTCTAATATTTTTACTAATGTCATAAATCGTATCCCAGATAGTCTCGACATGAGGAAGAAAACTCAACTTGCAGTCAATCAGGACACCCAAGAAAGCATGAGCGTCGACGACCTTGATTGAACAGTCCTTTATCTTAAAGATCGGGGGACGATTAGGGGGAAGACTACGAAATACAACACTCTTAGTTTTTAACGAAGAAACGACCAGGTTCCTCGACTCCACAAAGTCACTAAAGATATTTATATTTTGGTTTGTGATATATTCAAGTTGGGCTCTAGAGTTACCTGAGCACACCAACACAAAATCATCAGCGTAACCAAATAAAGAAACCATATTCAGATCAAAACAGCCAAAAATTTTGTTAATCAGAATTAGCCAAATGATGGGCCCCAAACAGGACCCCTGGGGACAGCCCCTATCAACTTTATGAAAGTCATTCAAAAATAAACATTTAACATACCTGTTACACAAATAGCTGGCAATAATGTTACGCAAGTAGACAGGCACACCAAGATCATTTAGTTCCGCAAGAATAAACTCCCAACTCGCATTATCAAACGCACCAGTAATGTCGAAGAAAGTGGCCGAAGTATACTTATAATTTCTCTTCCTAGCCAGAATATTATCAATAAGACTCTTAAGGCACATAGTCGTACTACGAACCTCCCGGAAACCAAACTGAAGGTAGTGCAAGATATTTTCATTCTCCAAAAAATAGTTCAGTCTACCAACAATTATCTTCTCAAAGACCTTGCTAATCTTAGATAGCAGACAAATCGGTCTATATGATTTCTGATTGGTAGCCACTGTATTGAGTTTTGAGAAGAAAAAAACGTTACCCCTTTTCCAAACCCTAGGAAAATAACCCATGTTCAACAATTTGTTAAAGATAGAAATAAAAAGGTTTGGGATTTGGTTAAAAATGTACACAATAAATCTTACATCAAATTTATCAGGGCCAGGGGCCTTGTTTTTGTTAAAAGAGTACAATGCATTTTTAAATTCCTTATAATTTACACCAACGACTTCACTGTGGCGTACCTCCTCAGGGACCTGATCCTGGTTAACATCAAAAGAAAAAGTATACGATAACAGATTATTGTATACATCAATAGAATTAGAGTGCAAGGACATGCCCTCCAAATTTGTCAAGGCATTAAGATTTGAATTATTCTTGCCCTTGAAAGCAGAGAAGTCCCTACCGAAACTATCAGCAGTAATGTTACAATATTTCTACCAGGAGGCCCGCTTAGCCTGCTTAATCTTAACCTTATAGATAGCACTCTCCCTTTTAATTTGAATCCTGAGATTGGAATCACCGGTTCTATCTAATCTTTTATTTAAAGCCCTTAACCTATTTCTCAAAACCCTCAGGTCAGAAGTATACCAACTTAGTTTCACCTTTTTACTATGCCTTTTGACCTTAAAATGACCATCACAAATGTGAGCCATGTCACCATAAAGAAGATCCAGGGACCTATCCAGCATAACAATATCACTACAGTGATAAAAAATATTAGCATATTTCCCCAGATATTTTCTAATACTCTTATTTAACTTACCAGTGCTACAAAATTTTGTTGCATATCTATCATATGTCAAAACAACAGGTTTTAAATTAACCTCAAATTGAACATATCTGTGATCCGAACAGGTCACCTTTTCTAAAACAGTCCAGTCTCTAACATAGTCCATCAGTTCAAAAGAAGCGAGAGTCATATCAGGAAAGCCGGAATTTCCGTCACACCAAAAGGAAGGAGGCTGCAGAGGATCATTAATCACAATCAAGTCATTATTCAAACAATAGTTCTCAAGACGAAGTCCTCTATCATCGTTATATGAATAACCCCAGTTCCTGTGTTTACAGTTCAAGTCACCACAGATCAGTAGAAGTTTATTATCCAAGATAGTCCTAGGAATAATAGACAAATTGTCCTCCAAGTTCGTGGATGGAGAAATATACATAGAGCCAATAAAAACATTATCAGTATCTAAGACGAGGTTAATGAACACCATATTGTTCTCTTGATAAACCTGATTCACTACAAGTCCAGGGTTTAAGACCAGGATTCCGGCATTTTTAGAAACAGAATGGAAGTTCTTCCATGAAGATTTAAAATGCAGAAATTTTTCTTTGTACACATAAGCGTCCTGGTACAGCACTAAATCTGTATCACACTCATGTACATGCTGAGAGAGAGCCAATGAGGCGGCTTTACAAAAATTTAAATTTATCTGAAGAAATTTAATGGCAATATCACCGCTAGAGATTGCAGAGGCGCCATCCATATGTGTTGAACTGTTAGCATTATTAGAATGAAGATGATTATTTACAGATGAATGAAGTGCATAATCGGCAGAAAAACCTACCAAAAAATCACCAGTATTATCAATAGCATCACTGTCCATGGTGGTTTTTGCCAAAAATCAGTTTATTTTTATAATCCACAAATGTTTTACACCTTCTATCATCTGACCGATGATCACCCTCCACCGCACAGTTAATGCACTTCACTGCCTCTGATTTGCAACTTCTCGTGTCGTGTTCCTCACCGCACTTGGCACATACTGTTTTATTTACACATCTAAAAGATAGGTGGCCTAGTTTCTGACAGTTAAAACACCTGTAAACGTTAACATAATCTCTAACTATGATACGTTGATAATTCACAATCAATTTATCTTTTCCAGTTAGACACAACCTGGTAGACTTGTCACAATCGATGATCCAGTTCACTCCCATCTTACCCTTAAACTGTCTAATCACATCAATCTCTTTATCTTCCAGTCCGTCCATACATTTAATCTCACTCTTCACGGTCTCCTCATCAACCTCTTCGTCCACCCCGTACAAGATAAGTCTGTTGTTTCGTTCCTTACCCAATTTAAAGGTAATATCTGAGAACAAAGCCTCACTTTTGGTCACCTTTTCCATTAAGCTTTCTGCGTCACTCTTTGACTTCATTTTCAAAATGATTTTACCATCCTTACTGTGCACAACATCTCGTGGCCTAACAGTCTCCAATTCCTTTCCTGCTTTGGTAATTTTATGCAGAATTTCCTTCCCCGGCAAACTTTCTCTAGGGGTCACGACCACAGTATGGTCTTCAATAGACTTATCCTTGGCAATATCCATAGCAACAGCAGCATATGTATTAATCTCCTGCAACTGCAACTTAGTACCCATAGCAGTATTCTTTGAAACTTCTCTTTTATAGTTGCTCTCAAGCTCATCATACTTTCCTTTTAAACGCTCCAGACGAAACTCAGATTGAGCACACTCCATAAGGATATTTCCAATAACTTTGTAAATTACCTCAAAAAGGTCCTTCGTAACTCTTTGACCATCTCTCTCCTTAACTTTATTCCATAAGAGGTTACAGCCTTCCTTAACCTTAATGAGAAGTTCTGTCTTGCATTCGAAATCAATTTCCGCCATTTCAAACTCCTTATAGTAGAAAAAAACCGTAAGGACTTGGAAAGTGTAGGGATAGTGTTAAAAGACTTTCACCTCATGTAGAGAGCACCCGGGGCTCGTAAAAATTAAAATTCGTAGATTAAACAACTGAATGAGGTAAATAAGGTTATCCAAGATTGCCACTCATTAATACAAAATAACCAAGTCATCAACAGTTGCGAGCGCAAACGCAGTTCGTGAACACAGACAGGCTTCGCAGATCCAAAATGGAATTAGGACGCATTCAAGGGTAACAGTCAGCAAGATATGGTACACGATAAAATCACTGAGTATAATCAGAGGATTAGATAATCACTAAAATAAGAATTTCCTGAAGTAATCACTAGAGAGCAAATCACTGTGATTCTAAAATCACATGCACTCGGCACATAGGTTGAAACAGTTAATTAGGTATAGCATCAAAGTAGCAGCAAGAACAGAAGATGCACAGTCAACGAATCAATCAATTAGTAGTGACAAAATTTGTAAACAGAAGATACACAGTCAACGAATCAATCAATTAGTAGTAATAAAACTTGTAAACAGTCAGAAAAAAAATGGCCACCGCCACGATAGAAACATAAACATTAGCCAAAATCATAAAGTTTTCAAGCATAAAATATAATTAATTCACCTCTAAGTACTTCTAGAAAGGCAGAAGTGGATATCCAGTAACACATATACTTGCAAATGTAGAAAAAGAACTAGGTAAATCACATTAAACTTGAGAAATACTTGCAAACGCATATTTAGAATGAATGACCACGAAAGGCTTAGCGACAATTTCAGAAACACACATTATAAAGTTCAAAATTTACTCAATTAGATAAAAATATTCAACAACGAAGCACATATTTATAAAGATCTTTCAACGAGCTTTCAGATGAACTAAAATACAAGTTAAAATACTTAAAAATACTTAAAATACAAGCAAAATAAACAGAAGCACTAAAAACTTCCATGCAACGCCCATCCAAGATGGATGACCAAAAAAGTACCGAAAGTAATGCGCCATATTTTCTTCTGCCGCGACTGTCCCTCGCACAAGGTTGCCGCTTGCACGGAAAGTTGGGTGGAGCCTTGGAAACACAGCGCCATCAGCGCCAATCGGCTCCGAGCTGCTGCAGAGTAACAGTGTCTGTTTCAGTGAACCCTTGTGTGAGTGCAAAATCGAAATCAAGATGGAAAGATCTATCGAGCAGAATTGTTGCAGTGTTGAGAGGACGATCCGTCGTTTCTGGACAATGTGGTAAGTGGTGATGAATCTTGGATCTTCTTGTACGATCCAGAAACAAAAAGACAGAGCGCAGCGTGGTACACAACGTCGTACCCACGTCCAAAAAAGGCAAGAATGAGTAAATCGCCAGTCAAAGCGATGTTCATTGTTTCATTGTTTTTTTTTTATTATTATTCCAAGGGAGTGGTCCATTTAGAATTTGTTCCACATGGCCAACCAGCCAACGCCAAATTCTACGTCGAAGTACTGGAAAGGCTAAAGCAACGTGTCAGGCGCAAGATCAAGAATTCCTGGAAAATGCACCATGACGATGCTCGCAGACTCTCAACGCTCCCCTATCAGCCTTACAGTCCTGATTTGTCCCGCCCGACTTCTTTTTGTTCCCGAAGATTACAAACTCCCTCAAAGGACAGCATTTGGGACCTGGAGAATATCAAGGGGGCTACGACGAAGTTACTAAAGGACATTCCTGTGACAGACTTCCAGGACGCATATAAAGCATCGAAACTGCATTGGAACAAGTGTGTTGAAGCAGGAGGTATGTATTTCAAAGAATATTGAGTTTATGTATGAATCGGTTGTATAAATTCCTTAAAATAAAAATGAGCGCATTACTTTCGGGACAGACTTTGTATGTCGGTGATGTCTTCTAAATAGTTGGTAAAGACTTCTGAAAATCTATTAAGGTAAAAGCCCCAGTAGTGAACCTTGTATCAGTAGTGAACACTTTTAAATTTTAACTCGAAAAATAAGCTTTAATGTCTATAATTACAAATAATTCCGGCCATCAGTTTTAGAATAACGTTATTTTATCTAAAATATTACGAACTTTTTGTGATTTTGCCGGTTTTTCATATCATTTTGAATTAGGAAATAAAATTTTGTTTGCTTTACCTGTGCTTACTTTTAATTGAATTTTTCTACTTTTTGATTCAATATGACTAAAATAAATGATAACTTTTTTCCGGTGTGAAACTTAATAAAGAATGTGTATTCTAAAGTAGATCATGATTTATTTTTTCTAAATGTATAGACGGACCCCTAATACATTTTCGGTTGTAACTCTGTCAAAAATTTATTTAAAGTACATAAATAGGTACTCTTTCCGAGCCGCCTTAATCCCAGAAATTTGAATATGAGACCAAAAATAGGGGTTGCCATTGAAATAAAATGAAGTTGATGCCTATTTTTATATGTATATGACCCCTTAAGCAAACTCTAACTAGACCATTATAAACTAGACATTATTACAAATCGATCCATACCAGCCGCATGTTTCTATGACAATTTACGGCGAAATTAGGTGTGTGTGTGTGGGGGGGGGGGGCATTTTTGTTTTGCTGACTGTAATAATAAAAATGCAAAGATTAATATCGGATAAACATTTCTTTGCTCTCTTTTCTATAATTTATGTTGTTTAAAGTAAAATATTAAAAGTAAAATTTTGCTAGTAATTGCACATTTTTACATCCAGCGAATAACCAGTAGTTGACCATTTCAGTTTTTTAGTTAATAAATTGATAAAATTGAAAGCTGGTGGTAAAACTATTTATTATATTATATTTCAATGTAAATGTCTTAAATATATGAATGTATTATAATAATTAACGCCAACTGATTTACTAATCTAGATCGCCCCTTTATCCCCCCCCCCCAAGTGTGTGTTCCAGACCGTCGGTAACTCCCCATTGCTTAGCTCTAGTGCGACACTAAACTCACTCATGCACATAGCTTGCAGCAAATTTCATTTTCCATGATTTTTTTCCAAAAACTGACTCCACTTCTTTTCTAAACAACTTAAACTATCGGATTTAAACACATTATCCAAAACGAATGGTAGAAACCTTCGTAAGCTCAGAAATCCTCTACGAAAATTTAAGTGAGAGCATTTAATAATTAACCCCATTGACCAATTACTGAAAAAGTTGAAAGCAAACATAATGTTAATAGTTGACGAATTTAGTTATTTACTAGCATCGGTGACTGAGAAAACCTTGATTCGAATAAAAATAGGTTATTAGTAAAATAATTAAAAATATACTTATTTATTTATTATTATTATTATTATTATTATTATTTTGAAACAATGATAAATGACCTACATACTTCAATAAATAAACTTTTCGAATTAAATTCAGCTCGGTGTTTAATGATTAAATTAAATATCGCATAACACACGCCTGACTAACAGTTACTTACATCAAGTTTTGTGGACAACTTTGCAACTATTCTATGTTAACATAGAATCCAAAAGTTAGTTGCCCTTACAATTTGTAACATAGAATTTTATTAAATGCTAATTATGTATTATAGCAATCAAGTTAAGAACATTCTTTTGTTACTTCTTGTTCTTTAAATTTTTGTACTTAAGCGGTCAACTATTAGCCTGTGGTCAATTACTTTAGATCACTCGATTTATCTAATGCTAGAAGTAGTATGTTGTGGCCACCACATCACTTTCGCAGATCGACTGTGTAACCATTCCCTTTAAAGGCATTGACTTTTGAAAGACACCCATAATGGAAATTTGCCCCCTTCGAGGGGGGACCCCTCTTCTTCTCAGGGGGTAAAAGATACTTCTACATACACAAAAAAAAAATCCCAGTTGACTATCACTATTATAAATAAATATTTTTAATTTCATAATGATGATTTCATAATTCCATAATCGTTTTTAATTTCATTCATAATCGTCAACCACCTGTCGGACGATTTTCAACAAAATTTGATAGGCATTAATATAAGCCAAGGCGCAATTACATATCAAATTTTATGAAATTCTGTGCAGTATTTTCTGAGATACAGTTGCCAGAACATTTTGTCTGTTCACACCCACATACAGACAGAGATTTTGTAAAAGTGATCAAACCGTGTTCTAGAACTCTCAAAACGTGTAAATCCATCGAAAACCCGAAGTTGAAAATTTTTACAAATATGTTGAATCTAGAAGAAAGTAATAACAATAAAGAATTTACCCGGCTAGTGAAAACATCCACAAAGAACCAATGACTTAATTATAATTACAAACAACGAATACTTTGTACGAGTACCAAGTTTATTGAGTAAATAAATTTAATAAATTTATTTTAATGAAAATCATGAAACTTTTACATAAAACTTTATTCTTTAAGTGAAGTGAATTTTATATTTTGAATTGATTTAATTGAGAGAAATGAATTTATTATTATTATTTTGCATATTATTTAAATGCAAAACATGATATATAAATATCATAATAATGCTTTAATATGTTTCTGTCGAACTAGTATGTACATGAAATCGAAAAATACTTCTTTATATCAAACTTCCAAATTAGATATCACTAAATTATTAAAGTTGCCTCTTTCTAATATAGTATTTAATAAATAGGAAAATAAATTCCTGCTTTTTTCTTTTTTTATAAATTGTAAAACTATATTTTTAACAATTGAATGGGGTTGTCACAAAGGGGAATCTAGATGGCAGAATTTTTACATAGTAATATTTTCAAATAAATATCAACGGATATCAACGATTAACCAAATATAAAATTACAATATAAAAGTACTGGTATCCACATTTCTCTTCATGATATCCTTCTGAGGAAGTTTCATGCAGAATCGCTATGAAAATAATTTGCAATGGCAAAAGAGTGATCTGTTTTTGGAAATAATCATTGTACAGATATTTAATTTTTATTTAATTTTTTTTTTTTTTTTAACATTATATAGTGATATATGAGACAATAATACCTATTGCTAACTAACTTTCCTATTGTTAACTAACTTTCATTTACATCTGCTGCCAAGTAAAAAAAGCCAGCGAAAACAAAATGCTGTTTATTAAAAATTAAAATAGGAAAATAAATTCCTGCTTTTCTATTTTTTTTTCAATAAATTGCAAAACTACATTTTTAACAATAACATGTAAACATTATTTATAATATTGATCATTTTTTGCTGACTAACTTTATTAAATTAAATACATATTGAACATTTTGGGCTACTTCGCATTAACAGAAAAAAAAATATATATATCTAGAGTGACTCCACTCGACTTTTCTAACATTAAGCAATTAACGGTTGCATATATAAGTTAAAAAAGTAAGACAAGTCAAACAAACAAAAGTTAAAAGTGTAATAGGATGTTTGAATATTTCTCTCCATTCTTTAATTTTACGCTATTGCACTTCAAAAAAAAAAAAATTGAGCCCACAGATCATAATAATAAAAATTTTTTCATTGTGCCACTGTAAAAAATATTCCATCAAAATCTATATAGTTTGCGCGACTGTGAGCTATAGCATGTATATAAATTTTCTGCTCAATCAAATAAGGCGTTTAGACGCTAACGCACTTTAAAAAAATTGGGTCCATAGACCATAATGATAAAGAATTTTTCTTTGTGTTTTTGTAAAAATCCTATAAGTTCTAGATTCACCAAAATCTATAAAATTCGTGTGACAGTGACTTATATCACGTGTATAAATTTTTAGCTCCATCGAATAAGGCGTTTAGACAGTTCGTGTGACCGTGACCTATAACATGTGTATAAATTTTCAGTTTATTTGAATAAGGCATTTAGACACTATCGCGGTTTCAATAATTTGAGCCCACAGATAATAATAATAATAATAACGACATTATTGTTGTGTTCCTGTAAAAAAAAAAAAAAATATATATATATATATATATATATATATATATACATATATAAAAGCTAGATTCCCCAAAATCAATAGAGTTCGTGTGCTGATGATGTATAACATGTGTATAAATTTTCAGTTTTTTTTAATAAGTCGTTTAGACACTATTACACTTACTATTACACACTATTACTAAATACATAATTTGAGCCCATAGACCATAATGATAAAGAATTTTTCTTTGTGTCCCTGAAAAAAAAGTCACTAAAACCATTAGGGTTCGTGTTATGGTGACCTATAACATACATACCAAATATCAGCTCATTCGAACAAAGCTTTTACGCGGTATCATGTTCACTCACACACATACGTATCATCATGGTAAAAATAGTACAGATGAGCTCAGGTGACCTCAAAACGTATAGAAACACCAAAATATAAAAGTCAGATTTTTGACATGATTCCAGTACTTTCCTTACATATATGTATGATCAGAAAAAAGAAAGAAAGAAACAATATTTAAATTTAAAATTCTGCGTATTCCAACTTAAGTAAATAAATATTAAAATATAAATGTTAAATAGAACCTACTTAAAAGCATTAGAGATGGATTTTGTAGTTTATTAATTAGTTTTTGAGGGAAAAAAAACATATCTATGTAAAAATCTGAATAAAAAAATATACTTTTTTGTTCTATTTCTATTTTTAGTATTTTTTCTTTAAAGATATTGTAAAATTCATCCCCAAATCTTTTAAGTAAGTTCTATTAAGCATCGAAGAGATATTAAGTCTTTTCTTAAAGATCTGTAGAAGTTTTAGCATTTTAAAGATCATGAACTCATAAAAAATTTAAACCGAGAAAATGCAATTTAAAATTTCAAATCGGTAAAATATGAATTACAAATCCTATGAATTATTGCGTGAATATATATTTTACTGAACAAACCTAATATAATTCAATTTCTAAATATTAAATGGAGCTTCTATATGAAATCTTCAGTGATGCCAAGACCCCTTAATCCTTTCAGTCGCAGTGTTCCCGCTGATGGAACACCTAATTTTAATTCTCAAGTGCAAAAACTCATCCCGGAAATTTTTTAGCAAAAATTTACATTTATAACATAGCAGAAAAGGCCCTTTTTTTAACTTGAAAATTTGAAATTTCTTATATTTTAATTATGTTCGTAA
Organism: Salticus scenicus; assembly: GCA_963930645.1. Lineage (NCBI taxonomy): Eukaryota > Metazoa > Arthropoda > Arachnida > Araneae > Salticidae > Salticus > Salticus scenicus. Next base: position 302,737,386 of record OZ005649.1, read on the forward strand.
ATTCCGGTGGCAGTGTAATTTAAATGATCCGAATTACCATGCACCGCAAAGGGTTAAAATACTCCAGAATAAATTGAAATGTTGGGATCTATGCATCTTTTACGAGTTTTTGTTGTCGATAATGTTTACTTATAAAGTGATTTATTTATTAAATTAAATATCATTTGAATTTAATAAGGTTTACTTACAGATGTTTCAAACCGAAAATTTCTCGAAAAGGAGCAATGCTAATTTTTTATTTTTTAAATATTTATGATCAGCTATGTGTCTAAAAGCCTTTTTTAAAATTAGTTTAGTAATTTTTAAAATAGATTAAGTAGTGAACCTTAAAGGGTTAACTGTTCAGTTGAATTTCTATATCGGAGAAGATAGATTTAAAATAATTGTGAGAGCTTTCTTGGGATCCGAAAGTTACACTGACTATTACCTGGATCATTCTCGCTTCGCATTCATAAATTATTAAAGCGGGAATTAGTATTTAAATTGTATCTGGAGACTTGCAAATGACAGTAATCTCCGTAACTCTGCCTAGGGCCATCTCTTAAAACAAGAGACTGCCTAATTGAATCCTCTGAAATCATTGCTTAGATGATCAGTATTTTGAATTGTAGTTTGAGTTCAAAAAAAAAAATGTATTTATTTAATTAATTTTTATTATTATTATTCAGATAGACTTATATTTTCAAAAAACACAAAAAAAATAAGGAAACGGAAGAAAATTTATGAATAATCAGTAATTTTGTTCCTCATGAAAACGACATTTGCAACTATTTCGGACACTAGCAAATTAGGCAAGTTGATTGATTTTTATTTGAACGATAAATTAACGAGGTTGCAATAGAACAAATTTCTACAGCAATTATTTTATAAAAACCCCTTTCAGATATTAAAAGAAAAAAAATCTCTCTGGAAGTTTATATAGATTATAAAATAATTTTTCAAATATACTTCTCTATTACAATATTTAACGAAAAATATATTTCACTTTGGCGACGACTCTTATTTATTCATTTATTTATTTAGTTATTTTTTAGATAGATTTTTATATACACATTTTTATAACATAATTACACAGTAAAAAATGCTGCAGTAAAATTACGGGCAAAGCCCGGCAGCAGAGATTCCAGTCAAAGCCCGTAAAAATACATTTAGACGATGAATGATGTATCGCCAGTAATTTTACGTTGTGATGAAACATACAACGAATCTGAAAAAAGAAAAAAAAAAAAAAAAAAAAAAAGTAGCATTAACCGTAAAATTAAAAGTTTCTCGAGTGCTTTAAAAAAGTTTCTTGCAATTATTACACATGCGTGCAGGGGGAAATCCACAACACTAAAAAACGTATTTATTTTTTTACACGCAAAAGCTAATTTATTAATTTTCATGCGAAAGAAACCGTCTTGGGTAGCCCGGGGTTCGAACTCACAATCACCTGTGTCAAAAGCCAGCGCTTTGCAAACCGCGCCGTTGGGATCAATAAGTGATTTCTTTACAAAAACAGATAAAGTCAACATCAGAACTGACTAGTTGATAAATCCTGGCATATTGCACTAAAAGATTTCTGGAAAAAATTTTAAACCGATTTACCGCACAATGTGAAGTAACAAATCTTCAATTATTTTTACAGAACTAGCTATATATATTTACAGCAATCTATGCTGTATTTATGTTAAAAAAAGTGCTTTATTTTTACAGAAATTTTTTACAGTGATTAAATTGTTAACGTTCAAACTATGCATAAAAGTTATTTTATTTTAAGACTATTTTAAGATCTAAATTTGCTATTTCTGACAAATTTAAGGAGTCAGTCAATTCTCATATTGAAAAAACAAAAGCTATTTTTTTTTTTTTTCCCTATAAAGACTACGATACTGAATTTTGTGAAAGAAAATCTAACTATTTTTCGAAATCATTTTTATTTGTAAACGGACGGGATTGAATTTGGGAATAAGGCCGATTGACTGCTGTAGGTCCTAGGCCTGAAGAGGAGTGCCCTCCGAAGGGTTTTTCTGAGGGTTCCTAGCCCGTATTTATACAAGTTTCGGAGGAAACCATGGAAAACTCCGAAAGGCTAGAACGACGAACGCGACTTGTGATCGAGCCCGGCACCTAACGTCTACCAGCTTTGAGCGCAGAACCGCCCGGCCGCTGGTGGGCCTTTTTTATTCGTAAACACTAGCACTAAAGAGGTAGTCTTATTTCAAGGTTCTCATTAGAGGTAAACAATGTGTGAGAATTTCTCACCCTTTTTCAAAAACAAAATGAAACTTTTGAAAACTATGTGAGATCTCTGAAAATTAACCGAGATGCAAAGTAAACTTTGAATAATAATAATAAATTTTTTACATAAATACAGAGAATTTGTATGTCCAATTAATACGATTTTTTTCATGGTTTTCGACCTTTATGGTTTCAGTAGTGGGTGCAAAAAAGAAATAACTAGAGCCTAATTCTTATTCATCCAAACAGGTTTTAATTATAAGGCCGATTTCAAACTGTGTTTATGAAGTGTTAGGCGTATTTGCACTTTTGAGAATAGCAGAAGAGTTTTTTTTTTTTTTTTTTTAAGCTGTATTCCATTGAAGGTAGCCCACCAGCGGCCGAGCTGTTCTGCGCTCCAACTTGTAGATATAAGGTGCCGAGTTCGATCCCAGGTCGCACTCGTCGGCCTAGCCGTTCGGAGTTTTCCGTGGTTTTCTTCGAAACTTGAGTAAATACGGGCTAGGACTCCTTAGAAAGACCCCCGTGGAGGCACTCCCCCTCTGGCCTACGACCTATAGCAGCCTTATTCCTAAAATCCAAATCCATTGAATGAAGAAAGGACTGAAGTATTTCGAGAGCAGAACCTACTATATATGATGTAATGTATACATATCTGATGGTCATATTCAGATAAAACAGCTTTGTTTTTTAACAGTGAAGATCATACATAATAATCATAAGACTTACCTTCAAATGGTTAATTACATATTCATTTCATGTTGAAATAAACTTTATTTTAGCATATTGTAAAAAATGCATTGTGGAAACAACATTAAAATTTTCCGTTTTCTAAAGCTTAACTAAAGGGTTAAGAAAAATTAGAATGATGTATGGTTAAAAAAAAAAAAAAAAAAAAAAAAAAAAAAAAAACGTTTAGTGGATAAAACAATTATTAGGTTGTAGTTTTCGTTTTAGAAATCTGGCTTCAAATCAAGAAACCATTAGCTTTCTTTTTGAATGTTTTCGTGTTAACAGACAAAGAAAATCAATTTCATCAATATCAATTACTTAGTTTCAGTCAGATGGAATTTTTTTAAATTAAATTAAGAAAACAATAGCTTATTAAAACCAATGGATGTTTCTATGCGTCATGCGTGCATAATTTAACACATTCAATTAGTATAAATAACAATCATAGTTTCAGTTTGAAAATGGAAGAAAATGGAATTCTCTCTTGATGTCACTGAAATGATAGCATTTGAAGAGATTTTCTCATAAGAAAATCGTTTGGTGAAAGATAAGATCAATTTGCGTTGATTAACGGCTTTTTCTCGTAATAATTCAAAAAATTATACTTTCAAAACATCAATTTACGAGCTACGACCATTTAGCTAGCAAAACGGTCATTTCCCGTAATATTATACGGTTATTTCCTAAATTATGCTTCCAAAACATTAATTTACGGATTATGACCGTTTAGGTAGCAAACCGGTCATTCCCCCTAAAATTATACGGTCAAATACCGTGATTTTACAATTTTTTTTACAGTGTATTTTATAGTTATTCAGATAGTCAGGCAAAAAAGAACAGAGCTAAACTAAATAATAGTACCTAAAAGAACTGAACCGAATTGTTAAAGACTATTTCTCGAAAATTTAACTTCATACTCATAAATAAACTTTAAAAAAATAAATACTTGCCATGTGATAAAGAAAAAAATAACATCCTGTAAAAGTCACACGGTTGAAATATATTGACTAATCGCATCGTTTAACTTTTAAAGTGATAATGCATATATATACTTAAAACTTATAAGTGATAACCCTTTAAAATATATTTTTTAATTATGTATAAAAATATCCTCGAAAATATAATTTTCTTTTAAGGAAAAAATGTAAAATCGTATTCCAGTACTTTGTCTAAAAATTGCATACGCACCATGTGGTGTAACGAAAGTTTGTATAAAAAAATAAATAAATAAATAAACATTTTCACTTAAGCAACTAGAAGACATAAACTATTTTCAACTTTGCTGAAAAGGCTAAAAAAAAAAAAAAAAAAAAAAAAAAAAGCCTAACTTGTATTATTTTAAAACATTATAATTTTTTAGAGAACTATCTATTTTCCAATGATTTTATCATTTGAATTAACTTGGAGGTATAATATAAGAGGCGATAACACGGCCAGAAAATCGTAGCCATCTTCAGTAGACAACAGTTCACTTCATTTGCCCTGTGTGCTGATACGCTGTATGCCAACTGCTCTAATATCATTTCTCAAAGATAATAAATGATTATTACATTCAAAAAAATGAAAGTCACTCTTTAAATAATAATATACTAATAATAATGATAACAATAACAATATTATTTATGGTGTTTGAGGTATTTAATTTACATCTTCAATATTTATCTATTTATTTATTTAGTTTTTATAAAAAGAGGAAGGATATTATACCTGGAGATTTGGTCGGTAGGATGCTGCCTTCTGGATCCTCAGGTCCCAAGTTCGAATCCCGGTACGGGCATGAATATTTGTGATGTACTATGTCTACAAAATATTATGCATTTGTTTCTGTGAATTCTAATATGGATCAATTGAGACAAAAGTCATTAAGTAACTGTAGGTCTCAAAAGCTGTCAAATAAATGTGAAATAAAAAATAAGGGGGTTATAAAATATCCTAATCTATAATATTTGTTCAAAAACTCTGTTATAGTTGTTTATTGAAAATTATAGCATTTCAGGACATATTATAATTTGGAACTGATAAAACCAAACAATAGCTTTTTAAATTTTATTTTTAATTATGTTTTTTAATACGGAAAAAAAAAAAATCGAATATCAGACTTTACGGTACAGACTTACGGTATCAGACTTACGGTTAAAATTTATTATAGATTCAAATTTCAAATATTTGTATGTTTTCGTTTGCCTACAAAACGATAAACAATTATACATGTAGGGGAGACCGGGGCACAGTGGATCACTTTTACAGTTTTAATTTTCTTTTCACCAAAAGTAAAAAAGCAAGATACTTGAAAAAATTATCAAACATTTTTTAAACCTTTCATGACATGTCGTAATTTTTTTTATAACAATACTTCTAATACATTACGAATAAAAAAATAAATTGTTTGTTGTGGACCAATCACTGTTGTTCATGTTCAATTAATATTCATTACTCATTTTGTCTCTCTAAAATTAGTTTCTTATGCAATTGTAGTCTAAATATCATAATTCGAACATTTTCATGAAATAAAATTACCAAAATTTAAAGAAAATGAAATCAAATAAGAAATCAAATTAGAGGAAGGATTCTATACCAGATTTCCTTTGTCTTTTACGTGCCATCACTAAAAACAATAAGATATATTTTCAATAGTTTATTAATATTATATAGTTATAAAAATTATGAAATATATAATTAAACATTTTATTAGTATTCAAACATTTTTATTAATTATTTTGAGATATTAATACTTTACATTATATTTGTGAGATAAGTTTAACTAAAATTATTGTACTTTTATCTTTTACATGTTATTTCTAAAAACAACAACAATAAATTTATGTAACCTACTATTTATTATATCATGCAATCATTTTATATATTTTTTTAATATTAAACAATTCAAATAGTTATTAAATTTAGATATTCACAATTATTATACTACTATTCAACTATTTTCCCTTTTCAGAAATTTATTTTATTATAACATTAAGATTATTATTCTTTTTATTAATTATTTTGAGTCACATTATATTCGTATATGTAAATTTAACTAAAATAAATAAGGTATTAAATATAATTTGGACTTTTAGGCACATTGCAAGGCGGTCCACTGTGCCCCATGTAGAGGTCGTCGACTGTGCCCCATGCCCAGACAAAACAAATAATAATATTAAAATTATATATAGACTACGAATATGCTAATAATTTTTATAAATGTAAAAACAACAATATCTTGCCTTTTCTTAACAACTATGCAATACTCGTAGTCAATAGTTCAGTCCTGATAAAATTTAAAAAAAACTTCATAGTTGAAAACTTTCTCTTTTCCACAATTAGTAGAAAAAGTATTATTTCGCAAATGAATTTTCAAAACTTGTTCTTATTTTAATTACCCATTTTGAGGTCCGCTTTAGATGAAATTAAGGTTTCTATTGAATGTTCTGTGTTTCTCTCTAGAGGTGTGTCCCTATCATTAATTTAACTAAAAAAAAAAAAAAAAAAAAAAAAAGAACAGGATTTATCAAATCGGTAAAACCGTTAGAGCTCTAAGCTTGTATCATATGAAGATATTACTTAAAAAATTTTCTAGTTTACAGAAATTGTTTAAGTACAGGGATATAAAATATGATCTAAAGACGAAATTTCTTGTTGATTCCTTTTTTGAATGCTTTCACTACACTTAATATAATTAACTTAAATTTATGAATTACCATATATTTTTATATAAACGAAAGCATGCTTCCTAGAATATATATATATATATATATATATATCACAAGCATTCTTCATTCGTTTACAGAGATCTAGAGTAGAATTTTGATATAATAGAAGCTTTGATTGAAAATTGCTAGAAATGTATTTCACAAAGTTGTGATGCGTGTTTTTAGTTCCCCATCATACTATAAGTATGGGGAACTTAGGTAATCGTGAAAAATTTTAGTTCCCCATCATACTATAGGTATGGGGAACTTAGGTAATCGTAAAAAATTTCGACCTCGGTTTTTTGACTTTTTTATACGTTTTCAGGTGTGAGGAATCCGAAAATGACAAAATTTGTATGGTGTCTGTCTGTAGGGTGTCTGTTAGTGTGTCAGTCCGTTAGTGTGTTAGTCCGTTAGTCCGTTAGTTTGTTAGTCTGTTAACACGATATCTCACGAACAAATGATCGCAGAGAGGTCAGATCAGTTTTAAAACATTACTTTTGATACTGGCAAAAACCCTATTCATTTGCAACATTTGAATTAAAAAACTTCGTAAGTTATGAGAAATTTACGATTTTCTTAACATGGGAGAATAGGATAAAATTTCACTTAAACGTGCATTAAATGGAAACTTTTTACTGTAAAAATGTCGGACCAGTTTTAAAATATCAGTTTTGATGCCGGAATGAACATCAGTAACTATAAATATGCTACTTTGAAAATTTCGCAAGTTATTGGAAATTTACGAATTTCTTAACATGGCAGTATAGGGCAAAATTTCCCATAAACGTCAATTTTTAGAGATATTTTCATCGTAAAGATGTCAAACTACTTTTGAAATACTATTCAGAACACTGGCATAAATATTAATGACTATGAATTTTCCAATATAAAAATTTCGTAAGTTATTGGAAAATTACGAATTTCTTAACATGGCAGAATAGAGCAAAATTTCACATTAACGTCAATCTTGAGGGATATTTTCATCGTAAAGATGTCAAACCACTTTTTAAATATTATTTTGGATACTGGCATGAATATCATCGACTATGATTTTCCAATTTAAAAAATTCGTAAGTTATTTGGAATTTACGATTTACCTCAAATGGCAGAATAAGGCAAAGTTGAGCATAAACTTCCATTTTGAGGATCATAAATACATTAGATAACTTCAAAATTACATTTATGATATTTGTTTGAACATGATTGAATACAAATATTCTAATAGGAAAATTTCGTAAATTATTCGTAATTTACGATTTTATCAACATAGCGAAATTGTAAATTTTTCATATAAATATGAACTTTGAGGATTATTGCATTGAAAATAGTAGCATGAAAACTGAACAATAGAATTGACCCTGATAAAATAAATTAATAGACTAGAATAAGATAAATATATCGAAGTGAACGCCGGGTAGTCTATTAGGCGGGAATTTCATTCTGTCACTGTATCAAGCTTTGGTCAAATTCATTTCTTTTAACATGATTATAATATGTCTCCCACTAGAAATTTATGAGAACATAAATATGATGGCGAACTGAGAAGAGTTCACCTATGCCAACTAGTTTTTTTTTTTTTTTTTTTTTTTCTTTTAATCCACGTTTAAATTCATTATTCTGTGTGTATACAATTTAAACAGAATATACAGAGGTATCCAAAATAAGTTAAATAAATTGAAAAGAGAGATATGTGCGGAAAATCTCTCTCTCTCTCTCTCTACATATATATATATATATATATATATATATATATATATATATAATATCGTTTTAACTATTTTATAAATTCTTTTTTTTTTCCTTCTAGGTACACTGAAAATGTTCAAGTATTTTTACATCTATATATATAACAATCTATCTTAATAGTAATGCAAAGCAAATAATTTGTCTATCAGTTTATTTTTTACTAGCAGGCTACGCCCGCTTCACTGGTCACTGTATTTAAATGAATTTTCGAAAGAATTGAATTAATATTTATTTTTTTATACCACATTATGGACAAAAACTTAAAAAAAAAAAGAAAGAAAAAAGAAAAAGAAAAAGAAAAAATGAAACAAATTGCTCCAAATCTCGCTTTTGTCTACGGTAGCTCTTTTCCCGCCCGCACTGCATCAGGTCTAGGTTTCCCATGCCTGCAGAAAGATCTTTTCCGGGCGCTTCAATCTGGATATTTATCGACAACAGAGATTGTATCTCAGCATCTATTAAATATTTTAGTTTTGAACCATGTATTTTATAAACCATGCTATTTACACTATATTACGATTTGATTCCGACCAATGTAATAAAAAAATAAATAAATAAAAAGTAGCTTAATTAATTAATATATATATATATATACAGTGGAACCTGTAAAAGTGACCACCTTGGTAAAGTGACCACCTGACTAAAGTGACCATTTTCTTGACTAAAGCGACCCTTTTCCAATTTTAAAGACCCTTTATAAAGTGACCACCTGCGTATAGTGACCATTTTAGCCGGTCCCTAGGGTGGTCACTTTAGACAGGTTCCACTGAATATATATATATATATATATATATATAAACAAATAAATGTTAATCAATTTAATCCTTTTTACTATGTATATACTACCATTTTTCCCGATAAACAATGTACATAAAAAAAAAAAAAAAAAAAAAAAAAAAAAAAGTTTTTTCTTTTAAAGGATTTAATTAAAAAATGAAAAATAAGAAGTTGTTCTACTATAAAAAATTAAACATAACTGTTATAAATACGTTTTTAAATTTAAAACTAATTATACTTAATTTTTTTCTACTGCATTACGATTTTATTTTCAATAAATATAACAAATAAATAAATAATAATAAAAAAAAAAAAAGAAAGAAAGAAATTCGCCTTTAAATGAATGTATTAAATAAAAATAAGTTGCGTAATAGCCGTTGCTGAGATATGCAGACGATTGAAGCAAAAGAATAAATCTATGAGAATGAAACAAACAAGCCAATATTTAAAATCGGAAAAACATTAATTTAAAAAATTCAAATTCGAAAAAATCTCGGTGCACACCTGCAGGGTCCCAGGTATATATCCCAGGTATATATATGCCAAATTTGGAAGCTCTTTGATCAGTAGTGTGAGCACCAGAGCGCAGACAGACACACACACAGACACTTCTCTTTATTTATATATATTACTAGCAGGCTACGCCCGCTTCGCTGGTCACTATATTTAATTGAATTTTCGAAAGAATTAAATTAATATTTATTTTTTACAGCACATTATAGACAAAAACTATAAAAAAAAAATAAAAAAATAAAAAAAAAGAAAGAAAGAAACTGAAATTGCTCCAAACCTCGCTTCGGGTACCCGCTGTCTACGGCAGCTCTTTTCCCGACCGCACTGCATCAGGTCTAGGTTTCCCATGCCTGCAGGGAGATCTTTCCCGCGCACTTCAATCTGGACATTTACCGACGACAGGGGGGATCTGCTACTATTTAAGAACTACGATTTTAAAGATGACTGTATCTTAGCATCTATTAAATATTTTAGTTTTGAACCATATATTTTACAGCCCATGCTATTTACACTGTATTACGACTTGATTCCAACCAATGTAATAAAATAAAATAAAATAAAAAGTGGATTTATATGTATATATATATATATATATAATATACATAAACAAATATATTTTAATCAATTTAATCCTTTTTACTATGTATATACTACCATTTTTCCCGATAAATACAGTAAATAATAATAATTAAAAAAAAATGAATAAATAAAACTTTTTTCTTTTAAAGAAATTAATTAAAAAATGAAAAATAAGAAGTTGTTCTTGTTATAAATACGTTTTTAAATTTAAAACTAATTATACTTAATTTTTCTACTGCATTACGATTATATTTTCAATAAATATAACGAAAAAAAAAAAAAAAAAAAAAAAAAATGCCTTCAAATAAATGTATTAAATAAAAATAAGTTGCGTAATAGCCGTTGCTTAGATACACTGACGATTGAAGTAAAAGAATTAAATTTATGAAAAATGAAGTATTAAAACCGACATTTAAAATCGAAAAAAACATTAATTTAAAAAATTCAAATTCGAAATTCGAAAAAATCTCGATGAGGTGCACACCTGCAGGGTCCCAGGTACCTATACGCCAAATTTGGAAGCTCTGCGATCAATAGTGTGAGCACCAGAACGCAGACAGACACACACACAGACACTTCTCTTTATTTATATAGATAAAGGTATTATGTAAAATTTATTTTTGAATGTATTTGAAGCGGATCATAAAAGTATTCTAAGATACATTTAAATGTCTCATATTTGTACTCATTGCTGATTTTTTTCTTTAGATATCCACAAGATTATATATATATATATATATATATATATTTAATAATGGCAATGGCAATTGTTTGTATTAATGATTCATCTTGCAATGTCCTTTTATGATTAATTTAATTTTTAAGATTACTCATTAAGAATAATATTATAATTTTTTTGTTTTATTATAATTAATTAATTAATCAATTTGTTTGTTTGTGGAACCTATTACATCAAGTAGAACTCATAGTTTGGCCAAAAAAGTTGAACAGAAAAAAGAAGAAGAAAACATAAAACATAAAACATTTTCCGAACATAAAATGGTTAGATATAAGTACAAGAGGATGTTTAAGGATATCGTGCATTACGATATTAAGAATGCCACATAGTGTCATATACACCTTTAACAGATGATAGAAAAAAAAAAAAAAAACAGTTTTTGTTTTCTAAAAAAGAAAAATAGTAATGAAATAACTTTTATTTTTTATTTTTTTTTTTTTATTATTTGTTTAATTAACGCATGAAAAATTTCAACACTAGCAAATATTTAATTTGATCAGCAGCACACAGTTAATATTATTAAATAAACTTTTAATTACTTAAAAAAATTTTAATCGTTCAATTACATTGCAATAATTAAATAGGCTTTTAACCGATATACTCAAAATTATTTATTTTTGTATGGAAGTATTAATATTAATGAAAGGATAAAAAATAATGCGGCAAATAAAATAATTTTTTGGCATCAAAATTTTTATCAAAGTGAAGGGAAAATATTTGATAATGAAAAGAAAATGAAAAGAACAGAAAGAGAGAGAGAAGCAGAAGAAGAGAATGGAAGTAATATTCTGAGATAAAAATACATCCTCATGCTCTAAAGAAAACCGCAAATTAAAAGATTTATTTTCCTAAATTGGCAAATTTTCAGAAAAATTACACTGCTGATAAAAATATTACTGAAAAGAGCTAATTTTTTATTGAAGAAATATCTTTTTTTTTTTATTTTATTATTATCTTTCGTTGCAATAAATATTAGTTCTATCTCAAGTTATCAATGTAAAAAGAATAACCCTTTCTTTTTCGTGCATGCCCTTCTTTTTATAAAAATACCTTCTTCACGTCTTGACAACTAACTTCAAAATCTTGATAAAGGCTGATGAAAGCTTAAATAAAAGCGAGGAGATTTGAGAACAAAAGGAGATTTGAACAGTGAAGAGATAAAAAAGGAACATAGAATGACTTGCACGGTTGAAAGATAGAGACAAGGGAAGATCGTGATAGACTAGTGATGTGAGGTCACGCAACGTTTTTTGAACCTAGGGGTTGTAAAAGAAGATGAGGTTGTCGCCAAAATGATACGCCAAGGAGAAAAATGTAACAGAATGGCTGAATCTCGACATTTCCCCCTTTTTTTTTTTTTTTTTTTTTTTTTTTTGTCCAGAAGTTTAATTGCGTTGGATCTATACCAGCTGATAGCATGCTTAATGAAACAATGTAAATATGATAAATGCAGAAAGACGATTAAAAGACGACAGATCATTGGATTAACATGCCAAAAGATGAAAAAAAATGGAGGCACGAGTGCAGCATAAAAACAGCAAAACAAAAGAACTTTGTGCGTGTTGTTGCTTTTATGCTGAAATCGTGTCTTTCTGTTTTCTCTTAATGGTGTATTGGCCGTGTTTAATTAATTCGAGCTCAAACATATGTTGTGTGCCTGTGCAATTTCTTCTATAAGCTTACAAAGTTTTCATTCATCTTAATTCAATAGCAGGATTTTTCTACAATTAACAATTTCCTGTTATTGAAATTAATAAAGGCAAAGGTTAGAGAGAGAAAAAAAGTGTACATTTATTTTGCAAGAATCATCATTTAACGAACACCATCAGTAGGACGAAACCTTTGGAAATGTAAGTCCATAATTTGAAAATTCTGCACTACTTACTTATTTTTTAAAAATAATAATCGTACAAGAAAGGAGTCGAAGTCTAATTATTCATAGTGGATTTTGATTAATACAAATTTGACTATATTATATTATTTTTTTTTTCTCTAAAAAAAAAAAAAAAAAAAAAAAAATACTTTGCACTTTTTTACTTTTTTTTATAAGTGTAAAATACGCCGCAGGCAATTCGCCTTACAGAAGGTCGTGGCTTTTTTTCAACCTAAACAATTTTTGTAAGTTTTTTTTTTTTTTTTTTTTTTTTTTTTTTTCTTTCCAAACGTATGGTGTTACAAATACAGCTTTTTATTTATTAATTTTCTTTATGATAGTTTAGAAATAATTTAGTTTCAAGGCGTCCTAACATATAGTTTGAAGGTTGAATACTTTAAATAGATAACTTTTTTCAGAATATAGAATTTCACTAAGAAATTTACAGGATATGATTTTTAAAATTTTGTTGAAAAATATATGTAAAAGCTCAAGAAATATAAAAAATTCCTATATTTATTGATTATAAAAACTAATAATAGAAGTGACATAAAACGAAAGACTGATCTATAAATGAAAAATACATTGATAAGATATGATTTAATAAATATAAAATGATGACAGCATGGAAATTGCCAAAAATAAAAAGCAAAATAAAAGTGCAGTTCTTGTAGCATTCAGCTTAACATATCAGTGCAAATAATCAAAATAGCAGACTTCAATTTCAGTAGCATTTGGACATATTGTTATCAGTGTAAATATATATAGCAGATTTCGTAGTATTGAACATCCAATACTGAATAACGATGTGCCCAATGCTACCATATCACGCTGCCTGATATTTTGCTTATCATTTTTTCACGTTTGCTAAGCAAAATAGCAGTGCGGTTTCCGTAAAATTAAATATATTATCATCAGCGAGTACAATTTCGGTAGCAATAAGCATGGTGCCATCATTGCAAATAACCAACATATCAGACTGCATATTCGGTAGCACAGAGCTCAATAACGGTTATTCAATGAAACCAAAACTGTACTGATATTGTGCTTATTATTATTTGACATTTTTGATAACGGAATATTTTTATTTTTGTTAAAGTATCAAACGCTAAGACTCAGATAAATGTATATTAATATATGACTTAGAATAAAAAATACCTCTCAAAAGTTTTATTCAGTTTTATTCATTTTTTGATAATAACAAAGCATAGACTCATTTTACAATGTTTTATCTCCGTTTTAATGAACAATATGTTACGTTCTACTATTTTAAAAAAGTACACGTAAAATATTTTGTTTTAATTGTGTTTTTGATAAGAAAAAATCGAAAAGAATATGCGTACAGTATATTTTCTAGTATCGAATAACCATTTAAAATATATTTTGTTACATCCAAATAACAATATTTTATTATTGCAGTTGTGTATGTAAAATTCTCTATGTAAAATATTTTGTTTTAATATTTTTTGAGAAAAGAAAAGAAAATGAAAGGAATAAACATTAAAATACACATTCATACATGGTTTAGATATAAAGGTTTGTTGAACTATGTTAATTATTTGATACCAGCAGTTTATAATAATTTTAAGTCGTTTTATAACATATCAACTTATATTCATTGAATAATATCCTTTATTATGTAACTTTAACAGGTATGCGTAAAGTATTTCCTTTTGATTAAATATTTGATAAGAAAACGAATATGAATAAAATAAAAAAAAAATGCATTTAATCATACCCAATTACCACTTAATAATATCTCACGTTATATTCAATCAATAGTAATTTGTGTCGACAATCAAAGAAAAAAAAAAAAATAAACGTAAAATATTTTGTCTTATTTATTTACTTATTTATTTTTTCTGGAAAAAAAAAAAATGAAAGTAACAGAATAAACACATCAAAGAGAAGAAATAATAAACAATATGTTTCAAAATTTAATTTAAAAATTTAAAAATGTTTAATTTCTTTTCTCATGATTTTTGTTTTAAAAATTCTATAATTTTCTTACTGTTGAATTTTTGATTTAAGATGACTTTCTCATTTTTATTTTCATTGCTGCGGAATTCCATTGCTTGTATCTGGGAACTTACAGATGTTACACTGTACTTACCAGAAACTTATTTCATAGACGTAATGTATTTCAACTCTCTTGGATGGTCCTGTACCATTTGCTTGATCTCAACGAAACGTTTTGTGTACCATCACTTTATGATACAGATTTAGAATACTGAGTTTGAACGTCATTCTTGAGATATGGTGATAGCTGACACGCACACAGTCCCGCCTCTAAAAACATTATTTTAGAATTCAGAAAATTTCAAAGCATGAAAATATGACAAAAAACTCATTTTCGATATTTGATCCAAATACAATATTTTCTCTGCTATATATATATGGGTAAGATAAAATAAAAAGACAGGTATAAGGAACAAATTTATCTACTAAAAAATAACCTAGTTTATCACTCACATGACTTTTTCTTACCCTGCGTTTCAATACTACAAAGATAGACTGCATATTAAGCCTTAAACTGAACAGCGAAAGATATTAAAGCTCAATGTACTTTTAAAATAATCTATTACAGGTTAAGAAACAGCTTTATTTGTAATGTATTTATATGTGTGTGTGGGGGGGGCGGGAGATGTCGCCCCACTCAACCCCCCATTCAATTATAATGCATACAATTATTTAAAAAAAAAAAAATGCTAATATTGATTTGCCTTTAAACTTGCCAATCTTGATCAAACTTTTATAAGGCTACCTAACACGAACTTTAAAATACCAAATATAAATTTCCTGCAGTTATTTGTTTTATAGTTACGCTAATAACATATATACATACACATCAACTGCTAAAAATTGGACGATCGTAATCAGGGCACGTCAAAACGTGATATTATACAAAAAACTAGAGTGGAAAATAGAACTTCAATCAATACTTTGTTTATAGTATGGATATGAAATTTAATTTTGCTTCCTGAGAAGTGTTCGTCGACATAGTAAAATGTACCAAAGCACTTTTATGAAATATATTCAATATAAAAGATCATTTAGCTTACTTTTTTGTAGCCCTGTACATTGTTTATAATCAAAATACATTATAAACAATATTGTTTATTTAAATTTAGTCTTACTTTAGAAACATCTACGATAAAAGCTATTACAATTCTAGCAACTTTCAATATAGCCAAATATTTTGGGTAGCCGGGTAAACGGAGGATGAATGGTTTCCATGCCTCAATCTACACTAAACATGCTTTTATGCCTATAATAAATTTTGTTCATTCCATTTCGCTCAATTCAGAATATAGATGTTACACTGTACTTACCATAAATTTCCCTATAGACATAATGCATTTGAATTCTCTTGGATGTCCCTGTACACGAACCATTTGTTCAATCTCAACGAAAAGTTTAGTGTAGCAATCCTATGTGATATACATTTAGAATACCAAGTTTGGACATTTTGCTATAATTTTTCTTGAGATATGCTGATAACAGACACACACAGAGAGATCAACCGCTAAAAACAAGTTTTCCGGATTCAGGGGACCTCAAAACGTGTAAATATAACAAAATCTCAATTTCGAAAATTTGATCCTAAAATAATACTTTCTCTACCATATATATGGGTAAGAGAAAGTAATTAAATAGCTTATGTAATTTTAAGACAGAAAATTTTCTATTTTTACTCTAAAATGTCAATAGCGGTATAAAAAACTCAATTTTAGAAATTCACTTAAAATTTTTGATTTGCTAAAAAGCAAAATATTTTAAAGAAATGTACTTGATGATTATTGGGGATGTGTTGCTTGATGTAACAGTCATTTTGAAAAATTTTAAGACCAGTAGCCGATTTTCAGTATTTTAACACATTGCGTCATTTGCGCAGATTATTGCGTCATCTCATGTGCTGATTGAATCAGACGCATTCTACTGTTATAAATAAAGGTGCCCGGTACGTTTATCGTAGGCAGTGCTGTTGTGTAATTATTATAATGGGTAAAATACTCACTTACTGTTACAAAAAGGTCAGTAATATTGACCTTGCGTAAAACTGACCATCAAATAAGTTCGAGAACGGATCATCAAATAAGTTCGAGAGTAAATGTGAAAAAAAAAAAAAAAAGCTGTGCTTCAAGCTATTAGTAAATTTAAAATTTCGGGAAAGTTTGTGAACCTTAAGAGAGCGGTCGCCCTAGAAAAACGAGTGCACGTGATGATAAAATGATAAGGATGGTCGTACGAAATCCAAGAACCTCTTGCAATACGATTAGACATTCTCTGGCTGCAAAAGGCTTGAGTACTATTTCAAGACGTTTGGCCAAATATTTTGTTTTATCATCCCACAAACCTGCAAGAAACCTCGACTTACTCCAAGTATGAAGAAGAAACGACTCTTAAGGTCCACAAAATTTTCTGAAATTTTAAATTTACTAAAAGCTTGATGCACAGCTGTCTTGCTCGCATTTACCCTCGAACTTATTTGACGTTCAGAAAAACCAATTTTATGCAGGGTCAATGTGTCTGACATTATTGTAACAGTAAGTGAAGTTTTACGTCGTGAAGTTTTAGTCTACGACAAAATCCAATAAGCAACCGGCAATAAACGTACAGAGCTCCTTTATTTAAAGCATTAAAATGCGTCTCAGGCAATCAGCACATGAGATGACGCAATAATCTGCGCCAATGATGCAATGTGTTAAAATACGGAAAATCGGCTACTTGGTCTTAAACTTTTGCAAATGACTGTATTTATTATTTTATTAATATTGAACTTAAAAAATATATATAATTCAATTTATTCAGTTTTTAACGAAATAAAAGTACAAGAATGTTGTATCACTTGCACTAATAATGATTCCTTGTATCAGCCTCAATAACGTACTCAGGATTTTACTTCGCAGGGGGGGAGGGCTGAATTAAGTTCGATAATGTGTTTTATAGTTTACGAAAATCGTGTATGTTACTGTTAATATTCACCCGTGGACATGTCAACAAAAAAAAAATCTTTAATAAAAACTTTTAGTTAAAGTTTGTCAAAAACAAAAAAAAAAAAAAAATTTTCTCTTTTAAAAAGATCATTTTCTCGACACGTTCACAAACTGATTTCCTGTTCTATTTGCATAGACGTTTTTATGACCTCTCATTCAAAAGAATGCAAATCAAACAACTTTTGAAAAAAGAAATTCATCAATAGAAAAGAATGTATCAGAAAAATTAAATTTTTATCAGCAAGCCTCTTTTAGAAATAACAATAGTAGTAAATAGTGATGTAAATTATGTGAAAAACGGCCATTTATAGGTTTTATTTCATTACCTGTATGGGTAAAAATAAAATAAAATAATGAATGAAATAAATTAGCAATATTTTAATAAGTTTCTGGACTACATTTTGGTATATTTGGTCTGTTTCTTTAAAGAATAGATAATCTGCTTAGGTTAAAATCAATACTGAGTTTGAAGGACAGTTGTTTTACACTTTGAAAAATCTTATGAGACTCTATATCAGTTTAACTGTAAAACGCTTTAATAGCTGCTCACTAGGCAGCTTTAATGTGACACTACTCAAGCGAATCCAACAATTTAATAATTGCTTTTGTAGCTTTGACCCGATGAATACTATTCAGTATGTTTTCACGGATAAATCAAGAATTTGGGCCTAACTATTTGGATCCTAAGAATTTGGACTTTATCATTCAGAACATGATAGATACATTATGTAAAAGATGGGCTCACCTGGAATCTCTGAAGTAGATGGCTACTATTGACATGATAATGTTATTTTAGAAGAAGATACCATATCCTGGTGATTATACCTATTCGGTCATATATCAATAACATTTTTTTTTTTTTTGTAACTGCATGGTAAATTTTTTTTAACTACTCAAGTAAACGTCTCATATGCAGCCTTTTTTCATTAGCAATTATATTTTTTTATTTATTACTTGCTATTTTTATACTTTTGGGTCAGAAAGAAACGTCCTTTACGTTATTTTATTTAATGTGTGTAATAAAACTATACACCCTCTTTGAAGTTACGGAAATATTATAAGTTATTAAGGTAAAGCTAGGAGAGTTTCCGCACAATTCAACAAAATGATATAAAAAATTCAAATATTATTTTTTTTGCTAAACTTTTGGTGCATAACTTTGAATTGATCCTACTTTTATGTATTTCCATTGCTATTTTGTTGCTCTGTTGTAATTGAAATTAACAGTAGTAATAAAGAGAGCTATTTTGCGCAATCTCTCCTTATAGGGTAGGAGTGATTGCGCACATGAGTAGGAGAGATTGCACTTAATTATAACTACAATTCCATTAACAATAATAATAATTCACTTAAATAACATTCTTGTAAGGTATTTGTAAACAAATATTTTTTGCATTGGGAGTGGATATTTCTATTCAATAATTAAAAAAATCAGAAAATAAAAGAAGTTTAAAAAGAACTACAAAAATTTATTTAGAGAAAAAATATTAAAGAAACAGAAAAAAGAACAAAATTAGACAAAGATCAAGACCAGAAAATAATATTAAGTTACTAGTTAACACGTTTAACTTAAAATTAGTGCATTATCTTTTCAGCTAGGATGGTTTCTTGTTTGCTGAACGAATCTCTCGTTGTTCACAATCATTGCACATATTATTGTACATGTGAAGTTATTGTGCAACCACCTGCCACAAATGAACCTGTTCGGGACAGTGTATCCATCTCGAGCAAGCATTTCCGAGTAAAAAAAAAAAAGTTAGCACACCGTGCGTTCAATGATATGTGGCTAGATCCGCCAATTTTTAAGCGCAGAATACATCCACTTTTACTATTTAATAATTGTTTTTTCTCTCAAAATCTTTCTACAAAAAATCCTTTACACTTAATCCTTTACGTTTATTTTATTTATTTTATTTTATTGAAATTTAGACGATTACATTCCTTAAAAAGAAGATTCAGTAGGCTGATATTTTTTGCTTGCATTTACAGAGCTGCCAACCAAATCCGGCAAATTCTTAGTATCGCCCTTTTTCCTACATCACTTAATTTTTAGATTAATTCTCTTCAAACATAGTTACGATGAATGAAGAAAACAAATACTCTAAAAATTGAGTGGTGTAAAAAAAGGGGCGGAACAAACAATTTGCCGGATTAGGTTGGCAGCTCCCCATTTAGTTTTATCTCTTTTATTTAAGCAGCCAACAGCTGCACAAAATTTGAGCATTATACTTGAAAGTATTGCAAAACTAAATAAATCTACAATAACATTTAAATCCTTTGGTATAAATTTCTCATAAGCTGACAGCATTCTAGAGGTAAATCCTATCAAAAGTGTGGCTTTTGTGGATTGTGCCACTCCTGAATAAAGTTCAATTTCAGATTCTGTGCATAGTCTCCATAAAGGTGGTGCGCCGTCTCGAATGGTTTGAACAAGTCTAATGACTTATGGAAGTTTGGTTTTTGTAGAGTCCCAGGCATTGAACAAACTTATCATCATTGTCTCGTTATTTCCGATAATCTGCGAAATGTCTGTTAATATAGTATTTTAAACGCGTAATCTCTCCTAAACAGCAAAAGCTCAAACTCTTCCATTTTGGTAGAAGAGATTGTGCAATGTTTTATTAAATAATTATTCCTATTTAGAGGAAATCGTGGCACTTGTACCGTTAGGCTAGGTCAGTAGGCTATAAGAAATTGTTTAATTTAAAAATATTTTGTACTACTACCATTGTATTGACATTCATACGAAGGGTTATGAAAATTCATGCATTTATTTTTGAGAACGAGACAAATTAACAAAGTTTTATCTTAAACACTTGAATCAATCAATATGCAAGTTCAAGTCGGCAGTTCCCTACTGGTGTTTACAACCACCTAAAATTTCAATTCGCCCACACTACTCTTTCCCTATGTGCGCAATCTCTCCTACCGTACGATCTCTCCTAGTTTTACCTTATATGCAGATTTCACACATCAATTACTGTTGGGCTAATATCGTTGTTTTTATATAATTATAATTGTAACTAACTAATAAAATGCTGGCGAAAGGGACAAAAAATGTGGCGTTCGGCCTACTGACACTATTTCAACTAACCAAGTGCCAAGTAAGCGAACTAAATATTTACTGATGGGCCGACGAGTCATAATTGTACGGAATATTTTCTCTACAATGTATAAGTTGAAAAGAGTAAAAAGAGAGACAGAAAAAAGAAAGTAGTTTTTTTTTTTTTTTTTTTTTTAACTCTATCACCAGAAGTAAGAAATCTTTATTTTTTAAACTTTCTATAAAATTTAAGGAGGGACTGTGGGCCCATCAACACTCTCCCTCTCTGAATATGTCACTGTCATCCATTTTCAATGTTAAAAGTCTAAGTCACCAAAGCGTGAAAATATTGTTTATAGAAAAACATAAATACAACAGTTTTATATTTTTCTTAGTTACACTATATTGATCTACACACACGAAATAAAACTGATTTTATCGCACAGTTTCCAGCAATGGAATAAGAAAAAATAGGTGATTTCCTAAAAATTATGAATAAAAAATATATATCTACTTTTATTGTGTGAATATACTAAAAAGAACCTCCAAAAGGTTGAATAAAATTATAATCAATGGGTTTGTTATTACGTATTTGAATTCTTTTTTCTACTATTTATCTTTGCCTACAGCAGTTCATGCATAAGAAATCTTCTCAGAATTATCTTTTTCGTGTAATTTGATTTATGTATCATATTGTCGAAAATTGTAACAATAAGAAAGAAAAAAAATTCTCTTTATAAAGAAATATAAATGAGCGATAAAAAAGAATATATATGTAAGACTTCTGATAAAATTTTCTGGGAAAAAAAAAAAAAAAAAAGTCATTTATTGGAATTATCTAGCCGCCATAGGGATTATAAATTCTTTTTGTATGACGTCTTAGTATAATGCAATAAATGTTTTGCTTTTTTAAGCGTATTTAATTATAATCGTTTTGTTATAATTTGTAGGATTTCTATTGCTTTTGTTCTCTTCTAATAATGAATAATTTAAACTAAATTTATAAAATAAAAATTGAACATTTAAATGAGTACATTTTATTCATAATGTAATAAAAATTCTTAATTTTGTTTTGCATTAAAACGTGCAACTGCACGCACTAAATTATAAATTTAGCTCAATACAATACTTGTAAGAAAAATAAAGAAAAAAAAATGTAACAAATTTTCGATTCAGAAACTTTTAATATTATTGTTTACCACGGTAAATTTTCTCTTTAAATATTAGTAAGTAAATATTTAAAAACTCAAAATTGTTGAATTTAAATAATTTTGAAAAAAAAATTAATGCTAACACAGTAAACGAAAACAATTAATAAACAATAAAGAAAAATAATGTTGTCTGCATAGAGTATTAACACTTTCCAATTGTACATAAAAGTTGCATTGTTTAATCTTTAATGTTCTACTTTGCCTACTTGATCACACAACAGATAGACAGAAGGACATACAGATAGACTGTAAAATTTCATAATTACTCTTAAACATTTTCGATAAGTGTTAAAAACGCTTAACACAAATGGAAATGCAACTCCATCAATTTCCAATCGTAGCCAGTAATATACCTGAATATTTTACTGTATCCCTGACTATCTTAATGCTAAATATAACTTATTATACAGAAAACTTCATATGAATAATAACTGCCAATTTATTATGATTCGTGTAGTGCAAAGTAATTTAAATATGATTTACAAAAATGTCTCTCATAAAATGCATTGTAATGGTGCCTCTGTACAGAATCCAGTTTTTCTGTTTATATTTTAAATAAGAAACATTCTATAGTAAACTTGACTAACATAAATAATTTTGGAGAAGTTTTGAAAATATTTACTAATGCTAGAGGTGGTCAAGCAGACAAAGGGGAAACGAATAGTCTAATTCAAATCATAGTTGCTCTTAACCATTGTTATAATATGTTAAAAACGCTTAATAAAAACAAAAATGCAATTTCAAAAATTTCTAAATATAGCTCTTAATGTTTCTGAATATTTTTGTATGGTAATGTAAATTTTAATGCTAATCATAACGAATCATTTTCATTTTGTCAATTTCATTATGATTTGGGTAAAATAAATTTATCAAATTATGTTTTATGTAAAATACTTTTCATGTAATTTATTAAAATATGTTTTATGTAAAATACTTTTCATGTAATTTATTAAAATATGTTTTATGTAAAATAATTTTCTTGTAATTTATTAAAATATGTTTTATGTAAAATACTTTTCATGTAATTTATTAAAATATGTTTTATGTAAAATAATTTTCATGTAATTTATTAAAATATGTTTTATGTAAAATACCTTACGCAATGCTTTGGAATTCGTTTTGGTGTCTCTGTGCAGAAACCAATGATGGTATTTACCCCGTTTTCAATAGCTGGCATCTCATAGTGGATTTGAATAACATATATAAGTTCAAAGAATTTCATGAATGTGTCCGGTAGGAACTATGGATGGATGGTTGGGTTTTACGTCGCACTAGTGCTGCGCAGATGGGCAATTGGCGACGGTCTGGGACACACCCCTAGAGGCGGTCCGTAGACATGCCATCACAATTTTGATCCTCCACGGAAGGGATGGCTCTCCCGCTTCAGTGACCCCCAGAGGTATAATTTTTGATGGGAACATGGAGGACATTGCGGCCACGACAGATTTTACGTGCACCAGCCACCATTAGTGTACACGACGGTCTTTGGCCGGCTCGAGTACCGAACCCGCAATCTTCCAATTACGAGGCCGTCGCTCTCCTGACTGGGCTACCGTGACCCCCGGTAGGAACTATAACAAGAAGGTGGTCAAACAGACCAACCGAAGTCATAGGCACTTTTAAACTTTATTGGAAAGTGTTAAAAAGGGTCTTGTATTTTCACGTTTAGAATTTTTATAGTATCCCATATTCAATAGACATCATATATAGTATCGCGGAAAAAAAAAAAAAAGAAAAGAAATAAAAACCTTCAATCTAAAAAGAAAACATACAACAATTATTTCAGGTTCAGATAGTTAAGCTCCACCCTTTTCATGGGGAAAAATATAGGTATATATGCCGCCTTAAACTCAAAATATTGTTTTCATGCTGTAATCGAAATTAGTTATATTATTTGATTAGATATAAATTATCTAAAATGGCAAATCAGAATAATTGAGATTGTTATTTCAGCAATACCCGCAAGATTATAATATTATTTATATTCATTTATATTAACTTACATATATATAAATGAAAGTAATTTTACATTAATTTCCTGACAGTTTTGTTGCAAGGAAAGTCGTAATTTTAAGTGATTTATTTATTCATTTATTTATTTATGTAATTATTATTATTATTTACAGTGTATTTAAAAAATTATTAATGGAATGTACTTTGAACAATATTTACCATTTACCGATATTTTTTTTATGGGATTATCTGCATTAAAAAATGATAACTAATTTTAATGCATTCGATGTGCGTATGGTCTAAAATTAACACCATAAAAATTTTAAACTGAAGTTTTATAAGTAATTGTAATGTTCGAAGGTATTCCACTGATAAAATACATTTTAAAGGTATTATTAATTTCAGATATAATTCGAAATTTACTATATAAATTTAAATTGTGATTGCGATAAAATAAAAGTCGATATTAATAATCCTTTGTTAGTAGTTTTATAAGTTGCTTCAACGTAGAATTAGAGTTATGTCACATTATTATTATTATTATTTGTTAAACCCTTGCCGGTTCAATTTATTCGCAGGGGTGCAAGAGTTTCCATCTTAAAAAGGAGCACTGACACCAGCAATATTTATCAATAATTTCTATCGCAATAAATTACTGCACAAATATGATAGAAATTATTGATAAATATTGCTGGTGTCAGTGTTACGTCTTAAGACGGAAACACTTGCACCTTTGTTTATTCGTCTGCCCGAGATGGGCCCAGGATAAGCCGGAAAGGGGTTAATATTTTCTCTGTCTACGACATCGTAAAAGAATATAGCATATAAGTAGTGAAAAAGAATTTAATGAAGCTCTGACATAACAGCCTTATTATTATTGTTATTATTATTAATATTATTATCATTATTGTTTTAGTATCACAATAAGATTAAAATCACTTTTAAAAACACGTTTACTAAAATTATACTTTATTTAAAAACATTTTAAAATTCTCCAAACCTTTTCGCTTTGAAAAATCAAAGCATCATCAGTCCAATGAGAAGTTTTTACATGTTTTTTACATTTCACGGTTGACAGTTAAGTCCTTTAGTAAATTGAGGAGTGTTGAACAAAAGCGATAGTAATTTGTGAAGTCTGGTGAAGGTTGGATCAAGGAGCAAAGAAAAGGAAGGAGTGGAACTTTCATGATTACTAAGGCAGTGCATGTAGAAGTTGTAACTAGTATAGAATCAACAAGGTGCTGCAAGTAGAAGCTGTAGCTATTGTATAATCATCAAAGAACGGCCTGTAGAAGCTGTAACTGTTGTAAGATAAATACCTGCATTGTAGGATCGTACTTCAACAATTCAGACAGCAAAAAAGTAAAAATATATTCTAGTATCATCAAAGTACTGCATGCAGGAATATAAACTATTATAGGTGTGTATTGAAAATTACATCCCTAACAGCACAAAATGTTTCAGAAACGTAACAGTCATATAACATGGAAACATTGTAAATATTACAGAAACGTTCAGTTAGCTTTCCGATTACTTTCATAAACGTAGAAATGTCCGCGATCGTAACAAAAAAATCAGATACGTAACAGAAACGTTTCAATCATATAACAGATAGAACATAGAAAAAGGCGAATGTTTCAGAAAGGTATCAGAGAGCATATTAAAATGTGTTATGTTTTTGAAAGTTTGTAAGCATTTTGAAACATAACTGAAACATTCTGTGCTGTATGGGATGAGGCTGTTGTAGGAGTAAAACTAAAAGAAAGTAAAACAAAAAACATTATTTATCTTATAACATTGTGCCAAATCATTGGCAAAATTGTAGCATCTTTAGATTTTATCGCATTTTTACATTTAATTATATTAATAGCTTCAGCAATATAAAATTCTTGAATAGTAGGTGGTGCTGAAATGATTTTAGCATTATCCCATATAGAATTAATATATATTATTAATATAAATTATATCTCATATAGGAAATGTAAAAAATATATATAAACTGCTCATTGGAAACATGTATGAAATCCTTGATGACGCTTTGATATTTCAAAGTGAAAAGCTTTGAATAATTTTAAAATGTTTTAAAATAAATTATTATAAAAAAAAAAAAAAAAAAAAAAAAAAAAAAAAAAAAACGTGTATTTAAAAGTGCTTTTAATCTCAATATCAATGACACGTGTCTTAACAAAGGTCTCTTTTAGAGGTAATTTATAATATGACAATATATTCATATATCGTTATTATATGATGTTTATTTGCTATTAAAATTGGTTTCTCAGGACTTAAAAAAAAAGATGTATCTCTTAATCGAGTCCAAAATTTGGAAGACAGGATAATTGAGAATATTATTTAAGCCAAGTTACACATTTATGGCTAAGTTTTTTAATCACATTTAATTCTGAGTCGTCTTTTTAATCAATGATTTAGATGCCAAGCTATTTAATATGATACGTTTGAAAAAATTAGACTACTTTTACTCATTTTAGTACAGACATTACAATAAAAAAATAAAATTTGCAAACTTTTATATTCCAAATAATATGCATTGTTATTCAATATTTTTCGAAATATTATCTCTATATTAAAATTAAAGCCAATTTCATTATTTTTAATGCATGGTTTCAAACTTAACACCACAATGAATTGAATTCATAATTTTATAACTACAATATTTTTACAAATATACAATTTCACGATTTCTCACAAATTTGAAATTCAATATTTAAATAAATTAAACACAGTATTTTTTTTTCTATATTAACGACATTTCCCTGATAGTAATTTTTATATATTATAAAAGCTTTTTTGTATATTTACTTACACTGGTATATTTGTACCATTAAGAAAACTTAGAGTGTTCAAGCGGTATGCACGCATATAGGAAAAATTATAAGAAAAGATCAATAAAATTATAAAACGATATGCTATAATGAACCTTTATTAATAAATTATAATTAATTTAATAATTAATTCTTAGTTAATAATTATATGAATTATTAGACCGATATATTTATATCCATGTGTTTAAATAGTATTCTTATACAAAAATTTAACATGATAATTTTTCATTTATGAAAATTAGGGGGGAGGGGGGGGGGGAGAAATAATAATTTAATATAATAGTTGTTGGTTGGTTGAATAATTTCAGATTTGAAATTAATGGTATTAATAAATTAAAACTTATTCGCAAATAAATTTAAGTGCAGAGTAAAATTACAGTTTCATGATTTAGTATCGGCGTTAAAAATAAAGCATATATATATATATATATATATATATCAAATTTTAATTTATATATGACCCCAAATCTGAAAGTATTATTGCTATCAAATAACCAGTTTATGTGTAATTAATTATGGGTATGGTTGACATTTATATATGATATTTTCCCGCAAAATTAATAAAATCAGCTTATATTTTTCCGTGACATCACACAATATTTCCGTTTATTAGTAAACAGAAGCAAATAAGAAAATGTATGCATCTTTTGTTATTTCTATTATGCAGAATAACCAATACTGGAAACATATAAAATAAAAATGACCTTTTATATTTATTATTATTATTATTATTATTACTTAATTTATTCAATTAGTATTCTAAAAGCATTTTAAAAATTTGCACACAAGCAATATCTGTAAGTGAGAGATAATATTTATACTTTTAATCGCGAAGTTATTGTATAGAGACACAAATAAAACAATTATGCTGAAAATTATCTCTCCTATAAATACTTTGGAATAATACGAGTCTGGACGTTGTCTCTAACAAAGCAGAAACTAGAAACTATGAAATAGTTGTCGTTGTTTTCAAATCAGATTTCCGTCCTATATTTTATTTTACCTTTAGATGCCAAATTGATAAACAAATTCTTGAACTATTTTAATTTTTCACTCTTTTTTTTTTTTTTTTTTTTTTTTTTTTTTTTAATCTAAATATGAGATTTATACAAACATTTAAAGCATTCTAATTATTTTTTTTAAATCTGTTAAAATATAAAATTTGTTTCCTTTTCTTTTGCTATTATGCATATAATTACACTCATGAGCACTGTAATTTAAAGCTTTGAAACGCTTTTTTCTTTTAAATAAAGGAAAAAAATTAAAGTTATTTTATTGCTCTGTGAAATAATAATGATAATAATAATAATAATAATAATAATAAATTCTGAGTAATGTAAAAGTTATTTAAATGTTACTTTTAATAAATAATATTCGTATTTTCTGCATTACAAATGGATTCTCATTAATACGAAGAAATTTCAATATTTCTGTAATTATCTGATATATTCGTTCATTGAGCTGTAATTCATGAAAATACATGTTAAATTCAGAATTGAAGAAATGTGAAAATTTTCCTTTTTTAAGAATGAGTCATATGTTATAAACAAAAATTTTATCTTCAAATTTTAACTTATATTTAATTGCTATTTTCTAAAAAGTATTAATTTTAGGAACTGTAAAACTCATGTACTGAGAAACAATATTATAATTTTGCCCTTTTCTAAAGCAGGCAGGGTTCTAGCCCTAGCCTTTAGTTTTTTGCGACATTTTCTTCTTTATTAACATTTCCAATATCAACTTCCATATATAGCCAAACCATGGGATTATGTGCCAAATCTTGCAACCCTTCACTTTGGGCGAGGCTCTTTCGGAGCATCGCCTGCTCTTTCCACCCGACAGAGATTTTTAGCGTAAAAACCCCCATCCAACCATCCGATCACCCGTCGTCATAGCAGCCAGAAAACGCATTACCCACAACTGGTTGAAACCGGCACGCAACAAGTACTCGACTCGTGCGTTTCCCCCCTTCGTTACTTTTTTATATACATTTCCTCTCACATCTCATTTTTTTTTTTTTTTTTTTTTATAATGCTTGCCTATTATTATCATTATTATTATCATTACCTGCTGAGAAAGTGATGAGAAAAATCTACGGTTATTACTTTCCATCTTTATTAAAATGGGAATTACTGCATTGGCTTCACTAATAACGGCATTTTGTGGTGGCCAGGCAAATTAGAGTTCCACGAGGGTGTGGGGAGTAAAAAACCTTTCATGTACTAAATACATAATGAAAGGGTAACACTGTGGAACAAATTATGTTTGCGGCGGTGAGGAAAGGGTGGTCAGCGAACGATTACGAAACTGTATATAAACTGTCATTTTATAAAGCGTTCATCAGTTTCCTTTTGCATACTCTGAAAAAAATTGTTTGCTAGAGTATTATCATTAACTACTATTGATACAACATCAACAATGGCAAATATCGAAAATTATACATTTATTCCTCTGTTGAAATAACTATGAAAATATTGTTTCAATGTTTAAATAAGCAGTATAATTTTTCCTTGAAAGAGAAATATATTTTTAATACATTGGTAAAATATATTTCCTTTCTTTTAGTTTTTAACACTTAACAAGAAATTTGAGTAAAATTCACGGTGAAACTGTTTTTAAAAGTTAAAGGAAATTAAAGAAAAAAAAAAAAAATCAACCAAACACCACAAATTTCAAAAATTTGCAACAAAGATTTTCGGTCGAAATAATAGCACAACCCTCCATCAGAGCTTTATAAAATCTTTCAAATATCTTTCATTATTTCTTCTTTCTTCCTTTGCTTGTTTTGCCATTTTACTAAAATTTTATACGATAATGCGGATACGTTTTATACGTCGATTATAGCATTTTTATTTAGTTATTTATTTATCCAGTTCTTCTAAAAATATAAAAATAAATATTTATCATATGTTGAAATTCGTTTTTTTTTTTTTTTTTTTTTTTTTTTTTTAAATCCGTTCTATCAATGTCATACACATCTCCGGCAGTTAAGTTTATAAAACAACTTTGCCGTGTCAAAAAAAAAAAAAAAAAAAAAAAAAAAAAACTGCAGAGTATACGGAGGTAATACCTGCTTGAGACTCCTTCGATGATTTTTTTTTTTTTTTTTTTTTTTTAACTGAAATTATATTGGGCCAATGCACTTCTCACACAGAGCTACTTTAACAAAATGACTGAAATATAATTGAAAAAAAAAAGAAGTGGCTCTAATTTCGTATTACACGAATGTATACAAACTGAACTTTTTAAAAAGTTATTTTTATTTAAAAAAAAAATTCTCTTCCAGAGAAGAAGAAAGTATTGAATACGATTTTTGATGGTTTTATACGTTTTGAGACGTCCTGAAGACGATTTGACCATTCTTAGAACATGTCTGTCTGTATGTCTTTGTGTATCTCAAATTTAGTGAAGTTGTATCTCACGAATTAATGAACGAAATTTAACCAAAGTTGTTATTTTACTGGATCTTAACCTAAACTGGTGCTGATTAGATTTTGAGATGATTGACTAACCAGATGACGTTATCATCCGATTTATCATAATTTTTAATACGGCAGTATACAGGGATGAAAGTGTTCCGCGTCTTCGACACAACTATTTTTATTTAGAAATGTTAATAGTATTTTTACATTAAATTTTTGTGCTTAAATAAAATAGAAATTATTGTTAAAAATAGAGGTAAAAGAGCTCCGACTTAAATCGAAAAATTTCATCCCTGAAGGACAAAATTTCGCATAAATGTACATAATGAGAGTTATTTTTAACGTATTATTTTAAAATTAGCATGTGTACATGTAGGAACATCGTTCCTTCCTTGAAGAGAGGTACTCTGCGAGGGTGTGTACAAATTTAACATGGATATTTTTCAAAAGAATTCGTCAATGCTTTTAAAGCGAATGGCTGAACCATATAATTGTGATAATAAAATTACCGATTTTTTTTTATTTCATTTTTAACGAAGAAAAAAAAAAAAAAAAAACTAGCGATTTTTTTTTTTTTTTTATTGATGTTGGCAAAAAATGGATTTCCTTTTGCCATTTAGTGTTATACTCTGAGATAAAAATTGTGTGCCTTCATCATGGATAATAATTTAATAAATAATTTTTATTGCGAGAATTTGTATACAGATAATATAGAAAAAAGTGTTGTGCCAAAATATACTAGTTTTATTTTATTTATTTAATTATTATTTTTTTTTCCTGTTTTTTTTTTTTTTCACTTTGTAGTTTTAGTTATAATAACAATTCCAGCTGTTCATTAATAAAAACTCCAGCCACCTTCTTCAGTTAGCATTTTTGCTATTAACAATTTCTTAATGAACAATTATATAATCGCCTTTTTACTTTCGCTTACCCATATACATGGTAACGAAAGTATTGTTTTTGGGTCAAACTTTCAAAATTGAGTTTTTGTTATATTTACACGTTTTGAGGTGTCCCGAATCCAAAAAATGAATTTTTAGCGGTTGGTCTGTATGTGTGTCTGTGTGTATGTTATCAGTATATCTCAAGAACAAATAGAAGCAGGTCCAAACTCGGTGTTCTAAATCTGTACCATATAGATATGCTGCACTAAGCGTTTCGTTGAGATCAAGCGAATGGTTCGTGTACAGGGATATCAAAGAGAATTGGGGGGAATTGCAAGCGAGTAGAGTTTGAGATCTATCGGCTGCACTAAACGAAATGGAATGAATATATATATTTTTTCTAGGCGTAAAAGCATGTTTCGTGTAGAATATGGTGTGAAAATTTTCACCGTTCGTTTACAGGGCTACACAAAAGAATGAGAATATAATGGGATAATACTTGGAATTTCATGGAAATGTGTTTCAAGCAGTGCTATATTATTAATGTAGGATAGCACATTAATTTAATTGCTCAATGTGATGAATTTGCTCAATGATTTGCTCAATGTGATGATTGCTCAATGTGTTTAGAAGACGTACAAGGCTGCCAATAATTAAACGAAAACATTCTTTTTATTGAATGTAATTCGTGGAGGTGTTTTCCTACAACATTTTACTATGTTCAGGAAAACTGCTCAGAAATAAAAATTATCTCCTCATACCCGTGTGATAAATAAAATAATTTTTAAACTAAATATTTATCGTTTGTTTTTTGTATATTTACACGTTTTGAATTTCTCTGAATATGGAAGTCATGTTTATATCGTTTAATCTTTGTACATGTCTTTTATAAGTATAACTTAAAAACAACTAATTTCAGGCATTTCAAATGTTGTATTTGGAAATTAATAGAGGGTTGTTACATGAAAAAATTTATCATAATTGATAAGTTTTAAGGAATGGTACGGGTGAAAGTTGTCTGAATAATTTAAAATGAACTTTTAAATAACAGCTTTTAAATTATCTTTAAATGTAAGCACAATATTGAACCGGGGGGTAGAAGGGGGCAGTAGTCCCCTCATATAGAATTATTTATCAAATAAAGCTTTTTCGAAGCCTAGTTTAAATTGTTTTTAACGAAATTTTATATAACAGTATTCGCTATCTTATCTCCTAATGTCCAGTCTATCTTTATGGTGTTGAATTTCAGGGTAAGAGAAAGTCGTGTGAGTGCCATACCAGAATTTTTTAATTTATTTTCATATGAATTGTTAACAGTTGTGCATTTTATAATCAGTGTCTTTAATATAATCAGAGTAATTTTAAAGAAATGGAAGAGTAATAATACTTGTATGCAATCATAAAAATCATTTAAACTATAAAAATAAAGTTGTTAATATTATCATTCGCTAGTCATGGATAAATTTTACAGGTTTATGGGGTGCTGCTTTTCCATAAACTAGATTTAAGTAAAAATAGCCCTGAAAAAATAAGTTTTCTGCTATGTTCTGTAATATATATATGCATATCTGTTTTATCTTAACAAACCAGAATAAACACTTTGTGTAACATTATTTTATCACATATTTACTGATAGACAAATTATATTTTCAAATGATAGTTTCAGTTTCTCACATATTAACTAATACACAAGAAACCTTTATTTTCCATATTCGAAACTCTCTTCCTAAAATGCATTGCACATCTGCACCCGAGTTTCAACTTTACGTAGCAAGCATGTCATTCGTTACGCTACAACATGTGCAACGTGAAGTTTAAACAAAGGTACAAATATGCATTGCAAGTGACGAAGAAAAGTTTTTAAACATTGTAAATAAAGGCATCATGTGATGATTAGATACATTTTTTCCCCATTTTAAAATCGTTCCAACATGTTGCATTGTTGTTAATCACGAACAAATTAATTTGCGTTTTAAGCGTTCTGTTTTTAATAGTCATGCAGAGTTGCCAATATTTTAAATTATTCCGGAGAATTTTGAGCTCTGCATCTATTCCATACCACTTTTTTTAAAGAGTATTTTTTCTTATTTTCTTATAGTTATATATTGGAGAAAATTTTTTGATAAATAAAGTGGTGTCAAATAAAGACGGGGCCAAAAATACTCCGGAATAAATTAAAACGTTGGCAACACTGTCCATGTCTGCAATCTGTTTTTTTTTTTTTTTTTTTTTTTTTCCCTACTAAAACTTAATAATACTCTATAACTTTGTAATTTGTTTTCTCCCCTACGTCGTACCGTTATCAGAAATGAACTTTAACTTCGCAAATTTCCACCAGAAGGTGATGTAAGAAGTGAGATTATCCAGGATTTCTATCTTTACCACTTTACCACTGTTATGACAATAGCAGCAGCCATTAAGCATTTAAATGGAAGAAAAAGGAGTTGTAGTAGGCACCCTGTATATTGCTCCATTATTTCAAGACATTTGCCAAGAAACATTTATATCTTCTGGATAGTATTTTTTAAATTACTTAATGGAATTGTAAATAAAATAAAAACTATGTTTCTTATGGAATTGGAATGTTAATAATAATTATCTTAAAAGGTAATTTCTATATCATCAACAGACAAAGGAATGGATTCCTCCTTAACTGTATAAAATAGAATTCTTTCAAATAAACAATCGCCATTATGTTTTTAATTAAAATTACTGAAGCGCAGAGACATTCAATCGTTTAAGTAGTAATAAGAAATTTTTGAAAGGAATTCGCCGGTCTCTGTTTATTTTACACGTTTATTTTGATTATGCTTGTAGTATAAAGGGAAAACATATTAATAATATTGTCTAATGATATTTTATGAAAGTTTTTTTTTTTTTTTTTTGTAATAGTGATTTGAAGAAAAGTTCTATAATTCTAAAGGTAAATAGTTTAATATAATTAAGAAAATGATGTCTCTACATTGTAAAAAGAAAAAAATATATATAAATGAAGTGACACATTTACTATAATTTTTAGGGGAAATTCCCGTTTTTTCTCATTTAAAAACCAAAAACCATTAATTTAAATTCACTTTTTGACAAGATTTTCTCAATAAATTTACAGGAAACTCCATTCGTATCGAACGAATGAAAGTAATTTGACGGAAACCTTTGCGACATTTTTGATGCCAGGAAAGTCTCATAAGTTAAAATGAGTTCTTTTTCTTTTTCTTTTTCATTCATTAATTCTTTTCTTTTCTTCTTCTTCTTCTTCTTCTTTTTTTTTTTTTTTTTTTTTTTTTTTTTTAATAAATTTAACCATAAATAACATATATTAACCCTTTCAATCCCTAATCAGTAAAAACATAAAACTTCAAACTGAAGCAAAAATGCGTTTTTGTTAATGTTACTTCAAATTAAGAAAGAATATTCTTTAATTGTCACCATATTTTCCCCGCATTAAGTAATGTTTACACAAATATTACTTGAAAAAAAAAAAAAAAAAAAAAAAACCTTTCATTTATTCATTTTCTAATCAGTGAAATAATTAGAGTTTGTTACATTTATGCGAAGTATTTATATTTATCATTTTTTTTCTCCTACCTATGTATAGTAAAAGTATTTTTTTAAAGTATTTTAGAAACACTTTTAAAAATCCATATTATTTCAGTCTGAGAGCATATTGTTCGATAGATAGAGATGTCATGCTGTAATTTGCTCCATTTATGGAAATGATATATTTCGGATTCTATAGTGCATAATGCACCAAACTGGATACTGTCATTAAAAATCAGCATTAATTTGGATATATATCTGCTGATAGGGGCACTTTTATGCTGCAACTTCCTATCTAAGAAAATCAATAACTCAGCTCTAATAATGTATAACGGCACGAAACTTGATATGTAAGACGGATATTACGCAAAACTGCGTACTCTCAATTTGGTTTCATCTCAGCGGAAAGGTTGCACTTATATGTTGCGTTTTTCTCCATTTACGGAAAAGATATATTTTAGCTTTTATTATGTTTAAGCTTATCAAACTTCATATGTTAGATGGTTTTATTGAAAACTATGCTAATTCAATTTTTGTTTATTTTAACCGATAGTGAGCACTGTTATGCGACCCTTTAAAGGCTTCAAATAGTTTCCGACCACAAGAAAATTATATTGAAAAAAAAAATATATATATATATATATATGATAACCGTAAACGTAAACGTCTTAAATTCAGTTAAAAAAGTGTCTTAAACGGATGATCATTTTTTAAGTTAAAAAAAAAAAAAAACTTTTTAAGACACCTTTTTACAACTGAAATTAAGACATTGCATGTGTCTTAAAATACCGCCATGTTTTCTTAGGCTTAAAAACACCGCCATTTTAGGCTTAAAAACACCGCTATTTTTTAAGGCTTTTTAAAAAAGAAATAAAGATGGCCTACGATATATATATATATATATATATATATATATATATATATATATATATATTAAATAGATTTTACAATATATCATAAAAGAAACATATGAATAATTTTTAAAAGAAAAATGTATTTTACCCGGCTCAGGAATCGAACTCATGTTAGTTGTGGGATACGAAACCATGCATCGGATAGCACAGCTAACGTCAGGTAACTTACCAATCACGTCAACAAGTAACACAACGGGATTCTTTTTTTAATTACATGCATGCCAGTATTAGCGAAACGCAGGTAGTTTTATGTTATAATCCATATTTTTTTATATAAAATTATTCTTATTATAGTATCTAACAGTTAATATACATTATTATATTAAACTTCATACCTAGAGGTTTAGAATGTTTAAAAAATGCATATCAAATGTGAGAAAAACTATCCTTACCTAGCCCTCGATATTTTTGGATAACGATACCTTTTTTTAAACTGATATTTAAAAGAGAACAAATTATGAACACGAATACCAAAACATTTGTTGTCTTACGTTTAAGTGCAAGTCAATATGTGAAAGAAAACAGTTTTTAAATCAAAATTAACAATAATAAATAAAAAAACAGTTATGAACAAATTATTCAAGATTAACTTTCTTCGCTATAAGTTACTTGTTACTTGCTACTTTCCTCTGAATACCTTTTCTTTAAATATAAAAAAGCCTTAAACATAAAGATAATTATTATTACTATTTTTACTGAATAATTTTCGCGTTATAATATGTTGCTTTATGAGTTATATTAAATAAAATCCCATGCAAATACACATATATCTAAAGTATTATACCTTGAAAATTTCATTTCATGAAGTAATATTGTTTAAATAGCTTACGCTTAACAACTTATTATGTAAAATGATATTATATTTATTGAAAGTGGAAAAAAGTTTAAATAGGATAAGCATGTTTCTTAAAGTAGATTCTATATGAAAAGTGTGCTAAGTAATGCATGTTTCTGAATTTACAAAATGTCTGAAAATTTAGACGGGTTTGTTGTCTGAAATTTCTCATAGTTATGCATTTCAGACATTTTTTGTGTCTGAATTGGTACTTCAGACATATTTCTGTCTTAAATAAAGATATCTAATATCTAAGGTGTATGTAAAGACATTTACATATTTTTAGTGACTTTTCAGTTGTTTTTAAGTCTTACATTAAAATCCCTTTATTTGCAGTGATGGCTACAGCATACTATGTTTGTTAATGTTGGAAAAGTGATTTATATATATATGAAATATATATTTTTATGCAAAACTTGAATTCACCAATTCCCAGATTAAATACAAAAAAGTTACATACACCCTTGTGCAAATTAATTGAAACAAACTCGAAAAATTAATAAAACTAAGAAGAAATGTTATTTTATTTAAATTTATACAAAATCAAAAGTTTTTATTACATAATATGATCCCCAAGACTCTTTATTAATATTTGGGCATGATTTGGCATGGATTCTACCAGTTTTTTACAATCGTTTATAATATTTGTGTTCTTGCATCACACATGAATTAGCGCTGTAATTAGCTTTTCCATAATTGTACAGTCCATATTTAGTAGGCGATTCTTTCATATAGCCCAGAAATTCTCCATTGGGTTGATATTAGGAGAGTTCCCAGTCCATTCCAGTGTCTCAATTTTGTTCTCAGACATGAATTTCTTGACCATTTTGGACGTATCGCACGGGCCAAAATCCTGCTGAAAAATCCCCGTTCTATTAGGGTATGGTTTCTTCAATTCTGGAACAAGTTTTTTAGCCAAAATAGTAATATATTTCTCACAACGCATCATACCTTCAACAGGTTACAAATAACTAACCCCATTGTAACCGAAACAACCCGAAAGAATCTTCTTTTGAGGGTGACTATCAAATTGGTTAATGGGGCAATTCCGAATTCTTTCGCCGGGCGATCTCTGCGCGTGTTGAGTTTGCTGGCCTTAGACAAAAAAAAATGGCTTTCATCGCTAAATACTTTCCTCCAATTTTCAAATATCGAATTCTTATATTTAACGAACACAAGTACAACTTTTCCTTTATTGGATAGGTCAGAAGCTGTTTCTTCATAGACTGATAGGCTGGCCGACCGGCTGCAAGAAGTCGCCTCCAAAGAGTAGATGAGCTAATATTTATTCCATGCTCTTTTAAATCTCTATTAAGTGCAACACTATTCTTTTGAAGATATTTTTTACATTTGATAAGCAGAAAAGAGTCACCTCTTGCCGTTTTTTCTTTTTTCGGCCAAATTTTACTCTTCGCTTTGGAGATATGGATCCTGTTTCTTTATTTTGTTTTATGATACGGCTTACAGTTGCTTTACTAATACCAACTATCTTCAGAATCTCTTTATAAGTCATTGGAGTATGTTTGGAGAGAGTAACAATCTTTGCAAGCTTTCGCGGCGTCACATCCATCTCTAACGACAGTGGACCCTCAACTGATTAGATCATAGCTGGAGTTTTAATCTACAGAAGTTTCTGCGCATGCGCTTGACGACCCACTCTGTTTGGTGGAAATTGTTGCTAGGGGAAGGATTTATTCATCCTACCCTTATTTTAACACATTTTAGTATGATTATAAAAGAATAATAGGAATGGATTTCAAATTCTCGAAAGAAGTAGTTTGTTTCAATTAATTTGCACAAGGGTGTATGTACAGGCAGTAAATGTCTGAATAAAACCTTTCAGATTAATAATAAAACCTGAGATATTTATAAAATCTGAAATACTACTACTAATA
Source organism: Salticus scenicus (assembly GCA_963930645.1). Lineage (NCBI taxonomy): Eukaryota > Metazoa > Arthropoda > Arachnida > Araneae > Salticidae > Salticus > Salticus scenicus. Next base: position 302,775,785 of record OZ005649.1, read on the forward strand.
CTGCATTCTTCTTATTTTGGTGTAAATTTATATTTATATAATACTAAATAAAGTAATGTTCAAAGCTATGTGTTAAACATCCTTTATATTAAAACACAAAGCTGTTTCTTTAAGACAAAAATGAGAGCATTTAAGCATGCGCAAAAACCTTTGAGTCATTTTGAAACTATCACATACCTCTTCTTTCACGTTTAATAATACGAAACATCCATAAACAAACAACTACACAGGAAACGTGAAAACGAAGGTTGAATGTGAGTGGGTTTCAAATCGCATTTAAACTATGCAGTTAGTGGGCAATTAGCGACGGTATGAGGTTCACTACTCTGTGTAGTCCGGAGATATCCCAACACAATTTTGATTTTTCGTAGAAAGGTTAATAAAAAAAGAAGCTGTAAAATGTTTTGTAATAAAACATGTTACACCAAAACTTATTTTGATAATTACAGTATCATTTAGATCAGTTTTGTACATTATAAAGGAACTCTTATCATTTCGACACATCATTCTGTCAATAAATACAAAAAGGCGAGATTTGATTTCTCATTTTATTATATATATATATATATATATATATATATATATATATATAATTTTTTAAAACATTTCACAGGAAGAAAAATTAAATCACATAAAGAAATGGAAGATTTACTTAAAAAAAGATTAACAATCTTTTTGAATTTTTGCATCAGGCACAGTTTTCTTAAAAAAGCTGTACAAAGTGCTGAAAACACGCTTCAGATTTCAAAGTCTGCGAATATCCTTTCGAACGAAAGCTAAAGAATTGTCAAAGTGGGAACATGAAACGTTTTGCTATCAGTTCAAGAAAGGATGAGGAAATTTAATATCGCACTAGAGCAACGCAGTGGTCTAGAAATCCCTACTAGAAATGGTCCGGAGACAAGCCATCACAATTTTAAACCTTTGCGGATGAGGATGACTCCCCAGCTTTGGTAACCCCCAGAGGTGTAATTTTTACAAAACATGAAGAACATTGCAGGGATCTGGGAATCATTCCTAGGAATGGTCCGCAGAGATTCCATTACAATTTTATACCTCTGCGGATGGGGATGGCTCCCTATCTTCGACAACCCTCCGAGGTAATATTTCTGCGAAACAAGGAAAACATTGCAGCCACAACGGATTTTGAGTCAGCTACCATTCATATATACGATGGTTTTTTCACAGTATCAAACCTGCAATTATCCGCTTTATTAGATCGATGTTCTACTAACTGCTCTATCGTGGCTTACTCCGAAAAGGTGCAGGCAGGAAAATAAATATTGAAGTCAAATAACAATTATTTGAGTTTAAGATAGACGTGGCTAACAAGAAGTTTTTTTTTTTTCTTTCCCTATGAATTACGCCTTAAATATTTCGGAGATTTTTGTATTTTTTCATTAGAAAAGATAATTACAAATGTGTCTCTCAAAGCATTTCACGGCTTTTTATGTTTACTTTAAAACTTCGTTGTCGACGCATTGTGAAAACGCCATAGAAAGAAACGGAGCCTACTCCTCTATTTGATGTTATAAAAGGAACCTGCCGGCTAGATTTTAAGAAAATATGGTAACGATTATATAATTAAATAACAATCATTTATTTATATTTTATCTATTGAAATTGTCTGTATGAATCTATTTCAGAGGAAAAAAAAAAACCCTGTTAATTCATATTACATTATGATATATTTTATTATACAATCTTTGTGAAAAAGTATTTCTTTTAATATAAAGTTTTTAAAAACGTATTTCTAGATTGAAATCGATATGTTAAAGAAATTCACTTTTCTAACCTTTGTACAGAAATGAAATAATTTAATTTTCACCAATTTCAGTTTAAAATTAAATGCCACAATATCATATTTCGAGAATTTATAATTATTAATAACTGCCACCACTTACATAAAATTCTTTTATCAAATACCCTCAAACTTTCTTCTGTTTGATTTCAAACACATCCCTCATCTTGCTTCCGGTGTAAAAAAATCTTAAGTGTTCATACTATAAGAAATATGAAATAACTTTTAAAATAATCTTCGAAGTCTTTTGAAACTTGCGAGACTATGAAGAATTATTCTGTTCTTGAAATCACTTCTGCTATTTACACACTTAGTAATATGGCAAATATATACTCGGGTCTTGATCAATAAATCGAATTGGAATACTTCTTGGCTAGTAGGGATTATCGAGTAATCCCGAGTAATCTCCTGTCTCCTTATGGAATAATAAATAAAAAGTAGATACATGAAGATAGATCTTGTATGTAGGTTCAGCTTCCGCTTCTTATGAATGGAATCTGAACGTACCGACAGAAAAATGAATGACAGAAAAGGACGAAGGAAAAAAGAAAAAAAAAAAGACTTTTGTATTTTAGAATGCATACAATCGCTTATTATGTGCAGTTTCCGAAAAAATCATTCGATTAGGAAATAAACATATCAAAAGGAGAGTTTAACATTTTGATGTTTCTAGAATTAATTTAGTAAAGCATATACAGTAAAGCACCGTTTATGCGTCTTTTAAGGGCCTGACGTAAAAGGACGTATAAATGAAAAGACGTATAATCGAAATTTTAAGCACTTTGATTACTACAAATTTAATGACACCTAAGCAAAATTTATATGAAAATACTAATTAACCCGTTAGCACCCAGTGTCCTCATTTCAGGACAGCTAATAAAATGGTACGTATATTTTTGGGTGTTTCTTTGAATGATTTATGCTTTTTAGTGACATTTTATAGCGTCACTCTAAATGATTACTGAAATTTTTATGTGCCTACTATTAATTATTATTTCATAATTTGGATAGTCATTTTATGATTGTTCGTTCGTCGCAAATATATTTGCTTTTTGCGCAGGTATACTGACTTAAATCTTGTTTAATAATAATATATATTACAATACTTTACTTTCGAGATCTTTGTCAACATACAATGGGAAATAAATCTGTTTTGTCAAAGTTTTTCTATGTCGAAGTTTTCTCGCTAGAACACTAAACGTCAATAAATGAGGATAGGCTTTAAATTTAAAACTATCAGAAGAATTGTTTAAGTTAATATATTTTACTGTAAATTGTCTATATTAATTTAGAAGTGAAATAATCAGCGAATAATATTTTGCAAAATTAATTCGGGCGTTAACGGGTTAATAAAGTTTCTTAAGTTAGTAAATGTATATTATACTTTTTTAAAGACAATAATATATATATATATATATATATATATTTAATTTATTATAAAAATGGAGAAAAATCATACTACTTATGCATGGCTGGGTACTAATTGCATATATCATATATTGAGTATTATATCACATTTTCTAAGAACTATATGAACACATTTTGTATAATAATTATACATATCGCGTATCTTTAATAATAAGCATGCAATTTATGTCCATATAGATAGTTATTTAATAGCATTAAAAATCTTTAATATTTGTCTGATTTGCTGCTTGTCTATGAGTATTAAAATTGCTACTGTGAATTCAATTGATTCTTTGTTCAGCATTCTTCGACTTTTCATATGTTCCTGCATTTAAGATGTTTTTAATGAAAAATCCGTCTCATTCAGAATGGAAAATAATGGCAGGTCGAGAAATTTTGTGAATTTTATTAAAGTAGAAAAGACGTATAACCGATATTAGTGGCGTATAAATGAAGAAATTTTGCATTAAAATGAATAAGAATGAATCGGGACTTCACATAAAAGAACGTATAAATGAAAAAGATGTATAAATGATAGACGTATAAACGGTGTTTTACTGTAATTATTATAATGTAATACAAAATTTTAAATATACACTGTTAAAAATGCTGCAGTAAAATTACGGGCAAAGCCCGGAAACAGATATTCTAGACAAAGCCCGTAAAAAAACATTTAGACGATGAATGATGTATTGCTAGTAATTTTACGTTGTGATGAAATATACAACCAACCTGTAAAAAAGTAGCATTGACCGTAAAAATAAAAGTTAAAGTTTTAGTTTCTGAAATATTGTTAATATTAAATATTGTTAACGTTTAAATTATGCATAAAAAATATTTTCTTTGAAGACTATTTTAAAATCTAAATTTACAATTTTTGACAAAATTAAGAAGTTAGTCAATTCTCATATTGAAAAAACGAAAGCCCGCTTTTTTTTTTTTTTCTATAAAGACTATGATACTGATTTTTGAATAAGAAAATCTAATATATTTTTATAAATCATTTTTATTTGAAAACATTAGATATAAAGAGGTATTCTTATTTCAAGGTTCTCATTAGAGGAAAATAATGGGTGAGAATTTCTCACTGTTCTTCAAAAACAAAATGAAACTTTTGAAAACTATGTGAGATCTCTGAAAATTAATCGAGGCCCCAGATAAACTTTTAATAATAATAATAAATCTTTTACATCGACAGAGAGAATCTCCAATTAAAAAGATTTTTTTTTTCATGTTTTTAGATCTTTATGGTTTTTGTATTGGGTGCAAAACAGAAATAACTAGAGCCTAATTCTTACTCATCCGAACAGCTTTTCATTATAGGACCGATTTCAAACTGTGTTTATGAAGTGTTAGGCGTATTTGCCCTTTTATTAATAGTAGACGATTTTTTTAAATTTTTATTATGTGTATTCCATTAAATGGAGGAAGGACTACAGTATTTCGAGAGCAGAACCTGTTATATATGATGTACATGTACATATCTGATGTCATATTCAGATAAGACAGTTTTGTTGTTTAACAGTGAAGATAATACATAATCATAAGACTTACCTTCAAATAGATAATTACATATTCATCTCATACTTAAATAAACTTTATTTTAGCATATTGTAAAAATTTCATTTTGGAAACAACATTGAAATTTTCTTTTTTTTCTAAGGCTTATCTAAAGAGTTAAGAGCAATTAGAATGCTGCATGTTAAAAAAAAGAAAAAAAAAAACTTTTAGTGGGTAAAATAACTATTAGGTTGTAGTTTGTGTTTTATATATCTGGTTTCAAATCAAGAAATTATTTTAGCTTTCTTTTTTAATGTTTTCGTGTCAAGACTCAAAGAAAAACAATTTCATCAATAAAAATTATTCAGTTTCAGTCAGATGGAAATTCTTTGAATTAAATTTAGAAAACAATAGCTTATTAAAACCAATTGATGTTTCTATGCGTCATGCGTGCATAATTAAACACATGCAATGAGTATAAATAACAATAATAGTTTCAGTTTGAAAATGGAAGCGTTCTCTTATGATGTCACTGAAATGATAGTATTTGAAGGGATTTGCCAGTAAGAAAATGGTTTGGTGGGAGATAAGAGCAATTTGCGTAGATTAACGGCTTTTTCTCGTAAAAATTCAAAATATTATACTTTCAAAACATCAATTTAAAGGCTACGACGGTCATTTACCGTAAAATTATACGGTCATTTCCTAAACTATGCCTTCAAAACATTAATTTACGGATTATACCAGTTTAGGTAGCAAAACAGTCAATTCCCCTAAAATTATGCGGTCAAATACCGTGATTTTACATTTATTTTACAGTGTACATTTATTAATATCATTATTAATAAAAAATCTGATGTGGGCACCACATGACTTCCTTATACACTTTTAGAAATATACATAATGTTAAAAAACATTGTCATTGAACCCGAAACTGTTGCCTAAAAATATAAAAAAAAAAAATGAATTATCACCGTGTTCTGAGCTTTTCTGAAAGTTAGTTAAAAACCGATGCAAGATTTGTACTGGTAACGCTGACGAAGGCAGAAGGGACCCGAAAAAACTGGCTAAAAGTATTAAAAAAATGCATTTTCACCGTGTTCTGAACTATTCCGAAAGTTTCAAATGTCTAGCTAGTCGGGAAGTTAGTTAAATAAATTTTCTGTTGAATCACATAAACGCTGCTGAAGGCAGCAGGTATTACAAACAGTTGGCTAAAAATATTTTTAAAAGTGCTTTGTCAACGTGTTCTGAACTTTTCTGAAAGTTTCAAATGTCTAGCTAGTCGGGAAGTCAGTTAAATTGCAAGATTTGCCCAAACCATTTTTGAGTTATTACCGTTTTTTGATGCATTTTGGCCATTATGAACCTAATTTTCCTAAATATCTCCAAAACGGAAAATCATACAAAGTCCAAAAAGGGAGGTGCACAACTAGATGTTATAACAAACCTATATACCAATTCGCAACTTTCTACGTCCAACCGTTTTTGAGTTATGCGACATACTCACACACAGACACACATACATACAGACGTCACGAAAAATCGTGTAAAGTCCCTTATATCTCTAAAACGAGAGCTCGTATTAAGACGACACTTAAAAGTGTACAACTAGACATCATGACAGTCACACGTATAAATTGGCAACATTCAGCGATCATTCGTTTTTGAGCAATGTGAAATGCAAAATCCATTTCGCAAATCGGGATTACTATACTTCCTTTGAAACCTTTGGACGGCCCCTGCCTGCCTGGGCTCGGCCAAGCTTAACGGGTTGGATGCCGTCCGCCGGAGCGAATAAATCGCCAGATCACCGCGTGGAAGCTACTAGGCAGCAATGTAACTAGACGCCAAAGCTCAGGAATTGCAGCACGCTCCAGATGTTGAGGAATTTGGAATAAGTGCACTAACTAGCTGAGAGTCGAAATAACCGGAATTATACAAAATTAAACAATTTTGAATTTAGGCAGGGAGGAAAAAAAAAAAAAAAAAAAAAAAGAAAAGAAAACGCTGGGGGAGCCGCTAAAGTTAGTTGTGCACACAATAATTAAAACCGAAAGAGGAGGCCATTTGAAAAGGGGAAGGGGACATCACTTATGATTTGAGAAAGACGAGGGAGGAACAATGAGATTATAATGAAAAAAAAAAAAAAAAAAAAAAAAAAAAAAAAAAATTCGTGAAGACACTGGGGGATGGAAGATAGTTTTGGGCGCATAGCGAAAATTTTGAAGTTTTTGAAGTGGCAAGGCCTAATCCTAATTGGGATGGAAATTACTATGCGCAGGGAGGCCGAATGGAGAAGAGAAAGAGGGACCATCGCAATTTTGATCCACCACGGGGGGATGGTTCCCCGCGTTGGTAGCCCGACGACTGCTAAACGACCCCATCGAGCACTTGACGGTGCAGCACAGATTAACGAGGACCAGACACCGCCACACCCTCGTAAAAAAAAATAAAAAAGAATAAAATAAATAAAATACAAATGATAATAAATAAAAATAAAGTAACTAAAAATAAAATAGAATTAAAAAAAAAAAAATAGAATAAATAAATTAATTAAAGTAGGTAAGTACTTAAATTAAAATTGGTGCGGGTCAAAACTTGGTGAGTACCAAAAAGAAATGTGACAGGAAATAGTTACTATACTTCCTTATACTTTGTATAAGGAAGTAAAAAATTCGTTGCTGAGAAAAGAAGCTTCCGGTAAAATTTTGGCAAACTAACGATTTCACACCAAGAATGTTTTATACACGCAAGGGTCGGCTTTAATTTTTAAAAAACCCTTTTTTTTGTAAAAATTAAATATATCTCTGAAATAAATTTATTTTTAAAAAATTAATTGTTATTTGTTTCTGAGGGAAAAAAATCCGTGTAAAATCATTTATTTTAGCAGTTGTTCTATATGTTTAACACGGGGTTAATAATGTTTCATTAAACGAAGTTCAGGCAGCCATTTAAAATATATACTTAAAAACATTAAATTTTGTAACATGATTATTTTCATAAAACGAAATTTTGTAAAAAGGATGTTTTTATAATTTTTTATTTTTCTGATGGGTCCATTATGCAAATTTCATTTTTGTGAAACAGTCTATTTAATGGATTTGAATTTTGTGAAGGGGAATCTAGAGAGGCCCAAATTTTCATTTGGGACAATTCCTGATTTATAAAGTTATTTTCATGCCAAATACTTTTTCAATATTTCTGAGGAAGTCCACTGAACTAAATGAACAGTTAGTGTAAATATAGTGCATGGGTAAAAGCATGCGTTTAATATTATTTCATAAATATATTGCTATTATACTCTGGAATAAACGTCAGAAACTTCGTTTTCTGAGAAAGTACGCGAATAATTTTGTTAAAAAATTAGAGTTGGTGTTTTTGAAACGGCATTTTGTTCTGAAATATCCTCATCAACAGGATATTAATGTTTGGAAAAAATATGGCAGAAAATTGGTTTTCTTTGAAATAGCTAGAACGATTTTAATAAAAATCTAGGGTTAGAAGATTTTTTGAGATGAAGAAGAGATCGACTTGACATATCTTCTTTCGGAAAATTAGCAGTCTGTCCGTGCTTTGCCTAAGACAATATGAAACAGAAACATTGTTTTCCAGTAAACTTCTTAAAATATTTTGAAAAAAAAAAATATATATATATATAGCTAGAGGTTTGATGTGATAATTCGATTCGATTTTTTTTTTTTTTTTTTTTTTTTTTTTTTTTTTTTTTAAGGATTGAGGGCCTATTAGTCTCAATCTGGGATTTTTGCGTTGTCGATTTCGATAGTTGGTCATTTGTCGAAATCTAAAATTTATCGAAAATATAATTGAATAATTTGAAAGCGATGTTATAATTTGAAAAAAGAAGAAAAAAACTAATAGTCCTCCGTCTTAAACAAAATTCTGCTTTTGCCAGAATTTCATCAAAATCTTAATTATTATTATTATTATTATTATTATTATTATTATTATTGAAAGAAAAAGAAAAGAAAATTAATAATACTCAGTATCGTTACAAGCGATATCGAAAAAGTTTTTTTTTAATAATTTTGAATTAGGAAATAAAAAGTGCGCGTGAAATAACATGAAATAAAAATAAGTAAAAAAATGAATTTAACGATTTAATGTTTTTGTTTTTCAGGGGCTGCTCATGCATATAAAAAATGCGTATTAAAACGAGTCGAAGAAGGAAGCGAAATAAGTATTGAGTTATATTACGATAAATACGATATATAATATGATACGATATATTAGACCTATCGTCCAGGGTTAGTAGGCATTTTCGGTGAAAAAGAAATAGTTTGTTCGTTCGGTGAAACTTGCACATTAGTCCCGTGAGGTACAACTTTCACATTAGTCCCTTGAGGTACAACTTTCACTTTACTCCCGTCAGGTACAACTTGCACATTAGTCCCCTTTATTTTTTTTTTTTTCTTTTTTAATTTTTCTCGGTACTTACGTATTAACGCCACCGCAGCAGAAGTTGGGCTAATGTGCCAATAAAGAGCAATTTTTTCTTTTATTTTTTATTTTTTTAATCTTCAGGAAAATTATCTTTCCCTGGTAATCTGCGCTCGGTCAGGAGCAAACAAATAAGAAATACGTACCCTGAAACAAATCACTGTATTTGCACTACGAATGATTTTTACAATGAGACCAAACGAACTCGCGCGCTTTTATCCAAGCACTCTATCATTTGATGTAAGGATATGAATTAAAAATTACAAAATTATTATTCAGAGGAAAAAAACGTTATCCTATAAAGTAATTCTGCATTTTTTTTTTTTTTTTTTTTTTTTTTTACAGCTTCCAAAAACTATATATTACGCTGGGTTTGCGTCTATTAAGTATTTCAAGATACAAGAATTTTTACCGAAAGGTAAATATGTTTTAATTGTGCATGATTTAATTTTCTATTGCCTACAATAAACTTCATACAAATTCATTCTGAAACTACAATGACAAATAGTATGAGCCGAAATTAAACCAAACAGAACTTCAATGTTGATTAATATTTTGGTTATCTATATTTCTTAAATATAGATTATTAATGGGAAAAATATTAAAGAGAGTACATTCAAAAACACATATATTTTTAACACGAGAACATAATGAAGTTAAATTAATGATTTAATGTAATTGCTTTCTATGTAATTTATGGGAGTTAATTACACAGTTCTTATCTTTTCGATTTTTTTTTTCTTGTGTAATTATAATAAATTCAATTTCATTCAGAAAAAATTGTTTCATTTGTTAATATGACCACCTAAAAAACATGTTTAATAGAAAAGACTAAACTAAAAATTAATTAATTAATTAATTAATAGCAAAGTTTTTTTTCCCGAAGAAGTATGCCTGCATTTATCCTGTGTCGTCTTCCTTTCTGCATCCAGACCTAGTAGAAGGCGAGAGGGTTAAAGCTGAGAGTGAGAAGGACTGTTTCGAACCTATTCCAGGCTCATTGTTCTACCTGTGATGAGTTTTCCATGGTTTAATCTTTACCTACCTTAAAGCTTTAAAACTCTCTAAACAATGTTGCCAAATATAGAGTATCTTTTATTCAACTATTACTAATTATTTAGAGGAGTGATATTTCATGTACATAATGGACGAATAACCTCGGAAGAGATTAGGTGGGCCGCGGTAGCCCAGTCGGTAGAGCGCCGGGCTCGTAATTAGAAGATTCCGAGTTCGGTACTCGAGCCGATCAAAGAACGTCGTGTACACTAATGGTGGCTGGTGCACGTGAAATCTGTCGTAGCCGTAATGTCCTCCATGTTCCTATCAAATTTATACCTCTGTGGGTCACCGAAGAGGGAGAGTCATCCCTTCCGTGGAGGATCAAAATTGTGATGGCATGACTGCTGAACACCTCTAGAGTTGAGTCCCTGATCGTCTCCAATTGCCCACTGCACAGCACCAGTACGACGTAAAAACCCAACCAACCAACCAACAAACCAACCATCGAAGTCAACCGTTACAGTTAAAATTTAGTGGTGGATATAAAATAAAATAGTCCCTAAATTTGGCAAAACTGACCAAAGGGGTGAAATTAAATAGGATAGGCAAATGGCTAATATGAAATGCGCATCAGTATGAACCAGGACGCCTATGAAAGACCCTCCTTAGCGGTCATCCCCTCAAACTTGGGTTACTAGCGTAGAAAATCGGCTTTAATCCTCACACCATTACCACCACTACAATTTTTTACATAATTTTTTTACATCTGATAAAAGTCAGGCATGAAAGATTAAACAAAACATGCACCTCTCCTATTTTATTATTATTTATGTATCTCATATTTTCTGAGTACTTTAAGTAAACCTAATATCTTTCTAAATTAACTGCTGTTACACACACACACACACACATATATACATATATATATATGTGTGTGTGTGTGTATGTATTCTTATAATAAAATCTTTAAATCATAAATAACTTGTTTTTCTTTTAAATGCAATTTTTATACAGCACCACGGTTCCTACGTTTTATTTATTTATTTATTTATTTTTATCTCATTTTATTTACAAATATATTTTTAACATCTTTTTACATTTGCAGTCTATAATTTATTTTAAAAAGAAAATTATAACAGACGCAAAATCTTATATATATATATATATATATAATCATAATTTCTATAATAATATTTTTTTAGTCAATTAAAATACTTTAACCATCAGGCAGCATTAATAATTCTACAATTATTAAAAAAAAAAAAAAAAAACTGATCTTTTCCTTTTATATTTACGCAAATAAATTCACTTGACAGGAAAAATTACATTCGTACAATCTCATTAAATTTATTAAAAATAAACTAATTTTAAGAGCCATTAGCATCCCGCTTCTTTATTGAAAAAATAGAATGCAAAAATTTCCGCAAACCGTTTCCCAGGAACCTAAATGGCTTATTTCTGAAATATTAATTTTCATTAAAAAGTCACTTTCCTCTGACAAGCAAGAAATTTAATATCATGGCATTCTTCTTATTTGCTTCAACGGCTGTGACCTATGTAGATACCCCGGGGATACAAAAAGCAACTCATTTAATTTCCTGTTTAACCCAACCTCCAAGACGTGCTCTAGAGACTGCTTAAAAGAGACTGTTAAATGTTACAGGACTGTTTATGGCCTTGTAACCATGGCAACCGGCTCCAGGGGACTGACCAATAACTCAATTTATGTGATTAAATTAGATACAAAATAGGATACTTGGTTTGATTAATACATGGTCGAGCGTGGCGTCTTTGGCCTTATTAAAACAAATTATTGCCTTAATTTCTTTGCCTTGATGAGTCGAATTCATATACTTTGCGAAAGTGGGGGGTTATCTTTGTAAATGATGAGTTTTCAACTGGATATGGGAAAATCATCAGATGGTGTTTCGTCGAGAATAGAATATAAGATGCTGAAATAGATACAAATTGATATTTTGAAAAGTATTGCTATCATAAGCATCTCATTTCTAATCGTATTTTGGATTGAATAATCGTAAACGATAATGTTATGGTAGTTAGGCGTGTCGTAATTTTGTTGATATAGGAGTGTTTTCTGATATGCAAGACATTAAAGGAAATGCAAATAATGTGCATTAATATTATTTAAAATATAAATAAGACATAAAATAAATGTCATTGGCTTTTGAGTTTACCAAAATTATCTCGCAATCAAATGTCCAATCAGCGCTAATGGCAAATCGTAAAAATTGATTACTATGACAAGCGTGAAAAATATTTATATAGAAATGTATCTTTAGAGAATTCGCTTTAAATTTATAATGAAATTCCGCGAAAATCTAAATTATATAAAATGAAACGATTTAAAAATTACAAAATATTTTTTAACTCCATGTATTTGGTTTGATGAATAATAAATAAATGTTGAATTAAATGCCGATGAATCAAAGTATAAAATATCTGTATTAACACAAAAAATATATGTATTTTTAAATATTAAAGTACTATTGTTATTTATATAAATTTAAGTAATAAAATAAAAAATGGAACCGCATATTTGCTAATTTAATGACTTTAAAATTTGTTATCTTTTATTATTATTTATTATTTCATAATGTAAATTATGTTTTCTGAATTTTTTTTTTATTTTTATTTATTTATTTATTTATTTATTTTTATTTTTTTGCTTGCAAGTATTAAGTTTGTAATATTGTAACAAATAAAGGTCATTGCATGTGTGTATGTGGGTATGTATGTATGTCTTACATATCCTCCCAAACCACTGGGCTGTTTTAAACCAAACTTTACTCAAGAACTGCTTATGACCATAGTTGAAGTACTGTGAGTGTTTCAAATTTCTAGCACATGCGCAATGGGACGGTGTGAAAAAACCCCTTTTCAAAGCATATTTTTGAACGATTTCTTCAGTATTATTATAGTTTAAAACATGAAATTTGATACGTAGAGTACTTTTAATTTATATGTTTTCCTTAAGTAGAAGTTTTAGAAATTTCAAATTAAAAAGAAGTGAAATGATTTAAAAAAAGAACATTTTAAAATTACACTTTCGTCAAAATTTCGTGCCGGCGCCCTAAACTTTATACTGTGAATACATCAGGAGAACTTAGTGTCTTAATGCAATTAAAATAAATAAATAAATAAATAAAAAATTTAGAATGACGTCACTTTTACAAAACCTCCTAAATGAAGTAGTATGCTCTTTGAAAATGACTTAATTTCTTAGAAATTATTCAATAGAAAACGTGCATTTTAATAGAGAAAACTACTACGCTTTACTATGATTATGTGCGGCTTTTATTTACTAGCGATGGAATAAGAAATAAAAAATAGTAATCTTAACTCCAAATTATAATACAATTAACAGTTCTCCCCGTTTTTCGCACGAGGAAAAATTTAAAAAGAAAAATTTAAAGCAAAGCTGATTAATTTGACCTGTTGACCAAAGATTCTTTATTCTGATTTTTGATGAAGACCAAGTTTTGTTCAAATCTGCTAAAAGATTCTTTTGAAAATTATTTATGGCATGAAATTTATTTATAGCAATTTATTTATAGCAATAATTCATTTATAGCAAACGATATCTGACCAAATTTTTGAGGCTTAATAATAAATATAGGAATAAAAAAATGAGACTTATTATTAAAAAATGATTCATTTACAAATAGTGACAAGGGAAGTGGCAAAGCCTGGCTAGCAAAGAAATAAATATTACACCCAACAATGCAAAATTCTTTAATCGTGTTAAATTTATCGCTTTTTTCATTATCTTGCATTTTTTTCGCAATGTGTAATCAAATATACTATTCGTATTTATTTATATGTGTGAACACACACACACACACACACACACACACACACACACACACATATATATATATATATATATATATATATATATAATAGAAATGGCGTCATATGCATAAAAAGTTATTTTTTTATAAAAATTGTAACCAAAAAAGAGAGTTTTTAAACGCATTAAATTTTAAACGCATTAATCGGCATCTATTGGAACAAAACTATTACGGGATCTATCATTAGCTTCTGTTGAAATATCTATGACGGTATGTTGTATGTTTACCCAACATTTTGCGTTTTTGGTCATTATGGATATAATTTTCGTAAATATCTCCAATACGAAGAATCGTATAAGGACGAAAAACAAACTAATTTTTATTAAAAAAAAAAAAAAAAAAAAAAAAAAACATACAAATGAATTTACAGTGTTTTAAGATTAACCGTTTTTAAGTTATGCGAGATCCAAACACATAACTCACGAATTATTTTTATTTATTTATTTTTTTAAATGCAGGAAATCTGTAAAGTGGGAAGACGTATCAAGGGCAATATAGTTTTATTTTTAATATATATTTTTAAAGGCATATATTTTAAAGGCGTATATATTTTTAAAGGCATATAATTTCGTTGTCATTCGTTGGCTTATAAAGCTAGGTGTCATGACAATCATAAATCTAAATTTTCAACATTCTACGGCCAACTGTTTATGAGCTATGCGAGATGGGAAAACCATTTCGTAATTTTTTTCCCCAATATTTTCTGATACATTGTATAAGTTAGTAAAATAATAAATAAATAAATAAATAAATAAAGCTCTTTCTTGGCTGATAAACGTTTATATAAAAATTTCTGAAATAATTCGTAAAGCTTTTTTTTTTTTTTTTTTTTTCGTTGTCATTTAGACTTGATTCATTCATAAATAAATAAATAAATATATATATATATATATATGTATGTTTTTTCTAACATATAACTTATTATATACTAAACGCTGTTAGTTTTTTATTTGACTTTCAATGATTATAGAAATATTTCAGATACGCAAAATTCAATAGGACTATAATGAACAATTTCAAAGCATTCTTTTCTTAATTTCTTTTTTACAGAATCGCAAACGATTATAAAGAGAAGACAAGTCGAATTTATACAAAATTTTCAGATTTGTTAGAAAGTGTCATAAAGCTCAATATTTCTTACCTAAATTTCAGATATTCTCTTTCAAAGCAACATAGGAAATCTCTTTCCAAATTCAGAATTTATAAATAATTCTTCTACTTCGAGTTCTTTTGTATATCTTCCGAATATTAAGAAATAAAAATTGACATATCTTAAGCTTAGAAGCAAAAATTGATGAAAGTTTGACCTATCTTCAACATTTTGACCCTGAAAAATAAATGAAGATAAACTGAGCAGGGTTTCTGCGGCAAGATGGATGCTGATGGATGGAGTTGTAACAATGTGCAGAAAAACATCAATTTTTAGTGGATATTTATTTTATTTATAGCCTAATCATTCATATTACCACACCAAAACAAAGTAGTGATGTTTAACTAACATCAGTTGATGGGCTTTTTTCTTTTTCTTTTTCTTTTAAAACAGCACACCCACACAGCTTATATATATATATTGTATAACTATACATATAATGTTAAGAATTATAAATCATTGTAAAATTTAGAATAGAAGAGATACAATATTAATGCTAATATCATTCAAAAAATAATTTTTAAATGGTATACCAGGGTAACTTTTAGCACACAGGAGATACATTATTAAAGCCAATTACGTTAAAAATAAATAAATAAATAAAACCTTGGTTGGAAATGAAAGATGAATAAAATACTCACGCTAAAATTACTTATAAAGCCTACTCACGCATGACATCAACAAATGAATTTTCCCAATGAAATAATAACAATAAAAAAAAAAAAAAAACCTTCAGAAATCAATAATTTTTTAAGAAAACCCCAACAAGTTTTAAAAAAGGAGTGGGAAAAATAAATTGAATTGGAATTGAAAAATGCTCAAAACTTGAAGAATTCCTTCACCAAGGGACATACAAATCCGCCTTAAAAACAGCGATTTTAAAAACTGTATGGCTGTATTAAGCTAAAAAATACAGTGTATGTACCTATAATATGGAAGCTTTTGGATGGAGTTGTAATAATGCGGCGTAAAACATCAATTTTTAGTGGATATACAATCATTTGCAAAAGTTTAAGGCCAGTAGCCGATTTTCAGTATTTTAAAATATCTTACTGTTACAAAAAGGTCACAAATATTGACCCGGCATAATACTGGATTTTCTTAATGTCAAATAAGTTCGAGGGTAAATGTGAGCAAGACAGCTGTACATCAAGCTATTAGTAAATTTAAAATTTTGGGAAAATTTGTGGAACCTAAGAGGAGCGGTCGCCCTAGAAAAACGAGTGCACGTGATGATCATGTGATAAGAAGGATGATCGTAAAATATCCAAGAACCTCCTGGAATACGATTTGACATTCGCTGGTTGCAAAAAGCACCAGCGTCAGTTTGAATACTATTTCAAGGCGATTGGCCAAAGGTTTTGGTTTATCATCTCATAAACCTGCAAGGAAATCACGAGTTACTCCAAGTATGAAAAGGAACGACTGACTTTCACCAGACAATATCAGAATTGGACAGTACAGTAGTGGAGCCGGGTCTTATTTTCGGATGTGTCAAGTACGCAGTAATTTTCTGTACGTACTTCAAGTGTTCGCCGTCCAAGGGGAAAAAAGGATGATGATGAGAGACATACGATTCAAACTGTGAAACATCCTTCAAGCCAAATGACATGGGGTGCAATGTCTTTGCCCGGTACTGCTAGTCTGTATTTTGTGCCATCTAAAACCGCTATGGACGGAAAGCGGTACCTTAATTTGTTACGTGAGAAGATGAAGCTTCCCATGCGTGTACATAAATGTTCAGTTTTCATGCACGATGGGGCTCAGTGTCACTGGGAAAAGATTGTCAAGAAATATCAGAAGGCACAGAAAATTAAAGTGCTTGACTGGCCAGGTAACAGCTCGGATTTCATCCAATAGAGAATCTGTGGTGTACTGGGAAAAGCAACCCGAAAAGTCGCCGATAAGCAACCATCAACTGCTACGACACTTGTTGAAGCAATAAAGCATGTCTGGTGCACAGATATTTCTAAAGCTTACTGCAAGTCTCTTATTTATAGCATGCCTAAGAGGACTGCACAAGTTGTTAAAAATGAAGGAGGTTCTACAAAATACTAATTTTAATTTCAGTAAATAATCATGTACAGTCTATTTTGTTCTTTTATATGTAAAATATGTATGTTATTTTTGTGGAATTCCATTAAATCTGATTTTTCTCTGGGTGGTTTTAAACTTTTGCAAATGACTGTAATTTTAAGGCAGCACACAATTTATATTTCTTTAAAACTGTATTATAACGTAAAGAATTGTAAATCATTATGAAATTTAGCATACAAGATATATAATATTAATGCCAATTTCATTCAAAATTAATTAAAAAATGGTAATCAGGGTACATTCTAGCACACAGGAGATAGATTATTAAGGCCAATTAAGGTAAAGACACCATTTCTTGTCACCCTCAAAATCTGCACCAGTGTTCGTCACCTTCACAAAAGACAAGCTAAAATAAGAACTTAAAAATATCTATGAACTTGAAACCACCGGCACTAGATTCTCCAGGACCGGAGAATCTACCTCTAGCGGATTGAAATCCATAGAATTAATTAACGGTTAATCTAACAAGTCTTTTGTGAGGGTGACGTACACTAGTGCAGATTTTAAAGGTGACGAGCACTGGTGACTTTACTTTCTATAAAAAAAATAAAAAAAAATAAAACCATGATTGGTAATTAAAAATGAATAAAAGATTCACGCTATTTTTACTCATAAATACGACTCACGCATGAAAAGAATGGATTTCTACAATGAACTAATAATAAAAAGAAAATTATAGAAACCAATAAAATTTACCAAAACCCGACAAATTTAAAAAAAGAAGTAGATAGAAGTAATTTGAATTGGAATTTTAAAATGCTCAAAACTTGAATTACTCCTTCACCAGGGGACATACAGTTCTCCATAAGAACAGAGATATCGCAAGATTTCAAAAACTGTATAGCTGTATAAAGCTAAAATATACAGTATATGTCTCTATCTTATGGATGGCGTTGGATGGCGTTGTAACAATGCGTCGTAAAACATCAATTTTTAGTGGATATAATTTTAAGCAGCAAACAATTTATATTTCTTTAAAACTGTATTATGATGTTCAGAATTGTAAATCATTATGAAATTTAGAATACATGAAGTACAATATTAATGCAAATTTCATTCAAAATTAATTTTAAAATGGTAAATCAAGGTAAATTTTAGCACATAGGAAATACATTATTAAGGCCAATTTCATAAAATAAATAAATAAATAAATAAAACCTTGATTGGTAATTGTAGATGAATAAAAAATTAACGCTATTATTACTTATAAAATCTACTCACGGGTGACATCAAAGAATGAATTTCTCCAATGAAATAATAATAATAAAAAAAAATATCCTTCAGAAACCAATCAATTTTACCAAGAACCCAACAAGTTTAAAAAAGTAATAGAGAAAAGTATTTCGAATTGGAATTGGAAAATGCTCAAAACTTGGAGGATTCCTCCACCAGGGGACATACAATCCTCCATAAGAACAGAGATATTGCAAGATTTCAAAAACTGTATAGCTGTATAAAGCTAATATGTACAGTGTATGTTTTATGGATACTGTTGGATGGAGTTGTAACAATCCGTCGTTACACATCAATTTTTAGTGGATATAATTTTATGCAACAAACAATTTATATTTCTTTAAAACTGTAGTATAATGTTCAGAATTGTAAATCATTGTGAAATTTAGGATACATGATATACAATATTAATGCAAATTTAACTCAAAATTAATTTAAAAATGGCGAATCAAGGTAAATTTTAGCACACAGGAGGTACATTATTAAGGCTAATTTCATTAAATAAATAAATAAATAAATAAATAAAACCTTGACTGGTAATTGTAGATGAACAAAAAATTCACGCTATTATTACTCATAAAATTCACTCACGCATGAAATCAAAGTGTGAATTTCTCCAATGAAATAATATTATATATATATATGCTTCAGTAACCAATAACTTTTAACAAGAACCCAACAAGTTTAAAAAAAGAAATAGAGAAAAATAATTTGAATTGGAATTGGAAAATCTCAAAACTTGCAGGATTTCTTCTTTAGAAGGCATACGATACTCCGTAATAGCACAGATATAGCAAGAATTCAGAAACTGTACGGTTGTATTGAGACAAAAAATACAGTGTATATCCCTATCTTATGGATGCTGTTGGATGGAGTTGTAACAATGCAACTTAGTAACAAATTGGTGAAGCAACTTGTTCAGTGAAATCAGAAAAGATATTTTTATGATAAGTTCAATGTCCAACTTTAGTTCAAACTAAATCATTGCTTCAAAAATTATCGTGATAAGAAATTTTCAAGTGGTACCGTGATTTCAAGTGGCCACCACTTGGGAAAAAAGAGCAGAATGCGAAGCCCAGCGAACTTATCTGTGATATATGAATGGTAAATCCACAAACCAAAATTGATGCGACTTGGTTTAGTATTACAAAATTTATCATAATGACAAATTTTCAAGTGGCTGCCACTTGGAAATAAAATTTCGATCAAGTTACCAAGCGAACGTATCCAAGACATTTTAACCATAAATTCACTATCTATCTTTTGTTTGAATCAATTTAGTATTTTAAAAGTTATCTTGATTGCACATTTTCAAGGGGCAACGCGATTTCAAGTGGCCACAACTTATAATACAAAAAGTTGGAACAAGTTGCCCAGTGAACTTATTCAAGATAATTATATGATAAGATCACTTTTTCAACTTTGGTTCGAATTCAATTAGAATTTTAAAAAGCTATCCTGTTTATAAATTTTCTAGTGGTAGCCTAATTTCAAGTTGTCCATCTTAGTTTATAACATCCGCACTTTGTTAAAAATGACAGATAAAGTTTATTAATAAAGTTGATTGAGACACTTACATGGTGTATGTGTGCATCAAAATTCAAATAAATTCGGAATGCGCTTTTTACAATTTGAAATTAAAAATTTCAAGTGGTCTCCACTTGAAAATAAAATGGCGGAGCAACTTGAATAAAAAAACTCATCTAAGATATTTATAAGATAAGTTAATACAATGTCCAAATTTGTTTCAATTTGGAGTATTATTTTGGAAGTTATTGTGGTTTTAAATTTTTAAGTGGTAGCCTGATTTCAAGTGGCCCCGCTTAATTTAAGATATCCGCCACTTTATTAAAAATGGTGGATAAATTTCGTTGAGACAC
The DNA here is from genome assembly GCA_963930645.1 of Salticus scenicus. NCBI lineage: Eukaryota > Metazoa > Arthropoda > Arachnida > Araneae > Salticidae > Salticus > Salticus scenicus. The sequence goes on from OZ005649.1 coordinate 302,796,185, forward strand.
TTATATAATCTATGCATACATCAAAATTCAAACAAATTCTTAATATACTTTTTACAATTTTAATTTGAAATTTTCAAGTGGTCTCCTTTTGAAAACAAAAGGGCGGAGCAACTTGGTTAACAAACTCATCTAAGATATTTATAAGATAAGTTAAGACACGGTCCAAATTTGGTTTTTATTTAGTGAATTATTTCAGAAGTTATTGTGATTTTAAATTTTAAAGCGGTAGCCTGATTTCAAGTGTCCCCGCTTAACTTAAGATATCTACCACGTTATTAAAAATGGTGGATATAGTTCATTAATAAACTTCTTTGAGATCCTTATGTGGGCTCTATTCACATCAAAATTCAAACAAATTCAGAATACCTTTTTACAATTTAAATTTGAAATTTTCAAGTGGTCTCCACTTGAAAACAAAATGACAGAGCAACTTGGTTATCAAACTCATCTAAGATATTTATAAGATAAGTTAAGACACTGTTCAAGTTTGGTTCGATTTGAAGTATTATTTCAGAAGTTATTGTGTGATTTAAAATTTTCCAGTGGTTGCGTGATTTCAAGTGGCCCCGTTTAACTTAAGATATCTACCACTTTATTAAGAATGGCGAATAAATTTCATTAATAAAGTTCATTGAAACGCTTGTATAATCTATGTATGCATCAAAATTCAAACAAATTCGGAATACGCTTTTTTCAATTTGAATTTGAAATTTTCAAGTGTTCTCCACTTGAAAACAAAATGACGGAGCAACGTGGTTAACAAATTCATCTAAGATATTTATAAGATAAGTTAAGACACTGTCCAAATTTGTTTCAATTTGGAGTACTATTTCGGAAGTTATTGTGAGATTTTAAATTTTCAAGTGGTAGCCTGATTTCAAGTGGCCCTTCTTAACTTAAGATATCTACCACTTTGTAAAAAATGGCGGATAAAATTCATTAATAAACTTCATTGAGACCCTTATGTGGCCAGTATTTACATCAAAATTCAATCAAATCTTGCTTTAAATATGCTTTTTACAATGTGGGTTTGACATTTTCAAGTGGCCGCCACTTAAAAACAAGTCGGAACAACTTGGTTAACGAACTCGTCCAAGATATTTATAACATCAGTTTACTGTCCAAATTTGGTTCGATTTGGAGTATTATTTCGGGAGTTATCGTGATGACAATATTTTCATTATAGATAGAGAGATAGTTAGATAGATAGATAAACGAAGTGATTTTAGATAAACGAAGTGAAGATAGCAGAACTACTCGGAAACTTAACAAAGATGCTTCATATGAAAGAAATGCAGAAATCACTTTAAATTCCTTAGTAGTCAGGAGTGTAGCTTACTGTTTTGATGATGCATTTTTATATAGCTTTTTCGCCTGATGAAGGGTCGTGCTATTATTTTCACCTCAAACAAATGTCGTGAGTTTTAGCATTTTTTAGTGTTTTGCGAAAATTGAAAAATGCTTAATATATATGCTACGGTCAATGAGATTAATATGTAATTATTAATAATAACTAACGATGATTAATAATAACCAATTAAGCCGGTTAAAGTGAATAATTTTTGAGAATCTATCACTTTAACCGGTTTTTATCAATACTTACCAATGAAGTTTGGATGAAGTAAGTATTTTTTGAGAATTTATCACATTTACCAGTTATTGTTAATGATTATCAAAGACGTTTGTTCAATGTAATGATTTTCGACGCATTTAGCTAGAGATTCTATTATTAAGGTATGTCTAATTAACCACATTCAACAAACTTCATTAGTATTTATTAATAATAACCGGTTAATGTGATTAATGTCCATTACTTAATTACTTTTACCAAACACCTTTGGTAATTTTTAACAAAGGGTTAAAGTGATTATTGTTTGGTAATTAATAATATTCCTCAAAAGAGGCGGTTACTATTAATAATTACCGGGTATTATTAATAATAACGAGATTTATTACCTTAATGGCAACATATATATATGATTAACAAATATTTTTGAAATTATTTTAGCAGTTTTCTAAAGCAAAAATTTCTAGTGAACATAAAGGGTTAAGCGATAAAACTTTTAGTTTGATTTTATTTGTATTATTGTACTATCAAATTGTTTTGTGAGATAGTTTAAATTTATAAATTTTCTATTCATAAAATACATATATCTGTGGTAAGAAAAGCGTCCGAACACTAGCAAAAATTCCTATGTAAAAAAAGTACACTTCATACGGTTTTCTTAAATAAATCCTTATCAAATCCTGTTCTTACACTGACTAAGAACAGGATTCGACAAGGATTTATTTAATAAAACCGTATGAAGTGTACTTTTTTTACATAGAAATTTTTGCTAGAGTTCGGACACTTTTGTTACCGACTGTAAGCTTTTAAAATCTATATATCTTTTGAAATTTTATGGAGTCTCTATTGTACACTGCTTGTTCTAAAAATTATAATAAAATATCAGAAAAAATAGATTTTCTAAATTTCCTTTACGAATTTTAGTTCTTTTAAAATAAATATAAAATATTAATAATAATTAACAAATTTTTGTAAAACAAAATTACTATAGACATTTATATTTCTTTTTAATACTGGCATATGCCGATCTAGTATATGCAGAAAGCCAACTTTAAAGGTAATTATTACTCATATTTAAATATATATATATAGAACATGCTTATATATTACACGAAATGATTTCTGAGAAAGCGTGATATTATGTTTAAAAAATATGTAGCTATGAAAATAGGCATTTAAAATTTTGACATTTTTAACATGAAACCCGGAATGAATTGAACTAGGAAGTTGTTTAAAATTATAAGTCCAATGTGCAAGATTCCTTGTTCAAACTGTTTTACAAAAGAAATTACGAAATTAATTCCTTTTAAAATTGTAAATTTCTTTCCTTCTTTACATTTTCTTTCTCTCTCTTATATATATATATATATATATATATATATATATATATATTATAGGAGAAAATTTTTTACATGATAGTAATTTAATTATTTTCACTTTTCGTTAACATACGTAATTAAATTATATACCATTTTTCTTTCAATAAGAAGGTATATGAGTTTTCGCTTTTTTTTTCTTTCTTTTATACCTTATTTTTACATCAAATACTTTACCGCATTTTTAAGCAATTTTTTGAGATTAGAAATGATAGAGATTGTTATTTAACACATTCACGCCGGCGTATTTTGTTTACATAGTCGTCTCAAAAGTACCCGAGCACTAGCCAATAATTCCGATATCATAAAGGTACACTTTACACTGTTTTGTTCAATAAATCTTCGTCGAATAATGTTTTTAGACTGACAAAGAACATGACTCGAGAAAGATTTATTTAACAAAGCAGTATTAAGTGTACATTGTTTGGACAGGGATTATTGCTAGTACTCGGATACTTTTGCTGCCGACTGTAGCTGTGACCCACCGGTGGGACACGCCAGCGTGAACGTGTTAAAAATAGTGATACAAAGAGAGAGAAAAAAATCTCATCTCTGAACTAATTAAAAAGCGAAGATGAATATTATTTTCGTTATTTAATCATCCCAATTGTACGTCAAAATATAATTTAATTTATAGTGTATGTATTTTTTTTTTAATTAAAAAATATATTTGAAACACACTGGAATGATTCGTTCAAGTTGTCTTGAAACACATTCTGAATTCACCCAGTTTCATATGAACGTAAAATTTTACATTTCACAAGAAATATCAGTTTAAATATTATAAAATCTGTTTATTATTTGAAACTCGTTGACTCTTAATGATATACTGATTATGTCAAGTGGCGTATTGAAAATTTTAGAGAGGCACTCAAAAAGCAATTGAAATAAATGAATCCAGTCGCTTAAGCAAGTAACGAAGGCAACAAAAGATTTTTAAATTCTATGTAACTTTAAAGTTAACTTTGCTGAGTCGTTAAATAAATCAAACTAAGTGGAGTAAATGGAAAATTAGCGTACTTGTTCTTTTATTTTAATGGCCAACCAGTTCTAAAATCTCTAGTGCAGACAAGTACGTTTGACATATGGCATGATTTTTCTTAATTAATGATAACATAAAATCTTTAAACCTACATATTCAAAGAGATTTTTTTAAAATTTAATTGAATGTGACTAAACGTTAAAATATTTCGATTCACAAACTAATAAAACTTTTATTTTTATTTATTTATTTTTTTAAAAGTATCAATAGTGAGTTGTAACACATTTGAATTTTCATGATTTCAAGATTAAATTTAGAATTAAACTTGTATATTAAAAATTAAAACTAGTATGTTATGGCCACCACATGGCTTTATTATATATTTTCCTATACAAATTCACACAGTACAATATATATATATATATATATATATATATATGAAGATAATTTTAATAAATGATAATTTTAATATATAATATATATATATATATATATATATTATATATTAAAATTATCATTTATTAAAATTATCTTCCAAGATGAATGCAGACGATTTTCATTCTAGAGAAGTGTAACAGTCATTATTCAAAGCAAATTAATTTTTTAATGAATATGACATCTTAATTTTTTTCCTAACAAAAAAAAATCGATAACTTTATTTTAAATTATTACAGATTGATGCTTCAACCATTCGTTTTAAAGGTATTTTGAAAGACACCCATAAGGAAAATATACGGGACCTTTCCCCCCACGAGGGGGGAAGCCATGCTACATATACAAAAAAAAAAAAAAAAAACAAAAAAAAAAAAAAAAAAATGTTGTTGACTTTCACTAAATAATTATTTTTTATTTCTTAATGATTATTTAAAAGAATTTTTTTATGCATATTTATGCGAAATTTTGTCCTATACCACCATGTTAAAAATTTAGATAAAGCACGGACGATTTTCACAAAACGTTAGTCCCTAATTTATGTCAAGGTGCAACTACATATAAAATCTTGTGTAATTCTGTGCAGTAATTCCTTAGATAAATTTGCCACACAATTTTGTCACACACACGCGGATTGACATTTTCTAAAAAAGTTCAAATCTGTTCTACACGTCTCAAAACGTGGAAATCTAACGAAAACACGACGTCGAAAATTATTACGAAACCAATGTTTTCTTATATGGAATTTAAAAGAAAGTAAAAATATATTTTTAAGAGAAGAGCCATGCGTTACTTTAAAAACGTGGAAATATTTTTTTGTTGAAAATCATGAAATAATATTTTTATTTGTTAATACTTTTATTAAAATTGTTAATACTTTTGTTAATATTTTTATTTGTTAAAAAGTCAGTTTATATATATTGTATTTTGTTTTCTTTTTAAATATTTCTTTTTTCTTTTTTTTATTCTTTTTTTTTTTCCATAGGAATAACTATAGTAATTAAATTTTATATTTTATTTAAAATATGAAATGGTAGAAAATTTATTTATTGAATTTCTTTATTTATTTTCATTTCTAATTTAGTTGTTTTTATTTTATTCTATTTTCTCTTTTACATTTTTAGTAATTCTGCTAAGAATTTATAAAAGTGCCTTTACAGATAAAACAAAATTCCTATAAAATACTATTTTTTATAAATCATGTATGATCCTTTGTATAATCCAGATCAATATATAAATTTTAAATGTTTTCTTTTGCCTCACTCATACATATGAAATGAGTTCATTTGTTTCATTGTGTAAGTTAAAAGCTAATTTTTATTTTTAAAGTAAAAATAAAAGAAATTATCATTGATTCTCGTGAAAGAGAAAGATTAGTCGACTCTGCTGTGAGTTTACAAATTTTTGTTCATAGACTTTAAAAATATGTAATATTTAGTTTTTATGAAACATAATGCATATTGAAGATTAAAAATTTTTTTTATTTTTAAATGTTGTTTTTTTCCTCATGCAGATGTTCATGTTTATTTGGCGGAAAATTAATTACATGTTTTATTACGAATTTACAAAATAGACTTTTAGAAACATTAATAATATCATTTATTATTTAAAACTAAAGAAGCCTATATCATAAACATATTAAAATCATTAATTACCTAATTTTATGCTCCTTCACTTTCATTAGAATACTTGGGGGGTAGGGCCCCTCCCTTCGTCAGTGGTTCCGTGGGAGCTTTCATTCAACTGCTTGTTTCTTGAGCTTCGCTTCAAGACCCGACACCAGTTGAGGTTTTGAACAAGTTTTGAACCGGATCGCTGCCATTACACGATTTGGAATTAAATAAGATTTCTATAGTTTCTCGATTCAGAGTATATGTTTGATTATTATAGTTTGCCAATTTACGAACATCACCGAATTTTATTTTAATGTTTTCTGCAGCAGTTGAAGGAAAGTTCCCACAGAACCACTGGCGAAGGGAGGAGGTCCTTCCGTATGTACTCTGGTGAAAGTGAAGAAGCATAAAAATAGGTTTATAATGATTTTAATATGTTTACCATTAAATAATAAATTTAATAATGACTCTGTATAATCAGGCAGAAAAATTGAAACTGTTCATTTTGTTACAATCATACATGTTCAATGTTCAATGTTTTTATTATTATTATTATTATTATTATTATTATTATTATTATTATTATTATTATTATTTTATTTAACATTCTTAATTAAAATTGAATTTGTATTTTAAAAAGGAAATGCTATAGTTTTTTTGTGCTTTATTAGAAGAAAATATTCATAAAAAATCCTATACATAAAAAATTACATAAAATATTAAAAACAAATAATTGCAAACATTTATTCTTAAAATTAAAAATAAAACAATTATGTAATAATTTCTATAGAGCTCCCTGTAAGTAAAATTAAAATATAAATTTTTAAATACCTCCTTCTAATTTTAGCATATTATATGAAGCATTTTATTTGCTTCATTAAAGCAGTTAGTACAAAAATTTAATGCTCATTTAATTTTTCATCTAATCACCATTTAAGCACATTTGATATTATGTTTCATGCTGAATAACATTGTATCAAAAGATAAATTTATACAGAAAACAATCAGAAAAATAAATCGGGACTTCCTAAATGATATGTACGAATACTCCATCCCCTATGCTTTTATATTGGTTGTCCTGTAGAAAAGAAAACTAAATCATCTATCCGCTCTGGCTTTCAGCATTTCCATCAATACACCACGAATATAATTGCTTTTGTAAGGAATGATGTCCCTATAGGTCTTTCTGAGGATATCGGAATTCTCTAACGTGCAATTGAATCAAAAGTAACAAATTAGATGAAAGAAGAGTAAGAGAAACAAGATGTCTAGACTTATTTATCCGAAGTCATTCCTTTTGTTATGTGACTAAGAATCATACTTTCGAGTGAAAGAAAATTGTGTACACATACTTTCATAATTTTTCATAAATGGTTATTTTCAACTAATGTATATTATGGGCAAATAGCATATGTGTGTATATATATACATTCACACTAGACAAAAACCTTATTAATTATTAACAAAATATTATTTCATTATAATAAAAAGTTTTAAATTCTTATTAACTCATAAAGCAATATATTCATGTCAGTGAGAAAAAGTGCAATTTCAGATGTATTACATAAAATTACGTTAAAAATCGTTGTACTGATTAGTTTTAATATACATATGAAAAATTTAATTACGTGTATTGTTTGGAGATGAAAAAAAATATATGTATTTATTTATTTATATGAATGCAAATCACGAATTAAGGAATGAAGCGTGCAAATAATACATGCATTAATGTGTAGTTATATTATATTAGCATAGTATAATAATAATAATAATAATAATAATAATAATAATAATAATAAACTAGCATGTTGTGGGTATTACACATTTTTTTTTTCTAAATACCTAAGTATCCTTTTACGTATTCAAGTGAAAAATTTTTTATTTATGAAAATTATATTTCTGGATCAACAAAGAATTACATCTCAGAAAAATCTAAATCTAAATGTCTAAAGATAGTTAACTTTGTACCTTTTTCTTTCTATCTATATATATATATATATATATATATATATATTTGATAAATATGAAAATAAAAACCACCATTTTTTTTCATATAATCATAAATAAATCGATCAAACACGTGAATATATGATTTAGCATCCCCAATGAAGGAAACTTTCTGCTTATAATCCGTAACTCATTATGTTTGTTAATATCTAAGATATATGCAATATCCAGATATATCCAATTTACTCGATAAATTTATTTAACAGACCACTTATATTTTTTCCAGTTTTTAAAAAGTTACATTTTGTTAATTATAATTTGCGGTATAAAACTTATCTGTCAGACGCACAGTTTATACGCCGGAAAATAGAATACATATATTGTTAAAGGATAAATATTTTTCTTTCTATTTATACTAATGAAAAAGCACAAACATAAGGATTAAGTAAACAGATAATACATAAATATATTATTACATTGCAATAAGTACAGAAATGTAGACCACAATAAATAAATAAATAAATAAATAATAACAAATAAAACCTGTGTTTGGGTATGAAAACTATCATCACTGTAAGATTTTTAAAACTCCATTGGAAGTTATGGACGCTAGTACCCGTCTATCAAAAGAGCGCGTTCTAGATGTATATGGCCACTTTCTAGTATTTCAAATGCAAGAGTTAATGAGGTACGGATACCCGTCGGGGGGCCTAAGGAATTAATAAATAACCTTTCAGTCATATTAAAAAGAATAAATAATTTATTACATTAAAAGCTTCATAATACACATGCATGTGAAAATAAATTTCTCCTTTTAAGATTTAAGAAAATCATAAATTTCCAGTAGCATACGAAGTTTTTAAAATTAGAACGTTAAAAATAAATAGAACACTTCCCAGTGTCGTAAGGGATAACTTACAATTTGTCTGACCTCTCTGCGATCATTTGTTGAGTCATCGCGTATAGAGTCTAACAAACAAACACACTAACAAACTAACATATTGGCACTCTACAAACGAACACTACATCTATTTTATGATTTTTGGATTCCTCACACCTCAAAACGTATATATATATATATATATATATATATATATATATACAGTCGGCTGCAAAATTATTCGAGCACTAGCAATAATCCTTGCCAAAAAAAAGTACACTTAATGCAGCTTTGTTAAATAAATCCTTGTCGAGTCATGTTCTTAATCAGTCTAAAAACATGATTCGACAAGTATTTACTTAGCAAAACAGTCTTAAGTGTACTTTTTAAATATAGGAATTATTGGCTAGTGCTCGAATAATTTTGCAGCCGACTATATATATATATATATATATATATATAAGGTTAAAACATTTTCACGACCACCTAAGTTCTAAGTTCCCTATACTTATAGTATGATGGGGAGCTAAAAATAAAAAAATAAATAAATAAATAAAAACAAATAAATAAACTCTTTTTCAACTCACTATGGGTAAGACATCAAGTATCTCTGATTTATTGTTTCCATTATGTAATTTTGTTAATGAAAATATAAATGTTCAAAACAAATCAGAAAATTTATATTTATACTTAAATTCTCTAATATTTTTATATTCAATAAATAAAATGAAAAAAAAAAAAAAAGAAACTCCAGGAATGCTTTGAGGAAAAAAAAATGAATTTACTTTAACGATAGTGTCTGAATTATTTTGTTAATAGAGAGGGAAAAAATGAAATTAAATAACATTAAATTTTGTAATTCTAAAACTTAAAAAAATCTTTCAACTATGTTTATGACCACTACAAATATGCGATTCATATTTCTTGTTCCATAGAAGATTCTCTCTTATAAACGAGAAATTTTCATGGATCGCAGAATTAAATCTATCCTCAAATTATGGATATATTACCACTTATGGAATATCTAACAAAGATACCGTTTGAAACTTTGTAGTGCGTGAATATTTCAAAAATTTCAAGTAAATTAAATTTAGTTACGCTAAGTAGCTTTTATTCATAAATTTTTATTCAAATTCTAAACAACGTTATAAAATAAAGCATACATAAAGAAATTACCGATGATTTTTTCCAACTCTAGAATAATAATAATAGTAATGATGATAAAAATATTAAACTTTATTGATGATTAAAAAAGAAAAAGAAAAGTGAAAAGCATAGTTTTTATACAAGGAGATTTCAATACGTGTTAACATCTTTTATCATCATTATTATAATGCTATAAATAAAAAATAAAAATCTTTATAATAAACACCATAAATTGAAGAAATTGATGTTAAATTAGTATAGTTTAACATTTCAAATTTTGTCTGAAAAAAAAAAAAAAAAAAAAAAAAAAAAAAAACTTATTAGAAATGACATTTTATTTTAATAAAGGAAAAGTTTTTTCATGCATTTGCCTTTAACAATTTAGGTACTTCAAGGATTGAGAAAACTTGCACAGTTGGTAACAAAAGTGTCCGAACACTAGCAAAAATTCCTATGTAAAAAAAGTATACTTCATACGGTTCTGTTAAATAAATCCTTATCGAATCATATTCTTAGACTGACTAAGAAGAGGATTCGACAAGGATTTATTTAACAAAACCGTATGAAGTGTATTTTTTTTTACATAGGAATTTTGCTAGTGTTTGGACACTTTTATTACAGACTTTATCCTTTAGCGTACGTATTTTAATAATTTACAACAACTGTTAAAGCTTTGCATACCATATGTAACTCACAAGTGTTGTTTGATATGAATAAACAAATAAATTCATAACACAGATTATATCAAACACTTTCTCCATCTTAAAACAGAAAGCTGTAATAGCCTGGCCGGTGAAGTGTCGAGTTCGTAATTGGAAGATTGCTACTGAAAACCGTCGTGTGCATTAATGGTAACTGATCTGTTATGACCGCAATGTCCTACATGTTTCCATTCCAAATAACACTTTTGGAAGTCACTGAAGCAAAGGAGTCAACCCTTCCGTTGAGAATCGAAATCGTGGTGGCATGTCTAGACCATCGCCAGTTGCCCATAGCATAGTTGAGGTGTGACGTAAAACCCATTCAAAGTCTGTCAACTTAATCCAGTATTATATTCTTTACGAACTATTAGGTACATTATTACACATATCGCGCAATTAGTACAATTTCCTTGATACTTTTGCAAAAATCGAAACATACATCCTATAGGAAAATTTGCAGTAGTTTTAAAGCGAAAATCTTTAAAAACCCAAATATGTATAAGTACACGATATCATGGTGTACTATGAAATGTTTTATTTCGTATTATAAGAAACTTCATATTACATTTGATTTGAAATATTTGAATGAAATATTTTCAATTTACACAAACCTTATTATCATAACATATGTGCTAATTTAATAAAGTGAAAGTAAGAGTAAAGAAAAATTATAAAGTCAGTTTTAATTTTAATTATGCATTGTGGCTATTCTTTTGCTGGCTCATTATGTTTATTTGACTGCTATTAGTTTTATTGCTTTTAGTTTTATATATAATAAAGATGATCTATTAAGCATAGTAGAAGCCAAGCAACAGATACAAGATCACTGAAACACCAATGACCAATAAGATTAAAAAAAAATATAATAATATATATATATATATATTAAATTCAATATCAATGACAAAAATCAATTTGTATAGAAAAGGTGCTAAAAGCAGCACAAAATAGTATACAAAAACAATAATATATATAAATGAAGATAAATGATGAGATGAAAGGGAAATTTAATAAACAACAAGAAAACTTTTCAAACAATGTTAATAAACAAGAAAATTAGTTAAATTTAAACACTGTTTAAGCTAGAAATTCAAATTATGCTGTGCCAATCTCTTCAGCAGGTGGGAACACAGCTATTAAAAAACTATGTAGTACTAGCAGGTTTCAAAAGATATGCAGGCTAGCATACTCCAAATGTAATTCAAACTGAATAGTAATGAAAAAATGTAAAACAGTATTTCTATTAATTGAAAATTGAAAATTGAGTTTTGATAAATTAAAACTATATTTCTATTTATTAAAAATCATATGTTACAGCCAACAAAAAACTTTTAAAATATATATAGAGAAAGATTTTAATGTATGAAATGCTAGCCATACATAACCCCACCCGAACCTACTAGAAAAATGTGAAAAAACTCACCACCTGCGAGAAACAACATCTGCAAAATTCATCCCAGCTCAAAAACTTGAAAAACACAAAGTTCTCCTTCCATATCCAAAGATGTCTAAAAACTTTCCAGGTCTGGCGAAACAAAATAACTCCAAACATTAGCAAAATGGTCTTCCAAAAAGGCTTTGAACCAAATGCATCAAACTGGACACCTATATGGATCACCAATCAAAAAGCAGAAACTGCGGTGCTGACACTAAAAATTCAAATTTTTTGTATAATGAAAAATTAAACTCAAAGGATACAAGTTTTTATAATATAATAAAGCTTGAAAATTGAAAACTTGTTTATCAAAATTAAATTTTAAATTACATAACCTTTTAATTCTTAAAATATGGTTGATAACAATATTTATGTAAATTCTGTGGCTCAGATTAGAATACCAATGCGGCAGACAGTTAGTAATGAAGTTAAAGTTTTTTCTTTTGTCAAATAAATCAGTATATAAATTATTATTTTTTAAAACAAATGAAATATCCAAAAAATCAGCTTCAAAATTATTATTGTTGGCTTTATTTAATTTTAAACAATCTGGATAAATTAACTTTGAAAAATTATCAAAATCAATATTGAAAATAATTAAATCATCGATATATCGATAAGCATGTAAACAGATATTATGAGTTACAGTGAACTGATATTCAAAGAAAAATAAGAAAAGATTAGCCGCACAGGAAGAGTAATTAGTTCCCATGCCAATACCATGTGATTGTTTGAAAACTTTATCATGAAAAAAGATGTAATTATTATTTTATGTTTTACATTTTTTCATTACTATTCAGTTTGAATTACATTTGGAGTATGCTAGCCTGCATATATTTTGAAACCTGCTAGTACTACATAGTTTTTTAATGGCTGTGTTCCCACCTGCTGAAGAGATTGACACAGCATAATTTGAATTTCTAGCTTAAATAGCGTTTAAATTTTCTTGTTTATTACCATTGTTTGATAAGTTTTCTTGTTGTTTATTAAATTTCACTTTCATCTCATCATTTATCTTCATTTAAATATATTATAAATATATATATATATATATATACATGTAAGAAAGCATGACTTAATCGAATGCGCATCATCGAAATTTCTTCTGCATTAATGGAGTTTGAAAGACATTACTGCAAAAATTGAAAACCTCAATTAAAAGAAACCACGTTAATCGAGGAATACCTGTTCCAGATATGAATTTAACTTGAACAGTATAAAATAAACGCAATAAATTTCATAAGCATTTTTGTAGCACATTTCTTATTTTTGTAAGTTGGTAGACGAACTGTTGAACAAGTACCAAACTAGTATCGCTTTCATTTAAATTTAGAGAAGAAATAAATAAAAATCATAAAATGTATGACGCTGCTATTTTTATTGAAATACAAGAAAACACGCCGATTTAAAAATGTTAATATAATTTAGTATTTATTTTCAAATATTAAGAAAGAAAATAACATTTTTTAAACATTCTATGATATGTTGAGATATTTGGGGGGGGGGGGAATAAAAGCGCAAAAGGAACATTCTTCATTCATCCATTATTAAAATCCATATAGCGAATGCTCTTCATAATGATAATAATTGATACTGTGGATAACTTCATTAAATTAATATTCCTCCTGCAAATGCGTGATAACGTGGTACACGTTCTAAGCATATAATTAATATGTCAGATATACTCATAGCGTGTGTACACAAATCAGCTTAATGGCTAGCGTGAAAATCCCTGTAATTATTTCACTTTGTTGTTGAGCATTTCCATGAAAGTTAAGTTTCCTACAAATTATCACATTTTCATTTCTATGCGGTTTTCTCTTGTAATATTTTAAAACGTGTAAAGCTTAGATTTTAATGTTTCCGATTTTTTTTTTTTTTTTTTTTTTAATCCGAGAAAGAATAATGTTATTAGGCGTTAAAATGTATGTTACTAGATACGTGTTAAAAACATAAACTGGAATTTAACAAGTTTAGTTGGTAAAATAAAATAAAATTAAACTTGGATAATAATCAATAATAATAATAATATTAATAATAATTAGGTAAAGGAAATAAAATCTGATACTTCCGAATTAACCAAAAAAAAAAAAAAAAAAATTTCTTCATTCTTAGTTCCTCAACATACTATAGATATAGTGAATTTACCAATTCATTAAAAATTTTTACCTAGTTCTTTGACGTTTTTACTCGTTTTGAGTTTTAATGAAGATAAAAATCACAATTAAATATGGTCTGTTTGCAGTTAAATAAATTTGTTGTTTATTGGTTAGCTATATAAACACATAAATAATAAACAACATCTTGAACGCCAAAGAAAATAATAATCTAGCACACAGCTGTTTCAGTAGCATTTAGCGTATCGTCATTAGTGCCTGTAAATGCAACAGAAATGGCTGTCTGCTAATTTTCTATTCCCTTTGGGGTACAAGACTGTGTTTATTATTCCTGCGTTTGTTTATACAGCGCCAAATCTGCTGCCAATATTCATTAAATAACTAATTAGCTAATTAGTTATTATGATAGTCAGTGTACAGAACAGCTCAAAAACGAATGATTGTAAAATAATCAGACCAGTTTTAAAATTAAATTTATGATATTGAAAAGAACTTACTTATTTTCGACATTCTAATTTAAAAACTTTGCAATTTATTCGAAATTTACAACTTTTTTAACATGGGGGAATACAGGAAAGTTTCACATAAATAATGCAATGTTAGGATTATTTTAATTGTAAAGATGTTGGCTCAGTTTTGAAATATTGTTTATAATTCTGGCATAAATGTCATTAATTATAAAGATTCTACTTTGGAAACTTTATGATTTTATACTTTCGAAACTTAAGATTTTCTGAGCAAGGAAAAGGTCAAATTTCCGCATAAACGTGCATTATGGGGATTCCTAAATTGGAAATGGTGTAAAATTGCAGAAAAATCTAAAATACGAATCTAAGTTTAATTTAATTAATCGGCATATTAGAGAAAGGTAAATGCGTTGAATCGGAGACAGTGTAGTCTAGTAGGTAAGGCTTTTCAGTCTAGATCTTGTTGGGGGATCAGCTGAGTTCATTTCTGTTCACACGCATATAGAATGCCCTGTAGTAACAATTTAAGAATAAAAGTAAATATTAGAAACTGAGCATTTTCCACCTATGCTAACTACTTTTTACTTCCATTACCCTACTACAATAGGTAATGAACGTATTGTATTCGGTCCAAAAATTCGATGTCGAGTTTTCATATGATTTACATGTTTTAAGGTCTCCTGAATCCAAAAAAGGAGTTTTAGCAATTAGTCTGAGTGTGTGTATTGTATGTGTATGTGTGTATGAGGGAATCTTCTGGCTATCATATATCTGAAACTAATAAACATAGAACCACAAAACTTCAGATTTGAGACAAATCTGGTGTACAGATGATTTTTCCAACTTTTGGGGAAAATTGAAAAACTAGAAAAGGGACATCAGGAACCAGAAGTAAGATCGTAAGTCCGTATTTCAAAAAAAGTCTCTAACAATTTTCTTGAAAGCTGCTATATAAACACTCTGTTAGATGTGCTTTCGTATGAAATAGTTAGTTTGTGCAGGAAAATTGATAGACGTCCTGTATAAATAATTCAATTTCACGTCTCGCACGTGAGTTCCATTAAAAACGGCTGTACAGATTTTTTTGAAACTCACTATATTAACCACTGATTAGATATCCTTTAGTATGTAATTATTGTTTACAGGTTAGCAATTTAATATGCTAAGTTTTGATAAAAATCGGCACCTCAAAAACGGCTCTAACGATTTTCTTGAAAATTCTTACATAAACCCATTTGAGATATCCTTTCTAATCTATCTCGTGGTTATTATAGGAAAATTAACAGTTATCCTGATTAGGTAGGTCATTATCTCCAAAAAGTGTGTCTCCAAAATGGAAGTCGTGTATCTGTTTCATATCAGTTTATATATATATTAATTGTTAACATTTAAAAATAAATAAATTTTACAGAATGAATAAATACAAACAAATTATATGGCAAAAATTAATAAATAAGTAACAAATAAATGAAATATATATATATATATATATACAGTACGAAGCAAAAGTTAAGACAATGAAGAAATTCATGCAGATTTCGAAAAATATTTAATCAATTTTCCTAACATAGCTTGAATGTGATGTGCTGTGCATATAAACAATAATTATAACAATGAAAAGTAGTACTGTACATATTGCAAGTAATTAAATGGTAACAAAAATATAATACTGTCTCAAAAGTTTAGACAAAATTTAAATAAAATCTAAATAAACAATTTTTTAATCCTAATTATGCATCCGTGCTTCTGTATTACTTCATAAATACGAGATTCCATCGAAGAAACTAAATTTTACATAGTTTGGGGACCGATGTCGTACTATGCATCCTCAATAGATGTCTTGAGTTCATATACAGTAAAGTATTGTCTACCATTGCTATAAACTTTGCGAAACATGATGCCCCAAAAACTCTTTGTAGGGTTAAGATCTGTGTTACATGCTGGCCAGTCGAGAACTCTTATATTATGAGAATTAAACCAAGATTTTGTATTGTTTGCGGTGTGAATCGAAACATTGTCTTGTTGAAATTGCTACTGAGGGGCACATAGAAGCTCAGCAAATGGCATTAAGTTCTTTTCTAATGTCTTTGTATAATGCTGTGATATTTGACGACCACTGGTAAAGGTCAGAGATACTTGTTCATTATAGCAAATGGCTGCCCAAATCATCACCGACCCCCCTCCTTATATGCTACTGAAAAAACCTAGAGGTTCCTTCCGCAATCATGCCAATACGATGTCCAGACGTCTGGACCATCTAGATTCTACTTTTCTTTATCGCTAAATATGACTGATTGCCATTTCTGTCCGTATGACATATGCTTTCGAGCCCACAATTTTCTTTGTAACTTATGATGTGGCTTCAGAGTTGCTTTCTTTTACATTTTGCTATAAACTGTTGTTCCGTTTTCCACAAATCGTCTATGAATGGTATTTTTTGATACAGAGAGTACCGATGACTTTTGAACTCCACGTACACTCATTTGTTGGGTACTCGCTAGTTTTTGTATCAGGCGATCTTCTTGTATATTTCTTACATGTGGCATCCTAGATCTACATTTTGCTTTATAACCACGCGATAAAACTCGATGAATAGATTTCTTAGATCTATTAATAACAGTCAAAATTTCTGAAAAGCGCTTCCCTTCAGCTTTCGACTGCCAATTTTTTTTAGCTCGCGGCATGTCGACTACGAAGCGTTATCGTTTGCAGAACTTAAGTATTCAAAATCTGTGACATCATCAATTTTAAATTTGTATATGCCAGCAAATATTCACAGCCGGGATCGGTGGCGCGGTTCTGTAATCCAGCTACTTGGAGGTTAGAGTTGCAGGACTGAGCGTGTTCTGTACTCCGGCATAAGCTGGAGGCAACTCCATAGACTTCCAAATGCAACAGGAGCAATTCTTAAGCAAATATTCACCGAAACTCATAATCGTGTCTAAACTTTTGCGACAAGCAAATTTTTATTTTTATAAAAAAAAAAAAAATTAAAATTATAGCAAATCAAACGACTGTCTTTTGATTATAGCATTTTAAAACATATTTTAAATATATATGCAGGTTTTTGTAATTCTGACGTCCTAATTCTAAATTTTAAAGATGAATAACGTCATTGTGTAAACTTTTGCGTCGTACGGTATATACACACTCGATTATTTTTGCTAATATAACAAATATGCTTTTAGTTTCTCTTATCCATATATAATTTGTTTTCCCTCAAAATTTCAATAACGAGTTTAGACCATACTTACACACTATAGACCATACTTAAATTTGAATATCATGTTTTTAGAAATTGGTCTGTATGTATATCTTTAAGTGGAACTATATTCAGCATAACTCGGATAGCAGGAAGACGATATTCGGTATTATAGATCTTTATTATATAAGAATATTACCTGAAAATGTTCAATGAAATCGGGCAAATAGTTTCTGTACATGCGTTTATGAGTTAAATATCTTGTTAATACATTTCAGCATCTTTATACTGCACTAAACGAGATGAAATTAGCATATATTTCTTATAACATAAACCTAGTTTGTATAGAATACAGAATGAAAAGCATGCGCTTTTTATTCATAGGGCCACAGGAAATAAATAAGTTTTACTGGGGAATACAATTTATTGAGAATATGCAGGATTACAATAAATAAATAAATAAGCCAAAATGCAAACTTTTTCATTGAATGTAATTGCTGGAGGGCTTTAGCGATTTATACCATGATGAGAAAAACTTCTTTTGTGATGATAACTACTTTTTTTTTTTCACTCATATGGTATGCAAATTACTATATTGAATTTTAGCATTCGAAGATAGTTTTTATTATTATTATTATTATTACATGTTTTGAGATCATCCGACTGAGTACAAAAATCAAGTATTTTAGTAGTTGGTACATTTGTTTGCTATCAATATAATTAACTAAAGAAAAAAAAGTGAAGGAAGTTCAAATTTGGTATTTTGAAGAGAATACGGGGATGCGATTTCAAAATTTTCACTAAGTTCGATAAGTTTCAAATAACGTGGACATAAAAGCGGTCTGAATGATTTTAAATATTTTTAAAAATATAATAAAAGCATAAATGCTTTATGGATGAATGAATAATATTGAATCGAGGAGTTGTGCAGTAGTTTGCCCTCACACAGATATATATGCAAAAAAAGAAAAATTGTTTTTTCGAACAGGCAGGGTAAGGAAAAGCAGTATGAGTGGCATACAAGATTATTTTTATAATTTATTTAAAATTCTAAATTGCAGTATATGTGCATTTTTTTTTAAATGGGTTGTGCGTTTATTTTTTATTTATTATTATAAATATTTCTTATGTAAATGATATGTCCTGTAGGGAATGCCCTAAACTTTATTTATTTTAACAACATATTTTAAATTACAAGATTATTTTAAATAAGCTAATTTTAAAGCGTACATGAACTTTTTGTAAATATGAATAGCGGTTTATTTTTAATTTTATAGTTTAACTATTACTCATAGAAATGATGTTCAGGAAATATACTTTTATTATTATTGTTATTATTATTATTATTATTATTATTTTATTGATAATTTTTCAACAAATACAATAGCTTGTTTGAAAATTTAAGTTTCTGCCTTTTTGAAATATAATTGTACTGAAATTTCTCATTTTAAAAATAGTTAATTGCGCGTTACAATACTGAAAGCAATATGGAATTCATTTTACCAATTTTCTTTTCTTTATATATATATATATATAGATATATATTTTGTTGCAAACAGATTATGTTATATAAAGTGTATTTGTGTAAGACTGTTCTTACACCACTTATACCAATATTTACTTTTAGGTTGCATTAAATATATTAAATTTTCCAAGTATTCACGAAAAATACCTATAGGCTTAAATGGTTCTATAAAATTTAGATTGAGCGAATCAAACATTAAGTGGATATGAACGTTATTATACATTTTCAAATTATTATTATTGTTATTTTAAACATTTGATAAATGTTGATAAGTTTACATTGTGAGTCTTTTTATTTATTTAAAATTGAATCTTTTACTTCTTTTGTAAAATTCCATATATAGCAATACTTAAAAAAAAAAAAAAAAAAAAGACATCAATTCCCCTTTAAAAAATGACAACGTCAACATTTAGAGTTCTTTTTGTCAGCTAAATGTAGACCAGTAGTATTTCTTATGACTGCGCTTTGTTTAAGAAAAAAGTCAATTAATTTCATAAAAGATTCGTTTCGAAGATTTACATACATATTTTTTTAAATAACATGTTTTTAAAAATAACGATAGTAAAATTTATAAATCCACACTTTTAATCTTAGCATATCAATAATTAACAACAGCAAGTAATTATAATTATTTTTAATAAAAAACAAAGAATTAAATCATAGTAAAACGTTGCCGTTTGAATTCCAGCAGGAATGATAATATTGTGTTGCTCTCCTTAAAATACAAGCTCGTAGTTCCCTACAGTAATCAATTCAGATCCATATTACTCAACCAAAAGATAAACTGAAAGAAAACATGAACAAGAATTACTTGATCAAGAATCGAGGATTTACATACATATTTTTAAAAATAATGTATTTTTAAAAATACCGAAAGTGAAATAAATTTTAAAAATTCACATAACTAATCTTAGCATATCAATAATGAACATTAACATCAGCAATTAACTATAAGTATTGTCACTAAAGAAAAGAAATAACTCATAGTAAAACGTTACCGTTTGAGTTTCAACAAGAAAGATAATGTGGTACTCGTATTGTAATCCCTAAAATACAAGTTCGTAGTTCACTTTGGTAAACAATTCAGCCCCACACTACTCAGCCATAAGATAAAACGAAAGAAAACGTGGACAACAATTACTTGATCAAGAATCAAGACTAAAATGTCAGCAATCTGCCTCCAAATTACTTTTCTCTTTCACGTTACATCAGACTCAATTACTTTTCAGGGAAACCACCGTAGTTAATTGACTTCAATTTCTTTGTATAATTCTCATTTTGGCTACAATAACTTACTTTTAGTTATCTCAATTTTATATGTATTTCCCTCAATTTCAAAAGTAAAAAAATAATAATTAGGTAATGCCACACGTACCAAACAAATAGACTCGACCATGTTTACGTAACTATTAATTTCATATCTTATTTAAAAAATTAAATGTTTATTAAAAAATAAAATGTCATTAAAATTCAAAGATAATTAATTATTGAATATTAACCACATTATTATATTTTTAATTTATGGACATTCACTACTAAAAATTTAAACTAAAACCTTACACAATTCATAACATCCCGTTCGTATTCAATCATGAATGATTACGTCAGCATATGCTTACGTCAGGCACAAAACACACTGTAAAAAATAGGTTCTTAAAAATAAGTATATATTGTCTCAAAACGGCCCCGAAACAATATATACTTAAATTTGAAAACCCATGTACTCATTTTTTTAGTACATTGACATGTCGAACATGGGGATATTGGGATTCTTATTGGTCAACCCCATTTTTGAGCATGTCAATATATTCAAAAATGAGTACATGGGTTTTCAAATTTAAGTATATATTGTTACGATGCTATTTTGAGACAATATATACTTATCTTTAAGAACCTATTTTTTACAGTGCACCTTTCTCTTTTTAAATAAAATATTTAGCGTTATTTCATTGCACTAAAGGTGAAATTTTTCTCAGATCACGTACTTTTAAAAACTTGAGATTAAATGTTATATTTTTATTAAATTAATATTTTTGTAGAGATGTAAGGAAAGTTCTATTTAAAATCTACAATAATTTTAAGCAATCTTTTACTGCAATTACTCTTCGTACAATCATAGCAATTTTATGCCAATCAGAAAATGCTTTCAAAGTTTGGAACACACAGAATGTTACAGACTGTCAAAGATGCAAAGATAAAATATAAATACTTTTAAACTGTTTTTGAAAGTATTAAGATTTAAAGACAGACATTCATTGAAAACGATTTACCTGAATAGAAATTAATATCCGTGCATAAAAATTATTGCGCAGTTAAAGTAACATCCTTCTGAAATTCTGTCAATATAATAGAAAAAATTACAGTTGTATACATTATATGATATTTGAATTGAATTTCTGATATAAAAATACTAAAAACAAAAATTACACAATAAATAAATAAGTAAAATAAATAAATAAATAAAATTGTGTGTTATTTATACATTTTTTGTTTTGTTTTCTCTCAATTGATATTTTTTTCAATATATGTAACAAAAGAAAAATACGAATTATAAAAATGCGAATTAAGAAAAAGCAATTATAAAAAATAATCTCTTCAAGAATTTTCGAGATCAGTACCTACTTTTCACACACTGCTCTATTCATACGGATTCTTTTAACAATTGTTATAATTTAGCGAAAATTAATTTTCTTTTACTTTTAATTATTTTTAAAATGCATCTAACAAAACATCAGCTATTTCCAATTTACACATGAGTGTTTTAGTTATTTTCACGACACGTACATCTATTTTAATATTGAATGTAAGCTTGCAATTAATTACTGAATTTGTGGAGAATAAAAGTAAAGATATTCGGTAATTGATAAAATTTGTTAATTAATTTCTAAAAGGTTCTATGTGTGATTTTTGAAAGCATGCGTAATGATTTGTTTACTTTAACAAAGAATAATTATGTGCTTGATTTTTTTTCTGTTAATTAATGAAGAAATTCAGATTAGCAAAATATTTTAATTTAATTTTCAATGCGTTTTATTTTAAAGAGGCACTTGAGAATAATCTGGCCTATCTTTTTCTAGAAACCTTTTGAAAAATACACAAAATACATTTACTTCAAATGTATATTTAGTTTATCTTTCATTGTTACTACAGTTGTTCTTTCTTTTTTCTTTTTGTTTGTTAGTTGTTCGTTTAAAAATCGAACACGCTTTCCAATTTTGTCAAAAATATATAAATATATTATGATTTTAGTTTACTGCTTTGTTCCATTACTTTTTATTTTATACATGCCTAGATGCTACAAACAATAGTTTTGTTAATCAGACTTTGAAAAAAAAATATATTCGGCACATAATGTATAATATCTTGGGTTATTACTAGTTTACAAAGGCATACATAACAACAAAATCATTATAACAGGGCATTAAGTGCTTAAAATATAAATGAATAATTTAATACATTTTTTAAAGTATCGATATTTATGCACCTTACTATAAGGTACTTCACGTATTTTTCATATAATATGTTGTCTAAAATGCATTTATACGTTATTATCATATATCATAGCTTCCAACATCTCAATTTATTCCGCAGTATTTTTATCCTTGCGTTTATTTAATAGCAATTTTTTTAAGAGTATCTTTTTTATTTTTCATTTTATCGTGGTTATGTATACTGGAGAATTTTATTTATAAAATGATTGTATGTGTATATATCAATAAATAGTATTTTTTACAACATAGCAGTTTCGCTATTAAAAGAGTAGATAAATTATTAATTATATTTATGCATAACATAATTTGAAGAGATTATTTATAGATGTATGGACGGTTATTTTTCAAATTCTTTTAGCTCTATTATACAGTAAAAAAAAAAAAAAAAAAAAAAAAGTCTATGACTTACATAAAATACTAATAATAATAACAATAATGATAATAATAACAATAGTTGATTATAATTGTTCTACACAGTAAAAACATGAATTTGAATGCATTTTTTCTAAGCACAGGGACAAATGGAAAAATCATTTTTTACAAGTGAGTTCAGTATGCATTTATTTTAGCCCATTGGATTTGGTACTATTTGATGTATATAAAAAATTCAGTTCATCGTCAAGACCACAGTGACGAATTTGAAGAAGTTACATTTTATTTTACCTCTTGTCTTTTATCATGCATAAATGTATTTAGCACAATTGAAAAAGAAATATTATTAGTAAATATTTTAAATTTTACTATTTGTAACTGATAACAGTGGAAACATTTTTTCCCTGATTTTACGCATTGGTAACCTGAAATATTTACCCTTTTTTATGTTAAGCATAAAAAATATTTCATTTGTATGTATTACAATTTTACTTGAAAGGGGTTTACATTGCTAAAAATACTATTTACTAGTTAGTTCTTGTATTGCAGTTGAAATTGAGAAACATACAAGCTACATTAGAGGAAAAACATCAACAAAAACAAAATGCTTCAATAGAAGTTTTTACATTTTATGGAAACTTTATAATTTTATAATTTATTTCCTCTTTTGCAGTTATAGACAAAAATTTGGAAACTTTAGAATAATCATCTGCTACTTTTATCTTTTGATGGGTATCTAAAAATAAAAGATTTATTTTAAAAATGGTTCCTAAAAATGATAGGTGGCCCCAAGGTTACGTAACTGAACTTTCTAAGGAGAAATATTCGTTTTACCAAATTATAAAGATGTGTAAAAATCGTAGTTATTACGTTTCTGAAAAAGGTATTTATTACATGTTAAATTTGAAAGTAGAAAAAGACTAAGTAAAAGTAAAAATAAAAATGAAAATATGACCGCGAAACTTCATCCTGAGACTATTCAAACGCAATTAAGTATCAAGAAAGTGAAGTCTCGGATCCGAAAAGAAAATCCATTCAAAAATCCATTGCATAGAAACTAGGAATGTGTTCTGCCACTGTAAGTAAAATCATTCATAAAGATTTGAAGTTAAAATAAAAAGCATGCTGTGGCCATCCTAGGATTTTCTTCTATATTTTCCTACATAAATTCCCTCAGTTCAAATAATTTACAAAAAATATTATTTATTGAAATATGCTGAATGCAGGCGATTTTCATCTCACAGAAAACTAATACTAAATATCTAAAGGAACACAGTTTAACTAATATATTAAAAAATGCGCTTTCATAATGGTTATCTCATGTATCAAGTTTCGTATAGTTAAATGCTATAGAAGCTGAAATATAGCTTTCCCGTTTTCGGGAAAAGCTGCACTATAGCAGCGCAACATATTGGTAGATATACATCCATACTGAATCGGTATAATGTCTCATAATGTCTTTCTCATATATCAAGTGTTGTTTGATTATACGCATTCGAACCTAAAATATAGTCTTGCCTTAAACTGAGTAAATCCCTGTATAGAAGCGCCACCTGTTGAGCAATTAATACCAAAATTGATTCGCATTAACTTATGTCAAGGTGCATCCACACATAAATATTTATCCAAGTTTGCATAGTAGGTCGTGAGATATAACACTTCCTTAAATTATGAAAATCGCTGCATAGCAGCGCCACCTCTTGAGAAGTTGAGCCCAAAAACTATTAAGCCCTAACATATGTCAAGATGCACCTTTATATAAATTTATATGCAATTATATGAGGTAATTCCTGAGATATATACTTTTCTTAAATTGTGGAAATCACTGCATAGCAGCGCTACCTGTTGAGCAGTTGACATCAAAAGACGGTAGGTACTAATTTATATAAAGTTATATCTATATATGAATTTATATGTATTTGTGTGTAGTAGTTCCTAAGATATAGTCTTACCTTAAACTGTGGAAATCACTGCATAGCAGCGCCACCTATTGAACTGTTGACACCAAAAGTTGATAGGCACTAATTTATATCAAGTTACATCTATATATGACTTTATATGCATTTTTGTGCAGTAGTTTCTGACATATAAAACTTCCATTCAATTGTGGAAATCATTGCACAGCACCGCCACCTGTTAAGCAGTTAACACCAAAAGTTGATAGGCACTAAGTTAGGTCAAGGTGCATCTACGTATAAACTTATACGGAGTTCTGTGCAGTAGTTCCTGAGATATTGTTGCCAGAAAATTTTTGTCACACAGACAGACATTTTCCAAAAATGGTCAAATTGTGTTCTGGACCTCTCAAAACGTGCAAATCCACCGAAACCGGAAGTCAAAAATTTTTACGAATCCAGTATTTATCCAAAAGTGTTTAACTTAAAGTTCTTCTGCTTCTGTCAAAGTATATTGTTTAAAGAAAAACATCTTGTAGAAAATTATATGAAAAACATCTAGCTGCTGAAAAATGGAAATTTGTGGTTACAATCGATGAGACATGGGTATATTTAAGCGACTGAAAAAAAAATCAATTTCTCATTGCTAAGCGGACGGGAATGACAGTTCGAAATAGCTTCGTCAGTGTGCAGAAAAATCCCCAATGTGATTCATGATAGTTGAAGGATTTTGTTACGATGGGAAATTAAAAAAAAAAAAAAAAAAAAAAAAAAAAAAATCAAGTAAAGCCAAAATTAAATCACTCTACTATCAGCAGAATACTTTAGAACCAATTTTTGCAGAAAAAAATTCTATCCTTATATGGAAAGGACATTGATAATGTTAAGTTGCATATGAACAAAGCCTCTCTTCGTCACACATCTAAATTAACTGTCGCTGATTTAGCAAAGGAAGAATCAGAACAGAAAAAAAATGTATTCCATTTAATAAAATATATGTAAAATCCCCTGACGCATCTTCAATGAACTTTTACGCTTTTAATTCATTAAAACGAGCCTTAGAAAGAAGGCCTCCAAGAACATTCAACGTACTTTGGAGAACGGTACGAGAAGAATGGGTTATTTTTGACATAGCAGTGCAAAGAAAAAGTTTACTTACATTGAAAATTCGAGCTAGAACTTTTGTCAATAACCACTGCTATCAGACAGAAGCAAATTGGAGCAAAAAATACGGCATTTTTACATAAAACCCATCTACTAAAATAATTTCCGTATCTTCTGTAAAAATTCCGTATAAAAAAATTCACAAATCAAACATTTAAATATTAGAGGGATTTTTTTTTTTTTTTTACCATTATTTTCAAAAGATACACTCTATCTTATTTGAATATACAAAGGATGTTCAAATCAAATATTTTCAATTTTTGAATTATTGTTTTGAAATGTTTCATCATTGATAAATAATTTTATCACTTATTTGAACCATTTATTATTTTTGTGTGTATTTAATACCAAGATTTACCTTTGAATTATTTATTTATGAAATTATATATTACTTATAAATTTTGTACTTATTTTCTGCTAAAAAGTATTTAAAGAGAATCAAAAGTAAATTTTAAAGTCTATAATTTTTCATATGACATTCTAAAAAGGAAACATCGCTTTTTTAAGACCAAATAATTACATTCTACATCTGTTATTTGAACTAAAAATAATAATTTATTTTTAGTATTTAAAATTTTGATATCGTAGTTTGATTTTAAAACAAATAATTTATGTTAAAATATTCAGATATTTAAACTTCATTTAAAACAAAGATAGTAAAAACATATCATATAATACAGGGTGGTCGTAATTAATCTTGGTCTATTTAAAGCTCTCTGCAGCTGTAATTAAAATGCGGATTGAATCGAAAATGTGTATATAGACAATTCAAAAGATGTGCTCAAAAATTCTGAAAGAAAAAAATAGTTGAAAAAATTTCCGTTAGGGGCACAATACATCAAAACACAAACACAAACAGACTTCAAATTTTAAAGAAAATATTTATTTATTTTACAGATATATTTCTTATTTGTTAGAGACTGTTAATCGGTGTAAAGCATATTGTTTAATGGCTTCATCATTTACTTGTGTGCAACCGAAGGTCAGTGTCATATAAACACCCGACCGCAGGTAATTACTAGTGGTCTGTCACACATCATGCAGCCAAGTTTTCGTAAAACCGTTCCAAGATTACCCCACTTTCTGGTAAACTGACAGCCATCGTAATTAAAAGATTGCTACTCACTCCATCTCCTACTTTTACACCAGGAACTTATGCTGAATCCATCTGCTTATGCAAATCTGATTCTTATTTTTTTCTTCAATTGCAGTGCAACAATTATTATTTTTTGCACTATAATAATGCTTCAAAATGGGAAATTAACAGTTTTAACATCGAAATGTTTAAAAATGTTAAAATGTTACATATTATTTCGAGCATTTCTGTAATGCATCACATAGTGAATTTTTTATTTTACTTTTATCTATTTATTTATTTTACATAATCTTATAATACATCTTTTGAAATGTCGATCTACAAACTTTCAACTCAATTCACATTTTAATTACAGCTACAGAGTGTTCTCAATAGGCCAATTTTAATTGCAATCATCCTGTATGTCATAAAGGTATTTAATAACGCATCTAATAAAGTTGCATTAATATTTAACATACATTTGTTCCAATTATTATCATTTGACAGCAGACTGGTTATAAATTTCGTAACATAGAAAGAAAAAAAAAATCTAATGTGGACACCACATTACTTCCTTATATAGCCATTGAAACATACATTATTGTTATGAAACATTGGCATTTTTATGTGAGGTAACTGATTCGTAAATAAAAAAACAAGTACTAACCGCGAAAAAAAAAAAAAAAAAAAAAATGAAAAACTACTACTCTAACCACAAATGTCGTGATAATAGGGTTACATATACCACCAAACAAATATAGTAGTATTTTCAGGAATGGCTTATTACAGAATCTCTCATTGGCAAATACATATCTCAGTTTAATGTAAATCCCTACTTTTGTTCTCTTTGCCGAATATTACACGTGAAAAATGATATATTTACCGAAACAATTAATTCAGTTAAAACTGAGAAAATGTTTACTAATTCTGGCTATACTGAAACAATATTTGCCGCCAAATTTGATCGCTAATCTCGCCAAGTCGCCAAGTTTGCAGTCAACGCTAATTTTAGTCTTGGCATCGATTTTTGCGATTTTGCGACTTGGCGACAAAATTCGGTGAAAAATTGTAGTTTAGGGTTGTGAAATTTTGGAAGCTCTAACTTCAATAAGATCAGAATTCTGTAATTTTACGGAGAGATTCATTGGTTTATAGCACTGAACTGAATTCTTTGAAAAATCTTTAAATGGCAAACAAGAGTAAAACAAAATAAAGTGTACTCGTCGACTAGAACCTGCTTATATATTAAAAAGTACATTCAACATTAAAAAATGTCGACAACTTACATAACAGTACTATTACAATCTCTATATACGTGCTGAATATTCATTAAAGTGCATTCATCGACTAGAACCTGTTTATGTCTTTAAGAATTACTTTCTACACGCAGAAATGTAGAACACTTTCATAAAAATATCATTACTGGCTCAATTTACGGGTTGAATATTTATTAAACAAAATGCATTCGTCAACTAGAACCTGCTTATGCCTTTACAAATTACTTTCTACATGCAAAAGTGTCGACAACTTTCATAATAATATCATTACGGGCTCTATCATTAGCTTATTTTGAAATCTCTATGATGGTAGGTCATATACAAAGGCCAAAACCTTTGTATATTTGTCATTATGAATATAATTTTCTTAAATATCTCCAAAACAAAAAATCACAGAAATACCAAAAAGGGAGGTGCGCAACTAGATGTTATAGCAAACCTATATACCAATTTGCAACGTTCTACGTCCAACCGTTTTCGAGTTATGCGAGATACACACACACTCAGAAATATACAGACGTCACGAAAAATCGTGTAAAGACGCTGATATCTCTATAACGAGAGCTTGTTTTAAGACGAAACTTGCAGGTGTACAACTAGACATCAAGACAGTCACACATATAATTTTGCAACATTCTACAATGATTCGGTTTTAAGCTATGCAATATATATTATAATATCTATTTCGAAAATCAGGATTCCAATACTTCCTTGTATCTTGTATAATGAAGTAAAAATATGTAAATGTCATTTATATTGAATTTGATGAAATCTAGAAACTTTTTATTAAAAGGAAAAAAAAATGCCTTTAAAAACTAGGATAACAATTCGTCATTGTTTTTTATATTTTACATTACAGAGAAAAAAAAAAAAGAAGTTGAAACAACAAAAAATTTGTTAAGTAAACCAAACATGTTGTTAATATAGACAAAACAAAAATTTAGTTACAATAACACAAATTATTTTGATGTCTTAAACAAAGAATTTTAATGATTCATGATATTGCTCTCTCATTGGCTGTTTACAACGCGATCTCTGACATAGCTTATCGAATTATCCAATAAAAATTGCTTTTCTTTAAAGTGTATTCTTTTGCTTAATCGAAACAAATTAGTTTGGTTAACTGA
This sequence comes from Salticus scenicus, assembly GCA_963930645.1. Taxonomy (NCBI): domain Eukaryota; kingdom Metazoa; phylum Arthropoda; class Arachnida; order Araneae; family Salticidae; genus Salticus; species Salticus scenicus. The sequence goes on from OZ005649.1 coordinate 302,825,976, forward strand.
ACAAAATATTTTCTAAAAGAACAAAATAAATCTAAAACTTAGCCAACAAAATAAATAAGCTTTATCCAATATTTTTTTTCAATGAGTAATGTATAGCTATCTAAGTTAAGTTTTTATTATTTGAACATTTTATTACACAAAACATAACTGCATTTATGGAATTTTGGTTTTTTTTTTTTTTTTTATGTTTATATTCGCATTTGTTCCTAATATTGACACGCTTTTACATAAAGTACACATATCTAAACACAGAAAAAACATATTTTTTTTTTTTAAATAAAAAAACTAAAATATAATAAGCACGTTTTGACATGCAATCTAAGCATGTATCACGAACATTGCATATGAATATATTGTGGCTCATTTGTCATCATAAAAACTTTTATTCTCAGATTTCTTCTTCTTGTTTTTTTTTTCTGTAAGAGCATAGATATAGATTATGAAATCACGTTTGATAACTGTAGCCTATTTTTTTTTTCCTTTCTTTCATTTTCACCCTGTTTATCTCTGTCTCTCTTCATTCAATGTATCAATAAAGCACATTTGCATAGTTTAGACCGATGCATCTCTTTTAATATTTGTGCCGACTGATATATTTTTAAATTCAATATAACACTGTGCGGCTTTGCAATTCTCTTCTTTCCTTTGTGATTTTTCGTTTCACGAGATTTAACCTTGTGCATGTACTTTTGAATGTTTTCTTTTGTTAAATACAAACCTGCTTGCATCAATCATTTTTTTTCTTTTTTTTCATATCTATCAATCTTGTTCTTCTTTTTATATTGAGCTCAAACGACTTTATTCGATATTTGAGAAAAGGTTGCTGACTGCTTGACTTATAACTCTTTCTTCAGGGGAAAGGAGAAATATTTTTACCTAATATTATACATTTAATGATTATATATAAAGAAGTATTTCAATGCGTGCATTTAATTTTATGGAAAGTACATTTATTTATAATTTTAGCATTTTAAAAATTCAAAATAATATTTTAAACTGATTCATTAAAATATATCTGTGCTGATAAGTATAAAGGATTTAAGTCCAAAAATGTCGATTTTGAGTTAAATACATAGTGAGACTCAGAAAAAAATTCTTTATCGATTGGTAGAAAGGATTTAAATCCATGTCATTCAGTCTTTGAGAAAATCCACTGGTAAAAAAACATTCAAGTCAGAAATTTAGCATTAATCTTTGGTATAAAATATTTAATTCAATTTTTCCCTTTATTAAATGAAGATTGACAATCAGTGAATGGTATAAAGCGTATAAACTAACATAATCCCTTTTTCCTAATCTATTCTGCTCACTAGTTTTTAGTTAGTTTAACTTTATTTTTCGTCTCCTGAAAAATCAAGAATATGGAATTAAATCCTTTATACTTATCAGTACAGATATGTGCTATATAAATACATCTTTCAGAGACGAATTACAAGTGTTCGGCTAGTGGTACAGATTAAATTTATGAAAATAGCAATAATACAGGTATTATTTGTACAAAATCTTTAAATTTAGTTATTTCCGGCTTTTTAGAATGGAGGGGTGTTTTTTATGGTAATCGGGAGTAAAACGATGACTGTATGCATACACTCATATCCAAAAGTAAAGTCACAACTTTTTTTCCCTTCCTTCTATAGCGCATAATTTTAAAACAATTAAACGTATGAAAATAAAATTTAAATGTTTTTTATCAAACCATTAATCTAATTTTATCGAACCTTAAAATTAGCAATAATTTTTACATTGATATTAATTAATTTTCTCAAAAATAAACTCTGGAAAAAATGCAAAAAATGAAACAATTTTTGAAAAGAAAATTAATAAGAAACGGTGCTAAGAATGCGTTATAGATAGGTAAAGATACACATGTCAATAAATGTTAAATTAAAATCAAATTCTTCATATTGTGCTCACTTTTCTTTCTTTTTTTTTCCAGAACACACTTTTAAAAAAATATATAGTTATTAATTTATAAACTATAAACTATAAAGTCCACCAAAATAATAAAAATATCAATGAATAATTTTATAAGAAGTATCTCATGCGATTTTCATGTTCTTTTTTATATCTTTAAAAAAGTTTTTCTCCCTTCCTCCGACTCCCCCCCCCCCCCCAAAAAAAAAAAAAAAAAAAAAAAAAATCGAAGAAAAAAGAAGTGAATACAGGGAGAGAAAACCGAGGTATTTTTTTTTTTTTTTTTTACATTTGAAGACTGTGTATTTCCATCTATCTCTCACATACCTTTAGCATTACTACACAAATAGTTTTGTTTTCCGTAATTGTTTAAATTTTCCATTTCTTTAATCGCTTACTTTTGAGAAAAAAATAACTTTACAACTTATATTATTTCATTTATATCAATTTAAAAATTATTCCTTCTGTTAAATTTTTAAAAATTTCGATTAATAATTTGTAAAGAAATATGTCATCCAGATTTTGTTTTCATAAGATCATTTGTTTAATATATATATACACTGCTCGACATTGAAAATGCAACACCAAAAAGGAATGATAATAACGGAATAAAATTTGTTGGACACATACATTATAGTAGGAAGAACAATTGATTAAAATTTCAGGAAATTTGGAGTAATATGTACTGAGAAAACAGTACATAAAGCAGCGACCTCTGTGAGCAATAACAACACATATCTGCCTAGGCATTGAATCGAACAGCGATTGGATGACATGTACGGGTAGAGCACTTCAAGAAGCTTCAACACGATGCCACAATTCATCGATCGAAGTTACTGGTGAATGGTGGATGGCCAGTTGCTTTTCAATGATTAAACAGTCATTTTCTTTGGTGCGAGATCAGGAGAACGCGCTGGCCAGAGCAACAGTCGAACACATTATGTATCAAAGAAGGTCCGGGCAATACAAACAACTTGCGGTCGTGCATCATCTTGCTTAAATTTTGCGCTACGGAGGCCTAGAATACAGGGAAGAGGGGCGGGCCTTAACTCATCAGAAATTTAATGGCCGCTGTTCAGAGTGCCAGAAATACGAACTTGAAGTAATCGAGACGTGTATCCAATGGGAACCCATAACATCATTGTAAATGATGGAGAGTATGATGATGTCGAATCCCAGCTGGCAATGTGCATTATTCCTAATGCTGTTAAATATGGATACCACAATCTTGATGCTGTAAATAAGATTGTGATTTGTCTAAAAAGTGACTTCATACCATTCCTGCGTCCAGGTTTATCGTTGATCACACATTAATGGCGCCCACATCAGTGATGCAGTTTTGAGGGTAATCAAAATTTTGGTAGCCTCATACTGAGTCACCACCTGGATTGATGGTATGTTGTACTATTGTATACACGTCCCGGTCACCTCTTGTTTTCATTTCCGCCATTCTAAATACCAGCCATTACATTTCTGACGAGTTAAGGCCCATAGCTCTGCCGTATGTTCAAGGCCTCTGAAGCGCAACATTTAAGCAGGACAATGCACGACCGCAAATTGTCCATATTGTCTGGACCTTCATTGATGCCGAATGTGTTCGACTGTTGCTCTGGCCAGTGCGTTCTACTTATCTCGCGCCAATGAAAATGACTGTTTAATCATTAAAAAGCGACTGGTCCCCCACCACTCACCAGTAACTTCGATCGATGAATCGTGTCATCGTGTTAAATTTCATGAAGTGCTCTACCCGAACATGTCATCCATTCGCTGTTTTTAAAAATCACTTCCAGTCGTAAAAATCACTTGAAATGTAATTTAAAGTCTTTCTAAATCATTTCACTTTAATTGTAAAGTTTAATCGTAACGTTTTATTTATATATTCTTTCTTTCTCTCTTCACTCTCTCCTTCCTTCCTTTTGTACAAATGTGTGTTTGAGCTCCTTGCCCACTATGCTGCACTTCATTGATTCGGATGAAAAACCTGTCCTGTGGACTTTTCTCCAATGTGTATACTGTCAACGCCCTTTGTCGGTTTGGGAGTAAGTCCTGGCGTTCTTGTAAACATTTTTTTTTTTTTCAATAAATGGAGAGATCGCCATAGAAGCGCTCAAAATCGCTCCAAGAGTGATGAGCGGCGTCCCTCTCCTTGTTCAATCGCTGTTTGATTCAATGCCTAGGCAGTTATTGCTCACAGAGGTCGCTTCTTTATGTACTGTTTACTCAGTACATATTACTCCAAATTTCCTGAAATTTTAATCAATTGTTCTTCCTACTATAATGTATGTGTCCAACAAATTTCATTCTGTTATTCTCATTCCTTCTTGGTGTTACATTTTTAATGTCGAGCAGTGTATGTATATATTGAACAATTCTATTATGTGAACTTTAACTCAAAAATTAAATATTTGAATATCATAAATATTAATATCATTTCACTCACTTTCAACGTTTTAACTATTTAAATTCAAGATACTTTAAAATGTATTACACACTTGCGGGAGGTCTACAGAAAATCGATTCACCGGAAATGTTATAAAGAAGAGGCAGTAATCATATTTAGAAAACGAAAAGTTATATATATTATTTTATACATAGTTTATAATGTATAAAATAAGATTTATACTTATGAAGACACCAAAAATATTCAAAACATTTTTTTTTATTATTATTATTAACTGATACCAGTATACTGTAAAAATAAAATAAAATAAATAAATAAATAATATTTGTTTTTACAGAAGAATGTGCTATTAAAAATAGTTGTCAGCTCATTTTTCATTCAAATAGGGTAATTTACAGCGGAAACATCTGTAAAAAGAGAATTTGTTACGGATGTTTCTATTGTACTGGTCTTACAGGGTAAAAAATATCAGGTTTTTTTTAGCAAAATGTGCTGACAAAAAAGGGTTTTAACACATTCTTCTATTAAATACGGAATTTTAAAGCGAAAACATCTGTAAAAAGACACTTTTACAGGTTTTTCTGTTGTACTGGTATAATGCTGTAAAAAATAAGTTCTTTTTACAGCAGACTGTGCTGGCGAAAATGAGTGCCAGCACATTCGGCTGTTAAATAAGGTAATTTACAGCCAAAACACCTGTAACAAGAGACTCTTTTACAATTGTTTATGTTGTAAACTATTTCTTTTTAATAGAACTTGCTAGCACCCCTTTTTGCTCGCATATTCTACTGTAAAAACTACTGTTATTTTCGATAGTATAGAAGTCGCAACATTGCACGTTTAATAACTGATTACGGAATTTTAGCGGAAAATATTTTTAATGCAATGAAAGATTAATATTTTTAAGACTAATAAATAAATAAATATGAACTATAATTAATAATTAATGCACGATTTTTTTTTTCAGAGATTGTTTATTAAATATTCTGTCCCTTTACTTGCCTCGACATTAATCAGTACAAATCTGACTCGCATTGGCTCTAGTTCAACGACGGAAAGGATACAGACTGGACCTGAGGGGAAACTAACCGAGGCTGTCTGGCAGACGAGCGTCTTACCACTGAACCACTGGGGACACACCGAACTAGCTTAATTTACAGTGGTAAATCATTCACATGAGACATGAGAGATTAATCGCATTTATAAACTTTAACATCATTTATCAAAAATATAAAATTACAGAATTCTAATGTACATTTTAAAATTAAAATTAGAATTATTTTAAATTACTAAAATTAGAATTATTATTTTTAATAAAAATGTATACTTGAAAAGAAATTCCCTAAGTCAAATATTTATTTTTAAAGTAGGTTTGGGGGAAAAGAAAAATTCTTGAGTGTGCATGTTTAAAAAAAATAGTTAAATATTTACGCACAAATCTACAGAGTTTCTTGAAAAACTAGTTTCTTCAGGTTCAGGTATATAAATCTTGCTGATGTTTTCAATTTTTAGTAAAATATTATGGCCAGCTTTTTTAATATTCCACATGTGTTAAGTATCAATGAATATAATAAAAATATAAATTCCTATAGATTTTAAGACGTTATGCATTAAGTATTTGCACAGATGTTTTCTTTTAAACCTTATATATTTCTGAATAAAACTAATTGCTTTCTGTTACGAATTTTCATAACTTTCTTATGATTTTCGATTTTTACTAAAAATACTCCGATTTTATCAATCGTATAAAAAATTTACATTTACCAAAATATATTTTAACATAATTATTTTCCTCTTTTATACTCAAATATCGTCTGTAAGTTCTGTTAAACAAACCACATGCATGAGATTACCCAGAAGTTGTCTTTCGTATTTCATTCGAAATATGGTAAATAGATGGCGCCAGCAATTTTCACACTTCAGAAGGTTGATCTTAGAATAAATGATGACTTCACTCTTTGTGACAGAGTGACTACAGGTCTCTCTTTCGAGAAAAGTGAGAAATGTCACATTTTCAAGAGCGACAATTTTATTTTCTCACTTGAATTGGTGTCAAAATAATGGTCCCTTTTTCTAAGGAGTGAGATTCCCACTCCAGAAATATTAGAGAGCACATAACCATCTCTTATCTTTTTCAAATATCTACTGAAATAATTTTACATTAAATAATTGAATACTCAGTGTAGATTTAAAGAAATATAATCCACATTTATTTATTTTTATTTTTATATTTAAGATATTTATCTATGTTAGTTTTCATATATTTAGAATTCAAGCAATGTTTAGTTTTAAAATGATTGTCTCATAACCATTTTATATAAAGTTATTTACTTTTAATTATTATTTTAGCGAGAAACATTTAAATTATTTTTTTATATAATATTGTAAAATTAAAAGCTTTTATTAGTTTAATAAGTAATTTTTCTTTCTAAATGTTTTAGTATAAGTGAAAAATGAATCTGTTTCAATTGATCACAACTTCTAGTTTCCCATTATATATGCATGGGGAACTTAAGTAGTCATGAAAGATTTTGATCTTGTTTTTTTATGGGGTCACATGTTTTAAGGAGTTAGGAATCCGAAAATTACAAAATTAATGTAGTATCCCTCTCTAGAATGTCAGTTTGTCCGTTTGTTACTGCGTTGGTTTGTTAGTCTATGTGAGGATATCTCAAGAACAAATTGTAAATGATCAGTCCATTTTATAATATCATTCCTGACACTCGCAAACACTCCACTTGTTTTCAATATTCTAATTTGAAAACTTATTAAGCTATTGGAAATTTACGATTGTCTTAACATGGAAGAATAGAGAAAAGTTTCGCATGCATTTGTATTATCAGGAAAATTTCCATCAAAAAGATACTGAACCAGTTTTACAATATCATTTATGATAATAGAATGAACGTCATTGACGGTAAAAATCCCGCTTAGAAAGCTTCATAAGTTATTCAAAATTTACGAGTTTTTTAATATAATAAAGTAGAGTAAAACGTCGTATAATTATCTATTTTGAGGGAACATTGCATCGTAAATATGTTAGGCCATTTTTAAAATATTATTTCAATACTGGGATAAATATAATTAACTACGGGCAATGTACTTCGAAAAAAAAAAAAAATGGTAAGTTATTTGAAATTTTCGATATTTTTAATATGACCCAAAATGCGACAAAATTACATATATAGTTATATTATAAGATTTTTTAAATTGAAAGTACTGTGGAGTTGTATTAAAATGGAAATATTAAACTCACCCTAATAAAATAGAACAATTTAGTAAAAGGAAAATGTATAAAAGCGTATGGAGGGTAGCATAATGGATGATAATTTAATTTTTTTTTTTTTTTTTTTTAAGTTTGTACTATCGGTAGATTTTATTTCTCTTATGTTGAAGATTTTATGAAATATAGCATACATTTTTCAGAATAAATATATGATGAAGAATTGACCAGATTACACCTATGCCAACAAGTTTTAATTTTTATTTAAATGAAACATACACAAATTAAAATCACCGCGAGATAATTTAATTTAGAATTTACATATTAACATTTAACTTGCGTTCTCAAAACTAAATTTCATAGAATTAAATTAATTATGTAAAAATCCTTCGGGATAAAGTATTCCAAAGGATTCATGTTTATGATTTGTTTAAACTTTTGGAAAATTACAAAAAGAAAATTCTTAATTAATAACAATAATAATGGAGTAAATGATAAATGAAACAAAAATTTTTAATGTTATTTCCCGATCTGTAAGATAATTTAATTTTAAATTTACATATTAACATTTAACTTGCATTAAAATTTTCTCAAAACGAAATTTCATAGAATGAATTAATTATGTAGAAATCCTTCGGGATAAAGTATTTCAAAATATCATGCACATTTAAAAAATTCAAAATTTTGTGACATTTTTAATTAATTAATTGTTAAAATAACGAAAATGTTTAATTATCCTAAAGACATTAGTTCGTTCTCTTAAATGCATATTTGATAACACTTTAATGCAAATTAAAAATTAATATGTAAATTTTAAATTAAGTTTACAGATCTCATGAACCTTCAAAATGTTTTTTTGGTACAATTATAATTTCTTAGGTTGTGTGGTATTATTAATACGATATATTATTTATAAGACTTTTGAAAAGCTAAAAAATGAGTTAAATATCATACCAAACTGAGTTAATCTATCATTCAGCATGGTAATGACTAATTTTATTAGAGTTAGTTTCATATTTCAGTTTCTATGCTATTCCATAGTATTTCCAATCCAACATTTCCCATAATGGAATGAATGTGAAAATTTACCCTATTCTACCATGTGAAGAATATCGGAATTTTTGAATAACATATGAAGTTTTTAAAATGTAATATCTATAGTAAAAGATGTTCAAGTCAATAGCATACAGTTATTTAAAAATTCCGCCAACATTTTTACGATAAAAATAATCGCATAATGTACGATTTTGCGGAATACTTCTCTATTCACCAATGTTCAAAAAAAAAAAAAAAAAAAAAAGAAAAAACATAACTTTTGATTAAATTATGAAGTTTTCAAAAAAGACTATTCTCATTGTCAATTTTGTTCATGCAAACATTATAAATAAGATTTTAAAATTTGTTTAATATTTTATGATAAAAATAATCTTCATAATATACGTTAATCCAAAAATTTCCCCTATCTTCCTTGTTAAGAAAATCATAAATTTCTTGTAATGTACAAATTTTTTAAATTAGAATTTTGAAAAAAAAAATAAGGTTCTTTCCAGTGTCATAATGGGTATTTTAAATTTGGTCCAACCTCTCTGCAATTATTTGTTCTTGATATATAGTATACGCTACACGGACTAACAAAATAAATCTATAACAAACTAACAAACTTAAAACCTTCAGACTGTCACAACATCGACTTTCGATTTTTTACTTACACTTGAAAATGTGTTAAAAAAAAAAAAAAAAAAAAAAAAAAAAAAAAAAAACGAGGTCAAAGATTTTTAAGATTACCTAGATTGTACGGCATTTGGAGAGAAAAGTGTGATATAATGATATTTATTTCATAGCGGAAATATTTTCTAATAAAATATTAGTTGTTTTCTTCAGAAAGCAATTGCATGCAATTTTGAATTATACTGATTCTTTAACCCATCCCACATCGTAAATGTTGTGCTTGACTGTATGCTTTCTGTACAAACAATATTTAAACTTGAAACACTTCTTCACACGATAAATCATGAGTTCTCCTTTCTTCAACAATTTGTGCTCGGTTTTATGCTTTACCGGAAGTTCATAAAAGTAATGTTTCCCTCAGACCTAATGTTCCCATCAAAAATTATACCTCTGGGGGTCACCGAAGCGGGAGAGCCATCCTTTCTGTGAAGGATCAAAGTTGCGATGGCATGTCTTCGGACCACCTCTAGGGGTGAGTCCCAGACCGTCGCCAATTGCCCATCTGCGCAGCATTAGTGCGACGTAAAACCCAACCAACCAACCAATCCCTCAGACCTATTGTTTCGAACATTAGCACTGCTACTTATCCTCTCTCTAAATTTTAAGCATATGTTTTTTCTCCTTTATGCAGCACTAATAGTTACACTATAAAAATTTCCTTTGATTTTGTTAATAAGTTAAATAATCTGAATCCTGAAAATTGCTCAATCTCTTGATTTGAAGTCTTTATTCATTAATGTCCCCACTGAAGGTGTGTTTAATTGTTTAGAAAAAAGGTTACGCAAATTTCATTATTCTGACATTGAAATCAAAGAACTTGTTAATCTAACTAAATTTTGTGTTTCCCAAACTGCTTTTGAATTTAATAGGAAATTTTATAAACATTGTGATGTTTAAGTATGGGTAATCCTTTATTTCTTCTTCCTGCCGATATCGATATGCATTATTTTGAGGAAAAAAAAGTTAAAGTTGCTAAATTTAAAATGCTGGTTACGTTACGTAGATGACATTTCCATTCTTATTGAAAATCCTTTCAACATTTTTGCCATTCTTCAAATTGCGAATTCTATTGGTCCCCATATTCATCAAATAAAAAGAAATTTTGCCGTTTACGTGAACATTTTCGGTACGATGCTAAACAAGAAATATCTACATTTTCTATTGTGAAGCATAATTTCGAATCTGACCATAGTTTTAATTTTCAGCGTATCAAAGTTATGTTTTATGCCAAACAAGTTTCCGAACTGGATTTTTTGGAAAATTTAGCCATCTACCTTAATCGCGATAAAATTGTTAATGAAAAAACTTATTCCACTTTGCTGTCTACATCTTGGAAAGATTTGTTTAACTCAATTAAATAATTTTCTTCATTCTGTTAAAAAAATAATAATAATAATAATTAATTAAGATAAATAAATAAATAAATTAAATAAATTGAAATTAAATAAAAATTTAATTAATTAATTAATTCAAAAAATAAAAAAAAAATAAATTCATTAAAATTAAAATTTAATTTAATTTAAAGTGAATTTCTTTAAAAATCCCTTCCCTCTTTTCTTTTCTCTTCTTTCATTCTTTCTTTTTTTTTTTTTTTTTTTTTGTTTCTCTTGTTTCCTGTTCTTTTGTTCTGCTCTTCTCTGATTAGTTTTGCAAGATGTTTACTATAGGCTGATTGAGTTGCTCCTCCCACTTTGGATTTTGCCCTGCTTTCAATCTTGCTTTCAATCCAAAGCAGTAGCACGTGTTTTTGCACCTGAAGAAGAAATTCCATGTTATTTCGAAACCGGTAGTAGTTTCTTTAATTTTATGATGCGTGAAAGAGTTTTTCAAGTTTAAATATCTATACCTTATGTTGTCTGCTCGTAATCTTCTGCTGATTGGCTGCTTTTACGCGTACTGCTGACAGTTGACCTGCTGTAAGCGTAATTTTCTTTAGCTTTATGTTGAACCATTAATTTTTACCCGCTTTGACTACAATTTTGATTTTTTTTTCAAATAACATTAGTAAAGATTAATTCTTTTTAAGTTGTTAATTATCTAATTAATTGTACGTTCTTTTTTTTTATATATTATTAAAACTTAAATTAGAAAATTTAAATTGATATTGAAAATAGCAAATTTAAATTAGCTCTGTGAAACGTCACACATCTATGATATAATATTTGTAATTTCACAGAGCCCAAAAAAGAACAACATAAAAATAAAATACCTGAAAAATAGAACTGAAATACAGATGACTTATAACCAAAATGAAAATAAGCAACATAGTTACATAAAAATAAATATTTTATTCACTGCACGGAATCTTTATGCAGTCTTTTCTTGGAGGGAAGAGGGGGGTGAAATTGAAATAAATATATAGTTTCATAAATATATTTAATTTACTCATTTACTTCGTTTTGTATGTTTTTGTTGGCATAAAACTTATTTGAAGTTCATACAGTGGGTTGAAACACATATACCACTTATCTTAACATGTATATATTAACCATAAATGACATTTTTGTATTTATAAAAATGAAAAAATGAAAATATTTTTTTAAATCTCACATTTATATGAAGAAGGAAAATTTTGAATTACTTACTTCAAGTATAGTTAACAAAAAATGTATTAAAGAATTAAACATTTTATTTATGATTTCCTAGATGTATAAATTTCCGCAAATACAATATAATATTTTAACAAAAAAATATTTTTTTTTTTAATTCCACATTATTTTTGATAAAATTAAAGTTTATGAAGAATATTATAAAAGACGATATAATTGCTGTATATAATTGCATCAGACTTATGTAATTGCAGTAATTTACTTATACATCCAAATCATGCAAATAATTTTAATGTCTTATATGTGAAATCATTATATACAAAAAGGTAAACGAGTACCGTGCGGAAAGACATTGGAAGGGGCGAAAATCTACTCAAACGAGTGTTCAAAAAAAATTCTGCTTGAATATCTAGACACTCAACTAGACTATCTAAAACATATCCAAGTGCTAAGAAGCTACGAAAAGTACTTGGTGAGTGGGACATTCTAATAGTCGTTTGAGACTAAGAATTCCAGCCCTGTATTCATTTTGGGCGATCGCCTGGGATAGGCTTTTCTTTTTTTTTTTTTTTTTTAATGCCTTGGTTATTTATGCGACGACATGGGGAGACGAAGATTAAACCGTCCATGGCAGGTTTTAAAAGCATAGAAAATGGAACCGCACACTTGCAAGTATGTGAAAAATATATAAATTGAAACCAGAAAATGAAAATTAACACTGGATTAGTGCATTTTAACAATCATTTAGGGCAAGGAAAATTATGTTTAAATAGTAATTTAAACATAAAAACTTCTTTACACACACTAAAATAAAGGGAAGCCACCACATGTAAGACTGGAATGCTAATGTCTTTTGCCTCCGAGGTAGTAGCACGTGTTTTTTTGCACCTGAAGAACGAAGACCACGTCTTTTCGAAACCGGTAGTGCTTTCCTTTATTTTAGGGTGTGTAAAGAAGTTTTCATGTTTAAATATTTATTGTACATCAGTTCATTAATTTATAACAATGTATACTAGTTTGTATAAACCACTGTATAAAAATGGATATATATAATATACATATGTACATATCAATGTGCTTTCATATATTAATCTTGTCATATTACGAAAAGCATCCTTAGAATTATATATGTATCAAAGGCATTCTCCAATAAAAGAATGACAATCAATTATACTGCATAAATTTACTACAATGAATGCAATAAAATTTTTCTATAAGAAATATATTGAATAAATTTTGCCTGACAAACAAGTGCTTTTTATTAGACATGTTCAAATATTTCTCGCTTAACTTTTGATTAAATTGCACGTAATAAAATCCTTTATTTTCGTTTTATAAAGTATGTAAGGAATCGAAAAATAATAGCTACTCACTGAATCACAATTTTTTACATTTTATGCAATTTTAATCTATTCTTTTTAAATACATGTGTCTGAGATCACAATACGTTTATACTTTACAAAACTAGCATTTACATTTTTTTTTCTTCTTTTACAAATTATTAAATTCTGAAGTGTAATATGTTGAAGTTATAAAAAGTGTCATACACAACACTCAGCTTCATTTCAAATATCCATATAAAAGATATATAATAAAATATTTGACTTTAGTCATATTTCTTTATAGAAATTTCTATAAACACATTTTTTTTCCTTTTCTCTATCATTTCCACTCTCGTACCTTAAAAAGTTTAACGTTGGATTTGAAATGATACTTTATATATATCTTATTTTATACGATATTCCGCTTTATATCATTGAATTTTATTTTATATCGATTAATCTTTTCACTTTTTATCTGACCCCAAATCACACTGTATAAAAAATTCACAGATGATTTGCTCTACATTGCATATAAAAACGGACTTTGAAGAAAAGAGTATTATGCGTTCAGTGAATATATTATATTGATCTTTTTTATATAGTTTATTATTTTATTCAAATCGTAACTTCAAGCACTTAATATATATATAATTTATCTGAATTTCAACAAGTATGATTTCTTTGAGTGTCATAGAATTTCAAAATAGGGTTTCTTTAACTTGTTTTTTTTTTTTTTTTTTTTTTTTTTTTTTTTAAGGGAAATATTCTAAAAAAATCCCTTATTTTAAAAAATAAGATAGAAACATGCGGCATTTAAATTTTCTGATACCTGATCAAAATACACGATGCCTAGAAAGTTGGAGAAAAACAAAATGCGAAATTTCATAGTGCATTGGTTGTTGCAATTATAAAATAGTGTATAAACATAAACAAAATAATTGAAGTAAAAGTTTTTCGGTTTCTTTTAACACCCTTTGTGGTTAATGATGTGGGGGGACCCATCAGCAACGCGGTGATTCAAAATTTTGATCGTATGTCTTTTGATCACCTCAGAAAATAATCTCAGGCCGTCTCTAGTAGTCTACTGGGTAGTAGAGGAAGGGTGGGAGAAAAAGGGGGAACTTAAGGTTATTCTGGCCAATAACTCTGTGACAAATAGAAAGAAATACAATAAATAATATTTATTTCAATTTTACAATCTTAGTGGTTATTCTGCAGTATTGGAATTTGAAATACACCGAATATTTTATGATCTGCGTATGAATATATTTAAAGCAGTAAACTTCCCCGTTTTACCCTACGGATTAGAACAAAATGGGGTACCTCTCAATTGAACAGACTTTACTGACACAATTCACATATAAACCTGTCATCGTCCTCATCAACACCGGCGCTCAAGTCATGAGCCCATTAGTTACATTCACTGCCCTTGATTCATACTTCTCCTTGTGCTGATCTTGCATATATTTCGTGACAGTACAAGTGTGTAGCATCTACAACGTCTGGATCACTGTCTGATGATGTGTCGTCTGCTGGTAGGGTAGGAACGCGACTTCTCTTGGCCTGTGAACTGTCCGACACCCGACCTTTTTACCATTTGCCATTTTGACCATTACCTTTTGACCAAACCTCGAGAAAAGTTTTAAGACTAAAATTTTTCTAATTTAAGACTACACACCGCGACAAAAAGGTAGGAACAAAGTTTTTTTTTCTTTTTTTTTTAATTTTGAATATGAATATTTTGAATATGATTCAAATATTTAATATGTTTTTGATATGATAATATTTTGTTACGATAATAAATGATCAGCCCAATTTAGCTAATGGTATTTTATGAAAATAAAAAAAAAAACCTTTGTTCCTATCTTTTAGTCGCGGAGTGTAGTCTTAAATTAGAAAAAAAAATTGTCTTAAAACTTTTCTAAATAAGTCTAAAAAGAAAAATTAGTCCGGGAATAGTGTTATTCTATGAGAATAATAAATGATAAGCACAATTTAGATAATGTTATTTTATGAAAAATCAAAGAAAAAAAAACCTTTGTACCTATCTTTTTGTCGCGGGGTGCATATGAAATTTGTAATTTTCTTTACAATGGCAGAACAGGGCAGTATTGCCCGTAAATTTGCGTAATAGGGATTATGGATTGGATGATGCATGAAAACTGAAATATGAAACTCATTTTATTAATATTAAAGAATAAATTAGGATAATAAAGATTTACGAAACGGAGATAAATTAATTTAATTTTAGATGCATTTAATTCTGCAAGAGTTCATTTCTTTTAACTTGATAGTAGCATTATAAAGTTGAAATTTATCAATTAGCACAAAATTTCTACTTTTTAAGCTAACGTAGAAATTTATGAGACCAATTATATGGGGATGAATTAAGTTGAGTCCTAATACGCCAACTAGTATTTCCTAAAGTAAAAGACTAGTAACTATGGTTATCCAGGTTTTCAATTATATATATATACTTTTTCTGCATGTCGATGTATACAGATGGATTTAATTAAGTTTCCCCAATAAACAGTACTGCGGCTAAAGCAATTGAGCGCATTACTAAGAAATTCGGAATATTGACTTTACCTGATATTTGCACAATAAATTAAAAAAATTAATTTAAAGATATCCAATACGTGGCGCTTAGACTAAAAAACAGAAAATTTAACAGTGAAAGTGGCTAATTTGGAATGCATGAAAAATTTCCAAAATTATTGATTGAATTTGAACCCCGTGTAGATCATTACTCTTATTAAATTCTTATTGTTTTAACAAGAAAAGTGCGATTTTTTATGGATATTTTTGAAATATACTTTTTATTCTCGAGTACATTAATTGTATAGTTCATATATCATGTTTGGGGGAGATCTGCTTATCCGTTCACGCTGCAGAATGCTTTTAATAGGAAAAATAACAAATATATTTCTAAATAAAATAAATTTACATTTCTTATTGTTTAGATTTTTTCAACTATCACATTAGTGGTAAGAAACAATATATATGTATATATATATATATATTTAAATTTATTTAAATATATGTTTTCAATGTTTTTATTTATATGTTTTCAATGTTTTTATTTTATGTATTCAATGTTTTTATTTAGAAAAAAAAAAATCAAATTCCAAACAATTGCTCAGTGCTTAAAATTACATAGGTGCCAAGTCTCCCGTTTTTCAAGGGCGACTTCAAATCGGAAAAATTTTATAGCAGTTTTCGGTAATATTAATCGTCAAAAATATATATAACATATTCCATTTAAAAATTCTGGTGTTAATTCTGATTTAAAAGTTAAAAATGTTGGCAGCTCTGAAATAATATTTAGATTATCATATGATTGCATACGTTTTTATTCTTCATTTGAGTATTCAGTTAATGGTTATGGATCCAATTCATAGTAATTTAGAAAGTATTGCTCAAGAACGTGTTATATTAAAATTTGAATGTTTCAATTTATCCCAACATAAACACAAATCTTATAGCATTATCGCTGATGCTTATGAGTATAAACGTTAAGTGGTTTTCAAACAGTAATTTGTTTTTTAACCAGCAGGTCAAGACTGTCTTATAAAGGAGGACGATGAAGATAAAAAATTTAAAAGAAAGTTTAATGAATGCAATGTATCTTTATTAATATAATTTTATTATGAAAATCTGGGATTATGGCTGCTGTGGGAAAGATATGCAAGGTATTTTTGAACAATTCTGACGAAAATTTAAAAACAAGAATAAAAGGAAAGAGATTCATAGGTTTTCCATAGAAAAAAAATATATATATATATATATATTTTATAATTGAAGAAGGAAAAAACATATTAACTTTTATTAATGAATGCACGTAAAAATGAATGCACGCGATATATATATTTATTTATTAAAACGTTCTTGTATCTCATTCACTAATTTTGAGAAATTATTACTTAATCTAGCCTTATTTTGAAATGTTTTTATTTAATGACTTAAACTATCCAAACACAATTACATTTTTCTTTCTTTTCACTTCCATTAGCCTACTACCGTAGGTAATGGAAGTATTGTATTCGGTCTGAAAATTCGATATCGGGTTTTCACCTGATTTACACGTTTTAAGGTCCCCTGAGTCCAAAAAAGTGGTTTTTGGTAATTGGTCAGTGTGTATGTATGTGTGTGTGTGTGTGTGTGTGTGTGTGTGGAGAATATTCTGCCTATTATAGCTCAGAAGCTAATAAAGATAGAGCTACGAAACTTTAGAATTGAAATACGTCAATTGTACAGATGAAAATTCCAAATTTTGGTGAAAATTGAAAAACCGGAAGTGGGACATCGGAAACCGGAAGTGGGACCGTAAGTCCGTATCTCAAAAACGGCTCTAAAGATTTTCTTCAAACTTGCTACATAAACACTCTATTAGATGTCCTTTCGAATGATATAGTTGGTTAGTTCAGAAAAATTGATAGGCGTCCTGTATAAATAGCTCAATTTCAGGCCTCGCAAAGGCGTTCCTTTAAAAACGGTTGTACGGATTTTTTTCAAACTCGCCATTTTAACAGTGAGACAGGACTATTTCTTTCAATCTGCGATTTTGAGTTGTCACCATTTGTAGTGTTCCTCCTTACGTTTTATATTTCTTTTGATGTCGGGGAAAAAATATATAAAGAAAAAAAAATAAATTAAATTAAAATTAAATTTAGAAAAATCGTGTTAAAGAAATGGAACAGCTTCAGTATTGGACGATTGTATATTTTGTATTATTAGTATTATTATTTATACATGTTAAAAAAAATTTCAAGAAAAGTTAACTTGCATGTATTTGTAGTTATTTTAAAAGGATACGACGTCATTAATTAACAAAGAAATTTATCTGAAAATATTTATAATTAACATTTTCAAAATTACTGAAAATAGAATTAAATTTTCCAAACTAATGGTAATTTATAATAAATTAAAATAAATGGAACAGGATTAAATTTAACAAACGAAATGTAAATTTCTGAAAGTGAACATATTTTGGGACATAAATTTGACTATTATGAATTTATTAAAATTATAAAAAATATTACAAGAAAAGTTAATTTGCATGTATTTGTAGTAATTTTAAAAGGATATGACGTCATTATTTAACAAAGAAATTTATCTGAAAATATTTATAATTAACATTTTAAAAATTACTGCAAATAAAATTAAAGTTTCCAAAAACTTTTACTCAAATAATAAAATTAATGCAAACTATTTTCTAACAATATTTCCTCAGAATTTCGTAACATATCTGAAAATGATTAATGTATATATATAACAGAATGACCCCATGATAGAACGTTTAAGAACGATGTGGCATTCCGTTATTTAATATTTTAATTATAATAAAACACAATTGCAAAACAATATACAACGCGCGCAGTAAACAGAACATTAGGTTACATAAGAACGATTATAACTTCTTACAGGCCGCTGCCTGCGGCCCATGGCCACAGGGGCGTCTTACACGAAAAACGACTACTTCTTTCAGCGAGAGCCGACGAACTTCTGACTGACTTCTGAAAACAAAATGCTTCACTTTTATGGATCGGCAAAATATCATTAGATATTTTGCCAAGAATGGCGACAGCGCCGTCTATATTGTTTTAAATGATAGGGAAGACGGCTCAATATTGATAGGCAATCTATTTTCGTAAGAATTTGAATTTAGCGCTACATTCTCTCCTCTGTTCCCGAGCCTACGTCTCGAGGCGGGAACAGCACTTAAAGCTTTCCGCGGATACCACAGGAGATTGAAGTTTTGTAACTATAACATTTTAACATGAATGTGAGGGTCGATGCACAACAGATACCTAAATTTAATTTAATCAGGGTTTACTATTTCAAAGGTACTACATTCTCCCCCTAGTCGGAAGATTCAATTAAGAAGATCGTTACACTTGTATTTAGATGATTATTTCTAATGCATTTAGTTAATTCTATAAATCAAGTTAATTTATTCTAGAAATATGGCTATTCATTTGAACAACTTTGAACCAGGTTGGGACATCGATTGGGATTCCGATACGACGGAATGCAAGACGATTCCCTGAAAACTGAAAACTGCCTTGGACCATTGCGGCTCCATTCCACCCCAGAATCATTGCGATTCTTTCAAAAAAAAAAAAAAAAAAAAAAATTCTGGACCATTGCGGCTCCATAATACACCAGAATCATTGCGATTCTTAAAAAAAAAAAAAAAAAAAACTTTGGACCATTGCGGCTCCATAATACAGCAGAATCATTGCGATTCTTTCAAAAAAAAAAAAAAAAAAAAAAAAACTGGACCATTGCGGCTCCATTTCTGAAATATATAATTTATTTTCGGCATTAACTGGAACTCCGTGTTCTAATGCTAAGTAATATAAATCAATCTTTTTACCCTAGATAGAAAAGCCGTTTTCCTCTCTGAGTAAAATAAATTTCTTTTTTTTTTTTTTTTTTTAAATTTCTAATTTCGATTTATTTCTATTATAAAATTATGAAAATTATTCACGTCGACCAAAAATAAATACAAAATGAACCCATTTATTAAAAAATATTACTCATACTATTATTGTATAGTTTGAGAACAAATACACAATTTCTGTTAATAATACCGTTAAATTGTCCATATTCCCTTTACAATGAAATATAATTAAAATCAACTTTCAGAGCCGACGAACTTCTGACTGACTTCTGAAAACAAAATGCTTTCACATCACTTTTATGGATCGACAAAATATCATTAGTATTTTGCCAAGAATGGCGACAGCGCCGTCTATATTGTTTTAAATGATAGGGAAGATGGCTCAATATTGATAGGCAGTCTATTTTCGTAAGAGTTTGAATTTAGCGCTACATATATTATTATTTTTCTAATTATTATTTTAAATAACTTATTTGACGGATAGAGCAATTTTGTTACTTATTTAAATCAAAAATGTATATAAAATGTTTATAATGTGAGTAGTACTGGGTAATGGAAGTCGTGTGGCTGTTACACACCAGATTTTTTTCCTTTTATTCATAACCTTATAAGTTCATGTTGTAAAGATTATTCTCAAACAGTAATCGGATGTTGAGCATAGAGATCATATTTTTTTTTTTTTTTTCTTGGTAGGTACATTTTAAAGAGATTAAAGAATACGACGTACTTTGACTGATATTCTAATCTAGGATTATCGCATGTGGGTAAAGATGTGCAAAACATCGTTAAATAGTGTTGATTATAATTAAAAGAAATTAAGAAGTGGAATAGAAACACAAGTTTGTCATTGAAAAGTGCAGTTATTTGAATAATTGTATTATGAAAAATATTAAATTTTATTATTCAGTGTATTACACACTATTTAGTTTCTACTCTCTCTCTCTCTCTCTCTCTCTTTTTTTCTTTTCTTTGTATTGAATTAATTCGAATAAATGTCATATATGAGAGATTAATATTTCTTGCCCAAACACGAAATATTTTGAAATAATAATATTTTTCTGTAATGCCTTAAGCTATCCAAACATATTTACCAACATTTAACATTGTTGCTGAAGCTTACTCTCTAAAAATGGAAAGGGAATATTCAATCAAATTGAGCCATTTTTTACTCAATCGACATGTCGAAAGTCAGCTTCTCATGTTGAGAGAATTCCATGCTAGGCTCTCAAATCCATGAGAGGTTCAGATTTCAGCCAATTAAAAAATTCATTTTTGAGAGAAATTGGTCCAAATTTGAGTGAAATTGTTTCATGCTGGAAAAAAAAATCATATTCCCTCCACTGGTATCGAACTCGGGTCCCTTTCCGTGGCAGACGAATGCGCTACCACTACGCCACATTTTCTTGCTAAAAGTGGTTGCATAGACGTTCTCAATCTGTCTCAAGAGAAGAAAATATTATTTATCCTTTTTTACTTGTTTTATACATAACATAAAGATATGGGAAGCCTGCCTGGTGGTTTAGTCGGTTGGGCGCTGTCTTCTGGATCCTCAGATCCCGAGTTCGAATCCCGGTGCGGGTCCTATGTCTGCAAAACATTGTCCCCTAGTTTCTGTGAATTTCTGTAATATGGATCAATCAATATAAAAGTCATTGTAACTATAGGTCTCAAAGCTTTCAAATAAATGTCAAAATAAAAAATGTTAAAGCTATGGGAAATCCAATAAACTTCCTTAAAGCGATACTATTGATTCAAAATTAAAGATTTTTTTTTAAAACAGAACCTGTATATCCAGCAGAGATTTTAGAAGCTCAAAAGTTAATTCTGTATAATTTAGCACGTTCAGAAAAATAAATTCTTACAAGCAACGTTGCAGAATTACTTGAATAACTATAAATTGTAAAATCAGTATGTACTATATTTTGTTTATGCGTATTATTCACGATACTGATTTTAGTTATTAAAACTTTATAACACATTTCTTGAACATTTTACATGAATTTTAACAGATTAGTTTCAATGAATATAATAAAAATATTAAATAACTTTAGACATAAATAAATTTCCATATTATATAAATGTTCTTTTTCTTTGTATTTCACATATTTCTTTAAGAAACAGTTTTTAAAAAGACTTTCACTATTTATTTTCAGTTTTATATGTCTAGAGATCGTGATTTTAGAAATCTGCTATTTTTTGTGATTTGTATATAAAACATTTTTTTATATTTATAAAAAAAAAAAAATAAATAAATAAAAAATAAATAATTTGATATTTTACTTTTTCAATCATCAAAAGTTCTCAACATATTTTTTAAACAATATATAAATTAATAAATTATATCTAAAAAATATTCTTCATGTGTCATTTAAAATATGATCGATAGATTGCCCCATCATTACGCTTTTTGTTGCATCAAATGAAAACTGATCGAAATTCGATAAGAATTGAGCTGATACTTAAACGATCATTTTGAGTAAAAAAAAATTTGATTGAAAAAGACTGAATTTACTCAAATTCGATTTTTTTTTTTTTTTCCCTAGAAATTCATCTCAAATTATGGCTAAAAAATATTCCGTCCGTTTTTGAGTAAGCAATTCCGGTCACACATTTTAAGAATGTATAAGCACATATTTTGAGTAAGCAATTCCAGTCACACATTTTAAGAGTGTATAAGCACATATTTTGAAATAAGTTTAAGGTTGTAATGGGATGTTTCACCTTCAGATTAAGATTATTTTCATGGGGCGGGCGAGGAAAATCAGTTTAAAAGAAGATTAAGGAATAGAATGTACCTTGATTAAAGCCATTTAGTTCTACCAATATAAGATGACGAATTGTGAATAAGAATGCACAAGACGAAATTGAATAATGTTAAGTTTAATTAAATAAAATGAAAAATTCAAAGAAAGGCATACGTCTGTCCTTTAAAAATACTTTTAGTTGAATAAGGGAATAAAGTAAAATAATAATACACATTGATCACAAATAAATACACATTGATCTAATACACAATAATATAAAATTTGTTACTCAAACGCATACTAATTTCAGTTGCTTCTTTTCTAATCCTTAAACTATCGAAAAATTAAAAGAAAAATTGTTCTACACTGTCTCTGAAGCTTATAAGTAAATATATTAAATAATTACAACAAATATAAAAGAAATATTTCAATTAATACATGATTATGTATATTTAAAATTTTTAATTGAGTATTTATTTTACTTTTATCTATTTCATTCATGATAAATTGTAATATGAAGTCCCCACGTTATCTTGAAATTTTTTTTCTATAATTTGTTAAACAATTCGTACATAATTAAAACATTTTTACATTGTCTGTGAAGTTTTATATGTACATATGCTAAAGAAGATTTCTGTCTCAGATCAACAGATATATCGCACCTGTTTTCTATAAAGGAAGGTGAAAAATGTACATTCAAAGAATTGAGGGGACAGTCAACTTTTAAAAATGGAAAAATGAAAAAAATTTCGATCAACTTTCAGAAAAAAAAAAAAAAAAAGAATGTATTAAGTGTAAGGGAAAGTTCTGTTGTTTTTGAACACGTGCACTTCTATGCGTTAGTGATTATGGAGTGATTTTTTTTTAGTTCGAAAAGTTGATCGAAAGTGTTTACATTTTCCTATTTTTTAAATCAGGTTGTCTCCTTAATGAATGTGATGTACCTTAATTAATATTTTGTTTCTGCATATTCAAGATAATGACATGTATGTAAGAATGTGTACGACGTTGTTACATAATTTATTGAAATTTTATTTTTCCGACTGAGTGAAAATAATGCCTGGACCGGGAGTTGAACCTCGGATCTTTGACTAACTCCCATTGTTTAATGGTGTTTTCCATTTCCTGCGGCTTATTTCTGTCGAGCTATCTACATGATAGACCAGAGATGTTTCTGCCTAAAGGTTTTCTGAGTGAGTACTGCTAATCGGTTGTCGTCCTGGATAGCTCAATTGGTAGAACCTTGACCTTGTAAGTCAAAGATCCGGTGTTCGACTCCCGGTCCAGGCATTATTTTCACTCAGTCGCAAAAATAAAATTTCAATAAATATGATTTTAATAAAAAAGTTGTTACATAATGTTTAGATAATTTAACTAAAAGAAAAGATAAAAAATAAACACATGTTTTTCGTTAGAAAATACTTTTTGTGGCACTGGATAAAGGAAATCAATTTTCACCTTTTTGATGTACAATAATTTAGAATTTATTGCCCAAATGCATTCATCTTAAGTGTTTTCTGTGAAATGTTTTCTCTTAAAAGTCTTAGAATAATGAAACCTAACTGTAAAGTAATTTTATATTGACTCTGAATCTCATAAGATCCTATGTTAAATAATTACTCAAAGGTAAAAGAAATATTCAAATTATTGTATGATTATATATACTTTTATTCTTGTTTTGAATATTCAATTAATGCGAATTGATCACATTTATGATAAATTTGAATTTATTGCCCAAACAATTGGAACATAATTGCTAAACATTTTACATTATCCCAGAAGCTGATAAGTACATGTGTTAAGATGATTCTCACGCAGTAATCGGGTGTTCAACATACATATCACGCCTGTTTTCTAGGAAAGTGCGAGGAAGATCAATTTAGAATGAGATTAATGAATGCAATGTACCTTGATTAATATAATTTAATTCTGTAAATCTTAGATGTGGACATGCGGTAAAGATGTTCAAGAAGTTTTTGAATAATGCTTCGAATAATTTAAAGGAAAGTTAAATACAAATTTGTCATTAAAAAGTTATTTTTCTTGAATAATTGAGTAAAAAGAAACATTAACTTTTAATATTGAATAAACGCAAATTAATCGCAGTTTTTTGTTTCACCTTAGTGTTCTATTATTTCATAAAAATCATTAAAAAAAATCATTTCTTTTTAAATTTAAACAGTGTGCACTGTAAATATGCTTTTGAATACAAATATTTCGTGTAAAGATATAAAATTACAAAAGAAAGCAATAATCTGAATTTTGATTTTGAAAAATAAATGCCAGCTTTCGTAGAAAAAATAAACGTGACCTAATTTATTCCTTAACGAGTAAATTGTGACATATACTTTAAATGCCTATATAAGTGTAAACCAAATAAACCAAATAATTTCACAAAAAAATAATAACAAAGATATAACTTTGATAAGAAATAAAATTAGTTATTAAGCCGATACACGTTCAGGGGTCTCACAAAGTGAAATTAATTGTTTAAGGTGGAACATGCATTTTATTTCACCTTAGAGAATTTTTTTTTTATTTTAGACTATAATTGTTGAACCAGTCTTTAAAAAAAAATTTCTGGTATCCAAATTTCCCTTTGTGAGAAACCATCACGTGTGTAACAGTAAATCCTGGTAATATCAGTATAATTTACAGTTCCTATAAAGTATATCTACACAAAAATTTACAATAAACACGGTTATTACTTACAAACTTTGAATAAACACCATAAAATGCAATAAACTCGCAACAATTGTTTCGGGTCGAAAAAAACACGACCCTTCATCAGGCGCCTGATGAAGGGTCGTGTTTTTTTCGACCCGAAACAATTGTTGCGAGTTTATTGCATTTTATGGTGTTTATTCAAAGTTTGTAAGTAATAATTTTTACAACGCCAGTTTTGTGGTGCTTTTTTATTAAATAAACACGGTTACCTTTAACAAGTTTTCAAACAGACACATATATTTTTAGACTTTTCACTTGTTCTTCTTTAAGGCGTTCTTCTAATGTTTGAAAAAACAGTTAATGGTAACTGTATTTATTGTACGGTTTTCGCTTTGTTTTGTATATGCAAAGTGTAGCTATAAAATAAAGATGCTTCCAGGGCAGGAGAATGCGAACGACTAACACCTGTGTAGTGTGAAAAATTCTCTTTCGAATGCAATGCTTACTGTGTCTGTAAACTAATTTGTCTGGCCGTGACTCTCCTTTGTACAAGAGCTTTTGTTTTGTTTTTCTGGAAAAATTATAAGTTGTCATAATAAGAGCAAGGAATTGTTACGGAATTTCACACGAAATGTGGAAAAAGCGCTACTGAAACATATTCTTTATTTAAAGAAGTGTATGGCAATGAATGTTTATCATATGCGTCACTGAAAAATACGCGATAAGGGATTTAAGTGTTTCCAAAATGACCCAGAAGACGTTGAAGATGATTTGCGCCGGGGTCGCCCTTCCGCGTCAATGATGGATGAAAAAGTCTGTAATCTTATGAAATCTGGCTTTCGGTTACTATCTTGAAGTTCTTGCTCGATTCCGTGAAAGGAGAATTTAGTTTATTTTAATTGAATTTAATATAATAATAATAATAATAATAATAATAATAATAATAAACGATTGTGGAAGAATGAGTCAAGGGCTCTTCATCGAGACAAAGCGTGAATCTTTCTGCATTGTCTGTCAAGACGTTTCAAGCCAAGAACAACATTCCAGTGTTTAATCAACCACCTTATTTTTCTAGACATTCCCCATGTGACTTTTATCTGTTTACCAAAGTCAAATCTGCATTCAAAAGAACAAAATTTTAAACCGTTGAAGCTGTGAATGAAAAAGCGGACACATCATCTCCCAGAAGATTCTCAGCACAATTTTGAACAGTGGAAAATCCGTATGGAGCATATTGTACACTGTTAAAAATAAAATGCTATATTTCACCAGAAAAATGCTTCCAATTATCTGTAACCAATATTCTGATGCAGAGATTCTCCATTTTAGTAGTACTTACTACTGAAATGGCACCATTAAAATGGTGAAACATTGCACCGAAGAATTGGTTGTAGCTAACTGGAACCATTTTTTCTTCTGAAACATAGGATTTTATTTTTAACAATGTCGGAATGGAGGAGGGGTGTATATTAAAGATGATAATAACTAAAAATGTATGAATTAAAAATAAAATGTTTTCCAGTAATAGTCTCATTATTTTCTACACTGTTAAAAAAGTACAACTTTGCTGCCAGAAATTCTCTGTAATTTGAGGAAAATGTCGTAATTTACGGAAAAATTACGTTGACAAAACGTATTTTTCTGTAATTACAGAGAATTTCTTGCAGCAAAGTTGCATTTTTTTAACAGTGTAGCCACACCTCGTATATATATGCTTTATACTCTTTGTAAGTTTTAACTGGTAATGCCAGATTTTGCTGTTGAAAACCTTTCTGATTTCAATCTCTTGATATATCAGAATTTATATGCGTAAGGTTCTTACGCGTTTCAAAACATCTTTTATAATTTTTAATAATGGATTCATGGATCAGCCGATATATTCTTATTTAAATAAAAAATTCACAATGCTAATCGAGCACTAAGAGACATAATGTAAATTATATAATTTAGGCAATTCAATTTTTAAATCTTTTATTTACTTGCCAGCATATTCCCATGCTTTCTTTTTTTCTTTAATAGGCGTTCACACTTTTTAAATTTTGTTAAAGGAGGCGGTAATTAAAGAATATCAAAAAAAAAAAAAAAAAAAAAAATTAATTTGTGTATGTTTTATGATTAAAGAAACTACCCTTTTATTCAGCAGTTAACTGTATAATGTTTTAATATTGATTCCAATGCACTTTAATACAACCCTTTTTCATATTATATATGCATTAACCCAATTAAATTTTATAGACATATAATTTTCTATACATATATTTCTTTCTTTCATACCAACAATCTGTCTTCTCTTAAGAAACATTAAATCAATGTAACAGAAAGAAACAAAAGCGAGAAAGATGAAACATAGTATCAAGAAATTTTGGATTACATAACAGAAAATGAAAGTATTTGTTATGATATTGAATTAATTAATTGGAGGATAATGAAATAAAAAGATTATTTCAAGATGATAATAAGTATGATTATTCATTAATTAAAAGATATTTTTTTATTTAATTATTCATGCTGTACCAAAAGAATAGATTTTATTATATTTACTCATTAATACTTTTTTTTTTTTTTTCAATGTTACAAATTTTGATGTTTGGAGCGAATAAATATCTTCATTTTATTTAAGTATAATCATCTGTTATATTCAGATCGTTGTTATTGTTATTACTATGGACGGTTATTATTATTATTATTATTATTAATAGTTTGATTTTCAGGGAAGATATTTTTAAAGTTTAATGCGAAGATTAATTAAAAACGATTAAAAGTATATTCACTTTTACCTATGATTTTCTCAATGCAATACAGTTTACTTTTTAAGGTACTAATATTTTTTACATTTTATCAAGCATTCACATATGAGAGGCTTAAGGAGTAGTCTGGCCTGAGAAACATACTGACATAAATCTCATTAGGGGAATATGCGTTACGTTAAAAAAATAGTATCTGCCAATTATAAATAATGAAAATTAAGCATTTAACTATCATGATATATAAGATTTAATAAAAAACACATTAAAATTTACTCCTACATTTTACAGTATAACTAGAGAATAATATCCGGAACGGCATTAAAAATGTCTATGATAGTTATTTAAGGTACTGAAATTACTTATTATTTAAGTGGAAATTTGAAGAATTCTCTTTTGAAAACTTATGAAACTTTTACTAGACTTATAACTTAAAAATATTCATTAGTCATCTTCCGTCATTTTATTTCAACCCTCTCTCATGAAAAAAGATTTTTTATTTTTTATTTTTTCTATATAACGGCACCTGATTTCGATAGGTTAGTATATGAATATTTTTAAGTTATTACTACTATACATATTTTGCAGTTGTTTTTTGATCAAAAGTATGCTGCAGAGAAAAAGCCAGTATTTTAAGCTGTGGAATTACAAATAGTCGAAGAAAAAAAAATCCATAATAATAATAATAATAGTGATAGTAATAAAAAAAAATAATTTTCAAAATCTTTATCTAAGTATTTTCATTTGAAAATTGATAAATTAAGGTTGTATTCAAATACTTTAGTCTTAAGAATTCGTATCTTTTAGGATTAATATACATTACAGACTATTCCGATGAAATAAACTTTGAAAGCAAGTAGAATTAAGGCAGATGCTTATAGTTTAATTCAGAATGCTTCAAAATTAATTTAAATACATTGCTGCATTTTTTTAAATTGAATATTGTGTTGATGTGCTTTTCAAAATATTATGTTAAATTTATTTTATTCATGATAAATATAATAAAATCTATAAATAACAGAACGAAAAAAAAAAAAAAGCTTACATGTATTCAAATTAATGATTGTAATTATCTTTATCTCCTGCAGAATTTTGATCGTAATGTTCGTTATACTTTAAACTGTATGAATAAAGTTGGATTTAAAAACATACTATGAAGAATGAAAACTTTCAGATACATACAGGATAGCCATATACACTAATGCAATAATATTTATTATAATCCTATATCTAATTTATTTTTACCCATATAAATAAAAAAGAGTACAGGGTAATCAAAAACTTTTTTGTATTAATTATCCTCCAAGTAAAATCTTTTTTTTTTTTTTTTTCATTAAAACTATATTTTTTTCTTTCAACTATAAAAGCATTAAAAACTTGTAGTATTAACTGTATTTTATAGTTTTATAATTTTTTATCTTTTTCTATCACTTAGTGTTTCGCGGAATTGTTTAAATTGTAAACGTTTAATATTTAATCATTTGATAACGTTATGTTTGATTGCTAATTGTATATCACTTAATAATACGTTCCTAATAATCCTTATGATGTCCAGGGAAAAAAAAATTCATACATTCAAAATTAATTTTCAATGGTACTACGAGTATGAACTTAATTTCTTCTTTCAAAGGACTTAATTTCTTCTTTCAAAGTATTTGTATATGTTTTTTATATTTGTTTATAAATGTTCATTTCTTCTATATTAAATAGAAAATACTGGGTTCGTAGAAGTTTTCGACTTCCGTTTTTCGAATGATTTACATGTTTTGAGAGATTCGGAAAACGATTTTAGCATATTTAGAAAAACCTTGCGTGTGTGCTTGTGTTTGGAAAAACAATTGTTGAACGAATTTAAATAGTTGCATACAACATAAGTACTTACTTGATCATACTTAAAGACTGATTAATATTCGTGGAAAATATTTTTTAGAGCTGCTTTAAGCTTTCTGAAAGCAAGATGAGTTAAATTATTGTACCATTATATTTATCAAAATTTTTATTCCAAGAAAAATATTCGGTATTATTCAGGTTTAAACATTACAAACGTTGTTGTTAATGAAGTATAAAATTATAATATTTTTGCATAAGATCAAGTTTTTTGCCAATAAAAATAACTTTTATATATGTTCAGCAATTTTGTTACTGACATTTGGCGTTATGAATTATTTTCAGCTTTTAAGAACAATATTTATTGTTTATTACCATGTTTTTATTAACTTCGATTCTTGTTTGTTTGTTTGTGTGTTTGTTTGTGTGTTTGTCAGGGACAAATCTTGCAATCGATTTTTAACTAGATATTTGAAATTTTCAGGACAGCTCACAACACGGTGACAATACATTTTTCTAATAATTTTAGTCAACTATTTCAAGTCCCGCTGCCTTCGGCAGCGCTTATATGATTCGATAGAGAATTTATTTAACTAACTTCCCGACTAGCTAGACATTTGAAACTTTTAGAATAGTTCAGAACACGGCGAAAATGAATTTTCTTAATACCTTTAGCCAACTGTTTCGGGTTTCTGCTGCCTTCGACAGCGTTACCAGTACAAAGCTTGCATTCGATTTTTCACTAACTTTCCGACTAGCTGGACATTTGAAACTTTCAGGACAGCTCACAACACGGTGACAATACATTTTTCTAATAATTTTAGTCAACTATTTCAGGTCCCGCTGCCTTCGGTAGCGCTTATATTATTCGACAGAAAATTTATTTAACTAACTTCCCGACTAGCTAGGCATTTGAAACTTTCAGTATAGTTTAGAACACGGTGAAGATGCATTTTTTAAAATACCTTTAGCCAACTGTTGTGGGTTCCTGCTGCCTTCGGCAGCGTTACCAGTAAAAATCTTGCAATCGATTTTTCACTAACTTCCCGACTAGCTAGATATTTGAAACTTTCAGGATAGCTCAGAACACGGTGGCTATACATTTTTTTTTAATACTTTTAGTCAACTGTTTCAGGTCCCTACTGTCTTCGGCAGTGTTCATATGATTTAATAGAAAATTTATTTAACTAACTTCCCGAGTAGCTAGACATTTGAAGCTTTCGGAATAGTTCAGAATACGGTGAAAATGCTTTTTAAAAATATTTTTATCCAATTGCTTCGGGACCCTGCTGCCTTCGGCAGCGTTTCCAGTACAAAGCTTGCAATCAACTTTTAACTAACTTCCCGGCCAACAGAAAATTTAAAAACATGGTTAATAATTTTTTTTTTTTTTATCTTATAATTATTTTTAATATAAGACGTGTTGAGGAGTCAGTGGTATGGAATTTATAAGGAACATTAAATTGTTTTATTTATTTATTTTTTTTATTTTTTTAATATGTCTTAAAATTATAAATTAATGAAATAAGGGAATAAGGGAATTGATTCTATTATTTAAAGTTTATCTTAGATATGTCGCTGTTGCGCTGCAAAAATCAATTTTTAAATTTTTTATTTTGCTATTCCAAATTTCAAGAAATAAGTTTAAATTTTTTTTTCTATCTGTTTAAAAACTACTGCTAAAAGGAAACTTTAGAAACAAAAATCGTTTTTCTTTCAAATTGTGTGCTACACTTACGTATTTCTCAAAGTTTTTAAATATATCTAATAACATCGAAAGCAATTTCCAACATATATTTAAATCCATTAAAATTCTATAGCTGTGGAATTAACTCATGTAGTTCCTCAATGTATATTTTTAAATATAAAATTTAAACATTTTCATAAAGAAAAGAAGTTGAATGAAAAAAAAAAAAACTTTATTTTCCTTAAATCTTTTATTCTAAGTAAATTTTTCAAGAAAATTTAAAATGCATAAAAGTAAAAGAATATATATTTGAAGAAATTCAAAGAGATTAGTAAAATAAACTTTACTTCATAAAAACTTTCAACTGGATTAGAAAAGATTCCCAAGGGGATACAAAGTCTTTAGTGGTTGAAAAAGCAAATATATTTAGGTACTTTTAAGTTTAGATAGAAAGGGATATTTTACTTTTGAGTGGAATGTATGACAAGACTGAAAGGAGGAGGGAAAAAGGAACATTTTTTTTTTTTTTTTTTTTTTTTTTTAATGTAAGATAGGGAAAAAAATTGCAGTTAAAAAATAACACTTAGCGCTTCAGTATATTGCTATTTTATAATGTTTCATGTTCTATGTACAAAAATTTTTGAACCAATGCTTGCTTAGATTTCTTAAATTTTCAGATTGTGGAAAAAAAAAAAAAGAGGTATTATAAATATATTATTGAATATAATGCTGATCTACTATAAAGGAAAAAAAAATTATTTTTGAATTGTTGATGAATAAATTTCTGGTCATATAATGAATGATACTCGTATTAGATATGAAATATTTTTCTTTGCGGGTTTGAAAAGAAAATTTTATACAAAGGTAGGTAGTCTGTGAGTAAACGTAAAATTTTCTATGCTTAAAATACACTCAAACTTTGAATTGTCACTGTAGTCATTTATTAATTTGAAAGGGAATTATTTTAAGGTGTGTGTTTGGTGTTTGGGAATAAGGCCGATTGACTGCTTTAGGGACCTACGCCTGAGGAGGTGTACGTTCCATGGAGATCTTTCTAAAGGATCCTAGCACGTATTTATGCAAGTTTCGGAGAAATCCACAGAAAACTACGAACGACTAGGCCGACATGCGTGACCTGGGATCGAACCTGGTACCTCACGTCTACTAGCTTTGAGCGCAGAACCTCTCGGCCACTGCTGTGCCTGAAATTATTTTAAGGAAAATTGTTTTAAAAATACTATTTATGTAACGTTAAAATATGTACATTGTTACTCCCTACTTTTCGTGTACCCTTCCTAATACTTTGTTAATAACAGACTCAAACTTCTGCTTTACCTTATATTTTTCCATTTTTTTGAATTTGGCATATTGCTTATTCTTCAGCAAAAATAAGTGTAGTTCTAATGAACCGAAACTTATTTATTTTCTCTGCATATATAGTATGAAATTTCTCTATTAACTAATTTGCTAATAATAATGCTACATAGTATAATTGCATTTTCACTATATTTGGAAGGCTTTTAAAAGGAGAATCGATTGGTATATGGTGGAAAGAATTAAAGTTTCGATTTGAAAACGCTCTAACTTTAAAG
This sequence comes from Salticus scenicus, assembly GCA_963930645.1. NCBI lineage: Eukaryota > Metazoa > Arthropoda > Arachnida > Araneae > Salticidae > Salticus > Salticus scenicus. Next base: position 302,858,780 of record OZ005649.1, read on the forward strand.
CAACCAGTCAGAATGATTTAATATTTCACCAGAACAATCGCGAGGCAATGGAATTTTGCTTGGCATTTAAAATAATAATAATAATAATAATAAATCCAAATTGTGCAGATAGATGGCGATATTAAGGTAATGTCAATAGCGACCCTCTATCAGGGATGGAACACGGGCGCAGAATTCACACCACTATGAATGTAAGAAAATTTTCTACTTCTTAAATCAACGATATTATAAGTAGTGAAATGTCTTAAACAGATTCCGGTATGAATTCTGCGCCCGTGTTCTATCCCTGCTCTATAGAGAGAGACTGGACATTGAACAAATATGGCGGACGTTCGTTCAAAAACCAATCGATCACCGTAGAACGTAATTTAATTTTACCAGCGTCTGACACTTTTCTTTTAATTAAAATCTCGATGAAACATTTTTATTTATCTTGAGAAAGACTTGTAGAGTGCCATTTGAAATTTTTCAGTGCGTAATGTTATCGCATATAACGGCTTGAACAAGCATGGCGGATCGGCTGGCGGGTTAATGTCCAGTAAGGCCAAAATGAATTCCTTAAACAAAGGAATGCTGCTAGGCGAAAGGAAACAATATGATTTACAACGAATTTATTAAGGAAAAGACAAAAATACGCTTTTACAGCGAAAAGGGGGATATGACAAGAGAAAAAGATGAGCTTCGTGAAAAAAAACTCCTTAAGGATGATTAACGCATAGGTTGTCCGATATGCTCTCCATATGCCTGATGAAATTCTATTGATTTACGATTGTTCTAGTAAAGTATCAAGCCGTTCTGATCGGTAGTTTTAAAGTTAGAGCGTTTTTATATTACAACTTTAATTTTAATCCCCCTATAGATAGATAGATCGATAGAAGATCTTCTGAATAAAGTGGGTAATAGAGACGAATGTAGTAGCATAGCATAAATTATTATTATTATTATTATTATTATTTTATTAATTTTGATCGAAGCAATTATTGCTTACTTGTGCATTTTATGGCACTTTCTCACATATTTCCTTTTCTTAAATTATTAAATCCAAGCTTTGTGGAGCCTTCAACTTCAACGTGAGGCATAATTTTCATGACATTAATTAATTAATTTGCTAAAAAAAAAAAAAAAAAAAAAAAAAAAACTATTAAAATTTTTACCACGCGTATTTTTATGGAAAACTAAATAGCTATTCTGCAAAGATGAATATTTACTTTAACTGTATTCCGCTATTATATTTTTATTGAAACTCTTTTTTTTTTTTTTTTTTTTTTTTTTTTTTTTTTTGTTAAATCATATTGATTTTTATATTAGTAAATCAACTGTTTAAAAAATATATCTAGTGATATAATTATTGTTTTTACTGTTATTACAATTCTCTTAAAATTTAATAATTCCATTTAAATTATAGCTTTTTATTTATTCACATTTCTTCTGTGTGTTTATTTATACATATAAAACAAAATTTTTATCACAATAAACCATATTATACAATATGTATTATAAACATTGTATGTGTACATTATATTAAAACTAATTTCACTGTAATTGAAAACTTCTACTTCATTGAAACCATTTTAACTTTTATAGAAATTGTACTATAAATCTTTACAACCAGAAGTTTATAAAACATATATAATTTTCAACCGAATAGAAATGCAGAAGAGTCATCCAACAATACGCTTCAGGTCGCTAAATAATATATTTTTGAGTGTTTGTGTGATATATTGTGCATCATATAAAAATAAAAATGGATTTATTTTGAACAGTTACATATGACAGCTACAGAAATAAAAGCTTCATACCATTATGATCCAATGATAAATTATGAAGTTCACAGAAGATGAAAAAAGAATATGAATAGGAGATCAAGTTTTCGTTGTTTTGTTACTCAGTAAATCAGTTATATTTTTAAGAAACTTTGTTTTTTATGTCCTTGTGATATCGAAAATCACATATTCTAAATTATGTATTACATTTCTGATAAATTTAATTCTTTCCCAATTCATTTTCTATCTGTATAAAAAGCGAGTTAATATTTGCGGTTTCATTCCTTTATTCCAAAAGAGCAAAACATTATATCTCTATTTCTTTAATAAAAAAAAAATAAAAATAAAAATAAAAGCAAGAGATGAGCTTTCAATCGCTTAATTCTGTGGAGAACAATTCGTTTCATCTCAATTAAATAAAACAGAATAAAATATTTCCTGCTGTCATTTTTGAACGTTGAACAGATCTCACATCTGCTACGCAAAAATAGAAATCGCGTATTCTTCTTAGACTAAAGTCTAGGAATAAAAATTTAACGATAAAATTCTTGTGGTCAAGAGTTAAGGTTGGTTTGCCAGATTCTCACGAACTGATAACGGATTTTTTGGCTAAGAAATCAATCGCCAATATATTTTAAAAAGTTACACTAAATTAGCTGTAACTGAAAAAGTTGGGTGTTGTCTTGGCTTCATTTTTTTTATGTGGTTTGGTGTAATGTATCCAGCCAACAATTCCATCACTTCTGCCTCTTCGCTGTTCCTGTAAAGACGTCTCTTGATTTACTTCTCTCCCCGTGTCCATTCCGTACCTGTAATGTTAATTCATACTCATCCTTCCATATATTATACATAAAAAACTTTATTCTGGATGTTTCGGGTGACTATTTGTACTGTCAATTTCTTCAAAGGAATTTATGTGTTATTGAAATTGCAAGACATATGATGACTTGGATTTCTATTAAATGATTGCATTAAAGATTTCGCTTGCCTGTGGTATTTTTGCGACATAACGCTTCTTCTGATTATCTTCACGGCTGATACGAATAAGGAATTCATACTTCCTACCAAATAAATATAACAGTCCTATAATAATGACATGCTTACTTATATATTTTATGTCTTTTAGTTTTTTAGATATATAAAAAATTAATATATATATATATATATATATATATATATAGATTAAACATAAGCAGATCATATCTCAAAAGCATATCTTTTTGACACGAATTGTTATTACTATGTTTATTAATATAATTTCTGTAATATTCATATAATTGACGTATTTCATTATTAAAAGAAAAAAAAACTGCCATAGCTCAACTCTACTCAGTTTCTTATCATATATTTGTTCTTATGAATTTTTACTACGGGACATGCAATATTTGTGATAAAAGGAATGTATTTGGCAAATTACTTGGCACGGTGACACTCTGAAGGGACTGATCTAATAGGCTACCCACCGTTTAGTTCAATGCATTTAACTTATCCTTATTTTTGAATTAATTTTATTGGGGTTAATTTGCCATTTTATTTTCCATGTAATTCCACAATTTTTCTTAAGGCACGCATAATGCAAATTTATAGGAAATATATCTATATTCTGCTATGTTGATGTAATTTTAAATTTCGAATAACTTACGAAGATTTTAATTTAGAATATTCATAGTCAGTTACGTTCAAGGTAGTATCATAAATGACATTTTAAAAGCGGTCTGACATTTTTACTATGAAAATCTCTCTAAAAATGATCAGTTACGCAAAATTTCGCCCTTTTCTATGATGTTAAGAAATTCATAAATGTCGAATAACTTACGGAATTTTCAAATTAGCAAGTTCATAGTTCATGATGTTCATTAAAGAATCGAAACTGAGATCTGATCTTTACAATCAAAATAAATCTTTTAATTCATTTTAAGAGAAATGTTGACCAATTCTCAATGTTAAGAAATTTGTAAATTTTGAATAACTTACGATATTTTCAAAGTGAAATGTTCATAGTTAATGATGTTCATTTCAGCATTAAAATCGATATTTAAAAGCTGATATCATATTTTTACAGTAAAAGTATTCCTTTTAATTCACCTTTAAGCGAAATTTTTCCCTATTCTACCATAAAAAGAAAATCGTAAATTTCTAATAACATACGAAGTTTTTACATTAGAATGTTACAAACCAATAATTTTCTTGTCAATGATATAAGTAGTATTTTAAAACTATCCCTACCCCTTTACAACCATTTGTTTTTAGATATCGTGTACACGTTTTCACATTAACACACTGACAAACTAGCACCTTACCGATGGATACCATATCATTTTTGAGAATTTTTAATTCCTCACGCCCCAAAACGGTAAAAAAAAAAAAAAAAATATATATGTAGAAAATTTTTATTATTGCCTAAACTTTCCATACCTACAGTATGATGGGGAATTAAAAAGTTAGTTTTTAGTTCACATTATGAAGTAAGTGTAAGAAATACAACAAAAGAAAAAAGAGAAAAAGTGAAAAATAAAGTAAAGTAAAGAAACTTCGATGCTTTTTAATATATATATATATATATATATATATATTTATGCATTTACTTTTCATTTTAAGCTTTGCTTTAATAAACAGCTGAAGTTCCATACTAATTAAAAAAGAAAAAATCTCTTTTATGAATAGGTACTGCTTTATTTTATCATATATTTCGAAACACTTATTTTAAATTCCATTTTTGTTAAGACTGGTTGTTTTATTAAATTGTCTATTTATATACATATACGAGTGGAAAGTAACTCTCTACTCTTTTAATCCCACCTAACATATTGTAGGCATAAACTCAAATGTTTCTACACATGTAGCTTATTATTATTAGCTTACTATTATATTTTCAAAAATCACAACTCGATGTGTTCTCCAATACCTGTAAACACTATCTTAAACGAAGAGGTACTTTAGTTGCTTAGCTCCGACATTCCTTGAGAACTCGGGAGAAACACCGCTTATGGCTTCAAGAATTTTTATTCTCAAATTCGCAGAGAATTTGTGGTTTGTTGCAGTACTTTTCAATTTATCGAAGAAAACCATAATCATTTGTGAACATAAACTTTACGGTAGTAGCAAGTACCTACACTAAAAATTAACGTGTCTTAAATTCAGATACATATATGTCTTAAATAGGTGTCCTTATTTTCAGATACGAAATCGTGTCTTAAATTTTTAGACACGTAAGGTGTCTTAAGTTAAGATAGGAATGTGACTGGATTTAAGACACTTGAATTGACATGAATCAGCCATTTTTAACTCTCATTTTTCATAAACAAATTAATAATAATAATAATAATTAATTATTTAATTAAATGCTTAAGATTGCATATAGTTAAGATGCCAGTTCAAAAATGGATATAGAACTTTCTAGATCATACATAAAATGCTTAAGCGAAAATTTCCACATATAACGAACCTCTCCGACAGGCTGGACTCGAACTGAGGAACTATGGATTCACAAACCAGCGACCAACTGAATGAGCTACAATCATCGACATTACGCTATCTTTGGTTAGTAGTATAGATATGTAGTATTCCTCAAACAAATCGAAAATTTATCTTTTAATATATTTTTTAAACAATATCATTGCCAAAATACCTAAATCTTAACATACATTTCCATTTTAAATTTTATGTGTAGATTTTTAGTACTTTCTTTTGGTAAAATGTATGATAAATGTGTGAAAAGTGTAGCCTATGATACTTCGAAAATGGTTTCTTTTTTCTTTTTTTTTCTCCCTCTCTCTCTTAAATTTATATTTAAAGTAAAACAAACTATTTACATAAAACCAAAAAATTGGTTGTTTTACACTGATATGCAGGAAGTCATGCAGAACTTTTTTTTCTTTTAATCAATTTAAAAAAATACAGGCCGACATGTAAATTTTTTATTTTATAATTTTGGCTGATCTTTATGTTTTTTTGGTGTGCTGTAACCGAAAATGAAGCCAGTTATTCTCTATCGCATATAGATTTTTGCCAATACAGGGTGCATGCCTATACAATTTCTTCCATTACTCTTCCACCAATATAATTATATAGTAAGTTTTGTAGCATGTTTCCATGACTAATTAATCATAGATTGTTGTAATTGTGAAGCATTAGTTCGACTTAAAATCATATCAACGAACCAAACAACCGATTGTTTTGGTAGTATATGTAAGTAATCGTTTCGGTAAACACCCTGTATTGACAAAAATATATACGTGATAGAAAAAAATGCGCTGCATTTCCGGTTTCTGCATATTAAAAAACATAAATATCAGCTGAAATCATCCAATCAAATTTTGTAAATTTCATTTTTGTAGGCCTGAGAAATTAAGCAGCAGCCGCGTACAAATCGTTCAAGATTGCTCGTATACAAATTCGATTTCTTTTTCGTTGAAAATTCAATTTCATAAAGCTGAAAAGTACTTAAAATTAAAAGTAAAGTTTAAGGAAGTATTATATAAAATATTATTAAATGATGCGGATGTGAAAATAAAGAAACTTAAAGACCACATACATATTATAGAATCTGTGTAAAAAATTTGCTGAGTTAATACAAGCGTTTAAAATTCTAAATGTCTGAACTGCAACATGTCTGAAATTCTAGGTGTCTGAAATGTAAAATGTCTTAATTATCAAGTGTCAAAACTGTAATGTGTATGAATTTCAGACATACCAATATTGTTCACACACTTAAGTTCGTCTATTTTTATAAAGACATTTAAGTGTCTTAAATTCAGACGTATGTGGTTTCTGAAAATTTGTATCCTTGCGTTTTTAGGATATTTTCGTGTCTAAATTGGTATTTGAGACACATTTCTGTGTGAATTTAAGACACTTCTATATGCAGTGTATTTGTTTAAGACAGTGTACATAAAATATTGGATCACTTATTAAGCTGAAACTTTTGAAAAAAAAAAAAAAAAAAAACTTTTAATAAAGAGTTACTTTCTCTATAAAAATTGAAAGGGAAAATTTTCTCAAATTGAGCCAATTTTCACTCAATCGACATTTTAAAAGGCAACTTCTCATGTTGAGAAAGATCCTCTCTAATCATTGAGCTGCTGTAAGCGTCCCATATTTGAGCCAACTGAAACGAGTTTTTTTTTAGAGGAATCGGGCGTTGAATTTGAGTGAGCCTGCTTGATGCTGGAAAAAATATCAGATTCCATCCGCCGTGTCGGAATCAAACGTGGGTTCCCTTTGGTGGCATATGAACGCGCTACCACTACGCTACGATTTCATACAAAAAATTGTCGTATAGCCGTTAGTTCGTTTAGAAATATAATTTCTAATTTTTAATAACTATGAGTTGAAAAAACAGTATGTACTAGTTAGTTTATACATATTATCACGACGTTGAGTTAAATTATAATTAAAACATCATACCACATTTTTTGAACGATTTACATGCATTTTAATAAATTAGTTTTAATAACTATAATAAAAATATTAAATAACTTTAGACATAGATAAATTCCTACATTATATAAATACATTGTTCTTTTTCTTAATAACTCATATATTTCTTTAAGAAACAGTTTTTAAAAAGACATTCACTGCTCATTTTCAGTTTTTTTTTTTTTTTTTTTTTTTTTATATATATATAACTAACACGTTAATCAGAGGATTTTTGCGGCCGCTATATTGCGGTATATACAAATACTGTCCGTAGGTCGTAATGATTAGAAAAACTTTGCTGTGTCCCTGTACACGAACTACAAGTGGAATACACACTGAAAACTATACAACTAATTGAGTTTGGCTCGTGAACATGGGCATTTTTAAGTCAATAGCATGATTTTTGCGGCCGCTATCGCGAGACGAACAGACAAACAGACAGAACGGAAAATCCTTTTGATTCTCCACATGGAGGTCTCCACTTACGTTTCGGCAATGATGCTGCGGACGGCATTACGGCAGTGACATTTTGTTATCCAGGGTTTATGCAATATGGATCTTTATAAAAGGTGCTCAGTCCGAGAACGATCAATCGTCGAAGATGCGTAAGCTTTCTAGTGGGTAAGACACTGTAAGACACTGTAAGACTGTGGGACACTGTAAGACATTCTTTATCGAAACAATACATTAACTTAACACTCTACGAGCTGGAGGAGACTATTTTATCAATTTAGTGTGGATTTCCCGTGACATATTAGGGGAGTAATTGACAATTTGATTTTTAGCTTGCAACTTGTTTGTCGTATGAAAGGTGCACCATTTGAATCATATTTATTGTGAATGCAGTGAGGATTTTAATTGTCTTCAATGCTCAACCTGCTTATGGTGGTTCCACCGGCAGTGTCATCTTTTAGCACAATTTATAACTGAAATTTTAAAATTTTTGTATTAGACTTTTACTTATTTTTTTTATATATTTATTTATTTATTTATTTTTTTAGATAAACATGTCATTGGTTTCATGTTTCTGTTTATCACAATTCAATAGTTATTTGTTTTCAAAGATAGGGGTCCTTCGTGAAATAAACTCTGCCCCCCCCTCTCTCTCTCTATCTATCTATATGTATGTTTGTTTATATATGCATGTCTTAGTAAAATGATACTAAAATTTAATGTATGTTTTAGAGAAGAGTAAATATAAGTGAATGATTAAAGTTCTATTTATATTTCAGTTTTTATCTTGTCACATATAAACGCTTAAAAAAGTAAAGACTTAAATCAAATATATACATCTTCTAAAAATATGCTTTTCATAATGACTATGTTAAAATCTTAAGAATTTTCCTTGAGAAGAAATTTATACCCAATATTTGAATTTGAAATAATTAAATATTTGTATGAAACGATAAAATATTTTATCTTTTCTCGGTGCTAAAATAGTTTTGCCGAAATGAATAAGTTTCGGAGCTACAATAAAAATAAATGACTGCTATATATTGCGAAGATTCATGATTAAGAATTCGAAGATATTTTCCTTTATAGTAGAAGGCGAAGTTTTATTGATTTGTGGGTGAATATGTATTTCTTTAGATATGGGAAAAGTTCGATAAAAATAAATTATGGTTACCCTTTTTACATATTTCGGTATTTGTTCATTTATATGAAAATTTCTTAATGAATAAAGGCAGAAAAATATAAATTTGCCTGAATTAAATTTTCTAGATGATTTAGGAAATTCATGGTTGGAATATTTTCTTTAGTTAAATTCCATTAAAAGAATTAATACTTTCAACTATAATGCAACTAGAATATAACTGAACGCCCGTTATGGTATTAAATTTCTATATTGTATTAAGATACATGTTAAGATAATGTTTTGAGATTCAAACATAACAGTGTTAACACAAATATTTTACCAAACTTCCTTTTGATTAAAAAAAGAAAATCATTTCCATAATTATATTAATCTTATTAGATTTCTTATTGATTACCTAATCTGTAATAAAACTATATAATACAAAATGTTTCAGGCCTGTAATCTTTTTTTTTTTTTTTTTTTTTTTTTTTTTTAACATTAATTTACATTTCTTCATGGACAAAAACTATTAGTTCTGAAAATTAATCACGTTGACTCTTTCACGGCCTTCTATAATTGTACAGCGTTAAAAAGAAAATTTAAAGTCTTCTTAGAAAATTGTATCAATTTCGTCAATTTAATTGCGAAAAATATTTTTAGAGGATTGTTTCTAAGTTTCACCATTCTAATAGTACTTTTTTTTGTAGGTCATCACTAATAAATGTTGAAACAAACTAAATAACTTCTAAAAATATTGGTCGCAACCAAATTACCCTTATGGCTTTATAATTATCCTTTAAATTTCATCATTTTAAATAAGGAACAGTCCATAATAAACTTGAATGACATATATTATTTCGAAAAAACTCTGAAATTATTTAGCAACACTAGAGGCGAACAGTTGAACAGATAGGCAGACGAACAGTCAGATGGTTAAAAAAACAGACAGATAGACTAATTCAAATCGTAATCACACGCAAACATTGTTTAAAAAATGTAAAAAATGCTTTAAAAAATTATAATGCAGTTACAATAACTTCGAATTGCATGCCCTTAATTCATGTAAATGCTTTTGTGTGGTCCTCTAAACCCTAATGCTAATCATACTACATATTATGGAGGCATACCTTGGAGGCAAAAGCAAGATTGCTTTTGCCTCCAAGATAGTAGCGTATGTTTTTCGTACCTTAAGAAGAAAGGACATGTCCTTTCGAAACCGGTAGTATTTATTTTATGGTGCGTGAAGAAATTTTAATGTTTAAATACATCTCATACTGGTTTACTCTTTTACATTTTTTACAGACATTTTTAAAATAATCTGTATAAATGACAAATATTAGAAGCTAAATAAATTTAAAAATGTTATCACGCAAAGCACATTTACTTCTAAAGCTTTACTTCAGCATTTCAGTTGATAGCAAATATTTACTTTGAAAAAAAAAAAAAAAAAAAAATATATATATATATATATATATATATATATAATTTATATGTAAATATTTATGCACAAACTTAATAATTTTTAATTAAGTATCTCATTTTTTTTTTTTTTTTTTTTTAATCTAAATGTAAGAAAATTTTACAATAATTAAAAATATTATCTTTTCATATATGTTAATTACTTTTTATTCATTAATTCTTTCTTTATTATTTATCTATTTAATTTATTTTAGCTATCCAATTTAAATATTTTTTAATTTAAATATTTTAGTTAAGTTTCTACATACCTAAAAGAAGAAAATTATATTTATTTATTATTTATCAAAAAAGGTGATAGGTTTTTCATGAGTAGACTCGTTTAGCACGAATTTAAATAAAAATAATTTAATTTAATTTTTCGTAATCTAAATATTTATTTATTTAGAGAGCAAACAAACCAAAAAAATAAATTAGTATATATGTAAAACATTTTTATTTTTTTTTTCAATGCACTTTTAAGATAGATCAATAAGAGTTTTTCTTTCGGTTGAATTTAAACAAAAATAAAACATAATATACAAAAAATATAATTATACGTCATTTGTAATAAATTACGTAAATCAAAAAAGATAATTACAAATAATTATCATCGACAAATATTCATAATCGGCGAAATATACAATCAAAGATACGGTATTAAATACAAGCATCGTTTTTAATTTTGAAAACAAGAAAAATGAATTTTCTTTTATATTTTATAAAAACTGATTTTATTCAGGGATTATTGGATCTACCGTTTATATGTTTAAAATATTATTTCTTGTTATATATTAATGAATAATTCATTTCTAATGTAGTTTTTGAAAATTAGTACAAAAGTATATTTGCTTAGATTTAAAAACTGCATATGAGAAATAAACAGGATTTATTTACCAAAACACTTATTTATAACAGGACCTATTTACAATATGGCTTATTTTAATAAGTTTCACTGTTTTTTCAACTCATAGTTAGTCAAAAAATACTGCAACATTGCGTAGAGGAATTTATTTTTGTAAACGAACTAAATTATACAGAATTAATTTTTGCGTTTCTAAAATGTCTGCTTGTCATACAGTTTCTGTTTTCAAGAATTTTTCTTCAATTGTAAATCAATAGTGCAATTTTAAGGAAGGTTATTGGATTTCCCATAGCTTTATATTATGTATAAAACAAGTAAAAATTGATAAATAATATTTTCTACCTTTGAGAATGATTCAGAACGGCTATACGACCTCATTTGGTATGAAATCGTAGCGTAGTGGTAGCGCGTTTGTCTCCCACCTAAGGGGGCCCGCGTTCGAATCCGGCGTAGGAAATCTGACATTTTTTCAAGCAACAAACAGGTTCACTCAAATTTGGCCCGATTTCTCTCAAAATTAACTTGTTTAGTTGGCTCAAATCTGAGCCGCTTATAACAGCTCAATGATTTTAGAGAATTTCGCTCAACGTGAGAAGTTTCCTTTCAACATGTCGATTGAGTGAAAAATGGCTCAATTTGAGACAATTTTCTCTTTCCATTTTTAGAGAGTTGGGTGAATTTAATTTTAACATCGTTATACTGCATTCAACAGAATGAAATTAGCGTGCATTACTGAGATGCTTAACAGTAGCAAGAAATAAAACTTCTTCACACACCATAAATTTTAAATCAGCACAACCGGTTTCGAAAGGACGTAGCCTTTCTTCATCAGGTGCAAACACGTGCAACTGCCTTGGAGGCAAAAGCAAGACTGAAAGCAGGACAAAATCCAGAGGGGGAGGAGCAACACAAACAACCAACAGGAAGCGACATGCAGGGAGGACCAATCAGAGAGGAACACACGTACACACACACCACAAAAAGAGGAGGGGGGAAAGGAGTAAACAATATTTTTTTTTTTTTTTAATTTCAAAAATATTAAACTAATAAGTAAATTTAATAAAATTTATCCATTAATTATTATTTTTAATTTAATTAGAATTATTTAATTATAACTAATATGATGTTATAAACATAATGAAGGAAATTATTTAATTGAATTAAACAAATTTTTCAAGGCTGTAGACAGCAAAGTGGAATCAGATTTTTCATTGACAATTTTATCACGATTAAGGTAAATAGCTAAATTTTCCAAAAAATCCAGTTCGGAAACGCGTTTGGCATGAAAGATAATTTTGGCACTCTTAAAATTAAAACTATGATCAAATTCCCAACTGTGCTTCGCAATAGAAGATTCAGAAATTTCTTGATTAACAACATACCGAGAATGTTCACGTAAACGACATTCAAGATTTCTTTTAGTTTGACCAATATAAGATAAATCACAGTTATTACAAGAGACATTATAGATACCCCATTTTTGAAGCTCAGGAACAGGGGATTTGGTTGAAGGGAATTGGAATTTATTGACAGGTTTAAAAATAACGTGAAAATTGAAACGCTTCAAAACTTTGGCTAATTTAAAACATAAGGGGGATAAAAAGGCAAGACAACAAGATTATCAGGTTTAATTTTATCATCAATGGAAAGAGTAGAATTATAAGTTGGCCTACTGAACTTTTTGATAGCTTTATCAATTATAGAAGGTCTAAAACCTATTTTAATAGCAACGGACTTTAAATAATGAGTTCTTCTTTAAGAGATGAAGTATCAGAACAAATTTTAAGGGCACGATACACGTAAGTGTAAAAGGTGCCAATTTTTTGTGTAGCAGGATGATTAGAGAGAGCATGGGGAGGGTTAAAAACAGAGAAAGGTTTCCTGTACACAGAGATTTTAAAAGAGGAATCGCACCTAGTAACTAAAACATCAAGAAAGGGAAGTTGATTACAATTTTCTAACTCGAAGGTAAACTGAATATGGGGATCAATAGCATTAGCAATATTAAGAATGGCAGAAACATCAAACGGATTTTCAACAAGAATGAAAGTGTCATCTACGTAACGTAACCAGCATTTTAAATTTAACATCTTTAATAATTTTTCCTCAAAATAATGCATATAGATATCGGCAAGAATAGGAGATAAAGGATTACCCATACTTAAACCATCACAGGCTGCAATTTTTTAATCCTCGCCCCATTTCCGCGCTTTTTATAGACTAAACATTTTCGAGCGGATTGAGATTCGGACTATTTCCAAGTCTGATGAAAAAGAAATTCTACGATATTTTTTGTGGGATTTAACAAAGTTAAAAAAGATATGTTTAATTACAGAATTATAGGAGCTCATGGGATAGAATAGGTAGTTTTAACGATTTGAGTAAAAAAAACGCACCGCGGGCACACTTTAGTATGGTGCAATATTATCTTGAAATTCTGTTTGCAGGAAAATCTGAGATACCTTGAAAATAGTCGGTCAGGCGCCGTTTTTATAATGGCCGTGTTTTATTTCGAGTTAATGACCCCTTGAACATAAAAATTTGCCCAAATTATTGAAAATTTATGCACTTCTGTACCATAATGTACGGAGAATGTGCCACTGTTTTATGAATGCAATTTTCAATAATTCGGTCACATTTTTATCATCTTACTTGTTTTCTTTTTTTTTATCAGCCCGAAATAAAATAAACTTGATTCATCAGAGAAAACCAGTTCGGCCTAATAATTAACTGATGTTTTTGGTCAATTGAAGTCTTGTTTTATAATTCTTTTCCTTAGCATTTTTTTTTTTTTTTTTTTCACACACTGTTTTTGAAGAAATTATTTTGCTATGAACTGTTTTTTAATCTTTTCTAACAAGGGAACATTCAAAAGCTGTCATCTTCAAAAAGTATTGAAAAAAAAAATATATGTGATTCTACTCTTCATAAAACACAAGAAAATAAAAAAAATATATCGGTTGAAATTAATTACAGCGACCACAAAAAATTATCAAAATTAAGCATATTTGGCGATTTAGCGCTGTTAGGCTATACGTCTGCTAGCACCGAGATTGCCGCGTACGAACAGAACCGTGTTTTGCTTTTCCGCCAAGTACTCAAAATCAATCGCCTAGCAGTGTGAAATCGCCAAATATGCTTAATTTGATAATTTTTTGTGGTCGCTGTAATTAATTTCAGCCGATAATTTTTTTTCATTTTGTGGTGTTTTATGAAGAGTTGAACCAAATATATTTTTTTCAATACTTTTTGAAGATGACACCTTTTGAATGTTTCCTTGTAAGTTATGGGCATGTACAAATCGATTTGTTTAAATTTTTCTTTCTTAACTTTCCATCATCTCATCTTGGATGGGCAACATGTCCGCCTAAAGACACATTTTCCGTTTAAACAGCCAAAAACTTTTATATGTTCATAAAAATAATCTCAGGAATATTTCGTTAACATTTAATTAATTTGGCATCTCGCGTATTAAAATATTTTTTGACTTTCATTCTAAAATTAATAATTTTTGTGGCATCGTTAAATGCCTTATACTTGCCATTTTTGAAATACTTTCTAAAATTATAATTGTCCTGACAGTTGCATTTTATTTTTAACACTGGGCTCAATCCTAAATTGTACGTGGAGGGTGACGTAATAAAATCTGTTGAAAAATTTGCTTTTTAAATGATAAAATTGGCGGTTGCAAAAAGGGAAAAGGAAAATATCCAAGTGCGTTTTTTTTTTTTTTTTTTTTTTTTTTTTTTTTGTCGCTTATTGTATACATATAAATAATATTTTATAATACGGAGTAATAAAAAGGATCTGTTGAATAATGTGTGATGCAAATACGAAGTTGAGGCTCCTGATCATCAGATCCACTATTTGGATAGACAGACAAATATATATGGCCATCTGTTTGTACATCTATGTGTTTTTGTATGTGCTACTAAAATAATTTGGTCGTTGTATCTAATGAAAGAATGAACGAAATTCAACCAAACTCTAAATTTTGTTGGAGCATGACATAAACACATACTGATTAAATTTTAGCGAATGTCACCTAAAAAATGACGCTATGATTACAGAAATGTCAGTTGAGGCCTCCATGTCGGACTCAAAAAGATTCTGGATTCTGTCTATTTGTGTGTTTGATAGAGGCCGCAAAAATCATGCTATTGACTCAAAATTTGGTACACGTATTCATGAGCCTACGATATTAGCTGTATAGTTTTGGGCCTGTATTATATGTAGTTCCTATACAGGCACACGCCTAAGTTTTTTTTTTTTTTTTTTTTTTTTTTTTTTTACGGCCTATGGGCAGAAATTGTGTATACCATAATAGCGCCCTCAAAAATACCCTGATTGTGTTGCAAATTGTTCCACGTGTTTAGACAACATAAATAACTGCAAAATTTTTAGTGTCACTATTGTTTATGGTTCGTATACAGGGACACACCGATTTTTTTTTTTTTTTCATTACGGCCTATGGGCAGAATTTTGTTTAAACGCATTTTAACACGGTTACACAAAATGCAATTAAAATGCAATACTGAGATACGTACAAGCATGTTTTATGTAGAAAAAAGTATGAATGCACCGAATAATTTATTTACAGGACCACACAAAATAATGCCAATAACATTCTATTATCATCCAAATGATGTCAAATTTGGTTCAAATATTGATGAGTTTATAAAAAAAATATAATATAATTTTTATTTATATATATAATAACTCTGGCACGTGTACAGAGACACATAAATGAATTTCGTACCATTAGTCTCTAGATGATATTTCTTATAAAAGCATTTTAAAATAGTTACATTCCATTACACATAATGAGATAAAGATATATTACTTGAATATTTAAATTCATGTTTTATGTCGAAAATGGTAGACATAGAATTGGTAATTTATTTGCAATTAACTTTGCAAATAATATATATGATTTGCTAAGTAATGAGCGAAGAAAATAGGACTTTGAGACTCGTGATCTGCAGGTCTACCAGTAATTAAGTTTCCTTCATTTTCTTGAAGGCCATATCTCAGCGTCTATAGGGCATTAGTGCGCAAAATTTGATAAGTACAGGGTGTATTAAAACATTAAGGTCAGAGAAGAATGTTAAGAAATCTATCAATTTATAATTAAAACGGCAATTCTACTTTTGAATGTTTTAATAATAAATATAAATATACACGAAAATACATTATTTAAATTTATATTTTGGAAACCAGTGAAAGTAATACCATAGGAATAAGAGAAAAACTGAATTCTAGTACACTGCAAATTAGAGGGTATTAAAGTTAGACATAAAAAACAAGTAAAAAGGCATAAAAACATGAAAATGTCTTAATATCAGACGTTATAAATATCATAATTCAAAACAGAAATGTGTCTGAAGTACCAATTTAGGCACACAAATTTTCAAAACATGTAAATATGAGAAATTTCAAATAGCGAACAAGTCTGAATTTTCAGACACTTCAAACACTTGCATTTCTTTCAACATTCAATAAATATAATATTATTTTACATAGTAATCAGTTTTTAACTATGATTGCGTAATGAAATTAAATTTTCATGGAAAAATACTCTAGAAACAATATATTTAGACACAAAACTTATTTCGTAAAAGCAAAAAAAACTTTGTATTTAAAGCTTTCTTATATTAAAAGAAAAAATATGAATATGAACGTAGCAAGTTATTTGTAGGTACGAAAGCGAATGTGTAAGTGAACAATCATGAATAATTTGTGCAAAACTCTTTATTTACTTATTTATTATTTTTATTTTTATTACTATTATTGATTTAAAAACTGTGTTCTACCACATATTTACCTGCACCTAAATGTAAAACAACAAATTTTCTGGTATTTATGATTATAAATTATTTTCTTTAAAATATCTGTTTAAAGAAATGTACCATTATCCAAACATCGAGGGCTGCAACTTTCACATATTTACCTGCACCTAAATGTAAAACAACAAATTTTCTGGTATTTATGATTATAGTTTATTTTCTTTAAAATATCTGTTTAAAGAAATGTACCATTATCTAAACATCGAGGGCTGCAACTTTCACATATTTCTTATGCATTTTTTAAAAATTCTAAGACTCCAGATACGAAATTTAAGATAATGATATTTATTAACTTTAAGATATTACATTACCCCAAAAAATTGGAATAAAACATAACGCTGCGATTTTTTTCGCGAATACTGGAGTATGTTTTATCATACAAACAAGCATTGATGTGTTTCTTGGTGGCGTGATTGATAAGAGACTTGGTTTCGATGCCAGGATTTGGATTTGACGGACGGTATGAGTTCAGTTCTTGCGCCGGATAATATATATATATATATATATATATATATTTAATAACTGATATTTTATTTATGCTCTAGAAAATTCAAAGCGATTTTTAAAAGAAAAGTAGAATCCCGCGCGGTTTTTATTTATTTGTTTATATGTTAAAATACTTCAAAAATGATAGTGTTTTTAAACTAAGCATGGTAGTCTTTTTAAGCCTAAAAAAGATGGCGGTGTTTTAAAACATTTACAATGTCTTAACTTCAGCTGCAAAAAGGTGTCTTAAAAAGTAAGCCTTTTTCTTTTTCTTCGCCTAAAATGTGACTATCCGTATAAGACACTTTCTTAACGGAATTTTTAAAAATTACGTTTTAAAACACCGTAATTGGAAGCCGTTTCCTTATCTTAAAAATCTTCAAATACCCGTATTTCTTGAATTTTATTCGGTTTTGGCACAGTTCAGGGTCTATTTTGAACAAGTTACATTTAATTGATAGTCGCAGTTCTTAAATCAAGGTAAAATGTTTTCTATTACTGTAAAATCGTCTCCGTTAATCATCCAACAAGTTCTCCATACGGTTTAAATCAATACGTCTTCTGGAGCAGTCCAAAGTTTCAATATTATTAGAACGAATCTATTTTTTCTTCTACGACTTATGTAGGTAAATACACCATCCATTTGGAAAAATCATGTAACTTCTGCTAAGTGCGTTGAAGATGGCAATAAATGATCAGTAAAAATCATCAGGTGATCTTCGGAATTAAACAGACAACTTCACTGGAATTCCCCATGATTTAAAGTTTGGAACAAATTATTTCTCTCGTCTCAGATCATATCAATAACACTTTTAGCTATCCGGGCTTCATAAGCCATCAGAGAAAATTACCTTTAAATATTTTTCAACAAATAACCCACTTGTAAGCAAACTCTAAACTCTATATTTTGTGTCTACTTCATAAGTTCTAAAGCACATGCATTATTAATGATAACGGAGAAAATTTCAATTTCCCTGCATATTGAAAATTGCCAGTCTCTTTTGCAGTATTTCACATATTTCTTTTTTTCCATATTTTTTATAATTCGTTTGAATAATTTGCGTACATCAGTAATTTTCAGCCGATGGTAAAATCAAAACATTTTTTTTTAATTCTGTGGGTGACAAGATTAGATGTTTTACTGCTACTTTTACATTTCAGAAATGATTGTTAGTCACAGTTTTAGATATTATAGAATATAAATTTTGAATTCTTTTTTTATATAAAAAACTATTTTTTCATCCATTACTAATTGTTCGTCTATATCTCTATTAAAAACATTTAATTTTCTTAAAGAAAAACTTGTAACTTTTTTCTCGTACAGCTGTGAAACCATACAGCAATTTTTAGGTACCAACACATTTCTGTATTAAAAAGTTTTGGGGAATTCATTTAAAGCACGGACAAATAACCAGTTTTCTCAGTTTTGATTATGATTCATTTTAAGCACAGTGCACAATATCTGTGTACTTCTAGAATCTTATTTTAATAAATCTCTCTCATACTTGACAATGAATCGAAATTGAGTCACGTATACACATTTTAACCCTTAAATGCATCCCGTAACACATCTGCTACATGAAAAAAATGTGCTGTCGTGACATCTAGTGAAATTTTTACTGACAAATCGATGTTACTTTTCTTCTACATTGTATTTTCAGAAGGATCATTATTTAACTATTCTTTTACCAGAATAGCAGTAACACTGGTTTTCATTGAATTTGAGCGGGAACAATCGATAATATCATATTTGAAGAATTAGCTGATGTTTTGCATTGTTTATTGTGTACTTGGAGTATAACTAATGCAAAATAAAAATTCTTCTGCATAAAATAAGGTATGTAAATTCATGATTCAAAATATATATATATATATTTACATAAATTTCATTATTTAAGAAATGGTAGTAGTTATTGATTATGTTGCAGATGTGCAACATTATGTGACTATTGTACTTTCTACGAAATGTAGGTAATGTTACGATATGATTTTATTACAGAATTTGAAACAATAATTTATAAAAATTTAGCACATTTAGCAATGTATGAATCAATTATATGCTATAGTGAATTTTATAAAATTAAAAAATTATATTCATAATAAGTTTGTATTGTTTTATTAGAAGTGAAGCGTTTTAAGCGATCTACGAAAAATTATAAAGAAGTTGACTGTCCAGAAGTTGTGACAATTTACATTAAGCATATGGATGAAGTGGACTTGTTAGACAGTTATTTCAGTCGTCATAGGATCACACTAAAAGCTAAAATGTGGTACTACGGGCTTTTTTTATAATATGATAGATCTGGTTGTAATAGATACCTGGATTTTATATAAAGAGGTATCATTGAAAAAAGAATTCAAAGCTAACGTGTTCAATCAAAACTATTTCAGAATTCAAGTTGCTGAACTTTTTTGCATAATGGGGAAAAGGTCCGCTCTAAAAATAAGAAGACCAAACAACGAAATTCAAGAGCAACTTGAAATAAAAGAGAAAAGGGCTGTGGTACCCCAAAGCAGTGGTACCACCAAAGGATTTGTGACAAGATTCAGTTGATCACTGGCCAAATTGCAAAGCTAAAAGAAAAGAAGGTGCAAAATGCCTAGTTGCAATGAATTCATCTATGTGTCATGCATAAAATGACTCACATGCCTATGCTTCAGCAAAGACAAAAATTGCTACACAAATTGCCATAATAAAGCCACATACTTTAACAACTATCATTTATTAAATAATATACGTTTAGTATATTATAAACAAATATTCTTATGTAACCTCTAATAAATAAAGAAATCTTTTTAATGTAACATTTACTTATTTATTTAGTAGAATGTAAGATTTGTAATTTTGCACGCATTTTAGCAATTATGCAACATAAGAAAAGTTTATACATATAAAAAAAAGATTACTTTTTGTTATTATTTTTTCTGTGCTATAATGCTTTCTCAGAATTAAACAGAGTTCTTGTGAACCAAAGTAAAAAATCATGCACTTAAGGGTTAAAACATCGAGTTGTTGGAGCAGACATTGAGAAGTTCGATGCAGTTTTCGTAGAAAGCTCGCAAAGTAAGAGTTGCGAAGTTGTCGAGTAGGATCATTTGCTTTTACTCTCCTGACTAAAGCACTCTACGAAAGATAGATATGAGTTACGAATTTAAAAGAAAAGCTCCAGATTTTGCGAGAATTGACGAATCAATTAGTTTCAGTATAAGTTTGTTGAAAACGGGGTTGAGTGAAAAATGTAATTAGTTAAACTGGTAACACACCGATGTTCAGACATTTTTCTTCAATACACATGTAAAAGACACAAGGCTCTTTTTTATGCAGTATAATGACAATCACATTAAGTTTAATTATCTTTACCTCACATTCCGTGTATAAATTCCGGTATGTAATTAGATTTTTTTAAACAGAATTCAGGAATTTTAAGTGCGGTTAAAACAAAAAATCTATACGTGATAGGGAAAAACTAGCTTCATTTTCGGTTTCAGCACACCAAAAAACAAAAAGATCAGCCAAAATTATGAAACTAAATTTTACATATCGACCTGTGTTATGATTATGTTTTACTAAAACTGCAATATGTAAACAAAACATAATTTCACTTATCTTGCGCGCAATATGCTAGACAAAATCCCGTCCCAAAATTGTAAATAAAACAAAATAAAATTTAAATTTAAAAAATTTTAAAAATTGTACATAAATTAGATAACTTGATCTGTTTCTGACACATATCTCAACAATACAACTGAAATATCAATATATAATTTTTAATTGAATATTTCCGGCATTTTTGTTAAAAGAAAATAATTTCTCTTATATTTAAAATTTTAAAATTTTATATTCTGATTAAATTTGAAAACAAAAATGCATTAATTTATGGAACATTGACAACAAGCTTGTTTTTTTTAAACTGTTGTTTGCAAATGGAATATATCAATTATCTTGCGAGCAAGCGCAACTTGCAGTAAAGATCCATCAATAAATTGTCAGTTAAAAAAAATAATAATTAAAAATTTAATAAAATTTTTACGTAACGTAGATAATTTGATCTATTTTCGATACAAATCTCAATAAAATGAAATGAGCTATGATTTATACAGACGACAGCAAAATTATTGAAGTAATAGCAACAACGCGTATTTAAAAAATGCGCACCTAATAATGTTTTATTAAGTAAATATTTGTCGAGTCTTATGTTGTTTATAAAAACGTAAGTTGATGATAAAATTAATGGTCAAACTAATATATATATATATATATATTAAAAATGTGGATGTGTGCTTCAATAATTTTGCTGCCGACTGTAAAACTATAAATTTGTCAGAAAATTCAGATATTTTTTTAAGTTTAAAGGTTCTACGACGTGTTAGCCAGAAATACAATAAATAACTAAACAATCGAGTGGTTACTTTAATTATAAAGAACTATCTGTCTTTTACAAGAAAAAGAGCAGATGATCCTTTATCCTAAGCTTTTAAAGAATTAATGAATCCGACAAAAATAGTTAAGAAAGTATTACAGACCTTGCAATTTATTGTTAGCAATCAAGTTGTTATTCAAGTCACAAAGAAATGTAAATCAAGCGTTTCCTATAAAACGGCTAGTTAAACTCTACTATTCTTCTTTTAGGTCACCATAAATTTTATGAAAGACAAGTTTTACTCTCTTTACATTTTTTTTTTTTTTTTTTTACTTTACTTTATCTTTAGTTCTGTTTTACAATTATTTCACTTCTAATATGAATTATTCAGTATATACAGACGTAAGTTCAAAATTTTACCCCCCTCCCCCCCCTCAAAAAAAAAAAAAAAAAAAAAAAAAAAAAAGAGCCTGAATCTTTTTAATTTTTAAAATTGTGTTGTGTTATGCTAAAAATTTATAAAATTTCATAAACGAAGCAAACAATAGACCAATATTTGTTTTCAAAGCTTGCAAGATATTTTATTTCATTCTGTAAGATAGTACAAAAAATATATTCAGAGCATACCTTATCTCTTAGTGTGCAATTAATATTTGATGAAGAAAATATTTATCTAATATATATCTATATCTATATTTATACATATCTATATGTATCTATATATGATATCACGTTGTGTAAATTCATTTTTTTTTTTTTTTTTTTTTTTTAAGAAAGTTAGAAGTAAACGTTATTCCGCAGTTGGAATCCACGCTAGTTACAATACAAAAATTGATTATTTCCGATAAGACAGTTTGAATTTTCGAATGAACCATTGGCAAAATTAAATTAAATTAAATAAGCGTAAATAAAATAGAAGTAAATAATTAAATTAAATTAAAAATAAAAAAGTAATAAAAAAATACGTACATACACTTATGCATATATTACAAGAACATACATAAAAAAAACACGCACACAGAAAAAAATGTGCATATACACTACATATATATATATAAATGCATACATATTCACTTACATACATTTTTATATACATACTAGCAGACCCGGCCACGCGTTGCTGTGACTAAGTTATACATTGAATTATACGGCTGTAAACTATTTAGTACAGTCAAATTATTATTTACGAACAAAGACGAAAACGTTGTAGCCGTTGTAAAAACCCACAGGGTTGAGATTTGAAACTTAGGTCAAAATTTGTAAGCGATTGATAAAAATTTTCGTAGTGTTGATATTAAGCACAAATTAATTTTATTGTAGGGTCCTATAAATTTTAATGGAGAAGTGATATATATTATTTCTAATGCTACTTTGGATAAAATTGCTAAAATGACTAATATATAAATTAAATTCTATTAAAATTCTATTAAAATAAAAGTATAAAAGAAACAGACGATTTTAAAATCAATTTTTATGGAGGAGTGAAATATAATATATGCTATAATGGATAACTTTACTATAAAATGACCTCATCATTTTAAATATTTTAAAGAGGGCAACAGCTGTAGTTATAAAAAGGAAAACAATAAGGCTAAACCAGAAAAATAAGTAAATTTGATAAATATTTTAAAACTTTAAAATTGGAAATCCTATGAAATATTGGACATTTAAAGTAAATACATGTATCATTTTAAATAGAAAAAGATTTTGGAAAAGTTTAGTGTATTTTAACGAAGTGATGAGAAGTTTTTGAGTATGTTAAAATTTTAATAGTAAATTCAAGTTAATAAAGATGGGAAACATTGAGGATTAAGATAAGAATAATTATAAGATTAAAAAAAAAAATAATAATAATAATAATAAAAAAAATTTATATACCATGCTTTTAAATTTTAATATACTAATAATATACTAATTAAAAGGAAAATGATAAATATTCTATCATAGTTTGAAGTCAAATTTGTTTTCAAATGTCTAAATAAAATATCTGATGTAAGATACTAATATTTTGCAGCTGAATAGATTTCATTTCTGTCATCCTTGGCGAAAAAAAAAGAATATCGCCAAATTATCTGGCGAAAATATTTAATACCTTTCAAAAATCATGGTTATTTTAACAACTTATATTAAAAGAGTAATGAATAATATGAAACAATATTTCGTACAATACATATTACATGTCATACATACGTACAATGAATAATACATATTACATTTCGTACAATGCATACATCTGGCATGTATATTTTCGTGTTACGCTTTTGATCGCCAAATAATAATAATAATAATAAAAAAAGCCAAGGGCGACAGAGTTTTGAAATTTAAAATTAAAATTTTGTCAATTTGACAGCAAAATAATTCAATCTAACACCCGCAATAACTAATACATATCTATACCCAAATATAAGGATTAAAATCGGGAAATAAATTTCCTCGATTTTTAATAATTTCTTACAAAAAATCCAGTGGGCAATTAACATAGGAAATCTTTTTCTTGGCTGCACAGACGGTCAGTGAGTCACACTTCGCTTGCGTATAGAACTCATAGATATAGTATAGCATATATAGAATAGAGTGATCATTGGGGAGAAAAAAGTTATTCCTTTTCATTTGGGAAAAGACGACGTTTTTACCAAAATATGGCCGTCTTTCCCCGAGTGAATACACACGGGAATACATACTAATATTTTAGCAAATAAAATTTATGAATAATTTATTTGCTAAAGGGGAATGGAAGACTCCAGATACAGTTTCAAATTCATATTTCTTTCTTTCTTTTCTTTTTTTTCTTTCTTTTTTTTTTTTTCAATACCACTTAATGGCTGTTTCCAAAGCTTTTATTTTTTTTTTTTTTTTCGGCATCAAAAATCTATTCAAAATTACTATATCTATGATAGAACTACATTAGCACTTTATCAATGTGTATAAAATCTTTAAATTGATTATGACGTCAATTTTCGTGAGATGCATAATTTAACTTTTTATAATTTTTTAACGTTCACGTTTGATTAAATGTATTTATTTTTATGTCGAAAGAAAATGAACTCGTATTTTTTTTTTTTTTTTTTTTTTTTTTTTTTTTTTTTTTTTGGCAACAATTAAATTAATGGAACTCACAGATATTTTGGAGCAACTTTAATAAAGGTCTATAATTAACAAATAATTGCAATAAAACAATATTGTGACAATAAATTGAGATAAAAACTATCCTATCTCTCAAGTTGGACCAAACTGCACACAGTGTGCAAAATTTCATTAAAATCGGTTCCTTAGTTTAGGAGTTTACCCCGGACAAACATCGTGACACGTAATTTATATATATATATATACAGATATTATAAAAATAAATATTTCTTACAAAAATTAAACTTTAATTTTGAAACATGTTTCTTGATAATTGATAACTATATCACACATATATGTAGGATATTTTTTTATAATGAAACTATTGGCAAAGATTATCTTAAACACAAGGAACTATTTAAGACAATATATTATCACGATCTCGAGATACTAACAGTCACACGAGTAATTTAAAAAGAAAACTTATTAGCAGTTCTGCGAATTTTGATATGTAAGAAGGTAGTAATGTAAAAATATAACGTATTTATTATTTAATTCTATGTGAATAAAAATTGCTGTATGAGCAAATTGCTGAATAGTATACTGTGTAAAAAAAGTAGAAGGTCACTAGATATTTTTTTTTAAATAAAGGATATCTTTTATTTTTAAGTAAATTATTTTTATGTGTAACATTTTGCAGATTATTTAGCAAGAAAATATTAGTATCATTACCACGATTTCTAAAAATAAATTATTAATGACAACAAAAATAGTTTCTACTTCTTTTAACTCTGTAAAAATGTAGAAGGGCAGTAATGCAAAATATAAAATACAAGCAGTTTTAATGAGGAATCCTCTTCTCATTGGCTTTTATGACTTCGAATATTCTATTTGGTAGTGAATCATACAAAGGTTGGATTCCTGTTTGGCAAAAATTAGCCTATGAGCTGTACAAAGCTACTTGAAGCTCAGTAAGGAATTTAAACATTTTCCCACTAGCATATACTTGGCGAGCAAGCATTGATCAGATATTTTCCACTTCTGGGCTTTTAGCTGACATAGGTAGAACCTGCACATTATTTGCAGCAAACCAATTTTTAACTCTATGGGGATGTAAATGGCAGCTTCATCTTGTTGAAACATCCACTCTTTTCCTCCTAATTCGGAGACATAAGGCTCAGAATTCAGCACTTCAATATAGTCTGTATGTTTCTGCATACCACTGAAAAAGATCAGACTTGTTCTTCTTCCATACCCAATTGATTATTAGATCATCAACCCCCCTCCTCATTTATGGAGTTGAAAAAAAATCTTCTACATTCTTCAGAGAATGCCAGTATTATTTGTAACCATCTAATTCGTCTATATTAAACTTCTTTTAGTCTGAAAATATTATAAAAGTCCCATCTGAGGTCCATGATACGTGTTTTTTAACCCATGATAACGATAATCAATCTGTTTTTTTTTTTTTTTTTTTTTTTTTTTTCCCACTTTGGATGATTCTTCCACTTTTTGAAAATGAATTATTTGGAACTTGTTATGTAGTTGTAAACTGTTTGCTTTGACACATGAGTAAGTCCTGCTTGATTTGGGGCCTTTGCGATACTACCACTGCTCTTTTTAAGCTCATGAGCAAGTTTTCTTTCATGGCAAAGCGTTAACTTTTTATTCCTACCAGTCATCTTTCTTTTCCTATTTCTATCTGACTTTCTGATAATGTTAGAAAATGTATTGGGGCTGACGTGCAGTATACGAACAATCTCTGTAACACCTTTAAAATTAATTTTATATGCAACAATTTGCCTCTTTTGGAAATAATTTTAAAGTATTCTTCTAGGCAGTCTGAAAAGAAAACAACAATGCAATTCTTAACAAAATATGTTTTCCTCATCAAAAGCACTGAAAATTCAATATTTACTTTTTTATTTGTGCACAATCCATCAAATAACAAATTTTCGAAAGTGTCCTTCTACTTTTTTTACACTCTCAAAATCATGGGTGCTAGTATTTTTACAATCCACTAATTGGCATTAGTAGTAGAAATTTCATTTTTACGTAAAATTAAAGAAAACTTTGTTACACAAAATCTGTATTAAAATCTAAAAGCCAGGATGAAAATACTGAAAATAATCTACAACAATCGACTGTCCTTCTACTTTTTTAACTCGGTGTATTTCTTAAGATACGTACATCCTACACACACACACACACATGTGTGTATATATATATATATTCATATATATGTTAAGGTAAACGCAAATAAACAGTCGGTGTCCACCTTTTATATTTTAATGTTAACTATAAAAAATAAATATTGAATATTGAATATTGTTATTATAAATATAAAAATGTTTAATAAGTGCTTTATCTTGATAGATACCCTTTCCATCAATAGAAAAGCTAGGAGATAATAAGAAATAATAAACTAAATATATTACTAATTATTTTAAAATATGGTACTATTGACTATTTCGTAAAAGTGCATACTGCTTCCATTAATAACTTTAATTAGCGGATCTCTATATTTTGATTATTATATGGGAAATATTTCTTTAAAAAATATACTGAAGAATTTTTAGTTTTGTTTAATAATTATTATCTAATTACACTATTAAATAAAGCTAAAAAGTAGACAATTTCGAAATAATGCATTGGGTAATTGAGTAAAATTTTCAAAAATCTTATATATATGAAAAATTTAATTTTCTGACTTTTCTTCAATGTGACACATAGTGCTTAAAATAAATAATCCACACTCATATTTTTTAAAAGGATGAGGATCCATAAGAGAGATTTATGGCCCTGAGAATTCCAAGCACCTATTTCACTATGTGAATGGATAGACTATTACATACCTGCCAATTTACTAATTAATATTCCGTAAAATTATTAGTACCCGCCTTTTTCACAACAGTCTTTTTTAAAGAATTTTTCTTCTTATTTAATCGTAATTATATTGAAAGAGAATTGCTCCAAAAATAAAGTGGTGGGAGAAAGGGGGCGGTTTTTAACAATTTTACGGAATATAAAGTATGCAAGTATATAAATGAAAAATGATGCTGTAAACTATTTAGTACAGTCAAATTATTATTTACGAACAAAGACGAAAACGTTGTAGCCGTTGTAAAAACCCACAGGGTTGAGATTTGAAACTTAGGTCAAAATTTGTAAGCGATTGATAAAAATTTTCGTAGTGTTGATATTAAGCACAAATTAATTTTATTGTAGGGTCCTATAAATTTTAATGGAGAAGTGATATATATTATTTCTAATGCTACTTTGGATAAAATTGCTAAAATGACTAATATATAAATTAAATTCTATTAAAATTCTATTAAAATAAAAGTATAAAAGAAACAGACGATTTTAAAATCAATTTTTATGGAGGAGTGAAATATAATATATGCTATAATGGATAACTTTACTATAAAATGACCTCATCATTTTAAATATTTTAAAGAGGGCAACAGCTGTAGTTATAAAAAGGAAAACAATAAGGCTAAACCAGAAAAATAAGTAAATTTGATAAATATTTTAAAACTTTAAAATTGGAAATCCTATGAAATATTGGACATTTAAAGTAAATACATGTATCATTTTAAATAGAAAAAGATTTTGGAAAAGTTTAGTGTATTTTAACGAAGTGATGAGAAGTTTTTGAGTATGTTAAAATTTTAATAGTAAATTCAAGTTAATAAAGATGGGAAACATTGAGGATTAAGATAAGAATAATTATAAGATTAAAAAAAAAAAATAATAATAATAATAAAAAAAATTTATATACCATGCTTTTAAATTTTAATATACTAATAATATACTAATTAAAAGGAAAATGATAAATATTCTATCATAGTTTGAAGTCAAATTTGTTTTCAAATGTCTAAATAAAATATCTGATGTAAGATACTAATATTTTGCAGCGGAATAGATTTCATTTCTGTCATCCTTGGCGAAAAAAAAAAGAATATCGCCAAATTATCTGGCGAAAATATTTAATTCCTTTCAAAAATCATGGTTATTTTAACAACTTATATTAAAAGAGTAATGAATAATATGAAACAATATTTCGTACAATACATATTACATGTCATACATACGTACAATGAATAATACATATTACATTTCGTACAATGCATACATCTGGCATGTATATTTTCGTGTTACGCTTTTGATCGCCAAATAATAATAATAATAATAATAATAAAAGCCAAGGGCGACAGAGTTTTGAAATTTAAAATTAAAATTTTGTCAATTTGACAGCAAAATAATTCAATCTAACACCCGCGATAACTAATACATATCTATACCCAAATATAAGGATTAAAATCGGGAAATAAATTTCCTCGATTTTTAATAATTTCTTACAAAAAATCCAGTGGGCAATTAACATAGGAAATCTTTTTCTTGGCTGCACAGACGGTCAGTGAGTCACACTTCGCTTGCGTATAGAACTCATAGATATAGTATAGCATATATAGAATAGAGTGATCATTGGGGAGAAAAAAGTTATTCCTTTTCATTTGGGAAAAGACGAGGTTTTTACCAAAATATGGCCGTCTTTCCCCGAGTGAATACATACGGGAATACATACTAATATTTTAGCAAATAAAATTTATGAATAATTTATTTGCTAAAGGGGAATGGAAGACTCCAGATACAGTTTCAAATTCATATTTCTTTCTTTCTTTTATTTTATTTTATTTTTATTTATTTATTTTTTTTTTTTTTTCAATACCACTTAATGGCTGTTTCCAAAGCTTTTATTTATTTATTTTTTTCGGCATCAAAAATCTTTGTACGATAACATGGGGATGAGAGATCTATATATATTACTATATCTATGATAGAACTACATTAGCACTTTATCAATGTGTATAAAATCTTTAAATTGATTATGACGTCAATTTTCGGCATAATTTAACTTTTTATAATTTTTTAACGTTCACGTTTGATTAAATGTATTTATTTTTATGTCGAAAGAAAATGAACTCGTATTTTTTTTTTTTTTTTTTTTTTTTTTTGGCAACAATTAAATTAATGGAACTCACAGATATTTTGGAGCAACTTTAATAAAGGTCTATAATTAACAAATAATTGCAATAAAACAATATTGTGACAATAAATTGAGATAAAAACTATCCTATCTCTCAAGTTGGACCAAACTGCACACAGTGTGCAAAATTTCATTAAAATCGGTTCCTTAGTTTAGGAGTTTACCCCGGACAAACATCGTGACACGTAATTTATATATATATACAGATATATATATATATATATATATATATACTAGCAGACCCGGCCACGCGTTGCTGCGGCTAAGTAATACGTTGATAATTTGATAAGGTATATAGTATTTCCCCACAACTGGATTTGGCGATTTTTTTTCTTTTTTTTTTTTTTTTTTTGGCGCATTTTTGAACGATAACGACGTCGTTCTGGATTATTTGCAATGAAATATGTTAACCTGCATGCTTTTATTTTAGATTTATGATTTAGCCATAATCGCCAAATCCAGTTGTGGGGAAATACTATAGTTGTTACCCACAACTATAACTTATAATATAACTTCAGTAATTATATTCGGATAATTATAACTTCAGTATATCCCCACAGCTGAATTTGGCGATTTTTCTTTGGCGCCGTTTTGAACGATAACGATGTCGCTCTGGACTGTTTGTGATATAATATGGCAGCCTATATGTTGTTTATTTTGGATTTATTATTTTATGTTTTTGATTTATGATTTAGATTATCATTTATGATTTATAGATTTATGATTTAGCCATAATCGCCAACAAAAAATCGCCAAATATCGTTGTGGGGATATACTGATTAATATATTACTGAAAAGATTAATATATTTTAACGAAGTGGTGAGAAGATTCTGAGTATGTTAAAATTTTAATAGTAAATTCAAGTTAATCTAGAAGGAAAGCATTGAGGATTA
The DNA here is from genome assembly GCA_963930645.1 of Salticus scenicus. Classification (NCBI taxonomy): domain Eukaryota; kingdom Metazoa; phylum Arthropoda; class Arachnida; order Araneae; family Salticidae; genus Salticus; species Salticus scenicus. The sequence goes on from OZ005649.1 coordinate 302,889,560, forward strand.
AGATAAAACAATTGCAAGATTTTATGATCGCATTTTCAGCAATAAATATGAGTCAAAATTTAATGCAAAATACATATATAAATCACAAATTTAATCAAGAACGTTAAATTGGTAAGTTATTAAAGAAAAAGTAAAGAAAAATAAGAGAAATAATTAACTAAAGTTTCGAACATCGATCATATAGATTAGCGTTACAAAACAAATAAACAGACTTAAACTCTTCCAGACTTTTAAATAAGTTTTAAATTAACTTTTAAAATTTAATGTTAAATAAAACAGACTTTTAAATAAGTTTTAAAATATTGAAATAATTACTTTTTATTTAGAACGTTATGTATAGATCACAAATTTCTTGAAGAAAACGAAGTGATACAGATTAGAATAATGCAACAAAAATTGAAAAAGCAAGGTTATGTCGTAAATAAATTTTTAACACACGTGTCACGTGAAATAAATTGTAGCATATACATAATGTAACTGACATAAGATATTAACATGTTGCAGCGGAATAAATTTCATATCTATCATCCTTGACGGAAAAAAAATAATATCGCCAAATTATCTGGCGCACACATTTAATTCCTATCAAAAATCATGGTTATTTTAACAACTTATATTAAGAGAGTAATGAATAATATGAAACAATATTTCGCACAATACATATTACGAAAATATACATCTAGCTTGTATATTTTCGTGTTACGTTTTTGATCGCCAAATACGAAAAACTCCAAGGACGACAGAGCTTTGAAATTTAAAATTAAAATTTTGTCAATTTGACAGCAAAATAACTCAATCTAACGTATGCACATGATAAATAATACATATCTATACAAAAATATGGGGATTAAAATCCGGAAATAATTTTCCTCGTTTTTTAATAATTTTTTATAAAAAATACAATGGGTGATTAACATAAGAAATATTTTTCTTGATTTCACAGGCGGTCAGTGACGTCACACTTCGCTTGTGTATAACTACATACTTTATCAATGCGAATAAAATCTTTAAATTGATTATGACGTCAATTTTCGTGAGATTAATAATTTAACTTTTTATAATTTTTTAACGTTCACGTTTGATTAAATGTATTTACTTTTATGTCGAAAGAAAATGAACTCGTATTTTTTCTTTTTGGCAACAATTAAACTTATGGAACTCACAGATATTTTGGAGCAACTGTAACAAAGGTCTATAATTAACAAATAATTGCAATAAAACAATATTGTGACAATAAATTGAGAAAAAACTAGCCTATCTCTCAAGTTGGACCAAACTGCACACAGTGTGCAAAATTTCATTAAAATCGGTTCATTAGTTTAGGAGTTTATCGCGGACAAACATCGTGACACGTAATTTTTATACATATACAGATATCTATGATAGAACTACATTAGCACTTTATCAATGTGTATAAAATCTTTAAATTGATTATGACGTCAATTTTCGTGAGATGCATAATTTAACTTTTTATAATTTTTTAACGTTCACGTTTGATTAAATGTATTTATTTTTATGTCAAAAGAAAATGAACTCGTATTTTTTCTTTTTGGCAACAATTAAATTAATGGAACTCACAGATATTTTGGAGCAACTTTAACAAAGGTCTATAATTAACAAATAATTGCAATAAAACAATATTGTGACAATAAATTGAGATTAAAAACTATCCTATCTCTCAAGTTGGACCAAACTGCACACAGTGTGCAAAATTTCATTAAAATCGGTTCCTTAGTTTAGGAGTTTACCCCGGACAAACATCGTGACACGTAATTTATATATATATACAGATATACATTTATTTATGCACACAAATAAATACAAATAGACATATACACATGCACAGAAACAAAGAACAAAAACCAAAAATAAGAAAAAGGCAAAAATAGGAACAGTTACACACAAACTACAAAAGTACCGAGGAGACGTAAACAATAACCTTCCATTTCCCAGCACTTTTCATGTTACATTTGGATCATGTAGTAATGAACACGTGATTGATTTTTTTTTTTTTTTTTTTTTTAAGTAGCAGTATGAAAAAACTTTACAAAATATTACAGGAAACCGTCCTGTAAATTTGATCAAAGGTTATACATATTAAATATTCATGTCTGATAAACCGAAAATCAAACCGGGGTCGTTCTTGGTGAATCCGGCAGCGTTACCAATAGATCACCGAATGTATATGTGCTTTTAAACATCCACCGATCCTTTCTTACAAAATTTACAAGATAACAAGCATTTTTGAACAAAGTTAATTACTGTACCAGGAGAAATTCTCAAATTTTTAACTATATAGAAACGGTTTTATATAAATACATATTTACATACTTAACGATTATTGTTGATTTGAACCAAACAAATAAGAAGTTTGTTATCTAAAAATATTTCTTTTCATTATGTTAATTATTGTGAAGAATTCGCTTATTCACTTGCATTTTAGAAAGGAAATTTAAAAAAGATAACCTGAATACACATTTCTTTATTTCTCTTATCGTTGTTTGAAAAAAGGTTTGTTACCTGCTCGCCCTTAATGAATTGCTAAACGTAATATTTTATGGATTTTACATGTAAATTTGTGAATATTTATCCAGCTTATATGACTAACATTTTCAGATATTTGCAAAGATTATAGTCTTTAAAAGTATATACGATATTTCCTTCGTTCTTTCTTTCTTTCCCCCTTTTTTTTTTTTTTTTTTTTTTTTTTTCTCAGACGTCAAAGAAAATTTTTCTAGTGTTTTAAATGATTTTGAAATGTCAAAAATATTATGATTCTGCACTAAGTTCAAATTTATTTAAATTAAAATAGTTATTTTTGTGAAAAGTCTGTGTTAAATAAAATTAAAATTAAAATTAAACATCAATTAAGTAATATCTCTAAAATTATAGATAATAATGCTTGTTGTTTTTAAATGTTAATGCTCTAAAAAACATAGTTTTAAATAAATTACGAAAACAAAAATAATAATCATTCGCCTTGATGTTCCATTTTTCAACTTTAAAATAATAATAAACAGGAATATTGTCTGAATATCTCAAAAAATATATATATTATATATATTTATATTACACTTTTTCTTTTATTTTTACTTTCTCTTACCGTTACAGTAGAGAAAGTATTGTTTTAGTTTCAAATTTTCGAAAGTGAGTTTTTGTGATATTTACATGTTCTGAGGTACCCTGAATAAGAAAATCATGTTCTTAGCGAATGGTCTGTCTGTGTGTGTGCCTGTCTGTCTGTGTGTATGTTATCAGCATATCTCAAGAACAAAAAGTAGCAGAAATTCCAAACTCGGTATTCTAAATGTGTATCATATAGGGAGGCTACACTAAGCTTCTCGTTGAGATGAAACAAATGGTTTGTGTACAAGGACGCTGAAAAGTATTCAAATACATTACGTCTATGGGAGAAAATTGCCGGTAAGTAAAGTTTAACATCTATAGACTGCACTAAATCAAATGAAACGAATATATATATATATATATATATATATTTGTAATAGAGATAATCAACTGGGAAAATTTTTTTGTAAGTAGGGGGCCTCGTCTCCTACCTCCTCGGGGGGAGTAAATTTTCATGACAATTATCTTTGAAAAGAGCTCGCCAATACCTTTAAAACGGGTGGTTGAACCATCTATCTGCTATAATTTAAAATAAAGTTTTCGACATTTTTCATTTTTAACAAAAAACATTTTTTAAAAATGTATTATTGAGAACAAATTCAACTTTTTTTGGATACTTAGTTTTATACTACTCTTAGAATAACTTAAAAACGAATAATTTTAGGAGATCCAATTGTTGTATTTTGAAGTTAATAAAAGTTTGTTCCTGGAAATGTTTGATCAAGATTGATAAGTTTCAATGAATGTTGCGTGTGAAAATTGTCTGTATAATTTTAAGTAAACTTTTAATTTTGATAACAGAATAAATTCTATATAAATATAGGTGCATTAATGAAACGGGCGGTTGAGGGGGGTGGTAGCCCCCCTCACACAGAACTAATTATCATATAAAACTCTTCCGAAGCCTAATTTGAATTTTTTAACATAGGTTTATATAACAGTACTCGTTATCTAACCGCTTAATCTCCAACCTGAATTTATAGTATTAAATTTCAGGGTAAGAGAAAATCGTGTGAGTAACATACCAGATTATTTTATTTAAAATATACATAAAATGGCAGAATATTAGAATTGTCATAAAAAGTGAGCAAATGTTTCTAATATAATTTCCAAAATTGACTGAATTTCTGTAGTTTTGTAAATAAAAAAAATATTATACATTTAGATCAATGGTTAAATGAGGCTTTCTTCTGAACATCTATTAAATAAAATATATTTTTTATATATCATACATATATATTAAATATAATATTTCGTTAACATTAAAATCGCTATTTGAATAACCTTTTCTAATTTTTACACAATTTTTGTTCAATAAATTTCTCTAATAATTCTTTTCATTTTACTCTACTATTATATCGTTCCAAATACGCAGAATGGAATAAAATCGTAAATTGAAAACAAAAGCTAGTTTAATTAATTTCTAGAGTGAATTTTTTTCCCTACTTAATCTAAGCTATGCTTGAATAGCATGGACAACAAAATAAATGAGATTTCATTAAATAAAACTCTAATTAAATTATCAGACTTCTGTTCAGAGTTCCTGTTATAAATTATCAAGTACTTGTAAATTTTTATCCTGATCACGATCGCCCAGAATCATTAATAGACTTTATTTACGGGAACAAGGTAAATATATTCAAGAATAGAACATGAAAAGTCAGCAATTCGAGATAAATAAACATTATAATTCTTCTTTCGTATCCGGCTCTTTATGCAGTAAAGAATTGAAAATAAAAGAATCTCATTCATAGGTAACATGGTATAGCCAAATGATTAGGTATTTCTAAACCCGTATAATGAAGATTTTCAGTCCATCAAAAATTACTTATCAATTATGTTAATAATATTTAAATTACAATAAAATAAATTCAAAAAGTATTATATTAATTACAAAAGATGGTCTGAATCTTATTTAGTGATGCTCTCTCTAGAATAAAAAAATTGATAAAATAAACAACTGAAATTTAAAAAAAAATCTTAGAAATATATTTTATAATTTTCTTGAATTTCGTATGATAAAAATCACACCTTGTTGGACTTAGTGTTATGACCCTAATTGCTAACGTTAGCGTAAGTAATTTACAATGAATTTATCTATTGATTGATATAAATCATAGAAAAAAATATGTGCTAACATTTAAACTAAATTACAATAACTTCTATTCGAATGTTGCTGGTATTATCATGTATCTATTATTTGCTAAATTGTATAACGTTATTAAATTCTTCTCTCTTTGTGTGTATATATATATATATATATGGATTTAAAAAAAACTATAGTTTTAAAATTAGTTTAAAATTGTTAGCTTTACAAAGAAAAAAAACATGTATGCCATTATATACTTTGTTTAAATGTCCCCCAATTAATGTAAAAAAAAAAAAAAAAAACTCTCTGCTTATCCTATATAATTCATTATATATGACTATTATATAACAAAAATATATTCATGAAATACCTAACATTTCTGAAAAGAGTTTTTGAATTTGTATTATAAATTGTTTATAATATAAAATGTAAATTTAAAAGATAACCTCTCTATTTATCTTATATATTTTATTTTAAATCATTACTATGTCATAAATATATATTTATGTAATATTTAACATTTGTAAAAAGTGTTTGTGAGTATTTTGTTTTTTAGAACTAATAAATATGCATAAAAAAAAAGTTTTAAAATTAATTTAAAATTATTAGCTTTACAAAGAAGAAAAACATTTATGTCATTATCTACATAATTTAAATGTCCTGCAACTAATGTAAAATATAAATAAATAAATAAATAATAAAAAACTCTCTGCTTATCCTATATAATTCATTATGTATGACTATTATATAAGAAAAGTCTATTCATAAAATACCTAACATTTCTGAAAAGAGTTTTTGAATTTGTAATGTAAATTGTTTATAATATAAAATGTAAATTTAAAAGATAACCTCTCTATTTATCTTATATATTTTATTTTAAATCTTTACTATATCATAAATATATATTTATGTAATATTTAACATTTGTAAAAAGTGTTTTTGAGTATTTTTTTTTTTAAGAACTAATAAATATACATTAAAAAAAGTTTTAAAATTAATTTAAAATTGTTAGTTTTACAAAGAAAAAAAAAAAAAACATTTACGCCATTATCTAAATAATTTAAATGCCCTGCAATTAATATAAAAAGTAAATTAAAAATAAAAAACTCTTTCTGCTTATCCTATATAATTCATTATGTATGTCTATTATATAATAAAAACCTATTCATGAAATACATAACATTTCTGAGAAGAGTTTTTGAATTTGTATTGTAAATTGTTTATAATATAAAATGTAAATTTAAAAGATAACCTCTCTATTTATCTTATATATTTTATTTTAAATCTTTACCATATCATAAATATATATTTATGTAATATTTAACATTTGTAAAAAGTGTTTTTGATTATTTTGTTTTTTAGAACTAATAAACCCAGCAAAACTTATACTGGCGGGCTCGTTATGGCCTACTGCTGGCATCCTGCACTTGCCATCAGTTGCCGGTTGCCCCATATAACTCCAGCAGCGGGCCTTTTATGGCTGCCAGCAGTGATGGAAGCCTAAAGCAAAATGGTCGGTGGCTCAGAGGTGGCACAAACACAGATGGTCTTATGCAGGCTATCACCACACGGCCAACCTCATGTTTTTCATGTTGTGGCCACAAATTATTATGCCATAACCAATTTGTATGCATAGAGGGCGCTGTGATTCTTTTTCTGTTCATTTGAAATTCCCTCGCTTTCCGCCATTTCATACGAAGTTGTTGTTCGTTAATGTAGTCTGCGGGTGCGTCTTCGAGGTTGAAAATCTTGTAAAAAGAATATATGAGTAAGTAATTCCGTTATTAATTTGTTTTTGTATTATTTTTTAAATACTATTTTTTAAAAATGTTTCACTCTAAAGCCATTGTTATAACAAAAGGATTTCTAGAAATATATAACAATTATCCAGTTGATCCGTTTTAGTAAATTATGATAGTCGCTAACCTTCTAGTATTTTATCATTGTTATTATTATTTTAATTGATTTAATAAAATGAAAATTATGGATTTTATTTTATATATTTATATTATATGGACGGGAGAAAGTTATTAGAACAATTATAACTATTTATAGTTTATGTTTTATTTATTTTTTCTTCCTTCAGTGTAGTTAAGAAGAAAGCATTAGATTCGGGAAAATTTTTGACATCCGGTTTTCGATAGATTTTGCACGTTTTGGGTTGTTATCATGAACATAATTTGAAAAATTGTCTGTCTGTCTCTTTGTGTGCGCTCAAAAATTTATGAAAGTGATAGTAGCCTAAAAAGTTTACTTCTTCCGCTTTTTTTTCCCTTTAATGTACAAACATTGCTTCCTCCACCCCTGAGGGAGAAGTATATCAGATAGAATGAATTTCCAATATAAGGACTTGGGGACAAAATCTCTCGGGACAAAATATCGTAGACGTAAATGAATACAAAGTAAAAAGAGTTGGTAATTATTAGTAATGATGTATAAAATTTCATGACAACACATACCTTAGTCAGAGCACTGACATTCTGACAAACCTACAATAATTTTTTTTATAAATTTTACTTAAAGAAGTTTAAAAACTATATTTATTTATTTTTTGTCAGAATTAGTCATAATGAATTCAATCGTGCTTATTAATTTTAAAACTTTTAATTCAAGTTTGTGAACAGTGTTCTGCTTTAATGTCAGCAATGATGTACACGATTTTTAAAATGTATTTTGAATAGTGAAAAGCAAAAGATAGAATAACTTAAAAATAAACATAGATAAAATAATGAAATTCAACTCTATGATTTATTTAATTATTTATTTATTTATTTTAATTAATTAATTAATATTTATAAGGCCATGTGGCCCCCTCCAGAGATCACGCGTGACACAAAATCAAATTTTCAAATAGATCCTACTATTTTTTTGACGCGAGATTTTGTCCGGCGAGATTTTGTCCCGCGATATTATGTCCGGATCCCAATATGAGTATTTTTGAAAAAAAAATTCGTTAATATCTTTAAACGAACGTTATATTATACATCTGTGATATTTTAAAGCAAATTTATTGATTTTATTATTTTTAACAAAAACTAGTATGTTGTGGCACCACAAAACATGCTTTTATATTTTTTTTTATGTAAATTTGCGTAGTGCAAATAATTTGTTAAAATCATTTTCCTGAATGCATGGAAACGATTTTCATTTTAGAACAGTGTTTGTCAATAATAATAATAATAATAATAAATGAATTTTGTGCCAACTTCTGAAAAAATGACTTTTTCTTCTTCTTCTTTTTTTTTTTTTTTTTTTTTTTTTTTTTTGTTAATAATTTATAACTTTGTTTTAATTTACCACAAATTTAATTCAGTCATTTACTTGAAAGTTATTGATGAGTTTCTTTTGAAAAATATCACCACTGAAAATTTGAAGGGCGAGCGATTCCTCAACTTATACAAAAAAAAAAATCTGGAGTGACTCCACTCGACTTTCCGAACATTGAGTAATTAACAGTTTTGTAGATAAAGTAAAGAAAGAGTAGTTGTTAAACAAACAAAAGAGAGAAAACCATAATAGAGTGTTTGAGTATTTTTCTCCATCTATTACACGTTGTTTTATTTAACGCTACTGAACTTTGAGCCCATAGATCATAATGACAAAGAAATTTTCGTTGTGTCCCTGTAAAAACCTATAAATGTTAGATTCACCAAAATGCTTATAGTTAGTGCAACAGTGATTTATAATACTCATATAAATTTTCAGCTGAATTCAATAAGGCGTTTAGATGCTATCGTACTTTTAAAAATTTAGTCCCATAGGCCATAATGATAAAGAATTTTTCCTTGTGTCCCTGTAAAAAAACTGTAAGTGCTAGATTCACCAAAATCTATACAGTTAGTTCAACTGTGATCTATAACATGTGTACAATTTTTTTGCTCGGATTAATAAGGCGTTTAGACACTATCACATTTTTAAAAATTTGGCCCCATAGGCATAATGATAAAGAATTTTTCTTTGTGTCCCTGTAAAAAAACTCTAAGTGCTAGATTCTCCAAAATCTATACAGATTGAGTATTTGTGATCTATAATATGTGTATAAAATTTTTGCTCAATTGAATAAGGCGTTTAGATGCTATCGCACTTTTAAGATTTTGCTCCCATAGGCCATAATGATAAAGAATTTTTCTTTGTGTCCCTGTAAAAAAACTATAAGTGCTAGATTCACCAAAATCTATAGGGTTCGTACTATGGTGACTTACAATATGCGTACCAACTTTCAGGTTAATCGAACGAAGCGTTTAGACGCTAGCGTGTTCACAGACATACACACATACACACATACACACATACACACACACATACATACATCATCGTAAAAATAGTGAAAACGGACTCAGGGGACCTCAAAACGTATAGAAACATCAAAATCTCGAATTCGGATTTTTGACATGATTACAATACTTTCCTCACTATAGTGTTCGGAAAGTAAAAAAGTTTCCTGGTTAGTTGTTAACAAGTGAAATTGTTTTTCTTGAATTTTTGCATGCGTTAGAAATCCTACACACTAAATCAGAACAGAAAGCCATCTGTACTTCTTTCATAAAACAACAACAAAATGCAACTGATAATTGCTGCGTCAGCGTTGGTTGGGCTACTGGGCAGAGAGGAGATTTATTTATTCAGATAACGAGGAACTGTGTTCAGAAAATAAAATAAAAAAAGAAGAAAAATTAGTTAATTCATCAATTATTTTTAAATGAAAATTATTATAAGTATACAACTAAAAGTTTGTAGGTGTAATATATGTCACTATCGCATGAAATGTATAAAGATTCATGGAGTCCTTCTATTTTTTACGGGCCTATAAATAAGTATATTTATTTATTAACAGCTTATAGATTCAAACTATTTGAAGTACGCTATTAAACAAATTCTTCAATAACATATTGATTTCTATCTGAAATTATGCTAGGATTTGTGTCAACTAATTATTAATATTATTATTCATTTCCATAATCCGAATACCGTAGATAATGAAAGCATTGTATTCGGTCAAAAATTTTGATATCGAGTTTTCACCTGATTTACATATTTTAAGGTGAGTCAGAAAAGTGTATTTTGGCAATTGGTCTGTGTGTTTGTGTATCTGTATTGTATATATGTGTATATGTTTCTGGAAATTTTCTGATTATCATATCTACAAAACTAATAAAGAACGACGAACTTCTGATTAAGACAGGTATAGTGTACAGATGATTTTTCCAACTTTTGTTGAAAACTGGAAATCTCAAAAACTGGTGATTTTCTTCAAATTTATATAAACTTTGTTTTGGATGTCCTTTTGTACTTGTTAGTTCAGGGAAATTGATAAACGACCTATAAAAATACACAAATTTTTCAAGTCTCACAAGTACTTTCTCTTAAAAACAGCTTTATGGATTTTCTTCAAAATCGCTATATTAATTCCTTTTTAGATATCATTTCGTATGCAATTGTTAGTTTATGGTGAACAGATCAGTTTACTAAGTTTTGGTGAAAATTATCAGTGGGACAGTGAGCCGATATCTCAAAAACGACTTTAACTTTCTTCAAATTTGCTACATAAACCCCTTTTTACTCGCTCTTTAGCATGTAATACCTGCTTAATACAGGAAAATTGACAAAAGTCCTTATTAGGTGGAAGCAATTGCAAATCTAGGAAATGAGTGTTTCAAAAAACTGATCTAACGATTTTTTTTTTTTTTTTTTTTTTTTTTTTTTTTTGTTAATTCGCTATGTAAACTCTTTTTGTTATATCTTCATGACGCATGTACCAGTTTGCTTTGACAGGAAAATTATTAGATGTGTAAATTCATAAATCATTTTTATGTTTTCTGACCACTTTATTTAACAACAGCAACAACAATAAAAATAATAAAATATAACAGGGGGGGGGGTAAAATATGTGTAGTAATAACTGATAAAATTCATGCAGATTACTATTATTATTATTATTATTTTAATGTGGGTCGGGTTGTCTGAACTTATTTTACTGTTGTCGGAACTATTTAAATTTTATTATCTAATAATTTTCTTGATAATCGCGAAACCCCACTATTGGAAAATTTTTGTAGCCTAAAATATTCTTATACATCCATTTATTCAACTTTTTATGTATTAAAAAATATATGAACATAGGAATTTTGATATTAACAAAATGACACAAAAAAACGACACTTTTAAAAACTTGAATTTTTTGCATTTCAAACACACGTCTATCTCTAATCTTCGCTTTATGGTAAACGTAGTTTTTAACTCGGTTATCGACCTCAAGGTTTTGAAGACAAACTGTTTTTAAGCTACTACATTTCGTTGATGACATTATGCTGAACTTGTAGTCAATTTATCTTTTCCTGATGATGGGTCAAGCTTAATTATTTTGAGTGGAAACGACTGGTGTGTTGTTTCATAATCTATAAAATTAACTTACTTTTTTCCTTCTTCAGCACTAATTTCCCTGTCATTTTACTAAATATTCTCTAAAACCTTTCTAGCATAATTTATTTTAATAAATTGAAAAAAAAAAAAAAATAAATAACTTATCTAAAACAAACAAGAGAGAGACAGATTTTAAAACATATACTTATTGCAGCAAAAAATGTAATGAAGAGCTGGTGTTGAAAAAAGTAAATAAAGAACTTTGTAAATTTAATTTACAAAGTTGTAAAAAACATTAATAATAATAATTAATTAAAAAAAAAAAAGTTTCAGGTCGAAATGATTCCACGACCATTCATTATGTGTATAAAATAGGCACGAGTGAAGTAGTTATAAATGGCGAAGTATTGCTCTTTCATACATTTTGAAATATGACTAACTATTATTAAAATAAACAAACCAAAATGAAATATTAAAAACTGGAAGTGATATTTAAACTTTTCAAAAACATAATTGCCCCATGGGATTGAAATAGTGCTAATGGCATATCTTAATACTATCTTCGGCGTGAAATTGCTGACAGAATTTTTGAGAAATGAATACATAAATATAGAATAATTATATTAATATTATTATATATTTTAATTATATTAATCATATTATAAATTTATAATATAATAAATTTATTCTAAATATAAATTTAATATAATAGAGCGAGGGATAGGAAAACTATTTTATGTAACTAAATTCTCTGATACATGGTACCAAAACTAAGATGTTTAATAGATGCTGAGTTATAGTAAAACTGTAGTTCTTGAATAATAGTAGCATCGCCTGACTACCGATAAACACACAAATTGAACCTGTCGGATAAGGCTCTATCAAAGGCAGTGGAGACCCGGGTCGAACATTGCGCGAAAGACGAAGACGCTGCTAAAGCAGCGGAGAATCAAAACTTGGTTTTATGTGATTTCAGTGAACTTTGCTTTAGTTATTAATTTTAAAGTAATATAAAATATATATATATATATATATTTATCTATTGATTTTCTTTCCTTTCTTTCTTTCTTTTTTTTTTTTTTTTTTTTTAATTCATTTAAGTGTAGGGACAAGAAAGCGAAGAAATCCTGATAGTAATAAATAGAAACATTTGTAAATAAACATAATCATTGCCCACTCCCCCCCCCCCCCACCCCAATGAAAAAAAAAATGTATCAGTTCTTTCAGGTTGAAATAATAAAACATCCCTTCGTGAGTCTAACAAAAAGCGTGAATGCAGCAAATTATTTTTGCTGCACTCATGCCCACATTGTTTCGCCTGATGAAGAGCCTTTGGGGTATTTCGACCAGAAACAATTGCTGATTTCTTTTTTCTTTTTTTTTTTTTTTTTTTTTTTTTTTTGAGTTTATGGTGTTTAGTTTTTTACAATGCTCTTTTTATAACAATTTTGGTTTCAATATTTTATAATTTTCACATGTAAAGTTAAATTTATTTATATCAAATAACTTAACAAAATTAAACATATTAAAATTTGAACACTTAAAAAAAAAAAAAAAAAAAAAAAAAAAAAAAAACATAACCTACTTCATTCCAAAAAATGTAATGGATCAACTGAATATTTCTTATATGCTGTACTAGAAATCCTGAATTTATAGCCATGGTGTATGAATCAAATACTTGTAAATAGTATTTAAAAATGAATATGTACAAAATCAAATTAAATATTGGATGCATAGAAAAAACTGGTTGCTACCTCATCAGAAAAAAGAGAGAAAAAAGAAAAAAAGAATGAAAGAAAAAGAAAAAAAGCACTAATAAAATTAAAGGTATCACCAATAAAATAATATACTAGGTATAACCAAATCACTGCTGGCCTATTAACGGCCTTCTTCACTTACCGTCTCCGGAAGTCCGAGTCAATGTTATTCTATGGGAAACTTTCTTTACAAATAACTTATTAATCAATACATATTTTAAATTCTGTTTTCACATTCAGAAAATTCCCAACTTTTAAATTGTTGGACCTTTTTTAAAGATGTATTTTTTTAATTATTAATATTTTATTTTGAAATTGCAAAATGAAAAATTTCACATATTAAAAATTCGTATTTTGCAGCTTCAAAATGAAATATAAAAAATTAAAAAAATAATTTTTTTTTTAAAAGTCTGTCAATTTAACAGTTGGGAATTTTCCGAATGTGAAAACAGAATTTAAAAATATGTATTAGTTAATAAGTTATTTGTAAAGAAAATTTCCCATAGAATAACGTTGGCTTCGGCTTCCGGTGACGGTGAGTGAAGCGGGCCCTTAATAGGAAAATATAAAGGACCAATGAAGACTGCCGGCAGTAATATAATTTTTTATGTTTGCCACAGCTGGCCCACTGTAGGCTGCCAGCAACAATATGGAAAAACTATATTTGCCACCATATGGCCCAACACTGGCCCTCTAACAATTTCCAACCTAATGTTCGTTACCAACAGTGGCCCATTACATATTTTCATCATACTGCTAGCTGCCAGCAACGACCCATTCACCGGCCCACTAACTTATTTTTAACTTAGTGCTGGCTGCCAACAATGGATCGGTTGAATACGGCCAACTGATGGCCGGCGTAACATATTCCCTGCGGCAACGTTAACTTTTGCCACCGGCGGGCCTGTTGCAGCTACTGCTGGCAACCAGCACTTGGCCTCATGCTGGCCGTCATTTGAGGTTTTGCTGGGAAAATGCATTAAAAAAAAAATAATAATAATAATAATAATTTTTAATTGGGTAGTATGAAGCAAAGCCTCTAATGTTGATCACTATTTAATTTAACATAAATTGTGCTAAGTATTATATGCATTTAAAGGGAACAAAATCGTGCATATTTTTGTATTAAGTTTACGAACGTATATACTTGTCTTTTAAAAGAAATCCAATTAACATTATGTAATTGTTAGTCGCCAGTGATTTGTTATCATGTGCGTTTTTAAACTACTCTGAAAACTTTGGTTGTTTCGCGAAGGGAAGAAAAAGTATCACAAATATTTGTATCAAAATATTTCTAGGTTCTCTGAGACAGTTAATTTAAAAAAAAATAAAATCTTTAGAAAGTGTAAAAGTAAAACATTTTTAAAAGTTTACGCAGAAACTTTCTGAAATAATAAAACAAACATTTAAGTATGCAAATACTTATTTCTGTAATTTTAAAATGTCCCCCTTTTTTTCTGATTTTACAAAGCAAACTTCTTTATTGCTTTTTATTTATATTTCTAGATTAAAATTATTAAATAGTTTTAACTCATATAGTATTATTTAAAATGTATCCTTAAATTTTCTCTATCTCTATATATTAAAAAAAAAAGTTTCTGTAGCTGTCGTCAAATTTTTTTTTGTCTGCGACAGCATCTTCTCGCGGAGGGTAAAATGCTTTGCATCATGGGAGGTATCAATGTGTTCCGAATACTTCAAGGAAGGCATTTCAGGTAGTTAGAAATCGGTATAATTTTAATTATCGAAGTTATTAATAGAAAACCTCGGGTTTATAAAAGTACTCTATTTGCCATTAAAGAAATAATTTCTCTTATTATATCATTTTCCAAAATGACGTTATTCTCCACAAGGAAATAAAAATGTTATCACTGGTGTAAAAAAAAAAAAAAAAAAAAAATCCACAAAGACTTTTTCTCCCCTACTTTTAGAAAATTAATTTTATAAATAACAATACTTATGTTTATCTATTTGTTCTTTTTTTTTTTTTTTGTGTGAATAACGAAATAATATTGTGTCTGTACAACTGACCGCGTTTCTCTTTATCATTAAAGTGTATTTATTATTTTTATAATTTGAAAATGTTTTTTAAAATACTTTGGATAGATTTTGGTACACAAAAATATTTAGATTTAAATTTAAACTCAATTATAAACGAAAAATCTTCTTATTTAGCATTGATAACTTTTTAACATTACAGAATTAGACATTTCCATGATACATTTCCTACTTCTAATTATGGCAAGAAAAAATTCACCTAAAATTTTTATAGATTTTATTCTTCGTTAATGTTAGAAGTAGATAGGAGTGAAGGTACTTTTCCTTTCGCTGGCGAAATTCTCGCCAAGCAAACTTTATTGGCGACAACAATACATTTATAGATTAAAAGTAAATTTGTAACTTAGATTTTTTTTTTTTCTTCTTCAAATTTAAAGTTTATTTATATACGTTATTAAGGATTTGACAAAATAAATGTTATATTTTTTATGGGACAACACTTTTAAAATCTAGGTTTAAGCAAAGCTTCCGAAAATTTAATTTTTAAAAATATAAAATGAATAAAATAAGTAAACTTAAATTAAGTTTCGGAACAACTATAGTATTTCCCCCCACAGCTGCATTTGGCGATTTATTTTTGGCCATTATGGCTAAAACATAAATCTAAAAATCATAAATCATAAATGATAAAATCGTAAGCTAAATTATAAATCATAAATCATAAAATCATAAATCCAAAATAAACAGCATGCAGGCTGCCACATTATATCGCAAACAGTCCAGAACGACATAGTTAACGTTCAAATCGGCGCCAAAGAAAAATCGCCAAATTCAGCTGTGGGGAGATACTATAGTTGTACCTATGTGTCTAATTTTTTTCTTGTTATTATTCGAAGTGTTTTGAAACAATTATTCTGTCTTAGGTGCCTAATGTTTGTCGTCATTTATATCGTTCTTGGCATCTTTATCGCTTCACCAGCAAAATGGAAAAGTACCGAAGAGAATTAATAATTGAAACTGCAGGAGGTTTTTCCGAATTTAAATGATAATAATAATAATAAACTTTCTCCTCTTTTCGATATTTTCGAATGTCTAAAATTATTATCTAGCAGTTCAAGAAATATATACAGAGAGTATATACTGCCATAAATTAACTAAAGAAATTCAATAATAAAAAATATGGGCATTAGAAAAAGTAGGTTTTAATTTTGTAAAAAGGTTATTCTAATTTAATTTAAAGGTTTTTTTTTTTTTTTTTTTTTTTTTTACAAGCAATTCTATCAAACAATCCATCGCCAAATAGTGACAAAAATTTAAATGTCCCCAAGAAGTTCACATACTGTATCCGTAACATAAAATGGTCTAGAATGTCTAGATGTTACGAATGGACTCTTCCCAACGTTGCTTGCTCAGTCATGTGATAGGGGAAAACAAATAATCGAATTCTGAGAATCGAATTCAATTAAATATTGTTCTTAAGAACAAAAGTGTTAATATTTACTATAAAATAAAATAAAAGTAATATTGTGCATTTGTAAACAGTAGAATAATTGTATTTGTAAATTTAATATTTAAAAAAAAAACACTTTATGTGTTTATTTATTTTCAGTTGTAAGAATCGATTTCTGTATGTTGTAGTGTAACTGTTACATTAACTGATCTAGCAATAAATAATAGCTTGTTCTTGTGGAATGTTTATGGTTTATAATTTGAAATTTTAAAATGTTTTGAATTAAATTATTTGCATAAAGTTGTTGCAACAAATTAATGAACTTACTTACTGGTCTAAATGCTTTGTTGCACTGCCAATGATTTAAGTACCAAAAATCAGAGTATTTAACATGTTCTCCATGAACATCAATAACAAATATAAACTAAATGATGATTGCAAATGTATACAGCAAACAAAAGATGATGAATAATTATATAAAATGGATTAAAAATGATGATGTATAAAATATATCACAGATTAAATACGATTGATCAAAAATAAGAATAGAAAATGAGTTATTTCAGAAATCGCTATAGATATAGAAGACTTCGTCTGCTGTTTGTTTTTCACTTATCATGTGATCTCTGACGTCAGGTGGGAAAAGTTCATTTCTTTCTTTTCTGGAAAAAAAACAAAACTGATTCTTAGCATATTATTTCATTTTTAAAAAATGGTATTGAATAATATGCATTTCAATTTGACATTGAATATGGGTATTTCTATTTTTTTCCCTTGTTTTATGCAGTATTAATTTTCCTATTCAGTAAAAGGTAAACAAGCGAATATCAGCAATTCCTATTCAGCGAAAGGCAGAGCGTCGCAGGGGTTAATAAGTGAAGCGAGTCGGGGGGAGACGAAGCTTTCCTCGGGGGTTGGTGAGCGGAGCGAGAAGGGGGCAGAGCAGCCTAGTATATTAAAAAAAAGTTACTGTCACTAGCGTCAATTTTTTTTTTTTGTCTGCGACAGCATCTTCTAATGGAGGGCAGGATCCTTCGCGTTATGAGAGGTATCAATGGGTTCCGAGTACTCCAAGGAAGACATTTCAGCCACTTAGAAATTTCTATCATTTTAATTAAAGATGTTATTAACTAAAAATGACAAGTTTATGAAGGTACTCTATTTGCCATGTTGAAAAAAGTTTCTCCCAATGACGTTGTTATTCTGTCATTAAGTAATTTTACACGAGAGAATTTAAATATGATCCATGGTTGTACGTACGTAGGTAGGTAGGTTGATTGGATTTAACGTCGCACCAATGCTGCGCTATGGGTAATTGGCGACGGTCTAGGATGCACCCCTAGAGATGTTCCGGAGACATGTCATCACAATTTTGAACCTTCACGGAGGGTATCCACAGAGGTATAGTGGGGATGGGAACATGGAGGACTTTGCGACCTCAACAGATTTTATGTGCACCAGCCACAATTAGTGAACACGACGGTCTTTGGCCGACTCAAGTATCGAATCGGCAATCTTCCAATTACGTGCTCAGCGCTTTACCGACTAGGGTACCGCGGCCCGAAACCATAGATGTAAAAAACAAAGAAAATAAATATCAACCTTTTTTTCTCTACTTTTAGAAAATTAATTTTCTTACACGGGAAAATTAAAATATGATCCATGGTTGTAGGTAGGTAGATAATTAAGTAGATTGTGATTGACGTCGCACCATTACTGCGCTATGGATAATTGGCGACGGTCTGGGACGCACCCCTACGAATGTTCCGGAGACATGCCACCCCAATTTTGGTCCTACACGAAAGGGGATAGCTCCTCAGCTTCGGTGTCCGCCAGACGTATAATTTTGATGGGAAAACGGAGGATATTGTGGCCACGACATATTTTACGTGCACCAGCCACCATTAGCGTAGACGACGGTCTTTGGTCGGCTCGAGAACCGAACCTAAAATCTTCCAATTACAATCTCGGCACTCTACCGTCTGGAGTACCGTGGTCCGAATTTAAGGTTGTAAAAAAGAAATAAAAATGGTCATATACTAAAGCTGTAATGCAAAATAGTCTAGATATTATGATTTTCTTTCTATTTAAAAAAATATACATAAATATTATATATTTCAATTTGATATTGAATATGAGGATTTCCATAATAATTTTCTTCTTTTGTCTTGTAATATGCACTATTGATATTCCTTTTCAGTGAAAGAAATCAGCGAATAGGCGGGCAGATTTCTGCATGTGTCAAAAAGTAAAGTGAGTCGGGGAGGAGGCGAAGCCTCCTTCGGGGGTTGGTGAGCGGAGCGAGCAGGGGGCAGATCCCCCTAGTAATATAAAAAAAAGTATAGCAAAAAAAAAAACTTTTTAAAACACAACTTCTATGTTCAGGAACAAGTTTAATGTAATTTTCTTGATTCATTAATATTATTTATTTATTTATTTATTTTTTTTTTTTTAGAAATGTGTATTTTTCTTTGTGTAAAATAAACATTTTGTAAGAGGTTATTTATGTTTGTTAATCAAAAACGTGTTTAATCTAAAAATGATTTATAAAGCTTTAAAAGTTTTAAAACGAAATTCTTAATGAGCAAATTTCATTTATATTTTACGAGTTTACAGTACTACAGAGCTATTTTTTTTTCCCTTTTGCTACAGATTAAAAAAAAAAAAAGCTGTATAAGTTATCATAAATTAATCTAAATCTCATTTTAAATCTTTAGGGCATTTAAAATAATTGAAAAACTGACACAGATTATAGCAATGACATATAAATTAAATATAAGTAATACAGCATACGGTGCTAAAAAATCCTTCAAACTTCCTAAAATATTACTACGTTGGTAAAGTTATTTTAAGTTTTAATGGTCGAATAAACGATTTCGGTATAAAATATTATTAGTTTTCGTAATCTGTACGTACATCAGGTCAGAGAATGCAAAATATTTAATTAAAAATCAATATTACAAAGTGAGATTTTTTTTTTTTTTTTTATATTCTAGACATGTCATGATAGCTGCTTAAATACATTTTATCAAATAAAATTATTTATCAATTTAACTCACTGAAAAAAAAAAAAAAGTGAAAAACGCAAAATATGTATAATTTACTTTTATTCCTTGCCGCGGGCATGTATTGAACTGCAAAGTTAAGATAAATAAACCTGAAAAACATAAAAAATAAAATAAAATAAAATAAAATCTCTAATGTGATAGCGGAAAAAATTAAAACAGTTCTCTTTTAAACAGCCCACATAAATTGCAGATAACTCCGACAATGAAATAAAATACAAAAATCGCATGGTGCCAAAAATAAAATCATCACCTTCAAATATCCAATTTCCTTCAAAAACCCCATTCTTTTAAAATGCTTCATGGAAATCATAAAAAGTCAAATATAAAATTTTCGGGGACTTTCTTACGCGTGAAGTAGAAAATAATAATAATAAAAAAATGGGGGGAGGGGGGGGGGAGAGTAAAACTTAGAAGAGATAAGAAGAGATAAAATGAAGTAAAATAAAAGGGGAAAGGCACAAGGAGTGAGAGTCCGAAAATATATGACAGTCCAAAGTGCGCCTGATATATTTATATGGAGAAAAGTGCGGGCGACGCTAGAAAAGTGGTTTTAAGAGCGTCAATAAATTGGAGCCCTGAGTGAGTCCTACGTCTAGCCAGTCTGGCGGCTCAGAAACCCGGGTCGCTGCAATGCGGTTGCAACAAGTTGGGAGAGGATGGAGATAAAAGGAGATTTAACTGGAGGATGCAGAATCGGAATATATTCGGTTTTTGACGGAGTATGTGTTGCAGAGAAAATGACAAACGATCATATATGATCTTTTAAACTTTAGCGGCCTTCTAAAAATAGTTAAATACTGCCATAAAGGAGTAATTTTCTTCTCCGTTTATCACAGTAAATTTCTTTTTTTTTTTTTTTTTTTTTTTTTTTTTTTTTTAATAATCCTCTAAGAGCATTTTATGAAGTGGTTTAATTGAATAAAAATAAAGGAGAAACCAATTAAATAAATTAATATCTTTATTATACGTTTATAAAAAAGAAAATAAAAGAGCAAAATTTTCTTTTATTCCCCTTTAATTACAAACTAAGTTTCAGTAACAAATATGTATTAGGATTGTATTTTTTTTTTTTTTTTTTTAACTGATTCATTTTTTATTTTCTTTTATTAAAAGGAGAGAATTTTATATTTGCCTTTCTAAATTCGAAATACAATTTGCAAATGATTTTAAGCTTAAATACAATATTGATAGTTTATAATTAGATTTGAATATTACAAACAAAAGAAGTAAATAAGGTAAAAAGAAATTTGAGAAAATTATTGTTTATTATTTTTAACAGTTTTTATTTCTTTATTTTTTGTTAAGAACAAAATAAATAAATAAATACAGCTAAATAAAAATGTCTTTTAGAGGAAAAAAATATATAGTTTATTTAAAACTTTTGCTGCAAATTTAAAGAAATCATTTTCATTAATTTTTTATAACTCACAAAAGGAAAAAAAAAAATTGCATTACAAACGTAAGGCTTGTTTACATATCTGGATCAAATTACACGGGAAATAGTTAATTGCGTAAGTTTACTCGTACTTTTAAATAAAATTAATTCGTTTTTAATATGGTGCTTGTTTTCATTCCTATCCAAACAAAAGGTTCAGACAATTAAAATAATTTTTTAAAATAAATTAAAGACAAAACATTAAATGCCACTTGTTATTATATTTACATTACAAGAGCAATTTAAAAGAATAGGCGTAGTAGAAAAAAACGTTATTAAACATTCCACATTTCTATTGTTATGTTGTTTCAGGTGAAGTACCGGATACCTCCTGGGATTATGTAGCGAAAGAAAAAGTTATATATTAAGAGTAATACGCTGTTAACGTGAATTACTTTTAACATGAACTGTTCCCATAATCCCCGTCAAAATGAAGATTAGTTTATTTATATGAAGATTAGTCACTGATTTCATGAATTATTGATAATATGAACAAATTTTTTATCGTATAAAGACAACAATATTTAGGAATTCGAATAAATAAAAAAATATAAAATAAAATAAAATAAAAAAACTGAATGGAGGGTAATTATAGAATTAAGCGGTTTCCAATTTGTACAACAATTATCCTCCGTTTTACTCCGATTTTACCTTCGCCCACCAGCGGCCGAGCGGTTCTGCGCTCAAAGCTGGTAGATGGGAGGTGCCGGGTTCGATCCCAGGTCGCGCTCATCGACCTAGCCGTTCGGAGTTTTCCGTGGTTTCCTCCGAAACTCGCGTAAATACGGGCTAGGACCCCTTAGAAAGACCCCCACGGAGGGCATTCCCCCTATAGGCCTAGGACACATAAGGAGTCAATCGGCCTTAATCCTCCAACCAACCAACCAACCGATTTTACCTTCTTTAAAGGATCTTGATCGATAGCGTCATGAATGGAAATTTGCACAAAGAATTTTCCCACTAAATATCAAATTTCTAGCTCAAGTGTTTTCCAAGTTGCACAGCATATCCCCTCATGTTACCTTTTTTGAGGGGTCGCAAGCCTTCAATAGAGTAATGAATTTGAATTTGAATGAAGAATTGTCATAACAAATATCAAATTTTAATTTCAATTAGTTTGAAAATTGCATCTAATATACTCATTTTATCCCCTTGAGAATTATTATAGTGAACAAACAATCAAACAAACAAACTATCAGTTTTAAATATAATATACTGAAATAATTAATTAAAAATATGCATAAAACCATTAGAGCATTTTCTTTTACATTTCTCATTGCAAAAATTGAAAGCTATTATTGTTATTATTATTATTATATATTTTCTCTTTATTTAGCATAGATGATGTGTTTGTTAAGCCAAAATTAAATTATTATGAAATAATAGCTAAAATAGCTTCTGCTTAAAAACATACTTGCTTTGTAGCTGTATTAGGAAACTTTCAAAATAATGCTTTTTTTTTTTTTTTTTTTTAATTCTGTAAATAATTAGTAATGTTTGTAAACAATAGCAAAGTTCCTAAATGAAAAAAATAAAAATAAAAATAAAAATAGATGCAGTGAAAATAAGACGAGTGATTGCGTAAGCTGGAGATCACGAGAAACTTACAGCTGTTACCAACAGGGTCACTATAGTCGCAGTTTGACTACCATTGAGTATACGGGAGTGTCCTATCTGTATAATATGTGTTTTCTGCCCAGCGTTTCATTGGATAAATCCTCAGCAGGGAAGATGTAACTTGCCCGCTTTTGATTCATTTGTAATCCTAATATATTCTTACGTGCGTCCTGTCTCGCTTTCAAGGTCTGACAAGAACGGTTGTATTATTTTTTCATCCTCGATTCTCGACGAGCACGATGATTTCTCGATTCTCGTTTTTCTTGAAATTTAAGTAATTAGTTTCAGTACTCTATGGATTTGCTCGACCAGCATCCACTTTTCCTCCTTAAAAAACAAATCAATAAAATTAAAGTTTACTTGTATTTCAATAAATACAAGCAATAATACACATCATTCAAAAATTTCTTTTATTTATTGGAAGAAAAGACAACCATAAAATATCTGATCCATTAATTACACAACCAATTACTTTTAATAATTATTTGTAAAGTATTTAGAATTCCATTCTTTAGATAGAATTTGAAAAAGAAATAAATAAAAGGTTTTTGGAAAACAAACAAATATATCTTTAATCATCTATATTCAGTAATTTATGAGAAATTTTATTTGTGCTTTTAGATAAACAAAATTTACATTTAAATAGATTATTTTTTTTATTGTTATTTTTATGAAAGCAAATTTATATTTTTAAATCGTATAATAACATAATGTAAAGCACTGTTACCAATTTATAAGTATATAGCAGTAATATTGAAATGAAAAGTGCTTAAGGTGAGATAACTCCTTTTATACATTTACATATGCAAAATATAATTATTTATAAAAAATACTTTAAACTGATGTAAAAGTACTTTACAATTATTCAAATTCTGCGCCTTTTATATTACAAACTTACAGGTTTTTATAGAAGTGCAGAGTAAAGAAAAGTAACACACTAGATTATTTTAAACGAGTTATCTAAAAATTTTAGTTAGATTTAGATTTTTTCCGTTTATCATGTCTGCTGCATACGGAGATTATTACAAAATGCTAACCATTATTGTTAATTATTTCCTTAAGTGATAAACTTTTCTGTAGTTGAGTTCATAAATTTCAATTTATAAATTCTAATATGTGTTATCAAAATTATCCTCACCATAATTTCATTACTTAGACCACCCAACTTGTCAAAATAATTTGTTTTGAAATAATTATTATTTTTTAAATTAATTTTGATAGAGTTAAACCTTATTTAAGTGCTAAATTTAAATATTTTTGTTTATCTAGTAATCATACATGAATAATATATACAGTAGAACATCGATCCATCGTTTTTCAAGGGGTACATGGAAAAAAAAAAAAAAAAAAAAAAAAAACGGTGTAAGCAGGAAAACGACGAACGACGAATGCGGGTTAAAATCAAAACAAGAAGAAAACAATGATCATGAATCAATACACACAATTTATAGAATATACTACTAATAAAAATTAATTTGTTACTTTCCAAACTGTCAAAGAAATAAATGAATGCTGTAGAACATTAAGTAAAAATTATTTTAAGAATCAATAATTTTATGTTGGGTTTTTTGTTTCTGTTATAAATTAAACGGGAAGTTTTTCAGATTTACAACATTTTCCTAGTCCTCTTCTGTAATTTCGTGTGCTTATATAAAAGTTCCTGCATTTTAAAACGCCATAAATGCGTCATCGGCGTGAAAATTACCCTCTGTTTCTTCGCCAATATTTTCATTTTTTGAAATTACATATTTATTCGATACTTTATGATATCACATGTCACAACGTCCTGGTTAATGCAAATATTATCACTAAATTTTGTTCCAAACACATCCTCTGCTACACGCAACTACTCTTCATCTGCATCATCAAAATCGTTTTCTCGGCCTTCTGTTTTCTTGCCATCATTTTCTCGCACGTTACCATACTTCACGAAACAATTTTCTGGGCTACTGAAGAGGTTGCATCCTGCCATGCTGATATTACAAAATGAATAGGTGGGCCGGAGACATGGCGTCAGAATTTTAATCCACCGTAGAAATGGAAAAAAGAGCTATTTTAGGATGAAAGAAATAATTCCTGTTTGTTTACACGCCATATGTAACGGCTTGATCTACAGAATTTTTTTTTTACAAGGACAGCAGAAATTTTTTACAACGATGAATGCGAAAATACGACATTTTGAAGCACGATACATGCAGGTTTTGTTAACATTATTTAAATACAGTTCGGGCAGGGACTGTAGAAATAAAACGATCAATGCGGGAAAGCGGGAAAATGATGGACGCGGGAACGATAGATCGGGGTTTCACTGTATATATATATATATATATCTATATATAATGAAATTCAATATAAAAAAAAAAATTGAAAATAAACGTGCCTTCATTCACTAAAATAATATTGTCCATTTATGAAGCAGATATATGTAGTTTAATATGTCATGAAAATGTCTTTTAAATAAAATACATATTTTACATTTCAAAAGGAAATTTTAGCTTAGTTTTAAACATTGTTGAAAAGTAAGTAAAAACATTGTAAAAACATTGTTGATTTTATTATTTTAAATTACCCAATTAATCTATCTATAATTATTTTGCATTATTTATATAAATTTAACATTTAAAGAAAGTGTACTTAAAATGAATTTGATTTTACATAAACACAGTTTTAAAAATGAATATTTTTACAATCTTTTGCAAGTCATTAAATATTAAATTTATTTTCTGATTAAAGCGTACAAATAATTATGAAAGAAAAATTCAAATATTTTATTTTATGAACAAATATAAAATTTTAGATACCTTCACAAAATGAACTTAATATTTGTATTTTTTGTACGGTTTGGGGAAAAGAATATACATGCTCAGTGACTTTTAAGTTACAAATAATTTAATTCTCTCAACAGCCGAAAATTTTTAAATTTTATTTCTAGTTGTAGCAGATTTAGTACTGACCAAATTTACAAATATTTCAGTATAAACTTTCAGTTTATAAAGTCATGAAGCTTAATGAAATTTTATTATATGTACTTGCCTGAAATTGTTTCGCTTAATCGCTAGTTAAATTTTAGGCTATTTACTGCTGGAAGCGAAGAAATATGTTTTAAACCGATAAGACTTTTCCAGAAAAATGCGTTAAGAAAAAAGATTTAAAAATTTTCCTCGAATAAAACTTCTGGGATATAAATATTTCAATATATAAGAGAGATAAAAAATTTTATGAAGAGCGTTTAATTTGGTTTTGAAGGAAAACTATTTGGCGATGCATTTTTATTGATCTTTCAGATATGTGTGTTTTAGTTTTTGATTCTTTCATCGATACTGACTTTGTGGAATCAGTTGTTTCAAATATCTTAAACATTTTATTTGTCTGATTGTTTATAGGTCAGGAAACATTTTTTTCGTATTTACTTTTTTAATATAAATTTTTCCATTAAAAAAATTTTAAAAAAGTAGTAAAAATGTTTATGTTTTCAAAAATAAATAAATATATAAATAAATAAATAATAAAATAATAATAAAAAAATGGTTTTTATAGAAATTGAACTTTTATGTTTAAAACTTAAAATCTGACAGTTCCTAAAACCATTTTTTCTTTCTTTCTTTCTTTTCTCTTTTTTTTTCTTTTCCTTTTTTTTTTTTTTTTTTTTTTTTGTATATTTGAAGTTTTTAGCATGATTATATTACATAAATGTACAAGAAAGTAATGTGAAATAAACTCTTTATTGTTGTTTTACGCTAATGCAAATGTTAACGTTTCTGAAATTTCAGTTTTTATTTAATTTAACATTTTTTTCAAGTTTTCTAAATTTCATATGTTATTCCCATAGAAACTAAAATACAAGAATGTTTTTTTTTTTTTTTTTTTTTTTTTTTTTTCTGATTTTTCAATTAAAAAATAAACAGAAATTTTAAAATGAAACTTATTTTGCAATTAAAAAAAAAAAAAAAAAAATACTTGTACAATAAGCAGATTTATGAAAATGGATAAATCTAAAAAAGCTCAGAACAGAAATATGACAAATTTTACACAAAGATATAAAAATAATACACAAATGCAGGAAAAGTTTTTAGCTTTTCAAACTTTCAACTTAAAATATCGAATATAAATTTTAAAGAAAAGCAGCGGATTCAGAATTCTATTTCAAAAAATTTACTAGTACTAGACTAAACAACAATCTCATCAGACATTATAAATAAATTTCAAACGAACGTTAATAAAAGTGTTAACTATCGTTGTTTTTACGTTACAAAACTCTTCTGTAATTAGCAATAATGAATTTTTTGTTAATAATGATGCCTATACAATGTAGTATTTAGCGTCTCTGAATCCTAGACGGTGTGATCTGGGTTCTAATCCTTGACAAGCATTTATGTATCGCCCCATGTTATCCTTGTTAGGGGCAGCGACGGCCGCCCATAAGCACCCTTTTACAGATGATCATCAGTTCGTTGCATTTCCAGGCAGTGCTGAAGTCGCAAGTGCTGCACCATTATAAGAAAAAAAAAAAAAGAATATTCAAGTTTATCTTTAATAAATGTTATAATTACTAGATTTTTTTATTATTATTATTTTTTTTAAATTAATTACGAGGGTTGTAAATTAAATAGTGGCAACTTAACCTTGAAACTCGCAGAAGGGCGGGTATGCGCAAATAGGATATGGGAGCGGTGAGGTGGCGCTGTGGTCGATGTGTAGAGTGCAAAAAACAGTCGATCTGCTAAGAAGGGTAGTTGTAGTGTGGCGTTAAAGTGAGGAGTTTCGTTTCCATCGCTCTAAAGCATGTTTTCAGAAGGTGATCAGCGGTCGTGGCTTAAAATCGAAGTTGCTCGTGGCAAAAATGCAACAGAATGCTATCGAGGATTGGTGGAAGCCTGTGGCACAAATGCTTTACCATATAGGACAGTAGCACGATGGGTTCAAGCATTTCGTTCGGGTCGGAATGAGACTGCTGATTTGCAACAACAAACATGCTTTAGAGCGATGGAAACGAAACTCCTCACTTTAACGCCACACAACAACTACCCTTCTTAGCAGATCGACTGTTTTTTGCACTCTACACATCGACAACAGCGCCACCTCACCGCTCCCATATCCTATTTGTGCATGCCCGCACATCTGCGAGTTTCAAGGTTAAGTTGCCACTATTTAATTTACAACCCTCGTATTTTGAAATATTAGCGTGCACAGTGCATATAATAGTTTAGAATGAGCTAATGTCTAAAAGATATTATTACAGGCTTCTCAGCAATCACTATTTTAAATACCACTTTTTATATAAAACAAATTTTGTATTAGTCTTTCGAAGATATGTACTACAAACGATTAATAAAATTTATTATTTTAAAAAAGTGGTATTCAAGTTAAGACTGCTGAGTACATTGTTATTAAGTATGATTTTATTTTGATGTATAGCGAGACATTTTATTGTGTATGAAGCCTTAAATGTAATTATACAGCAATCCTGTTTTTAATAAATTATGTCTTTAAAATTCCATAAATGGGTGCAAATTTTAAAGGAAATGAGTGGCTTTATTTGGGACAGAAAATGATTTTTTTTTTTTTTAATAAAATTTTATAGAAAAAATTTAAATATCTCAATTTACAAAAGAAAGAATGCTTCACAGATGCAGATTTTGATATCGTAACGTGCTGTTTAAGAAAATGATAGACGTTAAAAATCCTTTTTGCCAATTCTTGTCATACAATTCTAAAACTTTACATACACATGTATTAAAATTTAAAAAATATTATGTTTATTAAAAATTTTCAAACATTATATTAACTCAAAATTTAAAAACTTTTAATTTTGAATGATCCGTGTTAATTCGTATTTAACATCGGCTTTAGATTTTACATTATTCTAGGTTAGCAATATATTCTAAACATTTTTGGGTGTTACTTCATACCTGCCAACATTTTAATATATGTTTCGTAACATTGTTAGTTACCGCTCTTTTTCGTACCACTTTATTTTCAGAGTAATTTCTTCCAAATGTAATTACGATTAAATAAGAAGAAAATATTCTAAAAAAATATTGGAGTAAAAATAGATGAGTACTAACAATATTAGGAAATATTAACTAGAATTTGGCATTTATGTTACTTTGTGAATTTATTAAAAAGTTAATTCTTTTTTTTTTTTTTTTTTTTTTCTGCTGAATACTGGAATGTCATGGAAGTCCGAAACTTTCAAACATAAAGATATTAGATTTAAAAAAAAGAAAAAACTTATTAATTAGTACATAAAGTAATACCGTATTATGTTTAGAATGTGATGCTCCGATAACTTAATACTGCGGGTGAAAGAAAAATAAATAAATATCATGGAGAATTTACCAAACTGGTACTTAATCGATCGCATACCAGTGATTAATCACCTTTATGATTATTAAGTGAAGCGATTAATGAATTAGTTTTGGTACATTTTTTAGAGCCACTTTTCAGCATTTATTCATAGCAATATGACTTTATCTAGTAGAAAGCTCTGTTAACCTAACGGCTATCTTTTTTTAATCTAAACACATAGCATGCGATTAATACAAAAAAATTAAAATAAATAAAAAAATAAGAAAACAATAATAATAATAATAATAAAATTTTTCTTTCCTTTTCTAATTTAAATAGTTTTTTTTTTTTTTTATATTTTAATACATAAACATAATGTATATATATACATTATGATGCATGCATATACAAAATTTTATAGCTGTAAAACAATATATATATATATATATATATATTTATTATTATTATTATTATTATCTCCAATCCTTAAATGTATCACACATTTTTAATTTTAAAATAATGCAACCATTAAACATCATGTTACTTTAAAATATTAAACGAAAGTATTTAACATATTTCTTCCTTTAAAATGCTTGACCAACTTTTATTGAAACTTTGTCGTATAATGCTTAAAGTCACAGAACTATATTAACCAAATACCCTAAGTTATGAGCAATACATATAAAAATAAAATAAAAAATAAATAAAAATCATAAATCGATATTGTGATGAAGCTATCGTTGATGCAATTTTTATTAGAATTAGAGGAAATATGCTATAAAAGAAAGAAAAATCTAATAACATTTTAATCCGTTAATCACGTCTGAAAATAAATTTACGCTCCACTAAAAATAGTTTTTTTTTTTTTTTTTTTTTTTTTTTTCAAGACTTGAAAGTAACATCTATTAAAAAAAAAAAAAAAAAAAAAAAAAAGAAACTCTTTGCTTAATTTAAAATAAATATGACCCCATATACATTTTAAACTTATTTATTGTCTATCACTTCATTACGTTTTTTTTTTCTAGAGAAGCTGAATCTGCATTTTGTTTGGAATTTTCGTCACAGGTAGTTCAGTTCAGTTAATGGCTTGAGGCATTAAACTTTATTTCCGGAAATAACAATTTACAGCGGGCGAGATTTACGAAAATTTCAACATAAACTTTTAGAACATAAGCTGATGCAACTTAATGAAATTTTATGATATGCACTTGCTTCAAATTGTTCCGCTTAATCGCTAGTTAAATTTTAAACGGTTTACGGCTGGAAGCGAGGAAATATGTTTTAAACCGATAAGAGTCTTGCAATGAAATATGTTATAAAGTGATTTAAAAAATTACTCAAATAAAACTTCTAAAATATAAACATTCGAATGTTTGGAAAAGGTAGAAAATCTTATTAATAACTTTTGACATATTAAAGAGAAAATTTATTAAGTTATTTACTTTTATTGGTCTTTAAGCCATGTATGTAGATTTTAAAATCAAACTAATTGATTTTCTGTTATACAGAGCTGCCTCATGAAAAGTTTTGAATAACACATTTCACAAATAGCCACTCTTGCCTTATTAAGTTGTGAGAAATAATGGGAAAATTTTAATAATTATCAATCGTAGTATTTAAAAAATTGTCTGTTGTGGGTCCATATTATAAGATATATTTAAAATATATTAAAACTAAATCTCTTTAAACAAACACAAAGTATAACAAACAGTTCGCAATTCTGAAGCATGAATCGCTAACTTCGTTCGTATTCCTTCGGTCGTTTTCTTAACCCTTTGTCGGCCCTATTTAATTTAACTCCCCTGGTTGATGTTGCTAAATTTAGGGACATTCAGTTAATATCCACTACTAAATTAGAACTGTAACGTCTACCTAATGACTTCGAAGGTTATTCGTCCATTTTGTATATCAAATATAACTCCTTAAAATTACTGGTCGTATTTGAATAAAAGTGTTACTAAATTTGGCAACGCTATTTAGAGCGATTTAGAGCGTTACGGCCGGCAAAGGTTTAAATATATCAATTTCTTGTTCTTGATTCATAGTAACAAGTGAATTATTATATAAATATTAATACATTGAATTCAGGCAAATTCAATATATATATATATATATATATATAGAAATAAAACTGAGAAATATATATATATATATATATTTGTGCATATATTTAAAGTAATTGAAAAAATGTACTAATAATATGTCTCTAAAAACAACATGCTTAGAAATGTATTTGCAATATCCAGGCTTTTAGAAAATAAAAATATGATTGCTTAAGATAAAAATAAAAATTTTAAATAATATGCTTTAGCTATGCCGCTAAGAAAAAACAATTTCTTAATTTTAAAGAATCGAATCGTCTGACATTTTTTGTTGTATAATAAAAAAATAAAGATAATGTGTTACTATTTGACAGCTATACACTTATACCAATAAATACTTGGAGATTTTCGAGTTTAGACACTTTCTCAAACATCTAGAATAAAATATTTAGGAATTATCTTCAAACTTTGGGAATATAAAGAGTGTATTATTCCTCATATTTTTCAACAAAAGTTTTGACCTGAAGAGGAAAAATGGAGCAGTAAAACATTGAACAAATATCAAAATGTTTTGTATTCTCCAGAAAAAGTAATGCTTGAAATTCATTTTAGCTGTGATTATGAGGATTCTTCTTAATATCTGTGTATGCTTTTACGAGGCTACCACATATAGTCATGAAAATATAACGGTTTCTTAAAAAAACTGTAAAAAAAAAAAAAAAAAAAAATGCCACTTTTTTAATAACACGTATAGTATTAGACTCTGTGCAAAGCCATTTGTTTGGGCATGATGCATTAGACACAGCATCAGAATGCAAAAATGTTAAATTCCTTACCAAAACTACGCAAGATTGAAAAAAAAAAGGGGATTTACGTAATTTAATAGCGAAAAGTATTGAGCTACGTTTAAGAAAATCCCAAGCGAACATCGTGTAAATTCAAAAAGTTATAAGCGGTAGAATGAATAGAATTTCAGCCCCATTTTAAAATAAAAGCTAAACTTAAAGGGGTTTTACTCACATTTTTATTTTGATTCAATCTATTCCAAATGGCAACGAAGTGTTAATTGTAAATAAATATTGATTTTAAATAAATATTGATAAAACCCCCTATCATCTTTTTTTTTTTTTTTTTTTTTTTTTTTTTTTTTTTTTAACAGTCTGAAAGAAGTTGAAAATGTACCGTTTTAAAAACTTTATCACCATGCAAATTGTTTCCGAAGATTTCAGATTTACAGAGTTAAATGCAAATAGTATGTATAAATGCAATATGAGGTGATGTTAGGATTAAGAACAATTGAATACATGAGGGTTCTAGACCTGGGTGATGAATTCTCAGTGGGGGTTATCTAAGAAGCCCGTATTTGCGCGTGTTTTGGAGAAAAAATTGGAAAACTCCGAACGGCTAATTCTACGAGACGCAACTTTGGATCAAACCTAGCACTTCGTGTCAACCACATTTTAGCACAGAAACGGTTGGCCAGTTATATAAATGCAGTATAAGAAACTAGCTTCAAAATAACAGGATTTAATGTATTATTAATAAATATCAAATGAAAAAATAATTGAAAATATATGACTACTCTTCGTATAACTGATATATATATTTTATTATTAATTAGGCGAATTCTGTGGATAAGAACTCCACTACATTATGTTAGTGGTTAAAGCTTAGGGGAGAGTTATTCCAAAGTCTCAGATTTGCTTGATGATCTGGTACCTTTTTGAATTTGTTTGAATTAATTAAGATTATTCCTCAAAACTGTATTATACATTTGGTCAAAGTTAATATTTTAGAATTACTGTGATATGTTAAATTGTTCATTATATATATAAAATTATTTCTAGTGTTGATTTGACAAATTTTCTTTTAATCTATACAGATTTGTTTAACATCGTTTTATTTTACTCAGAAAATGAACGAAAATATGGATATTCGAAATGGGGACAAAATGTTGATTTTAACGCATTTAAAATTATACTATTATACTGTAAGGAAGAAATATGTCAAAAACAATAACATGAAATGCAAATGATTTTTTTTCTTCAAATTAATATAATCTATGGTTATACATATAAATATTACATTTTTCCAGAATCCAATTTTCAGAAAGAAATATTCTATAAGTGTGTCGATACATTTAATAATATAGAAATTTTTGTATTTTTAATTTATATTTTTGAGTAAGGCAAGAATGTACTTTTGTGTTTCATTATTTTCACTTAAATTCAATTAGCTGTCATACGCCTACCTATGCCCAATAAATAAATAAATTAATTAATTAATAAAGAAACAAACAAATCGATGAGTACATTTTTCTAATTTTAATTAATATAAATTTTATTTTGTTAAAATAAAAATAAAAACATTGAATGTCACTTTCCTTCCAAACTTTAATAAGTCAGTTTATTCTAGGAGAACATTTATTACAAAATTGCAATACTTACCGCTGTAGACACCATTACTATACATTAACTTACAAAAAAAGAACTTTTTCATTTCCAGAATTTTGTTAGGCGTCTGAATAATGTGGTTTCAACATTACTCAGTTATTAGCAGCATATATTCAAATAATAAGGAAAATAAAAACCGAGAAAATAAAATAGAATATGCTATAGCAAACAACAAACAAATTTATAAAAATGATTTTATTTAAAAAAAAAAAAATCCTTATGAATTTCAGTTCTAATCTAAATGTTTCAGTTTAAGTCAACCTTGAAAAAATTACAAATTAAAATGTTTTAAAATTGCTTTCCATTAAAGAAAATAAACTAAAAGAATTAGATTTGGAAAACATTGTGCAATTTTGCAATCTGTCAAAAATTTTACTATTCGTCCACCCACATATACTTTTTGTAACAGAAAATATAAACTTCAAGAATAAATAAATTCAAAGTAAAAGCTTAAAATAGTCAAACTAAGGGATATGTCTTTCATGTAATGTTCTTCCAAATTAAAAGTAAGAGGCTTATTTATTTTGTTCTTTTTATTATAAGACTAAATTACATTTACTTGATTTTTTAATTGAACAACATGTGTAAATACTAAAATATACAACAATTATTATTGTATTTTTCTTCTTATTATTTTTTTTAAGACATCTTATTTCTATAAGTAAGAAGTCACTTTTACCTTTGTATTGTAGGAGGATGTCGGCAAACGTAGTAACTGCCAGATACACTGAATATACTTCTTTTTGTTGCTTTCATATTGCCGAATATGGATCATAAATCAAAGTATGGATGTCACAGTCTGGCAGATTAAGCAGTATGGTTGCAAATTGGATAATGGAATCCAGACCACTTAAACCCATTAGTGTCGAATCATTCACAGTAATGCAAAGATAATCTGTTAGAGCTATCTAATAATTCATATTCTTCCATGTCTATAAAGCCTAATAATTTATCTATATCCATTTACACAAGCTATAAATTTATATTTCTAACACATTTGATAGTTATCCTGCGATATCTGAACATGCTTTATTCTCATTCAACGTTAAACTGTACTCAAAATTAAACATAGTATTTTTTTTTTTCAATTAAACTATCGATAATGCATCTAAAGCTTAAAATGCATTATTATTTTATATTTCATGTGCAAAAGTTTAAAATTCTTTTGTAAAATACATAACAAATAAGTTAAAATTGCAGCGTATGGTGTTTCGAAAACATTTTTTTAACACTTTCCAACGAGGTTGAAAAGTGTTTATGACTTGGGTTTCTCTGTCTGTCTGTCTGTCTGACTGTCCATCTGTCCGTCTGCCTGTCCGTCCGCGCTCTAACTCTCGTAAATATTTATGGAATTTCTTGAAACTGATTTTTCTGTTATTCAAGTTCACTATCGGATGCTCCCTATTCAAAATGGAGTTTATACCTCTACTGGTTTGTGTACAGGGACCCCCCGAAAATATTTTAAAGCATTGTGTTCTACGAGAGGCATTTCTATAAACCATATTTTCACACCCTTACTGCACAAAAATCTTAATGAAATTGAAATATGTTATAAAGGATCACTATCGGATGTTACCTATTGAAAATGGAGTTTATACCTCTACTGGTTTGTGTACAGGGACCCCCGAAAATATTTAAAGCATTCTGTTCTATGAGAGGCATTTCTATAAACCATATTTTTATACCCTTACTGTACAAAAATCTTAATGAAATTGAAATATGTTATACAAGTTCACTATCGGATGTTCCCTATTGAAAATGGAGTTTATACCTCTACTAGTTTGTATACAGGGACCCCCTAAAATATTTCAAAGCATGTTGTTCTATGAACGGCATTTCTATAAACCATATTTCCATACCCTTACTCTACACAACTCTTAATGAAATTTAAATATGTTATTTAAGTTCACAATCGGATGTTTCTTGTATAAAATGGAGTAAATACCGCCACTGATTTGTGTAAGCAAAGCATTGAGTTCTATGAGAAGCATTTCTATAAACCTTATTTCCGTACCCTTACTGTACACGAATGTTAATGAAATTGAAATATGTTATTCGAGTGCACTATCGGATGTTTCCTGTATAAAATGGAGCAAATACCACCACTGATTTGTGTACAGTGATACACAAAAGTATTCCAAAGCATTGCGTTTTATGAGAGATATTTCTATAAAGTAAATTTTAATAATTTTACTGTGCACGAAGATTTATGAAATTGAAATGTGTTATTTATAAGCACAAAAGAAAATGCTTTGCACAGAATATAGCATGATTAGCATTAGATTTACAGGGTGATACAAAAATATTCAGTAATATAAAGAGCTATTTATAAATATTTGCTAAAAGTGTACTTTCGTTTACATTAAGCGTTTTTAACACTTTCTAACATTTTAACCACTTCCCAACAAGATTGAAAAGTTTTAATGACTTCGGTTTGTCTGTCTGTCTGTCCGTCTGTCTGCCTCTCCGCGCTCTAATTCCCGTAAATATTTGTGGAAATTCTTGAAACTGATATATGTTATTCTAGTTCACTATCGGATGTTACCTTTTGAAAATGGAGTTTATACCTTTACTGGTTTGTATACAGGGACACCCGAAAGTAGTTCAAAGCGTTGTGTTCTATGAGAGGTATTTCTACAAATCGTATTTTCATACCTTTACTGTACACATATCTTAATGAAATTGAAATATGTTATCCCAGTTCACTATCGGATGTTCCCTTTTAAAAATGGAGTTTATACCTCTACTGGTTTGTGTACAGAGGCACCCGAAATTATTTCAAAGCATTGTGTTCTATGAGAGGCATTTCAATAAATCATATTTTCATACCTTTACTGTACACATATCTTAAGGAAATTGAAATATGTTATTCAAGTTCACTATTGGATTTTTCCTATAAAAAATGGATTAAATACCAACTCTGTTTTATATACAAGAACACTCAAAAGTACTCCAAAGCATTGCGTTCTTTGTGAGATATTTCTATAAATCAAATTTTACTAACTTTACTTTCCACGAAGTTCTAGGAAATTGAAATATGTTAAATATATGCACAAAAGAATGATTTACATAGAATATAGCATGATTAGCATTAGATTTACAGGGTGACACAAAAGTAATCTGTTATATTAAGAGCTATTATTAAAAATTTGCTAGAATTCTACTTTCGTTTACATTAAGCGTTTTTCACACTTCCTAAAACTTTTTTAAGTGTGAATATGATATCAGTTTGTGTATCTGTCCGTCTGTCTGTCTGCCCGCGCTCTAACTCCCGTAAATATTTATGGAATTTTTTTAAACTGATACATTGTATCCCAGTTCACTATCGGATGTTCCCTTTTGAAAATGGAGTTTATACCTCTACTGGTTTGTGTACAGGGGCACCCGAAAGTATTTCAAAGCATTGTGTTCTATGAGAGGTATTTCTATAAATCATATTTTCATACCTTTACTGTACACATATCTTAAGGAAACTGAAATATGTTATTGAAGTTCACTATTGGATTCTTCCTGTAAAAAATGGATTAAATACCAACTCTGTTTTATATACAAGGACACTCAAAAATATTCTAAAGCATTGCGTTCTATGAGAGATATTTCTATAAATCAAATTTTAATAACTTTACTTTCCACGAAGTTCTAGGAAATTGAAATATGTTATTTATATGCACAAAAGAATGCTTTGCATAGAATATAGCATGGTTTCCATTAGATTTACAGGGCGACACAAAAATATTCAGTTATATTAAGAGCTATGAATAAAGAATTGGTAGAATTGTACTTTCGTTTACATTAAGCGTTTTTGACACTTTCAATCTTTTTTTAGTGTGAATATAATTTCAATTTGTGTATATGTATGTTTGACTGTTTTTCTGTCCATCTGTCTGTCTCTCTGTCTGTTTTTCTGTGGTCTAATTCCAGTAAATATTTATGGAATTTCTTTAAACCGATATATTTTATTGATGTTCACTATCGGATGTTCTCTATTGAAAATGGAATGGATATCTCTTCTGGTGTGTGTACAGGGACACCCAAAATTATTCGAAAGCATTGTGTTCTATGAGAGGAGTTTCTATAAATCATATTTTAATACCTTTAATGTACAGAAACTTTAATGTAATTTTAATATGTTATTCAATTCCCTATCGGATGTTTCCTGTGTAAAGTAGAGTACATTTCTAACTGGTTTGTGTACAGGGGCACTTGAAAGTACTCCAAAGCATTGTGTTGTATGAGAGTTATTTTTATAAATCAAATTTTAATAATTTTATCTTCCACAGAGCTTAATGCAGTTGAAATATATTATTCGTATGCACAAAAGAGTGTGCCTTCTATGTAATATAGTATGGTTAGCATTAGATTTACAGGGCCACACAAAAATAATCAGTTATATAAGAGGTATTAATAAAAATTTGCTGGAATTGCATTTTTGTTTATATGAGCGTTTTAACACTTTCTTATAATTTTAGTGGGAATAAAATTTCAATTTGTGCATCTGTCTGTCCGATTGTCTACCTTTCTATCTCTTTGTCTCCGGCTCCTATCATCCGTGAATATTTTGAGATTTTTTAAAAAATGATTCACTCATGTTCACTATGGAATGTTCCCTATTTAAAATGTCATTAATAGGTCCTGTACAACTAGTTTGTTTACAGGGACAACAACAACAACAATATAAAAAAGCCAATGTATTAAGTTTTAGGACAGAATTTTGTAAAAGTTATATTTAAAAAACTTTCTACTGCAAAGATCTTAAAAACATTGACATGTATTACTAATATTCTAAAATATTGTTTTGTATAGAATATGATACGATTAACTTTCAGATTTACAGGGCTACAGTAAAATATTCAGAGAGTTTAAAAGCTGTAATTATAATCTAACGGCTGCATTTTCTTTTGCGTTAAGCCTTTTTAACACTTTACAAAATGCCTATGAGTAATTTTAAAACCAATTAGTCTATCTGTATGTTTTTCAGTCCTTCTGTCTGTTGTGCGATAACGTAGGCAAAGAATATTAATAGTTATTCGATACAACAATTGCGTACAGTTGGAAAGTGTTACTAATCAATCCGTACTGCATGATTGTTCTTTCTTGTTTATCTTTATATTTAAAAGAAAACAAACTAAATGAACAGACGAAAATTTGTTGTTTTACATTAAATTGTAGGTAAACGGGCGGAAAAAAAAAAAAAAAAAAAAGACATTTGTATATATATATATATATATATGCTCAAATTGATTAAGTTCGTTCAGTTACAAGTTTTCTTTCGTAGCTACAATTTACTTGCTTCTTTTATCTTACAAGGGAACATTCCAAAGGTGTCATCTTCAAAAAGTATTGAAAAAAATATATGTAATTCTACTCTTCATAAAACACCAGAAAATGAAAAAAATATCGGCTGAAATTAATTACAGCGACCACAAAAAATTATTAAAATTAAGCATATTTGGCGATTTCAAACTGCTAGGCGATTGATTCTGAGTACTTGGCGGAGAAGCAAAACACGGTTCTGTTCGTACACTGCAATCTCGGTGCTAGCAAACGTATCGCCTAAGAGCGCTAAATGGCCAAATATGCTTAATTTTGATAATTTTTTGTGGTCGCTGTAATTAATTTCAGCCGATATTTTTTTCATTTTGTGGTGTTTTATGAAGAGTAGTATCACATATATTTTTTTCAATACTTTTTGAAGATGACACCTTTGGAATGTTCCCTTGTTAGTAGTTTTTGTTTACTATATGAGAGAACTTTAAATAAAAATTTATACATATTTTTTTATCTAAATAAATTTCGCGTCTAAATATGTTGTTTAATCTATTACTTCAAACATAACTCTCTGCAAACAAGACACACATCTCTAGAGTATCATTCTTCGAAAATTTAATTCCTTAATAATGTATCTAACATAGCTTAACTACATATTATATAAAATAATATTACATTTTTTGAATATGAAGTTTAAACAGAATATGCATGTTGCTTAAAATTGATTCCATGTAAAAAATTTGCTAAGTAACTTATATTTCAGACATGTCAACAATTCTGAAGCTTATCTTAAACCATTTATAAAAGACATTTATGTGCCTTAAATTAAGATTCGTGTGTTATTTAAAATTTCGCATACTTACGTGTTTCAGTCATTTTTATCTCTGAACTGGTATTTTACACACATTTTTGTTTGAATTTAAGACGCTTCTATTTATAGTGAATTTAAAAGTATATTTGTTCATTAAAACTTGAATATGTGATTAACGTTATATACGTGTAATTTTATGTACGTTTATGTAACTTTATGTTATTTCAAGTACAAAAATAGTTTTTAATTTATTAATTTATTTTTTTTAAGATGAAGGGTTGTGTTATTTGTCATTCAAATATTTGTTGCGTGAATATTTTAATGTACACTGTAAAATATTTCTATACTAGATTACGGTCAGTGACCGGCAAAAAGTGTTCTGGTCACTGACTGTAAGAATAAACCTATGCCAGAAAATCTGCCATGACTTCCTTCTAGAAGGACGAAAGTCACACTTAATAAACGGCCAACTCCCTGAATTTTAGTGCAATTTCTTACAAATACGGGTACTGGACTTTTTTAAGAAAAAGGGAGCTGGCTGCATAATTTAATGGTCATCGCTCCGAATTTTACTAAATTTCCTTAGAGAGTACTTTTTTTTTTTTTTTAACAAAAGATTTTATTACCCCTCTTAATTTGACAAATAATTTATTTGACGTTACTTTTAGGATAAATACATCACACATTTTGATATGATACATAACAAAAAACAAACTTTCAGAAACATAAGATTGAATTTTACCTGAACATGAGACATAAATTGATGTAAATTTTGAGTGAAGAAATTATTATACTCTCTCGAACTGAATTTCTTAGTGCTTTATAAATTACCATGGTATTTTAATATACACAACAAATGATGCAAAGATATAGACTCTCTTTAAACTGAAACACTGGAATATATCTGAAAAGGAAAATTGAATTTCAAACATTATGTTCTCTGCAGATAAACCCATCATGTTATTAGAAAGATAACAGTATGTCGTTTTCAGTGGTCTACATTAAAGCAATAATGCTATGACAGGATGAATGTGGAATAATGAAATAATCCAAAGGGAAATTTAATTCGCTTTTACTGCAAAACAAGTATATTTCCTTTACAATAATTAAAAGTGTTTAACACGATAACGAGAAAATGGAAGAAAAACCATTCAGTTATTCGTTATTTCGAAAGAAAATAAATTAATTTAATCTCTTCAGCTATATTTAACGGAAAACGTATAAGCAGAATTGTAATTTCTCTTAAAAAGAAAATTTCCTTTAAAAGTAATTATAGTTTGAGTTTTTATCGGGTGAGGCAAATTATTTTAAAGTATCTATTAAACTTTAAGGAAATGATCTTTTTTTTTTTTTTTTTTCTCCCTCCAATTTAGTAAATTTTGAAAAAATATTATTTATTTCAAAAGAAAATAACTGCTTTGCCAAGTGCTGTTCTCCCCTAGATATTACACACTTACGTAAAATTCTAATTTATGTTAAAAAGAAAAATCTTTTAAACAATAATAATTACTGAAACTTTTACCGCGTAATACAAATCATTTTACAGAGGAATAAATTAAATCCTTTTTACGAGTGAGACTGAATCAAAATGCACATATGTTTAAACAAGGTTCTAATTTTTGTTAGTAAAATAAAAATTTCTTTAAAAGTAACAGCAGTCTGAACGTTTATAAAATGATGCAGGAAAAATTCAAATGTGCCATTGCTTTTAACCCTTTAACGTTCACTACATATTTGTTTTTAGAAATTGCTGAAATAATCAGAAATAGCTATTAGACACATAGCTGATAACAACCCCCCCCCCAAAAAAAAAAAAAATAAATAAATAAATAAATAAATAAATAATATATATATATATATATATATATATATATATATATAAAATAAAATATAAAATATAAAATATAAAATATAAATATAAATAAATAAATAAAATAAAATAAATAGAAATGCATATACACACACACACACACATATATATATATATATATATATATATATATATCGTTTTTAATTTTTCAGAAATATTTTATTTAAACATTTACTGGGTATTTCTGAACTCCACGTAGAAACTTGGAGGGAAGGTAAAATATCAATAGGAATTAGAATCTTACAGAAAAGCAGGGTCACATATAGACAGATAGCGCTGCAATCAGTTCTCGAAGTCAGCACATGGAGGTTACTTGCAGTAGCAGTCGGCGATTGTGGCCCCCGTGGTCGTTTCATGGCTCGTCAAGTTTTCTTGATTTATCACTTCTTGATTTTTATTTGTGGATGCCATGAAGGCCACTCTAATGCAAATTCTGTGACTGACAACTCGAAACTAAATTGTAGCTCTAATAAAAATAGTTCCATGTCATCTTCAGAGATTATAGAACCCTTCGATAGCGAGTTCTAAAAACCCCTATCAGAATTTTAGAGCGTCGTTCTACATTATCGTGGTCAATATCGTTTAAAAATCTCTCGAAATAAATGAGATTACAAGAAGCGAGTTTCAGTAACTATAATTTAGTTTTACGATCCAATTCTAAGGAATCATGCAATAATTTCTCGCAATACAAAGGATTAACAATATTAAAAAAAAAGAAACAAATCATAATATTGTTTCACCCTCTAGAAAACTGTAGATTTCGACCATTTAGTCTATCCAGGCTATTTGTTTACCTTATACGCATAACTCAAGAATCTATATTTCTAGTTTAGGGATCCAGAAAATGACTTCTTATTCGTTCTAGATGAAGGCGGTATATATATATATATATATATTCTCAGTACATTATCTACGAAACACCAGCATATTCTGAAGTGGACCTCGTTTCAAGATTCGCCAGCGGGCTGCTACTGTCCACAGAACGTTCGGTATTTTTTAAAATGTACGGCAGCAGCATCAGTGTCAATCGTGCATGAATGTCGATAGGCGAAATTTTCAACAGCTCCTTGATTGCTTCTAATTATTAGTATTATTTAGTTAGTTAGTTTAGTTTAGTT
This sequence comes from Salticus scenicus, assembly GCA_963930645.1. NCBI lineage: Eukaryota > Metazoa > Arthropoda > Arachnida > Araneae > Salticidae > Salticus > Salticus scenicus. Next base: position 302,932,310 of record OZ005649.1, read on the forward strand.
TTGCATTATAAAACGGCTGATACTCTAGGCTAGATAGTTTCATTGAATTCTCTTTATCACTCTTTACCATTTAAATGCAACATGTACGACCCTGCTTTATTGTGTGATTCTGATTTCTAATGATGCTCTCTGTAATGTTTATTTAGATGGCCGTCGATTATTGAACTTGAATTAGAAAAATAGCTTTATAATTCTTGCGATATGAAACGCTAATAAAACAGGAAAGATCCAATCATACAGGCATTTTTGTAGATATTATGATGAATTATTATTTATGAATTGTTGACTTATTTAACACAGCTATAGGTGACCATATAAGCATATTACTATAAAAATGGTAGATATAATTGGGGTAATTAAATAATTTGGAGTGGGAGCCCAAAACGACGACTTCACTGGTCAAGTCATGATGATGAAGTGACGCTTCGATTTCTTGATTAAATTCGGCAGAGCTCTAGTCGACGCCAAATTCAAAAAGTAGAGAAAAATGGTTGTAATTATGTGACGTATAAATACATACAATTTTTGAAAAGGTTACCACATGATTATAATTCAAACGGTCCTCACTAAACGCCAAAACACGCCATGGGAACCGGAACTTTTAAGCAAAAATTAACGTACCATATTATAAGATAAAGAATGCACACAAGGCAACAAACTGCCTTTATTTTGTAAGATGAAAAGAAACCGAATTAGGAAAAGTCAAAACAAACTATTGTAGATCTGCATTAACGTTAAAGAATGAATAATATATGATCAAAGGTTTCGATAGAGTTGTAATAAGCAAAAGCTGCATATGTGGGAAGAGGGAGAGAGTAAAAATTTAAAGAACATACTGTATGTGAATTTAAGTTGCAATTTAGAGGTCATAAACATGTGTTCTTTACATATTTAATTTTAATTTTATTTATTATTATTATTATTATTATTTAGAAATGAAAATATTTATCTAGAATATGTGAAAATCGATATCACACTCTCTACCTTCCCTCCATATTCGTACGTTGAGTTCAGAAACGCCATATATATGTTAAACTGATTAAATTTATATAAGTCTTAATTAAAAAAGTAAATAAATATAAGTATAAAAAATAAATAAGTAAACAACTTTGCAAATAAACATTATAAATTAAAAAAAAAAAAAAAAAAAAAATGTAATAGCTGTTTTAGGTCAAAATAATAGCACAGCTTTTTCCATGTTAGATCAAATGACTCCTACATTCGGCTTTTTCTGAAACATAATTTGCTGAATTTCGAAGTTTTCATGCTGTATACCGAATAATGAAGGAAAACATATTGAAAATTTGTTGTAAAAAAGAAATTTTAAATGATATCAAATGTTTGATTTCAACACAAAACATTAAAGTTCTAAAGAAGATAATTTTTGCGTTAAATAAAAGCTTTTTAATTTGGCATTTTTGATTTTAAAAGAGAGAAAAAAAAAATATTTCACCTAGTAGGAATTTTAATGATTCTTATATACTTAATCAAAACCAAACTTTTATTAAGAAAAAACAAAATATTTTTTAAATGCGTTAACTCGTGAAACTTTTATTACATGATTTAAAGTACATTTAAATTATGTAAAAAAAAAAAAAAAAAAAAGAGTTTTAAAATATTGTTTTTTTAATTCTTTCTCTAGCAGTTGTACCCATTCTTCGAACGGGGAAAATAATCAAAAATGAAAAATAGTAAACAAAGGTAATTAATTTTACCTGTCGGCCAAAAATTGTTTATTCTGAGTTCTGATGGTGCCCACCAGCGGTTCTGCGAGCAAAGCTGGTAGACGTGAGGTGCCGGGTTCGATCCCAAGTCACGTTCGTCGGCCTAGTCGTTCGGAATTTTCCGTGGATTTCTCCAACGCTTGCATAAATACGGGCTAAGATCCCTACGGATGGCACTCCGCCTCAGGCCTTGGACCCTAGTGCAGTCAATCGACCTCAATCCCCACAGCAACAACAACTGAGTTTGGATGGAGACCAACCTTTGTTCAAATTTATTGAAGAATTCTATTAAAATACATTGTCATTTTTTAAGAACGGGTAAAACTGTAAGATATGGTTAACACGGTAATATATAGATTATTAACACGTTCCGATTGTACGTACTCATTGCATAAATGCACCTTCAATGTACATCGCTTACGTGAACCGACAGAAAGACAGACAGATAGATTTATTCGATTCATAATCACACTTAATTATCAGTTTCCAACTGTAGCCATCAATGTACCTGAACGTGTTTGTGTAGCACAGTGAATCTTAACGCTAAACGTAACATATTATATTGAAAACATTTTTAGCATCGTCAGAATAAATTTCAATTTTATTGTGATTTGTACAATAGAAAGTTATTTGAATGAATAAGATTTATTAAAATTCCTCTCATAAAACGCAAGTCAATGACTTGTGTGTGTGTGTGTGTGTATGTGTGTGTGCTCACGCTTGCACACAGACCAATTGTGCTATTTATACCCTTTCTAACAGGGAACGTGCCATAGCCAAATTAAATATCATATATTATAAGTTAAATTGGAGTGTAAAGGTTGATATTTTTTATATACCAACTATGCGAAAAATACCAGAGCCGGGAATCGAGCCTTTTATATCTTACAAAATGTTATATGTTACAAAAACCCGATGAGACAACAGGTTGTCTCACCTGTTATATCTGCGTTTGGAGACTCGGTGACTATGCCAACGAATATTATGTGAGAAATGCCTAGCTGGTTATCAGCCAGGGTAGCTCAGTGGTAGAGCATCCGTGCGTTAAGCGAAGGTCCCCGGGTTCGATTCCCGGTTCTGCTATTTTACACATAGTTGGTATATAAAAAATATCAACCTTTTAACTCCAATTTAACTTAAAATGAATATTCACGGTTGATGAATTCATGAATAAAAAAATTTCTAACATATATTATTTTTAAGAAATTCTAAAAATATTTAAAGACGCTAGAGGTGGATAGGCAGACAGACTAATTCAAATCATAATCACGCTTAAAAATTGCTAGAAAGTGTAAGAAACGCTTAAGAAGAACGAAAGTGAAATTTCATCAATTTCCAATTACAGCGCTTAAAGTATCTATATATTTTTGTGTGACCCTGTAATACTTAATGCTTATCATTCTATATTCCACAGAAAGCATTTTTTTTTTATTGTGCACATCAATAATAAAAGTGAATATCTTAATCATTTAAAAAATAAAACTGTTAAGATATAGTTTATAGAAATATATCGCATTGAACGCAATGCTTTGGATTTCTTTTGTGTGACCTTGTACAAAAACTATTAGTGGTATTTATTCTATTTGCAATACGGCACATTCCATAGTAAATTTGAATAACATATAGAAATTTCAAGAAGTATTTACGGAATTCTGTGAATATTTCTGTGAATACTTGCGGAAGTTAGAGAGCAGACAAATAGGCATACGTCCAGGTAGATAGACAAATAGAAGTCGTTAACACTTTTCAATTTTGTTGAATAGATGTTAAAATTGTTTTTAAACATTTAAATAGGATTTTTTTTTTTTTTTTTTTACAATTTAACAATTTAAGAATTTAAGCATGTGATCTAAAACTACTAAAAAGTATTTAAATTCAAATAAATAAGTAAATATAAATACAAATAAAGTTAATTTAAAACCAAATGTAAAATTCATTTTTATTTAATTTGCTATAAAAATTATTTATTTTCTCTTTTTTAATATTGCAATTCATTTAAGCCTGATTAGTAGTTATTTAAAATAATATACATGACACTTTAAATGCGAAATTAATATCCTTATAACTAAGATGTAAATATCTTATCAGGTATTCCTTGAATTCTTGAAAAGAGAATGTAGATTTTATTATAATTACTCAAAATGCACTAACATTAAATTATAAAGTTTTAACAAGATTATGTATCATCAAAACTAAATGACATAGAGACTCTGTTTAGATTAGCAGTGTGAGTGTATATCTGGAAAGGAAAATTCAATTTAAAACATTATGTCCTTTGCAGATAAACCCATCATGTTATTAATCAGATAATGGAATGTCGCCGTCAGTAAAACATTAAAGCAGCAGTGCCAAGTCAGTTATGGAATTACTAGGTAATCTCGAGGCTTCAGGTAATCACGAGTTTTATTCACTTTTACCGCGAAGCAGGGATAGTGCAGTTGTAGATATTAATTAATAAATATTTAGCACTCATAAGTTTTACATACAAACAAATATAACTACTTAGTTTAAATAATATAGTTGAGGTTTAGTTGAATTATTTAGTTTAAAAGATATATGTTTTATGATTTATATATATATATATATATATATATATATATATATATATATATACACTACCGCTCAAAAGTATTTGCCCACCATCCAAATAATGCTGTAAGACGATTTAATAATAATTTATTGTGACAATTCATAATAATTTATATTTTATTCAAAAATACAGATGTAAGTAAACTGAAAGATAAACAAAATAAATATTTAAATCATATTTTTGATTCATCAATATGGTTTCCTTTATTTCTTATTAATGCAGCACATATTCTTGGCATTCTCTTGATTAGTTTTTCCAAGCATTCCTTGCCGATTTTCTTCCATTCTGTTTGCAAAAGGCTCCACAAATGGGTAATTGATGTCGGGCATGATTTTCTGACTTTTCTGTCTAATTCATCCCACATCAATTCGATCGGATTTAGATCGGGAGACTGTGGAGGCCACTGCATTACTTTTAAGACATTCTTTCGTTCTTGTGTTTCCAAATACGCTTTGCATAGCTTTGAAGAATGTTTTGGGTCATTGTCATGCATAAAAATGAATTCCTTTCCAATTAATTTTTTCCCTGATGGAATAGCATTCTTTTGAAGAATTCTCTTGTACCCCTCTTTCTTCAATATTCCATCTATTTTAACCAGATCTCCAACAGAACCACCTCCAAAACATCCCCATACCATTACGGAACCACCGCCGAACTTTACTGAAGGTACTACGCATTGATCTAATATTTTTTCTCCAGGTGATCTGCGAACAAATATTCTTCTCTTAGATCCGAAAATCTCGAATTTAGATTCATCACTCCATAATACTTTTTCCCATTCTTTGGTTGTCCAGTCTTTATGTATTTTGGCCCATTGGAGTCTCTTTTTCTTATTTACTGCTCGTAACAAAGGTTTCCTTACAGCAATACGACCATGAAGACCAGCAGCTTGAAGTCTTCGTTTAACTGTAGAAACGCTAATGGGTACATCTCTATTTAAATTTACGTGGGCAGTGATTTCAGGTGCCGTGAGTCTACGGTTACGTTTAGATGTTGTAACTAAATATCTATCATCAGTAGAAGTTGTATTGCGGGGCCTTCCACTGCGTTTTTTATTAGCAAAACTATTTGATACTTGAAATTTTTTTACATTATAATCTACAGTTCGGCGTGGAATTCGTAAATCTTTCGCAATTTGGCGATTAGATTTACCACTCTGATGTAGACCAATAATCATAGCTCGTTTCTGAGTAGAAAGTTCCTTTCTTTTTGGCATAATTTCAATTTCTACTTGTATTAATTGAACACTGTCAATTTACTCAATTATTAATGGATTAAAGCACAAATATGGCGATAACCTATAAAACAAAATATATATGTCAGACACATAGTATATTATTATCATTATTAAATAATAAAATAGTTAATTAAGATCTCCAAATTAAAAATATAAGCCAAAAACAACGTCTATGAAATTTTCATTTTCATTGGTGTTTTTAATAAAATCAATTTACTTCTTGAAAAATAATTATATCTTAATTAATTTATAATATTTAGTAATGATTAGATGTGTATTTTATTAATTAATAAAAATTATATGTCTAAAAAATAATATGGTAAAAATATTAAAAAAAAACAAGGTGGGCAAATACTTTTGAGCGGTAGTGTATATTATATATATATATATGTATATAAAAGGGTGAATTTTAATTTAATATTGTTGCATTATTTGTTAATTATACTATTTTTCTCTCATATAATGACAGTGTAATGTGATGTCTGGTTTTACATTAAATGAAAACTTGCAAGTTATTTAAATTTTACTCAAAATTAACTAATATTATAGGAAAGACCACCCGCGGAGGGCCCTCCCTCTCAGGCCAAGTCCCAAATGCAGTCAATTGGCCTTAATCCTAATACCAATATAAAAAATTACCTAATATCATTAATAAAATAAAGAGCGCGATTCGATCTATGTATTACAAAATAAGTATTAAATCAGATTACATTGCATTCTTCAAAAAGTAATACAGATTTTATTATAATTTTTCAAAATGCAGTAACATTAAATTATAAAGTTTATTTATTATTAAAACTAAATAACATACTCTGTTTAAAATAGCACCATGATAATGTATCTGGAATTTAAAATTCAATTTGAAACACTATGTCATCTGCAGATAAACCCATAAGGTTATTAGTCAGATAATAAAATACCGCGGTAAGTAGACTACATTAAAGCAGAAGTACTAAGTCAGTTATGGAATTAATAGGTAATCCCAAGGATTCAGGTAGTCACGTTATCTTCACTATTACTGTAAAACTGGAATAGTGCCTTTTCAGTAATTAATTGATAAATATTCAGCACTATTAAGCTTTACGTACTTGCGCATACAGCTATTTAGCTTTATATGTTTATATTAAAATGAACTGAATTTCCATTGAATAAAAACAAATAAATTAAGTCATATTAATTGTCAATATGCATTATGACATATTGAAAAATTATTTATGATTTCAATAATCCTGCCTGTTGCCACTCTAATGCTCAATTATTTTCGCAGAATATCTTAAAACTGATATATCTTAAGTTTATTATAGTATACATTGTTTAATTGCCTAAAGGTACTACAGATTTGAGTACATGGATTGACAAACGAGTTCGGTTATTTATAGTACTGGTATCTTCATATTTTGTAGTAATCACAACAAAAATTAACTATGAGTTATGGATTAAAATCTATACCATAGATTTAATAATATCAAAAATCTGGACTAATATATGGTTAAAGTTATTATCTTAAATTGTTTATAGGGGCACAAACAATATTCCGATATATTATGGAATGCAATTAGAAATTACGCGGAGTACAGTTTCAATTTATTAAAAAAAAATTCATACACTATATTGTACATATGGGTTTTTTGCTGAATTTAAGGTGCTCTACAAAGGTTTTATACTCTCTCTTTAAACGAAGAAATATAAAGAGAGTTAGTGCGAGATTAGTTTTTTCGTAATTTATTTAATTATACATGTATTGTAAGGTGTCGTTACACAGGTAAGATATGTAGATGGATATTACAGTAGAAAAAGTATTTTATGATCCATGCAAATCGTATAAATTTTCTGAGTTGTTTTAATTTCTTTTTTATTTACGTTTAGATATTTATTTTTGTTTGACAACTACCATTATCTCCAGCCCTGCTGTATTATTAGATAAATAATTGCGGAGACTAAAATAAAGTAAGCATATATATTATTTAACATTCAAATGGTAGGCGAACGAGATGTGTGTAGTGAAAGTAAGTAATCTCAGTGTGCACTTAAATGTACCATCATTAATGGTTTAATATTGAGAAGAACTGCCGACGACATAACTGCAGTCAAACTGCACTAGACAGGAAAACAGAAAACTCAACTGTATTGAGCTGCACTGCACTGAACTGACCATTGAATATCTTATTCCCAGTACTTTTTATGCACTGGAGCATCAATTTGTATTCTTACACTACCTACTTTCCAAGATGCTTACTCAAATCTAGTTATCGCCTATAGCGTAGCACAATTACGATGTAGAACTCACTCAAATCTAATTATCTACTGAGCTTCACTAACACGAAGTTTTCCTTTCAAACTCGTAACGACTAGCTATCATTTCGCAGAATATTTGTATAAATCAGTCCTAAGATTTCAAATTAGTTCCAACCTACGAATTTCCTAAGAAAACTTTGTGTGGTGTCTCACAACGTATACAGTAAAACGACCAAATTTTTCTAAAGAAAATGTGGAGACAAACTGGCATGGTGTCTCCAGTTAAAAAAAAAAAAAAAAAAAATAGGGACAAAATCAGTACTTTAAAAAATGCTCAATCATCAGTTTTGCATTGTAAATTCCGACAAAGGTTTATTTAAAAAAATGGTTCATTCAAGAGAGGAAAGAAAAAAAAAAAAAAAACTACTAAAAGTGGGGGGCAGTCTCCGCATAAATGAGGACGCCTTAGTGTACAGCGAAACGAAATATGCATTATACTGAAATCAATTTTTCAGTGAATTTGATATAATATTTTTCAGTGATAAACACAAGCAAAAGTATCGCAACATTACGGTATATGATAATTTTATGGTTATTGAAAAGATGTAAGGGTTTCAAACTTTTCATTTTGTTATACAAATTTTCTAAACGTTTATAATAAAATTAATCAAACACAACTTCAACGATTAGTAATATACTTACGTGCTACATGTATATATATAAAAAAAAAAAAATACTAAGCCTGAAATCCTTAAAGCCTTATCATCTAAAAAATAACCTCGTGTGTCACTCAAAGGACTTTCTCTTACCCCGCATTTGAATACTATAATGATAGATTGCATATTAAGTCTTAAGATCAAAGCGTAAGATAATAAAGTTCAATGCATTTTTAAAATAATCTAAAATAGGTTTAGTTTTGTTTGGTATGTAATTCTGTGTGAGGGGGATACTACACCCCACAAATCCTCATTCAATTACAGTGCGTACAATTATTAAAAAAAAAAAAAAAAAAAAAAAAAAAAAAAAATCAATGTTATTAATTTGCCTTTAAACTTGCCAATCTTGATCAATTTACGTCGCAATACGATTTTCAGAATGAAAATTTGAATTTATTGCAGTTATTTGTTTTTAAGCTATGCTTTTAAAAGATATACCTACAGATCACAGATTTATCTACCGCTAAAAATTGGACTTTCATAATCAGGACACCTCAAAACGTGATATTATACAAAAAAGAGAGTTGAAAATAGAACTTAAAAAATACTTTGTTTGCAGTACGAAAATGAAAAAATAATTGTACAGCATTCGTCAACAAAGTAAAATGTACAAAGCACTTCCATCAATTACATTCAATAGAAAAGAACTTTTACTTAAGTTTGGGTAGCCCTGTATATTGCCTATAATCAATATGCACTTTAAAAAAATATTGTATACTTAAATTTAGTCTTACAAGAAAAACATCTAACATAAAATGAATTACAATTCCAGCATTTTTTAAGTATAGCCTCCAATATACTTAAATACTTTGAGTAGAACTGTAAATGAATGATGAATGATTTCCATATCACAATCTATACAAAACATGCTTTTATGCGTATAAAAAGACTGCTCATTCCGTTTTGTTTAAGGCAGCCTATATATGTTAAACTCTATTTAACTGTAATTTTCCCAGTAGACGTAATGTATTTGAATTCTCCTGTGTGGCCTTCTACACAAACCATTTGCTTGATATCAGCGAAAATGTTAGTGTAGCATCCCTATATGATACACATTTAGAATGCCGAGTTTGGGCATTCTGCTGCTATTTGTTCTTGCGATATGCTGATAACAGACAGACAGACACACACACAGAGAGACCAATCACTAAAAACGTGATTTTTGGATTCAGGTAACCTCAAAGCGTGTAAATATAAGAAAAATTCCCTTTCGAAAATTTGACCCCAAAACAATACTTTCTCTACCATGTATATGGGTAACAGAGAATAAAAAATAATATATAAATGGATCAGTTAATAGCACCACGTTTCTTCACACAAAATATCAAATATAAAAAGAAAGGTCATTTTGATACAGCAAAAAATAAATTACTATGTCGTAATTTAAAATTCGACTTATTTTTTCCTCTATTACTAGGTCGATTTCAGATAAGAAAGAAATATGTAACTACAAGTTTTTTTTTTTTTTTTTTTTCTTTTTAAAAGAGAAAATAAACGAATTAAAGAAAAAATATTTTGTTAGTTTTTTATTAAAAAATATAATTTTTGTTTCAAATTTAAATGACTGATTCATGAAAAATGATGCTATAAAAAAGCCAATATAAGCTAATGATTATTTTAAAAGAAGAAAAATCATGAGTGTAAAAATGTTTTTCAAATTATTGCTTTAAATTTTCCAATTTAAGAGAAATAAAGTTGATGTGATAGCGATGATAAAAATGAAAACGATATTTCGTACGAAAAAAATAAAATGTTACAAATTTATTCTGATTAAAAAGAGACGATTCGTTTACTTAAACGAATAAAATTGAACATGTCCAAAGATGTATAGTATTTAACGTCTAAACAGGTTGAAAAGATTGTGAGCGTGTATTTAAAAAGGGCAATTTTAAAAGTATTACCAAATGTTCCTGTTTATCTTGAGATATTAAACTCCGATCTTACTTGTATGAACTAAAAGAAATATGAAAAATGTGGATGTATGCTTCAATCATTTTGATACCGAATGTAAGAAATGCTTTTACTGCAATACTTCTTATGTTAAAAAGTTTGGTTAAAAAAGAAAAAAAAAAGTACCAAATTTTTCCTTGTGATGGCGCCACTTGTCCCTATGATTTATTTGTTTAGAGTTTCTTTAATTTTTATTATGGCCACATTCATTTCCAGAATAATCTCCTTCTCCACTCTTTATTTCTTCTTGTGGAATAAAGTTTGTGAAGCTGACATTAAAGTATTAAAACAGTATGAAATTTAATCTCTTTCACAATCAATGTTAGCGTGTACACATGGACTGAATAAGATTACTGCTTCGCAAGGGTTAAATTTATAAAGGGCAAACATTCTGAAATAATGTAGTATATTTTACAAAATAAATGCTCTTTATTTGTTTACCTTGGGTATTCGATGTATTTTCTCCGTATTTTTCATTTAAAGCACCATCTATAAAAATAACACGTTTTACGATATTTTTTTTGTGGGGATCACAAAGCGTCAATCTATATAAGTATAATGTATTTCCCTTTCAGCGTTAGCCGTTTTTCGATATATGTGTTTAATGATTCATAAAATTAATACTATTCACAGTATAAATATGAGAATTTAATACTGTATACTTAGGCTGACCAGATTAAAGTACCTTTATAATATAGAAGCATTACAAATTGCTACAATTATCAAATTATGGATGTATCTTTTCATTCCTAATAAAAAAGGACTAAAAATAAAGTGTTATTGATTAATAATTTAGTTTCTACATTTTTTTTTTCAAACTTAGAAAAATGCCTTCAAAAAAAGGGGCGTCCCTATTTGTCCCCATTTATCCCCAGAAAATGGATACGTTTGGTCAGTATATGTATACTACACATTTTTATTAATCTTTTTTTCTTGAAAAAAGCAACATATATTACAAAATTTAGCTACACCAGCCTTTTATTTTAACTATGCATGCCGAAAAAAGATGGGCTTAATGCTTATAGGGATACTATTTAAAGTGTAAACTACTGTTCTCTTTTCCCTTAATATTTGAGTTAAATTTGTTATATTTTTACTAAAATGAAACTTTAGTAATCACAATAGTTTAAACAAAAAAAGCGTGTCTTAAAAAATAATCAAAACTGAAATTTGAATCGCCTAAATTTTCCTATAATAGTGCCCAGAAATTCCATTTTAAAACAGTCGTAATACAGCTATCACAAATCCTCTGAAACGTAAATCGTTATACTGGCGTAACAATTTGAATGATATTTAACGAAAAGTACACTGAAAATGTGTTGTAAAATACCTATTATAATAATATTATTTATATATAGAGAGAGAAAAGTATTGGATTTGTGAAAAGTTTCTTACTCCAGTTTTCGACGGATTTACATGTTTTTAGGTGTCCTGAACAGGATTTTTCTGTTTATAGAAAATGTGTGTCTGTGTATGTGTATCACAAATTTTGGCGAAGCAGTATCATACGAACCAATAAACAAAATGTAACCAAACTTGACATTTAATTGGACCCTGGCCTAAACTAGTGCTGATTTCATTTGGGGAGAATTCGCTCAACAGGTTGCGCTGTAGTCCCAATTTTTCTGATTTTTTAAAATGGAAATATTGTACAAATCTTCGTGTAAATAAACAAAATGAGAATTAATTTTTACGCATTATTGTAAATTGAATATGAATTATTGATAAAATTAGTAGTTACGAAAAAAGTGCGTGCATGTAGAAGCATTGATCTGCTCCCTTCCCCTCTGGGGGCTAGGTACACCACCGAGGGGTGTAAAATTTAATGTGTATCTTTCGAATTTAATGGAATAATCGAATTTTAAATTTAATATGGGTATCTTTCGAATGAACTCACAAATACCTTTTAATTTAATTGTTGAACCATAGATCTGTGCTAATTTGAAAGAAAATTATCGATTTTTTTTTTTCATTTCAAACGGAAAAAAAAAAAAAAAAAAAAAAAAAAAAAACTGATTTCTTCTTATTCTGGCATAAAATTGACTTTCTTTCAGCATTTAGTGTTTCTCTGCAGTACACTGCAAAATTTTTAGAAAGTGAATTATTTGAAAAGTAAATGCTTGGAGAAAAGCACTCAACACACTTTTTTTGGTGAAAGCGATTTCGTAAGGTGCCTCAGATTTAACATCATACATATTCTTCTCTATGTAATTTTTGCTGTTCGAGAGAAATTTCCATTTAGAAAGTCACGTATGCTGCATTTTCTTTTATTAGTGTTGAAAACAAATCATAAATAACTAATTCTTTAATTTTTTGTTCCTTTTTTTCTTTGGTATTTCTTTATTTAAAGAATAGTTAACCTAAGAGAGGGAAAAAAAAAACACTGAGCGCACTTAAGAGTTCATTTATAAATAGTTTTATACATAATCATCTAATCGTTTTTTTTTTTTTTTCTTGGTCCTGATATTTATTCACGATCATGTAGAGGTTTATGTGAAGATTAGATAAATGCATAAAACGGAGTCATACACTATCTATATAAAGTCACTTGCAAATATATACACACATATGCACTTAAAAAAAAATAATAAAAAATAAATAAATAATAGATTGGCGTTTTAGAATTATTTACTAGCAAAGCCCCAGTTCGGGAACGAACAGAATTCCGAATGCGGAAAAAATTTCAAAATCAAACTCGAAATGTACAAAACTCGGCCTGATGCTGCCTGCGTGCCAGTACATAAAAGTTTCTTAAAGAAACCATTTTTTAATTCATGAAATCAATGAAGCTAGTGAATCAACGAAGGCTTTTCGCGCTTCGCTGCTCACTATATTTAAAGGAAATTCTTTCCTATATCACTTTATAAACAAAAATAAAATTTAAAGAAATCGTGAAATTGCTTTAAAGCCCGCTTTGGTTTCCCGCTACCTTCGACATCGACCCACTCATTCGCAGACTCTCGGTTGTCTGTTCCTATTGCCTGTGACAATAGCTTACTAGTGGGCTTCCATTTGGGTGCTTATCAGATGACAGTTTCGAAACGGACAATATCGAAAAAATTGAAGTAGCCATTTTATATTTGAATCCCAGTTACATATGAACAAACTATACTAGGTGTACATAATATTTTCTTTCACGTTATTTTCTATATTTATTTGATTTATTCCATCAACCATAAAATGACAACAATTTCACACCAAATATAATACTACAATGCGCTATGATCGGCTACGTCTATCGCATGAGACAATTAATTTTTGTGGTTATAATAGTAGTTGAGTTAGTTAATAGTAGTTGGTATATAGAAAAATAAATAATGAAATATGTAAACCTGATCATGGTGCAGCCTTAATGTAGCTCCCCTTGGCGACTTTTGAATTTTTATCGTCACTTTAGACAAATATATATAATTTATGTTATTATTATTATTATTATTATTATTTGGTTTCTTTCTTTTCTGTTTTTCAATATTTTATAATTTATTTGTATTTTTTATGCGCTACTTGGCTTAAAGTGGCTTTTACAAAAGTGGAGACCTTGGCGAAAAATGTCCGATCTATTTCAGCATCAAATTTTTTTTTAATTACACAGGATTTTCAATAAGTAAAACTCTTTAATGTAATGCTGAATTAGCTTTCATGCCAAGCGCGATTTATCCATGCCAGAAACATACTATTTAAACAAAAGGGGGGGAAATCTAAAATTGAGGTATATACCTATATATTTTATATATATATATATATATACATATTTTACTCCCTTTTCATATTTTTATTTTTTCATGTGCGGGAGCAAATTTAATATTTTTTTTTTATTCATGTGAAAGCATATTCCATTTTATGTTGGGGAAAAAAAAAAAAAAAAATAGCAACAATTAAACATTTAAATGTCCATTTTTAAAGCTTTTACTAAGTTATTATTTTTACATTTTAATCCATTTTTTAAAAATGTAATCAAAATTTCGTTACAAATAAGGTACCATATGAAAGGAGTATTTTTTCTGAATCCGTCGGTTTAATTAACTTATCGATCGGACAATTAGATTTTTTCTAATTAACTAAAGTATGAAAATGTGGTGGCAACTTGCGTCAACACACAGACAAACAGACGAAAATCTCTCTTAGCTAATCAACTTGCTTAAACACACAGACAAAGAGGAAGAAAACTCTCTTAGCCATTTATATATAGAGAGAAATTATTTACCAAGAAATAACTGTTATGTGCTTACCGAGTTTATTTTCATGCATTAGAAACATTATGTATTTATTAATCATAACGTAAATCAAATTTATACCTAACGATTCAAATTCTGTGAGGCTAAGATTTAGTAAACGCGGAAATTTACAATTACAAAAAAACTTTATATTAATTTATCTTTTGTATACATGATATTGTAATTTACTGCTATTTAAACTGATTTTTGTTTTTTGGTGTTTGGTTTCAGAAAATTTCAATTTTAGGTGACCTACCTACATCTACACTCTTAATCACTGACGACCAACAAAAAACTCACAGAAATGTACGAAGCAGTGTTGCCAGATTGGGGACTATTTTATTCAATAGTCACCAATAAATTTGAGAAGTAACTTTTGATACACATAATAAATGATCAGTCTTCGAAGTTATTAGGCAACCGTCATAATTAATATTTAGTGGTGGCTATTGAATATAAAATGTCCCCAATCTGCATACTTGCCAACCAATTTTAATAAAAAAAGGGAAGTTTTTTGTTGAAAAACGAGAAGATTTCATAAAAAAAGGGAAGGTTTTTTTTTTTTTCTTTGACGTATTAAACAATACAGTTTTACAATTTTAATATTTTGAAGCAATCTTTAAAAATGTTTTACTATAGATTAATTATACTAAATATATAAAAGTTTTAAATGAAGTTATACCTCTTCAACATATAAATATCTACAAAACAGAAGCTGTAAGAAATTTATTTAACAATAGACAAAAAAACTTAGTTAAGTTAAAGTATATAATAAAAAAGTAAATAAAATAAGAAAGAGAATTGATACCTAATAGTGTAGAAAGAAATGCACTCACTAAGCAGCTGTGAAATATTTTCTATTAAACATTTTTAGTTTCCATTAGCTGTTTCAACAGGCTTCACATTCAGATATGGATAAAAACATTCCCTGGATAATTTTCAAAAAAATATTAGTGACTATTACAAGAAATGCTACATCTGCTTCCACAGTACGATGCCATGTTACGGCCGATCATGATAGAAATTCAGGTAGAAATAATTATTTACATGCATATTTTCACGATCCTTAATCATTTGAATTTTGATATGAAACTAAATAAAAAAAAAAGTCATTTGAGAGAAAAGAAATATTTGTTTTCCAAGTTTTATAATTGATTTTCCCTGACTTTTGATGAAAATTTTTATTTTCCCTGACATTTTTTTAACAAAATCCTACTTCCCTGAGTATTCCAGGTTTAACAGGTTATCCCTGATGCGTGTTCGTTGTTTGATTAGTTAAATATTGATAATGGCACTTTCAATAAATTTCCGACATAAATATTTATATGTATAATTTTTAACTACATTAAGCAATTTCAGAATTTTTTCCTTAACATAAAAAAAGAACAATAATAATAATAATAATAAAATAATATAACTGCAATAACTTTTATATCCACATAAAACCTTAATAAAATTCCATGCCAACAAAAAAAAACAGATTTTTAAACAAATATAGGATATGATTTTTGTGTATGCACATTAATCATACATTAAAAAAAAAAAAAAAAAAAAAAAAAAAAAGCAGTAGCTAATTATCAGTTTCAAGCATGCATAAAATCAACTGAGTATTATTTTTTTTAAATTGAATTGGGAAAAATTTTCTTACCTGAAAAAAATATTCTTCATTTTTTCTCCATGTTTACACATTTGGTATAAATATGACAGACAAATATTTAATTTAATTGAGGAAAAATAAACAGATTTATTAAATTCAGCAATAAATGCCTGAAAATAATTTCATACGTTAGAAATATTGAGCACTTCCATTGCTTTATTGTTTCTAGAATTGATCATTGATCACAATCCGGGGAAGGTGGGGGGGGGAGGGAGGGAGAATACAAAAAATAATTACAGAGTAAGAAATATTAAACTATTTCAACTCTACTTCTGGAATCTAATGAAAGAAGTTTAAAATTAATAGTATCATTTATGTTGCAGATGGATAAAGGTTAGGAAACAAAAGACTTCTGCAGAACATTTGATTGCTGATCACTAGTTGGAGATAAATAAAGGGGGGGGGGGCAAATAATAATTACATCAACAAGAAATATTTAACAATCCTCTTTCTTTACATGTTCTAGAATCTCATAAAGCAAGTTTGAAATTATTATTGACATTTATGTTATGGATGGAGAAAGATTGGGAATCGGGTGTTTTCGTAGAACATTTGGGGTTTCTTTTTAAAACGAACGATATCCGCGACTTTTTTAAAAACGGAAGATTTCATCATCTGTCCGGAAGACCGGAAGATACATTAAAAAACCGGAAATTTTCTGGGAAAACCGGAAAAGTTGGAAAGTATGAATCTGGCAAAACTGGTACGAAAGCAAGTCAAAAACAAGTTATACTTGAGACCACAAAATAAACAGACGGGTGTAAATAAAAATTATTTATTGAGCAACATAAAAAAAAGCCATTTTGTGGTAAATTTTGTGATGAGTAAAATAGAAGTATCTTCCAGTTGAAAATGTTGACTGGAGAGGTTATTCTATAATTTTCCAAACAAGTTTAATTTGTCCATAACTTGATCGACAGCATCATGGGTTTCAGCACTAATAGAGGCTTCATGTTGCCCTGGGTGATAACCGTCAGTGATACTGTAATGAATATTCTCAAATTGCCCAAACCACTTCAAAAAATTTCCGAGCGCAATATTGCATACTCGCAATAATTACCGATGAATTTATGAACAGTGTTAAAGCCATTAACACCGTTGGAACACAGTCATTGGAAAATTAACACTGACTATCTTCCTTCCGGAGCTTTTATATCTGTTCTTTATATTTGCATAACTACTACAATCTACTTACAACACCTTATGAATCGTATAACTTACTTTTTATTTGCCCTCGTGTATAATTTGGATGATGACTATTTACAGAAATTTTAAGAACATGAAATAAAAATATCTCTCTCTAAAATTCTTTAAGTGTGATTTAAATTTTACGATATCTTTACATATATTTCTCTCTGCAGAACAATTGCCCCTAGCGTAGCACTAATGCAATGTAAAAATCCATTCACTGATTCGCTCACTGTCTACAGCACATTAAGTGTCGTATCTGTCTCCTGTGGTACCGTGTATAAAAGATAATTCTTTCATTATCTGTCGCCATACTGGTCCTTCACTTAGAAATATAGTTTTGGGTGGTGGTAGATTTAACCATTTAATAAAGTTTTAAGTAGAGGTTTACCTGGATATTGAATTAAAAATAAAATTTAACTCACCTATTCTATGCCAAATTTCTTGTTTTGTATATTTGAAAAAACTAATTTTGCTTTAGCTAAATAATAATAATAACAATAATAATAATAAAACGCACATGTTCCACCTTATTTATATAATTTAAGTATTTGCTGTATTCGTCAGCATAAGGAAAAATATTTTGTAATTTTGATGATTGAAATGAAAACATGAAAGCCATTGCTTTTGTTTAGGATAAAAAATGTGCAAATTTTATTACTATAAAATAAATATTTTAGTCAGTGCTGCTTAAAATATTCGAATAATTTAAAGTAAGTTCAGAATCGTATAGCAAGACAGACAAGGAATTGTTAACTAGAAGTTTATTATTGAAAGTTAGTCTGGATCCTTTGCTAAATTTTTGTCACAAAATAAATTAAAATTTCACATACACTTATGGAAACCTAACATAAATCTAAACTGAATATTTTATATTTCTATACTTAATTGTGTAAATTTCAAAACTTGAATAATTCTAGTAATAAAAAGTCAAAATGATATTTAATTTTAATTATATATTAGTTTCAATTTTACTAAGTAAACAAATCAGTAATAGGTAACACCTTGTAACAAGCAGATTTTTATCCATTTTCTATTCTAAGTTGTAATCTACTAAATGGTTTGATGCACTTTCTTTACGAGCTCATAAAAGGTCAATAATATTTATTATTTCTGTAGGTACGTTAGATCGAAAATAAAATTAGCAATGAGTAAGGATTTTTTTTTTTTTTTTTTTTTTTTTAACTTGAATAATAATTACTTCAGATATTTTATCTTATCGTTCTAATTAGATAGAGTTAAATTAGTAAGAGAAACCAAAATATAATTAAAGGAAATAAAATTTATTGCACCCTACATTAATTATGAATTAAATTTTAATGTTTAAAGATAATTGCTACGCATTAAAACTAATGCTAAAGAGTGAAATGCAATAAAGCACGGTATCGTTAATAAGTGTGATATATTGTTGCTTATTCAGGGTTCATGAA
Source organism: Salticus scenicus (assembly GCA_963930645.1). Taxonomy (NCBI): domain Eukaryota; kingdom Metazoa; phylum Arthropoda; class Arachnida; order Araneae; family Salticidae; genus Salticus; species Salticus scenicus. The sequence goes on from OZ005649.1 coordinate 302,951,251, forward strand.
TTGTTCGTAAATGAATGACAGGTCTTGCGGAAGCTTAAAAGTTTAAAATATCCCAGAACATAACAGGTCTGTAAAACTATTTTAACGTCAATTTCACCAGAAAACACATCTTAACCCGTTAGTAGTCGCTAGTTGGTAAATTTGCCGCCCAGCCTTTAGTTTTGACAGATTTTTTTATTCAATAGCCACAAAAAATTTTTAGAAGTGACATTTGATACACATAAAACGCGAATAAAATCAAAGAAACGTCGACCACATCTCTTCTTAAAATTATTGGTGACAATTAAATAAAAAGTGCGCAATTTTTAATAGGTGGCGCTGTCCATAGCGACTACTAACGGGTTAAATAACAGCTGACAAAATACGAATCACAGCATAAAATGTATAGTCGGGGGGGGGGGGGGGAAACGCAGCACTCGACGTAACTTCGTTGCTAATAGATGTAGAAAAATGTAATAGGTGTCATTCGACGGGGAATTATGAGTAGTTTCAGAAAATGAACTGAAAACTTGAATTGGTGGTCGTCTACATATTAAAACGCGCACCAACTTTGATTTTTTCAATGGTAATGCCCCATTTTTATTTTATATTTGAATTCCTGGGATCGCGACAACGCGAAAAAGTATATTGGTTGTATATTTTACTTATTTTTTTTCACAGAGTTATAAGCGTTCAAAGTTTGAAGGTGCTAATGTTAAATTCATATTTCAAACTTTTATTAATATCTTCATAAAATATAACTTGATCGATATAATTTTTTTTTTACGATATACAGTGAAGAAAACCAAACATAATCCATCATTACTTTTGATTCTGAAAGATATTTTTAATTTTGAAAAATATTTAATTCATATTTATAAAAATTATGAATTATGACCTATATTAATTTTTACATAAAATGGATCCTAATGCTGAAAAATATCGGTGTGCAAATTTGCAGCTCATTCCAGTTATTAGTATTCGAGATATAAATAAATCTTTCTTTTGAAGTGGTTTAGGGGGTCGTCTCTTATAAAGTTTTTTATGAGATAACGAATCAAATCTTAAAAAATAACAAAGAAAATTAAACAAAATATTCTTATTTTTTATTTACGGGACAAATTATATAACAACAACGTCAAACGCAAAGAAATGAAACAAAAATGATGATTTTTTAGACATTAGTGTTAGCATCAAGAATTCCTGTTTTCTAAAGACGACAAGCCCCGCCTTCATCGTTGTTCAATACAGAAAAGAAAAGTAAATGTGACACTGAGTATTCGTGTTAAACCTCTTATTTTATGTTGACAAAGATATGCAGAAGTGGTATTTACTTCATCGATTACTGGTGATAAATTTCGAATCTTTTAAACGAACACTAGAAGAAAAAAAAATAACTAAATAGGCGGGGTTTACTGTTTTAAATAGAAAAAATTGGTAAGTGTAAAAATTGTCTTAAAAAAACGAATGGAATTGGAATGCAAGACAGATTTGTAAAATTGTTTCTTAACTACCGTTGTAGTTAAAGGCTGAATCATTTGCTTCATATATTGTTTTATTTTTATTTATTTATTTTGTAGGGGAGGGGGGATTATTATTTTAAGGATCCTTTAGTCTTTAAAATTTTAATAATATATTTTAACTTTATATATATGTTTTTAAATATACTTTTACTTTTATAAATATATTTTAACACTTTTTGCGACCGCACAATTTTGTAATATTTACAGTAAGATCCACCTTTCTCTCAAAATAAAGTATTTCAGAACAAATTTTCTGTATTCACAATTATATTACAAATGGATATACAGTATAATTTTATTCTTTCTAATCAATATATTTCTATCCATAGTATATTTTATTGCAAAAATATGAACACTGGGTACACACTTAAGAAATGAGGAACACACAAATTACGAAAGAAACGCCCACTAAGAGAGTTACAGATTTTCAAATGACGTGAATCTACGTCAGCAGTCGCGAAAGGATTAATAAAAAAAATGATATTTTTATAGAAATTATAAAACAAATCGTACAGTTCCAAAGAGTTCAACTGACCCAAAACTGGTAATTGTGATTAAAATTGTGTAATATTTACTTCATGAACCCTTACAATAATTTATCTGAAAAGATTTAGTTTATGCGTTGTTGTATATTATATATCTATATTATTTCATTTCGTATTTTATGTTACACCTACGAAAAAAATTTAAGCTTTATTGGTGATCCCTACAGACATAATAGACACTTTTAATTGAAAACTAATGCAATTTTTTCAAAGAGTACAGTCTGGACAAAATCGCAAGTGTAATGTATTTAAATAGACCTTAAATTATTTTAAAAAGTACTGAAGTATATACACATCTAAGAAACTGAATTTAAATTAATTAAGAAACTGTTAAAAGTCAATTTTTTTATTCATTTTTTCCTGAAAGATTTCCGGTGTAAAACATTAAAATTTTGTCTATTTCTTATAGGATCTTAATTTTATTTTTCTACATTTACAGATAACCCCTAACACATTTTTTATTATAACTCTATAAATACTAAAGATAAAGTATACAAACAGTATACTTTTCCGCACTGCCAGACTCTCAGAAATTCGAATATGAAGTCAAAATTGGGTGTTGCTATTGAAGAAATCAAAGTTGGCGCTCATTTCAATATGTAGATAACCCCTAATTCAAACTTCGACAGCATTTTCAAAAAGTGCATTTAATTTCCTTTTGAATGGTGTCTATTAAATTTTTCTGCGTCAATTAATAATGAAATTGCAGCGAGTGCTGCGATTTTTTTTCCCCGACTGTACAATAAGCATAACACGCAGTTTTAACTGTAATTTAATAGCAGAGGCTCAGTCACGAGAGCTTCTTTATCATAAAATTGACTACTACGGTTGGAATGCGATCCAAAATTTTCCAGTATTTCACGGAATATTCGTTTTAGAGCTTAGATAATCGATACAACAACAATAAAGATTTTTTGCCTAAGTCGTAAAAAAAAAAAAAAAAAAAAAAAAAAAAAAAAAATCGGCAAAGGGCGATAAACTTACCAAATTCATTGCTAAGGCCATTGTCTGCCTTGGTGAAGATTTTTAACAGATTTTTAAAGGAAAATGAGCATTTTTAAAGTCAAAACAAGTTATAAATGGAAAGAAAATAACATTTTATAAGCCTCTTTAGATGAAATTACAGAAAAATACCGGCTACAATTTACAAATTCATAAACAATTTCTTAAATATAGCTTGTATCTTTTAATTTACGGAAGTTGATTAGCATATCTTGTTTAAAACTCTGTTCAAAATAAAACTCGAATTTACAGGTAGAACTAACTGAATTTTTGCTATCTGTAAAATGAAACATATATGAGTCATTCCATGTCAAACCAAAAAAAAAAAAAAAAAAAACAGCATTTTTAACTTAACACTCTCCCTAATTGGGTAAAAATGCAAATTTCCGAAATTCCTCTACTACAAATGTACCCATCTTTTCTTTCCTAATTAGAGATAAAAGATTAGTATCATTAAAAAGCTTTTAATGCAGGCTTTCAAATGATATGCCACATGTGTATATTTTGAAATATTTTTCATTTTAAGTTCAACCATTTTCTTCTTTGACTTTCCATATCTCAAAAAGTACATATTTAATTTTCTCTTAAAAATCATATGTTATTCTTACGTTTATTAACTATAACTACTGTAAGTTTCAACATGGTACGAACATGGGATACTGAGTGATTAATTAAAATGCAACTCTAACAGTATTTCCATATTAACATAACGTACGCTTAAAAAAATGGCCGTCCCATGCTGAAAACTACAGTAATTATAGCTAATAAAAGTATAATTATAGTATAGTATCTATAGATAATAAAATTATAGATAATAATAATAACATGTAATTTTTCAATGAAAATTAAATGTATACTTTTTGAGGTTTTGAAGGTCAAAATGTTTGACCTTAAAAAGAAATTGTTTTAAAATATATACATGTGATATATCATTTGAAAGCCTGTATTATACTCTTTCTAATGATATGATTTTAAATCTCGAAGTTAATTAGAGAACAAAATATGCGTAAACCTTACGTTATGATATTATGAAAATACTGATCAAAGGTTGCATTTATAACTCAACATCCCATGGCCGTCCCATGTTGAAATTTACATAATTGTAGATAATAAAAGTGAAATTAACATATAATTTTTAAAAGAAAACTAAATATGTACTTTTTGAGATATTAAAGTTTAAAGGTCAAAATATTTGACTTTAACATGAAAATTTTTAAAAGTATATACATGTGATATATCATTTGAAAGCTTGCATTATAAGCTTTCTAATGATACCAATATTTTATTTCTAAGTTAATTAAGGGAAAAATGGGTACATTTGTAGTAGAAGAATTTCGGAAATTTACATTTTTTACCCATTTTTGCAGCCCTGTTTAATAAAAACTAAAGGTGGTAGGGACTTATTAATTGATATACATTAATTCCTCAGTACAACAAATAAATGACCACAATTTCATAAAAATCTGAGGGGGTCAGGTTTTTATCTGTGTTGATTTGACATGGAATATACAAGGTGGTCCAAATTAAAATATCCCTGTTTAAGCACTAACGAGAAAAGCAGTGGACATAACGGTATCATATTTGAAAAGTGTACGTATTAAGCTATGGAACATTGATTGGAGGGAAAATTAAAAAATAATATCCAACGAGGTCTTCTAGGTGACAATGAGACGTTGCTAACTGTTCAAGGTCAAGAAAATATCAAATGACAATATCAATAAAGAAAAGAAAACGAGATATTGGTAACTAACTTTATAACAACAGTTCTTTATACACAAACTGTAGATCCTATAAAAATGTTAGCGACAGCAAAAATTAATTCACGAGCGTAGTAGTATACCAGCACACAATACTCAAACAGTGGAACTCATACCTAACTAGCACAATTTGATAGTAAAATTCTGTAATAATAAATGAATTATTAACAATTCATATACTTTATTTTATTGGTAATCGTGTAGATTTTCCGTTTTTGAAACTAATCGCAGCCTCTCTTCCAGAGATATTTGTTGGAACTATTTTATTTTCCACCAAACAATTTCCCATGATCTTATATATTGGGTTGGCAACTAAGTTACCGCCGTTTTTTTAAATTGGAAAAATCTGTATGACACTAAATACTTTTGGCACGAAGTTATACATCATTCGAAAGAGAATATATTGTTCTACCTAAATATATGTTTTGTTGTTACTGAGATACATTTTCTTGTTATTTACAGATCATTAACATGGAATGTCAAGTTGAGAACAATGAGCATTTTTGCCACCTCCTTTTTTTTGCCATTAATCAAGGTTCTAAGGTCGCAGAAGCTGCTCGCAACATTTGTGCTGCGTATGGAGTGGGTGCTACAGCTGAAAGAACCGCCCGTGATTGGTATGCATAGTTCAAAAAAGGAAATTTTGACCTCAAAGACACACCTCGTTCTGGCCGTCCAGTTGAGTTCAATGAAGAGCATTTGAACCACCTTTTTCATGAAAATCCGCGTCAGGCAACAAAGGAACTGGCAGAGACAATGGATTGCTCCCACACTACTGTAGAGAAGCATCTTCACGCGATGGGCAAAGTTCAGAAGTGTGGAATGGCGGGAACTTAGTTGCCAACCCAATATAATATTACAAATACGGAACGTTACGACCCCTGATTCCCTTGCCAGGGCAACCTAAAGCTGTATTATTAATTTGAATCACTCAATATAATTTCGAAGACATTCCATTTCTTAAACAATAAAAAGCAACAAAAACAAATTCTTGCTTTGGGAGACTTATTTAATGTATCTTATCTATATACATATATGGTAGAGAAAGTATCATTTTTAGGTAAAATTTTCAGAATTAAGTTTTTCTTATATTTACCCGTTTTGAGATTCCCTGAACCCCAAAATCTTTTTTTTTTTTTTTTTTTTTTTTTTTTCAGTGGTTGGTCTGTGTCTGTGTGTCTATTATCAGCATATCTCATGAGCAAATACTAGCAGGATGTCCAAACTCGGTGCTTTTAATCTGTATCATACAGTGATACACCAAATTTTCCCTTGAGATCAAGCAAATGTCTGTGTACTGGGACATCCAAGATAATTCAAATACATTACTTCTATAGGGGAAATCTCTGATAAGTGCAACGTAAACTAAATTTACTTTGCTATTGAAGTAAGTGATTGAATTGCTTTTGTTACATTTTACTATGCTGACTAACACTGCTCTGGAAGGAAAATTAATTTTTCATACCTATGGACAAGGAAGTTTTTAAAATTCTATTTTCAACTGTTTTCTTTTCTTTCATATATATATCTATATATAATATCACGTTCTGAGGAGCTCTGTATACGAAAGTAATATTCTTAGCGGTTGATTTGTATTTACATCTATTAACAGCATAACGTAAAAAGAAATAACTGTAGAAAATTCGAATTTGGTATTTTGAAGTTCGTATTAGGTTTCAACTTGAAAATTTTGATTAAGATTTGCAAGTTTGGAAGCAAATTAACAACAGACTTGATTTTTACTTTCTTCTATATATATAAGAAGAAAGTATTTGATCCGTAAAGAAATTTTCAACCTTCAGGCTTCCGTGGATTTACACGTTTTGAGATGTCCTAAACACGATTTAACTGTTTTTATAAAATATCTGTCTGTCTGTATTACAAAATTTGTGGACACTGTATCTCACGAATCAAAGATCGAAATTTAACAAAACTTAGCATTCAGTTGGACCCTGACCTAAAGAGGTACTGATGAAATTTTGAGATCAATCGCTCAATAAGTGGTGCTGTGATTCCATTTTCTTTCTAAATTTTTAACACGGCAATATAGGACAAAATTTCGTATAAATGTAATGAGAGATTTTTAACGTGTGATTGTAAAAGTAATATGAATTATTAGTAATAGCAGTAGTAAATTAGGAAAAGAAAACATGTGCGTACGTAGGAGCATCACTACCCCCCCCCCTCTTGAGGGTAAGTACTTCCCCGCGGGGTGTAAATTCTAAATTCTCAATGTGGGTATCTTTCGAAAGAACTCGTCAATACCTTTAAAACGAACAGTTGAACCATACATCTGTGTTAATTTAAAAACAAAGCTGTATATATAATATATTCAATTTTAACGGAGAAAACCCATTTCCAATGTTGGCACAAAATTGACTTTCTTTCGACATTTAGAGTTATAATTCTGTGAGATAGAAATCATCTGCATTCAACATGGTAAAAAATTTTAACAAATAATAATTTAATAAATAGTTTGTACTGCCTGAATTTGTGTAAAAAAAATTATACAGAAGAAAATCTTGTGGTGGCCACAGCGTACTAGTTTTTCTTTTTTCTTTTTATAAAATATCTGTCTGTCTGTATTACAAAATTTGTGGACACTGTATCTCACGAATAAAAGATCGAAATTTAACAAAACTTAGCATTCAGTTGGACCCTGACCTAAAGAAGTACTGATGAAATTTGGAGATCAATCGCTCAATACGTGGTGCTGTGATTCCATTTTCTTTCTAAATTTTTAACACGGCAATATAGGACAAAATTTCGTATAAATGTACAGTCACCCAAAAAAAAAACGCCACCCCCCCACCTAATTTTGCCGTAAATTATCGTAGAAACATGCGACTGGTACCAATCAGTTTGTAATAACGTCTAGTTTACAATGTTATAGTTAGATTTTACTTAGGGGGTCGTCTACATATTAAAACTGACATCAACTTCATTTTTTTCAATGGTAACCCTCATTTTTTATAATTTATTTGAAATCCTTGGATCAAATCATCACGGAAAATGGTATAGTTTATATATTTCGCTCAATTTTTCATAGAGTTATAAGCTGTCAAAGTTTGGGGGTGCTAATGTTAAATGAATGTGACAAACATTAAATCATATCTTCCGAAATAATTATGATATTTAAATTCTGTTTTTTTTATTCGTTAGAATGAAGTAACCCAAACATATTCCATGCAAATTTTTGCTAAAAAAACATTTTTTGAATTATGAAAATTATTAATAAATTCATATTTGAAAAAATTATGAATTATGACCTATGTTAATTTTTGCACGAATAGAACGGGCATCATCAAAAACATGGGTTTCCAAATTTACAGCTCGTTCCTAACATTCTTTTTTGAGTTACAGTGATATTTCACTTTTTATTCCTGTTAGGGGGCCGTCACTTGTTATAATCTGTATCCTCTATAAGTAAATGCTTGTATATAATTTGACGGAAAACTATTTTAATTTACCTTTATGTTATTTTTATTGTTTCCTAAGCAATATTTCCATGTTTATTATACAAATTGGCATATTTTTGTAAAGTTATCACAATGTAGGCGAGGGATTGTGAAAGAATTTCAAAAGAAAAGAAGCCTCTGATTCGCTGAAACACTATTTTTAAAAAAAGACAAATTTGCATATTCCTATTTGACTCTATATGTGACGCTGGTATGCATAAATCACAATGGTATTTACTACATCGATTATTGAAGACAAAACTTAAATGATTTAATTACAAATATGCAAAATTATTTTGCTTTATATTATAAAGTTTTAGAAAATTTGTGAAAAGGCGTGGCTATTTACATTAAGTTTTGAAATGGAAGCTATGTTGCTGTTTTTCGATGCTGCGAAATTTACAAAATATATTTGTGTTAATATACTATACAGATAGAAGAATAATTATATAATATCAACAAATCTTCTTTAATCAATGTGTTTATATACATTACTGTATGGAAATGTTTATATGTGAATATTGTATTTATTTTTAATGAGAGATATAAACACAAAATTCTAAAAAAAAAGAAGAAAATGTGTTATAGATTTTTATAAATCAAGCAAAATATATATGCATACTTGCCAACCTAACCCGTAACATTGTTAGTTCCCGCCCCTGTGTGTACACAATTTAATTTTTAGAGTAATTAACTTCAAATACATTTACGATTAACTCATTGAGCGCCACGCGAATTCTTTTGAAATCCCATTCAGGCCGCACGTGCTGCTTAGAAGCGTGTTATGTGTATCGAGTTTCAATAAACCCCATTAGGCCTTAACGATATAATCCTATAAAAATCCTATATAAAAAAAAAAAAAAAACATGAAGTAAATTTTAAATAAATTGTCAGTAATTACTTAAAACTATGTAAGTTCTGTAGTTTTATATCATATTTTACACTGCCGGCTGACTTGGCCTAAATGGAAAGATCAGTGTCAGCCACCGATGGCTGACACAGCTATAAAAAGACTGATGTGAAAAAAATGTTCGGAAAGGGGCGGGACCAGTAATCTTCCGGGATAGGTTGACAAAAATGTATATACATAGAGCAATGCCAGAAAATGTTCTTTATTTTTCATGAACCAGATGAATGGTATTTTTTTTCTGAATAGTCTATGTATTAAATATAATGCTGCTTTATATACCCTTTAAATGAAAAGTTTTATTACATAAAGTAATTTTCTGGCACTCTACAGCTCCCAAATGACACACAATACAAAACCCCGCCTTTTTCCAGTGTTTAAAGGGTATTAACGTTTAATATGCTTTATATTCGTTTTGATCTTTCCTTCTCCTCCTTATCTTCTTCTTTTTTCCTTAAAAAAAAAAAAAAAAAAAAAGAGTTATGTAACATTTTGACCTTTTCAAGTGAAGATTTAGATTAAGGGTAGCCAGCCTTTCTACACCCACCGTCCACTTCGGTATCTGTGTTAAAGTGTAGAATTTTAGAACATCCCATTAAGTAGTAGGATTTATTATTTTACATATTAAATTGTTACACATTATAAAATATAAAAGCAAAAGAATATCGTGAAGATTTATGCAAAAGTTTTTAATAATGTCATGAAAAAAAAAATAATAATAATTAATTAAAAAAATAAATAAATAAAAATAAAAAAAATCTGTTTTAATATTTTAAAAAAGTCAATTAAAGAAAATGAAAGTACTGCAGTATCAGAACAAACTCCCATTGTCACTGTGAAACGGCCGTGGGAACCAGGTTGAGTGCCGCCGTTTCTGACAATTATACGGCAGCTTGAGTTAAAATAATTTTGAATTTTCAAACAAATTTAAAACCATTCATCTTTTTTTTTTTCTTTTGATAGATATTTTAATATCTATTCAAGCTATTTAATTTTCTTCGTATTAAGTGAACTGTCTGATGTTTAATCAATAGAAACCAATAAAAATCTTTTAATTCATAAACTAACTCAGAAAATTCTGTGAATTAGTCATTTTTTTTATTTTATAATTAACATTTCTGAAAATTTTTTCCGGTGTGAAACTTAATAAATAATGTGTATTGGGTCGTAGATCGTGATTTATATTTTCTAAATGTATAGACGGACCCCTAATACATTTTCACGTGTAACTCAATTTAAAATTAATTTAAGGAATACAAATAGGTATGTTTTTCGAACCGCCTTGATCTCAGAAATCTGAATATGAAGTCAAAAATAGGGGTTGCTATTGAAGAAAATGAAGTTAATGCCAGTTTTAATATGTAGACGACCCCTTAGGCAAAATTTAACTATACCGTTATAAACTAGACGTTATTACAAATCGATCGGTACCAGTCAAATGTTTCTACGATAATTTACGGCGAAATTAGGTGGGGGGGTGGCGTTTTTTTTTTGGGTGACTGTACATAATGAGAGATTTTTAACGTGTGATTGTAAAAGTAATATGAATTATTAATAATAGCAGTAGTAAATTAGGAAAAAAAAACATGTGCGTACGTAGGAGCATCACTACCCCCCCCCCTCTTGAGGGTAAGTACTTCCCCGCGGGGTGTAAATTCTAAATTCTCAATGTGGGTATCTTTCGAAAGAACTCGTCAATACCTTTAAAACGAACAGTTGAACCATACATCTGTGTTAATTTAAAAACAAAGCTGTATATATAATATATTCAATTTTAACGGAGAAAACCCATTTCCAAAGTTGGCACAAAATTGACTTTCTTTCGACATTTAGAGTTATAATTCTGTCAGATAGAAATCATCTGCATTCAACATGGTAAAACATTTTAACAAATAATAATTTAATAAATAGTTTGTACTGCCTGAATTTGTGTAAAAAAAATTATACAGAAGAAAATCTTGTGGTGGCCACAGCATACTAGTTTTTCTTTTTTTCTTTTTATTATTATTTTTTTTTTATAAATGTAGATAGAATAATTTAACGGGGTGGGGAAATTGAGAGGGACGGTAGCCCTCCCATTTTAAACAGAATTATATGTCAAATAAAACTGTTCCTAAAACCTAGTATGTTAGATTATTTTTTAAAAAGATTGAATTTTATTATCTTATATTTTATTTATCGTACGTCTTAATGCCCAATCAATCTCTATAGTATTGAAATGTAGGCTAAAATAAAGTCGTGTGAATGATGTACAAGATTTTTTTTTTTTTTTTTTTTTTTTTTTTTTAATATATAACTTCTAATTATTCATTCGTGTTACGTTAAATTGTGTTAATGAATTACTACGGGAAAATTAAATTACTTTTAACACTGGCGATGAATTGTAATTCGAAATGTTTTCTTCACTGATCTATAAATTTTCACACACAATATATTATCATTAGATATAGGGATTCTAAATCGTACTTTTTTTCCTTTTTCATTGATAGTAGGAACTACTTAAAGTAAATGAAACTATCTTTTCATTTCTCCTGCCTCAGTACACGCCAACGGAATCTGTAGCATTCATGGTTTGCTACAGTAAACAATAACGCATTACTTAAAAAATAAAAAAATAAAGGGAAAAACTGCCTTATATCACATTTTCGTGATTAATTTTTTCTGTATCTATTTTCTGTACCCATTTTCTGTATCTCATCTATGACAATATTTCGCATAAACTTTTATTACATATATTCACCTTATGCATTCGCTAGCTTTAAAAATATTACTGACTGTTTCTATAAACTAAAAAACAAAATGGTAGCACGGTTAGATAAAAAGAAAAAGAAAGAAAGAAAACAAAATATTGTAAATGGACCAAAACCGATCATCTGTCCTCCATTTGTTTCACCTGCTATGCATCTCATAACAGCCAATAAATGATAAAAATAGTCGAAACTGTGTCTAAAAAACGCATGTGTCTTCCTGGAAACCTTATGGTTTTTACTTTACCACGCCCATATGAATGACAGCCAGCCAATAAATAGATGTTGACGTCAGAGAAAGCAGATGTCCACGAAACACACGAAACTGCTCTAAGAAGAGAATTTAGAAGATGCAGTTTGGGAGAAATTGATAGTGGGATTGGGTTCTTTTTTTTTTTTTTTTTTTTTTTTTCCATACGAACACATACATATCACGTGGATGGAGAACAGTTACAGTTTTGCTTTTTTTATTTGAGGGGATATTTTTGGAGCTTCGCGGTAAGTAAGGGAAAACAGCTATTGATTTATATTTAAATGATCGTAGGTGTCAAACATCCATACAAATTCCGAGAAAATATCTATCTCGCTTTTAAGTCTCAGTTGTTTGGTTCGGACCTCGCTGCAGTCAATGATGTCAGACGTTTTAATGGCACTTAATGTGCCTTAATGTACACAAAATGACCAATAAATTAAACGTAAATAAAATGGCCATAAGGGCCAAATACTTATTAAATCCAATCCAAACCTTTGATTAAAAAAATAACAATAAATAAAATACATTTTTTTAAAATAGAAATGTGTTTTTTCGAGTAATAATTTCAATTTTAGACAATTTATTTAAAATTAACATTGTTAAAATTTTTTAATGCGACAATGAATTTATTGAAACATTCATTTATTGATACGTTAGATGCAACACTTGGATTCAACCTAATCAGTTTTAAAATTAGCACTAATATTTACATTGTGTAATCGTAAGGTTAAATGTCAAAAGTTAGAAGTTAGAAAAAAGAAAAAAAGTTACAAAAAATCATTCGGTACGCACTGATTGTTAACACTTTCCAACTGTACGTACTTGTTGTATAACTTTCAATCTTCTTTTCCTACGTTATCACATAACGGACAGACAGAAGGACTGAATTGCATACAAATAGATGAATTTTACTCATAATCTCTTTTAAACATTGTTGAAAGGTGTTCAAATCTACTTAACGCAAAAGGAAACGTAGCCACAGATTCTCATTGCATTCCTTAATGTATCTGAATATTTTAGTGTAGCCTTGTAAATCTATCTGAAGGCTAACCATATCATATTCTATACAGAACATTATTTTAGCATATTAAATTTTTTTTTTTTTTTTTTTTTTAAGGATTTTTACAGTAGAAAGTTATTTAAATGTGATTTGTAAAAGTGTCTATCTGAAATGCAATGCACTGGAATTTTTTTTACGTGTCCCTGTACACAAACCAGTGTACAGGACCTATTAAAGACATTTTAAATAGGAAACATTCCATAGTAGATTGCATATATTAATTTTTAAAAATTGTGAAATTAAGGATGAGAGGACGGGCCAATGAACAGATAGAAAGATGGACAGCCAGACAGACAGATACACAAAATGAAATCATATTCACAGCTAGAAAAACATTTAGAAAGCCATAAAGCGTTTAATGTAAACGAGAGTGCAATTCCAAAAAATATCAGATAATAGCCTTAATGTAACAGAATATTTTTGTGTGGCCCTGTAAATCTAATGCTGATCATAATGCATTTTATTAAAAGCATTCTTTTGAGCATATGACTAGCATATTTCAATTTTATTAAGATTCATGCAAAGTAAGTTTAATTAAAATTCGGTTTATAGAAATACCTCTCATAGAAATGGAATGTTTTGGAATAATTTCAGGTGTCCCTGTATACAAACCATTGATTGTATTTACTCCATTTTCAATGAGGAGCATCCGATAGTGAACATGAATGCAATTTCGTTAAGATTTGTATAAAGTAAAGGTATTAAAATACGGTTTATAGAAATACCTGTCACACAACACACTATTTTGGAATTCTTTCGGGTATCCCTGTACTCAAACCAGTAGAGGTATTCACTCCATTTTCAATTAAAAACATCCTATAATGAACGTGAATAAGGTGTATCAGTTTGAAGAAATTCAATGAATATTAACGGGAGTTAGAGCTCGGACAGACAGACAAACCGAAGTCATTAACATTTTTCAATCTTGTTTGAAAGTGCTATATAAGAGAGATTTAATCAAACGAAAGGAATATTTCTTTCGGACAGCAAAAATGCATCGTTATCATTTTGCGGCAATACATCTAAAATTAAATAGCATGCCCGAAAACCTTCAGTCTAAAATAAATAAGGAAAAACTATTCCTTGTCCAAAGTTAAATTCTGTTTAGGAGAAAATTCTAGGTTATTATTAATATTTTTTTTTAATTATATTTCATATGCGATTTTTTCCTTTTGTAATGTATAAAAATCACTTATGTCGAGTATAACTTTAATATCATATTTACAAATTATTTATATTATCCTTTTTATATGCATTATTTTTATTATTTTTACTTTTTTAAACAATAAATATTAAATTACATACGCTATCTACTAATACGTATTTGGACACTTTCGAATTTTGATGTATTTTCAAATATCTAGAAAATTCTGCAGTAATTATTCTGAAAAGTTGAAAGTATAAAGAACATGTTATACCTCATACATTTCAGCAAAACTTTTGTCCTGAAGAGGAAAAGGAAACCAGTAAAAAACTAAACAAAAATCAAAATGTTTCGAATCACCCTGTAAAAAGTAATGCTTGAAATGTGTTTTGGCTGTAGCATGCGATAATTAGGATTTTTCTAATTATTTGAATAAATTTTGTGAGAGTACCGCATATATTCATGAAGATTTAACGGTTTCTTTAAAAAAATAAATAAATAAATAATTGCCTCTTTTTAATTATAACATGAAGAGTATTAGACCCAATGCAAAGTCATTTTTTGGAAACTTGACATACTTATATCCCTAACAGCACACTTATCCATAGTACATCCTGAGGTTGTCCCTTGGATGTACTTTCATCCATAGGATATCCTGAGGGTGCCTTGTGGATGAGATGTGCTGTTAGGGATAGACATGCGAGAAGCATACTGCAATATGATTTCAAGAATGTTAACTATCGTAGGAAATATGAATACTTATACTAAATAATTTTTAACTGCGCATGCGCAAGTGTTAAAAAAATGATTTGCATAATTTAATAGATAAAATTATTGATCTACTTATATAAAAGCAAAAAAATATCGTGCAAATTGAAAAAAGTTTTGAGAGATCGAATGAACAGAATTTCAGTTCTTCTCAACTCTTCTTGCAAATTTTTATCACTTTAAAACAATTTTGGAGGCGCTTTTATTATTTAATAGAAAAAAAAAAAATCTAGTGCGTAACAATTACATTAATTTCACTACCCGTTGCTATACATATTATAAACACTTTTTGAAATAGTACAGTCAGAAGAGATAAAAATTATTTTAATTAGACACCTAAAAATATTCCTGTAAAATTTACATACGCCATGAATACATATATAAGAGAGCTCACATAGCGATCTAAAAAAAAGAGAGAGAGAGAGAGAGAGAGAGAGAGAGAGAGAGAGAGTCGTTATTTGAAACACCTGCTTCCAAGATCTATAACTGATCTATCTAATCAGGACGCCTATAAGTTTTTCTGTAGTAACCACATTATACATGCCAAAAGACATCTAAAGGTAGGGTTTATGTAGCAAATTCGAAAAAAAATCGTTAGAGAGGCTTTTAAGAAACTGATTTTTGGTCACACTGTCCCCACTTTCCCCGAATTCTAACATTATATATTCATCGGAAACTAACAATTGCATACGAAATTATATCTAAAATCGAAATAATATGACGAGTTTCAAGAAAATCTTTCGAGTCGTTTTTGAATGAATTGACTTGCGAGACCTTAAATTGACCTATTTATATAAGACGCCTAACAATATATCTGAACTAACCAACTTGTACATGCGAAACTTTTTATTGCGTTTTAACACGTTTTTATAGCAACTATAAAGAACATAATTAGAGCTCTTTTTGAGAGACGGAACTAAAGTCCTACTTACGGTTTTAGATGTCCCACAACAATTTGTAGCCTAGACCTGTTTTAATTCTGAAGTTAATTCTTTTTATCTTCATTAGTTTTAGAGAGATAATAGTAAGAAGATTCCCCACACAGATACATCTAGGTTAATTACCAAAAACTAATTTTTTTGGATTTAGAAGGCCTTAAACTTGTATATCAGGTTAAAAATTTAAATTTTTGACCGAATGCAGTACTTCCATTACCGAATACAATAATTCCACAATGTAGAAAACGATGCTTATAGTTACTCTCTATATAAAGACTGTGTTATCATAGAAATAAAATGTAATCTCATGTAAAAATCATTAAAAAATCTGGAGTGACTCCACTCGACTTTCCGAACATTGAGTAACTGACAGTTTTGTAGATAAAATAAAGAAAGAGGAATTGCTAAAGAAACAAAAGAGAGAAAAACATAATAGAGTGTTTTTTTCTCCATATATCACACGAGGTTTTATTTAACGCTACTGAACTTTGAGCCCTTAGATCATAATGATAAAGAATTTTTCGTTGTGTCCCTGTAAAAATCTATAAATGCTAGATTCACCAAAATGCTTATAGTTAGTGCAACAGTGATTTATAATATTCATACAAATTTTCAGCTCAATTGAATGAGGCGTTTAGATGCTATCGCACTTTTAAAAATTTGGTCTCATAGGCCATAATGATAAAGAATTTTTCTTTGTGTCCCTGTAAAAAAAAACTGTAAGTGCTAGATTCACCAAAATCTATACAGTTGGTGCAAATGCGACCTATAACATGTGTACAATTTTTTTGCTCAGATTAATAAGGCGTTTAGACGCTATCACACTTTTAAAAATTTGGCCCCATAGGCCTTAATGATAAAGAATTTTTCTTTGTGTCCCTGTAAAAAAACTATAAATGCTAGATTCTCCAAAATCTATACAGATTGAGTATCTGTGACCTATAATATGGGTATAAAGTTTTTGCTCAATTGAATAAGGCGTTTAGATGCTATCGCACTTTTAAGATTTTGGTCCCATAGGCCATAATGATAAAGAATTTTTCTTTGTGTCCCTGTAAAAAAACTATAAGTGCTAGATTCACCAAAATCTATAGGGTTCGTACTATGGTGACTTACAATATACGTACCAACTTTCAGCTTATTTGAACAAAGCGTTTAGACGCTAGCATGTTCACTCACAGACATACACACATACATACACACATACACACATACACACACACATACATACATCATCTCAAAAATAGTGGAAACGGACTCAGGGGACCTCGAAACGTATAGAAACATCAAAATCTGATATTCGGATTTTTGAGATGATTACAATACTTTCCTCACTATAGTGTTCGGAAAGTAAAAAGAGATTTAAACAATTTCTCTATTGATCCTTAAGATAATGTCGAAAGAATATATTAACTAATAGGGAGTTAATGGACCCTATCGGTATTTGGGTTTCAAGGCTGATTGATCCATTGTTTTCCACGTGACAACAAACCGATGAAATCTATTTATTAACTACATACAATAAATTGATATATAAATAGTTATTGAAATCGAAACAAATAGCGATGAAATCATATTTATTCTGAACTGGTATGTTGTGGCCACCACAAGACTTTCTTCTATATTTTCCTATACAAATTCACTCAGTAACAATATATAAAAAAAAATACGATTTTTTCCCCAAGTTTTTTTTTCGTTAAAAGTAAAAAAAATCGATAACTTTCTTTTAAATTACCACAGATTTATAGTTCAACCATTCGTTTTAAAGGTTTTTCGAGATCTTTCGAAAAATACACATCTTGAAAATTTACCTCCCCCCGGGGGTACTTCCTCCCCAGGGAAGAACCGATGCCTCCACATGCCAATTTTTTCCCCCTAGTTAACTACTACTATTATCAATAATTCATATTAATTTTACAATCACAAGTTTAAAATCTCTCATTATGCACATTTATACGAAATTTTGTAATATACTGCCATGTTAAAAGTTTACAAAAAATGTGATCACAGAGCTACCTGTTGAGCGATTGATCCCCAAATCTAATCAGCACCAGTTTATGTCAGGGTGTAACTAAATACGAAGTTTGGTTAAATTTCATTCATTGGTTCGTGAGATACAGCGTTCACAATAAATGTGATACACACAGATAGAGAGACAAACAGACATTTTCTAAAAACTATCAATTCGTGGTCAGGATATCCAAAAACGTGTAAATCGATCCAAAAACGGAGGTCGAAAATTTTCACGAATCCAATACTTTCTCTATATTACATATAGAAGAAAGTAAAAATACTACATGAGTAACATATATATACTTGCTGTATATAGTAACATACATACAGAAAGTTACATAAAAATTTGTGATCAGTAAATCACTATGGAATATACCACTTTATATTTTCGAATAAGAAAATTATTCCATTACAAAAGATATTGAGCATATGTATAAGGGTGGAATAAAATATCGATTAACGTAGCTACTTCAGAAAATAATTTCATTTTGAACTAAAACGAATGTGAGTTTTACTTTAAAATAAAATGAAACAATTTAGTTCTCTGAATAAAATTTCCTCCTATGTACATTCTGACAAAATACATTAAATATTTAATTATCTTATGTCATATGTTTAATTACTTCTATAAAGCATAAATACATCGACCTTAAACACTGTTGCCATGTCTGGCGAATTTTTTATTCAACAGTCACCAATAATTTTCAGAAGTTATATTTGATATACATAACAGACTATGAATCTTCGACATGATTAGGCAAACGTTAAAATTAAAAATTATTGGTGACAGTTAAATAAAAAAATCCGCCAAATCTGGCAACACTGCTCTCAAATTCTGTATCTCTTCAACATTGCGTAAAAAAAAAAAAAAATCCTTTCAAAAAGTTACATATTTTTACATTACCTTACTGTTAACTACTTATTACTTTCTCTTATCTGTTCATAATAGAAAATGTGTAACTTTTGGTTCGAATTTTAAACGTTACGTTTTTGCATTAATTTAACATTTTGAGGTTCTCCGAAAATCAGGATTTTAGTGCCTGGTGTATGTGGGTGTGTGTATTTGAATGCTTGAGAGTGATTCTCTACTCAATATAACTAAAATAAATACTCATCAGGAAGTCCAACCTCAGTATTTTAAATGTGTAACATTTTGGGATATTATTTAAACCTTTTTTTTTTTAATTCAACAAATGATTTGTGTACATGGATATACGAAAGTGTTCACCAGACTTTATATCTGTTGGCAAAATTTTCTTCAGTGTAATAGGGCATTTTCAAACTGTAATAAACAAAATGACCATATATTCTTTAAATGCAGTAAAAAACTGTTTAATACAGAATATGGTATGAAAAGCATTGATTCTTAATTTACGAGGTCGTAAAAAATGAGTCGTATAAATTTTCACTATGGATTGTAATAGCTCGAAAGGTATTTCAAGTGTGACAAGTTAAATGTTTTTCATAATTATACAGCCTTGACATTTTTCTTGCAGTGAGTAAGTATGTTAAGTGAAGACTAGACTTGTATTGAAATCCAAATAAAAATTTATTGACTTTGAGGTTGGTGGGCAATGCTACGGACGTTTAACTGATTTTTCATATTTAGGTTAACTAGAAACACTTTGGCTAGTGGTGAAATTAATGTGAGCATATTAACTTACTAGCGTTTTGCATTGGCTGCAAGCGAAACATCTTTTAGTTTGCATAATTTCCAACTCACCTCGACTTTGAATTTTTCTTTTTTTTTTAATTTTATCACTTGTGAACCACTTTGCATACCTTCAAAATCTGCTCCAATTCAACAACTTCCTAAAAACTTTGTCGACAATGAAATATTTAAACAAACATTAGTAAAGTATCTCCCCAACAAGATCATTTCTCCACCAACCATGATACTTATTCTACATTTTTGCCCAGCTTTTTTTTTATTCTATCATGGAATCGACCTTGTACATTAATTCTTCGCAAAATTCCAAAATGTCTATGAATTTCCAAAGGCGTTTTACATGACGTGTTATAAAAATTATTAAAGCGGTAAATTTAAAATAAATGTATTCTGCGTTTATTATTTACATACAAGGCTACAAAAAATAACTCAACTTCATTTTACAGCGATGTGGGTGAAAATTCTCTGAATGTTGAGATGTTCGAAGTGTGGAAGCTCTCCTTACAGATAAATATTTATCATTAAAAACTGTTTCTAAAACTGTTTAAAGTTGTTTTATCATTACGTTAGAAATATTCAAAAGAAGTATCTTCTCCTACACATTAAATTACATTATTATGTCTATAGGAAAGTAGATTAAGAAAAGAGAGTTAAGCGCTTCACCATATATATTTTTTTCTCGATCTAATTATTACACAAATTATTTAAAAGTGCAATATAGCTGAAGAATTGCGGTATGTAATCAAATTAAAACTATACAGTACCGCAAAAAATATATTTTACATTCGGTAATATTCCAATTCATAGGAATTCATTAATTCAAACTTGTCATACGAATTGCAAAAAATGTTAAATTGAAGCAATGCTTGTTGTATGAAATGCACTAAATATGAATCATCCCGATTTATTACTAATCAGGGTACAATTTTACGCCATTGAGAGTCAGGTAAGTATGTATCTAAACATGTGAAAAATGCCACATAACAGCATGACCTATATTTCGATATCCTGTGGAATCAACAAATCAATATGGAAATAATTTGGTATAGAGTTCAAGGATTGCATTGTGCAAAGATTTAAGTCCCCCCCCCCCTTTTTTTTTTTTTTGTTGTTGTAAATTATTTTTCGTGATGTTTCTCTTCTCTTAAAAAAAAAACAAAATTTAATATTTGTAAATTGTAGTACAGCAGTATAAAAATTTTTTGATCTCTTAATATTTCAATGAATTCAAACAAAATTTTCTTTCCTGAAAATTTATCTAATACACAGACAAATAAAAATGCCAACAAGCATGTTGTAATAATGTACTTAAAACCTGTTTGGATGTTCAAACATATAAAATCGTTAAACAAAAGTAAGGAAATATAAATTTCGAATACTGTTATAAATTGAAAAAAAAAAATTAAAAAAAAATTTATTTGTGAGTAATAAATAAGGTTACAGATAATTTAAAAATTGAAAATTGAAAATAGAACTAAGAACAATTCCATTTTAGTAATATCATATACATAAAATCATTTATAAACTCAATTTTCATTAAAAAAGAGATTTAAAGTGTCTCAATTTCAACTAAAAAGTAAGAGATAAATTGTGTTTTACTTTCCTATAAAAAAATCTAATTTCAATTTGAAAGTTGGGTAAGTAATAAAACACTAGTTACTACTACATAAGGCCCTGGAAAAAAGTATAAGGTGACAAAGTATATTAACAAGAAAAGTGTAAAACATAGTAAAACTCGAAAAATTTAATATCACTTTTTCTTATAGATGAAATTAAAAACATAAACATAGGTTATAAACATATGTAATATATAATCAAAGCATTAAATGGCAATTTAGAAATCTGATGGCATTTCATCTTGGAAATAATTATAAGGTCGAGGAGTTGTGAAGGAAAATATAAAATTTACATCCTATAAATTGACCTTTTTTTTCAATGACATTTATCAGTCGATCAGTCATTGTTCATTCAGGTCGAGGTAAAGTTTCTTTTTTGATTTTTTCCCTTGTATATCTGATCGCATTGATGAGTTCGCCGTTCCCTCGATGGTGTCATATGTTCTTATAAACAGACTGCGTAAGTATGCTCCAAATATTTTCCAATGGGTTTAAATGCGGAATGCAGGATGGTCAATCAAGCAGACGGACCTCATTTGCTTGAAATCAAGCTTTAGTTGAAGAAGCAACGTGTATACTGGCACTATCCTGGCTGAAATATCTAATATCCTGATATAACTAGAGAGGCATTGGGAAGCAAATTATCATCCAGCATATATTGATACTTTTTGCATTCATTTAGGTATAAATTATCACAAATGGTAAAGTACCATTACTAACAAACGCTCCCCATACAGTTACTAATCCCCCCTCCATATCGCCGCTTGGAAAAATAGGGTTTTATTTTTTTAAATATCATAACATTATTTTTTAAAACGGTCTGGCCCATCAAAATAGAATTTTCTCATCCAAAAAAAGTAAATCTTTCCACATCTCCAAGTGAAACATACTTTTTAGCAAATTCTAAGCGAGCTAATTTATGCTTCCGTGTGGTGTTGCCGAGATTGTAATTTTACGAACTGTACCCTCGGATTGGAACTTAAAACACTCCAGACAGTTCGGCTAGTAGACTTAAACCACGAACTACTTCTAAATAAGACATTTTTTAATCGCACATCCATCGAAAAACGGTCCATTTTTGTGCTTTGAAAGTGCGTTTGGCCTTCTTGAACGCTTGCATTTATTATATTTTAAAAGATTTTTAAAAAAAATTGTTGACTGCCGATTTAACTAACCGATAGACCTGGAAATAGCTGCATCACTCATTCCACTCGCTTTCATTCAAGTATTTTACAGCGTTCTGCATCTCACAATTGTTTCACCCTCAGCATCGTTGCCAATAGCACAGAGAAAGACTGAAGTAACCCTAAATGCATTGATAAGTTACCTTTCTATTTCTTGCATTCCCAAACAGCGCCTTTTTTTTATTCAATAGTCACCAATAATTTTTATTTGTAACGTTTGACTGATAACCTCAAAGATTAATAGTGTATTATTATACGGATCAAATGTCGCTTCACAAAATTATTGGTGACTATTGAATAAAAAAAAAGGCCAAATTTGGCAACCCTGTTCCGAAACTGCAGAAAATTTGCATGTCCCTCCGAAAAATTGGACGACCTTATACTTTTATCCATCAACAAAAATAACAAAAATATCTAATACGGTAATTAGTTCATTTAATTTAAATTAGATTTAAATTAGTGTATTATAATTAATAAATCATTTGCATACTTTGTATTTTTGTTGCTTTTCCATCCGAAATATTTGCATAAATACTAGTTTAACTGGTTTTTTAATCGACATTTATAATCTTTTCCAGGGCCTTATATAAAAACTACTACACGTATAAAAAATTTATTATCTCCACTGACACAGTTTACCTATGCCAAACATTTTCTTTCCAAACGTATTTCGCTATAAAAATGTATTTACGGCAATATTTTAAATTATGCCTATATTCAAGATTTTATCGATATATTCGTTTATTCTGTATATCATTATCAAAAATCATTTATATTAAAGGGAAATATTTTTTTTTTAATTCTAATTTACTCTTAAATACCTTTGAATGGTATTTATGATGTTTATTTATTTTTTTTTTTCATTGACATACACAAAATCGATATATCTGCATTGAACAATATCTTCTTTATTTACTTTGCATCTGTTTTTTAAGAAACATTTTATCCTTTATTGCGTTTGGATTTAAAACTATACAATAAACATTTTGTGCGAAGTTATTATTTTTATAATACATTTTGAAGCTGAATTATCCTTCAATTTATAAAGAAGATATTTCTTATTTTCTTTCCATATTTCATCTTCAACATGACATAATACGCTTTTAAGAAATCTTCAAAAAGATATTATTAAACATGAATTTCTTTTTTACATTCTTCAGAGTAAAGTGTGCTTCACAATTTCGCAATTCTAACAAAAAGTTACAAAGTATAAAATTTTAATGCGTTATTTCAGTGAAGTGATACATAACACTTACCTTTCCTCTGATATAACTTGTGAAATTTATACTTTTACAGCAAAATAATAGCCTGGAGCTATGTGATAAGTTATTTGAATTTTGAAAGCGAAGAAAACTTCATGAGCTGATATCCATCAGCATCTTATTAACCGGATAATAAATGTGACAAAAGTATTGTGATTGATTGTCCATAAAGCTGAAAGTCTGTGAAAGTTTAGCGAAGCATTTTTCACTGCTGCTTGAATTAGAAAAGAGTTTTCTGATAGTACTTTCAATCTATTCCAGTAGAAAAGTGTCGCAACTGTTGATTTATTTTTTATGAAAGTAAAGAAAGGTGTTCGATTGGATATTTATATTGATAGAACAATATAGCTTAAGTTGATGATTGAATTAATTTCTGAAAGTGTTAGTATTAAAATATCATAAAACTTATTAGTATATTAGTATTACAGTATTTATGTAGGTATTAGTATAAATTTAAAATATTACTATTACGGAAAGCATTAGCATCAGTAAAATTAGTAATTAGTTTTTAAAAATGTCTTTCATTGTTCAGTTTTTCGTCTGTTTTTCTTTTTAGTTTTTTTGTACAAAAATTTGTTTATTTGTGAGTTGTTTATTTATAAACATTAGGAGTGTGAAAACTAAAAATGGCGTCATGAAGGATACAAGGTGAAAATGTCCGTACACATGTTTTATCTGATAGTTACAGTGAATGCAGTGTGTCAACAGGCAATGGCTCATCAAAAATCGGCTCTAGTACACCATAAAATACAGTACAAGTAGTTGGCAATAGCGAGGCGTTGACAAGCCTTTGACAATAATTGGATAACCAAGTAGGAAAGAAAGATCTACTTTCTCGTGTTATGGAAAGGAGTGCAATTTCTTGATCAGAAGCAATTTCTTGATCAGAAGCAATTTCTTGATCAGAAATATTTGTCACATTGTGTAGTATGTAACGACAGAAAAAAAAAATGAAAACAAATAAATTTCAATTGTAAGCAGGGCCATGTTGCTATGTGCGCAGTATCATGTTTTAAACTATTTCATACTGATCAGGATTACACTGGCTTCCCAGAAGCTAAAGCAACTAAAACATATATATATATATATATAGATAGATAGATAGGTAGATAGATACATTATTTCACTTAATTGCAATGTGTATAGTCAAATTATGATAAAAAATACATCTTTTTATTAATTTGTTCAAAGTAATTTATTTTTATACTTTTGTTATTATGGAATGTTTAACGCAGTCTATGTGTCAAATAGTGAAAAAGAAAAAAAAAACTATTTTTTAGAAAAATATGTGTCACTGGGAGATATGACATTTGAAGATATTTCGCCCCAAAAATGATAAATGGTTTTTGCTTTTGATGGTGAGAATTTATTTAAATTTACAAGAGTATCAATTACTATAAAGGATGTATCAATAAGAATGACCCAAATTTGAACCATAATGTTTTTTTATGGCAACTTTCAAAAGTAATGAATGATGTGGAAAGAACTATAAAATTACTACATATTTATAAATGTTGTGTGTATGCACCTATAATATGAAAAAGATACCTAAATTTGTCACACACTTTCTGCAAGGCGACAGTATTGACGGATGCTATTACTTAAAATAAACTATGTTTTATGTTTTTGATGTTTGTAGGTAAACGTTAAAAAAGTTCGTTTTGTACCATCGTTATTTATAAACATCGAGAACTTAAAACACAGGATATTAAAAGCAGGAATGCTGTATATAATTGTAAGTGGCCTTTTACATTACGCAACATATTCTCTGATTTATTTACAGACTAATTCTTATTTGTCAAAAATTTATCTTTCGAAATACAACAGATTAATCAACAATTAATTAATACTGCAGAGGATAAAATACTCGTATTTTACACCGGTACTTAGCCGGATATGATAAAAGTACAAACCGTCAACCAGTATTTTAATATGATAGGGAGAAGGAAAGTAACGCGAGGTTTTACCGATAATATGGTAAGTGAACATGTTGTTTCAAAGCCTACTTTTTCAGAAATAATCACTTTAAATTACTTTAAGACTCTTTCGAAATTCACGTCTTTAAGTTAGAAATGCGCATTGATCTTTGAAAATGTACGGTATTATGTAGAAGAACATGTCATTTTATTTTAATTTATTTTATCGCCGGATTAAAGAACTTGACATTAATAAACTGTATACCAAGTTAGAGTTCAAGAGTAGTTTAGCAAACCGAAGCAACGGTCTTGGGCCTACTATTAGTGAAATAATAGGCAAAGGAATTCATTAACTATTATATAGCAAAAAAGCTTGATACACATCGGTTAAAGCATCTTGCAAAGGAGAAATTAATATACATCCAATGCCAACTAATACACCAAAAAAAAAAAAAAAAAAAAATTAAGATTTGGTTACGTTCTTAAAATATGAAATCGTACAATATCCTTTAGTATTGATAAATAGTAATATGATCCAAAAGAATATTAAATCCAAAAGAATATTAAATATTAATGTGTGAAGATTTTTAACGTGCTGAAGACAGAGTTGTGGACAATATGAGCAACTAAATCATTGGTAGGGGCAAGTTGTTGGATGCAGTGAAATGATACATAAATACACAATATCAAACATATTCATGTGTTTCTGAAACATTTCTTACTTATGTAGGGTAACAGTATGAATCTGTTGTACTTGTTGTTTCTAGGCCCGACGATCCTTACAGTATCCAGATATGAAAGCAATTTCTGAGTTACAAACCTTTTACACACAAGTTTGGTATCAACAGAAAACAGTTCAGTTTGTTCGATTCAAAAGAAATTTTTCAAAATTATTTAAAAGCTATATTTCTTTAAAATCTAGTACATTATATACATATCAGTAAAAATATTTGTACAAGAAGAATCAAATGTGTATGAAATTTTCATTCATTTAAAACAATTAGTAGTATCTGAAAAATATTTAAAGTTATGACTGCGCACAGTTCCTTAGAATCATAAATCATACTGATGTCTCAAAAATTACGATTTACGTAGGAAATTTGTTGAGTGAATAAGAGGTTTAGCTATGCAATGGGCTACGGCTTCCCGATAAGATAATCGCCATACCCTAACATCACATCTTCTGCAAATGACAGGATGTGATCCTCAGGATGTTCTATGGATGAAAAGACATCCTGTGGATATCTTCAGGATTTATTATGAACAAATATGTTCTTAGAGTAGTTATTACTTTTACGGAACATGGAACATGTACGACATTGTAGCCCCGGCGGATTTTACGTTCGCTATCTAATACATATTAATATATATGACGAAGTCTGGCCGACTCGAGTATCTTATCAGCAGTCCTTCTATTACGAGCTCAACTCTCTACCACGGCCTAGAAATAGAAATAAACCAGATGTGAAACTGAAAATATTTTTATTTCATAAAATAAATAAATAAATTAAATTTTTAACGTTATTTTACTTTGTGAAACAGTAAAAAGTTCGTACGTAACATTAAATTAAGTCATTTGATGATTAGAAATTACTTAGGCAAAATTTTCATAGAGAGATTTTCGCATTAAACAACAAAAATTCTCACGAAGTTTCCGAAATTGTATATCAACCTAAAATTCGTTAAAAGGGAGTCTATTCTAACTATAATTCCTAAATGTCAGTAAAAACACTGTTACAAAAGAGTCCTGTGTATCAATTTTTCATGGATTTATAACTGGAAGAAATATTTCAAAATCATTGAAAGTTGTAATTTCTCATAGCGCTCACTAAATCATAAATCATAGAAATTTCATAAAAATTTCGAGTAAAGATAAATTTGTAAAAGGATCCACATAAAAAAAAAAAAAAAAAAAAAAAAAAGTTTTTATTAAAAAGTAACAAAAAATACATGATTAATATTCTTTAATTTTATGAAACTTCAGAAAAAAAAATCGTACACAACATTAAATTACATAATCAGATAATTAAATATTACTTAAGCAAAATATGTGTTTACGTTTAATATATTAAGCAAAATATATTTTAAATTTCAAAGCTTCAAACAGTTATTTCCCTGCAATATATTGATAGTAGTCGTTTAGATTGCAGAGTATTTATAAAAGCATTTATATTTTAAAAGAAAAAAAAAAATTAGCTAGTTACATAAAAGAACTTAAATGAAGTTCAGGTTGATTCAGCAGAATCCATTTATAAGAGCATTTTTATGCATTCTTCAAATGAAGAACTCTTTTTTTTTTTTTTTTTCTTTCTTCCTCTTTAAAATGAACTTTCTTTACGAAAAAAATCTGAAGTATTTTCAGGTATCACTGATTTTTTCCCTTAACAATTTTCCCATCTTAGTTCTCTTCCCTCCATGCAAGATGAACAAAAAATAAAATTTTGCATACTCGGCAAGTCATCAACTGTTTAATATTTACGTATTGGCAGCAAAAGAAAATCAATAATCAGGCCTTTAATGAGTCTGTTTCTTTGTATTCATCATTTATTGTTACATTTCGAATTCTAAACTAAAGAGTTCTTTAGCTGGTTATTCATATCCAAGCAAAAATAAATTTTTTGATATTATTCTCATTATTTCGATGTAATTGCGTTGTATTTTTAAAAGTAAAATACTCTCTAGTTTTCAAAATGAAATCACAAGAATGTATATATAAAATATTTTGAAATGATGAGATGAAATATGTAATCTGGCTTCGTGTTAAGATATCTTAATAATTTATTTATTAAAGTTTACATATTAAAGTTTCAAAAATAGTATTTTTTTTTTCTTCTTAAAGAGATTTGATATATGTTTTCAAATATATTTTGAAATTATAATTTCTTTAATATTAAGCAATCGCAGCGTTTTGGTTTTTATTATCTTTACGCATACATGCAATACCAATGTCTATTTATCTATTCGCTTTATCTATCAAATAATATTAGTTACGTTTTGACATGCATATTCTTTTTTTTTTTTTTTTTTTTTTTTTTGTATGCTTATTTCGGTAGAAATTTGTATATATCTGCTAATCAGCTAATCTATTTTAATTGAAACATATTTCCAAGCAATTTGTGAAACAATATCAGATTATTTCGCACTAAAAGTCAGGGTAAATTTGCTAATGAAAATATTGTGCCTCTTTTGTTTTTAGGACTGAGGGCCTATTAGTCTCAATCTGGGATTTTTGCGTTGTCGATTTCGATAGTTGGACATTTGTCGAAATCTAAAATTTATCGAAAATATAATTGAATAATTTGAAAGCTATGTTATAATTTGAAAAAAGAAAAAAAAATCTGGTGTGCCATTTACACAACTTTCTCTTACCATGCATTTCAATACTATAAAAACAGTTTGCAGATTAATAGTTAAGATACCAAGTATAGTTCCTATACGCCTAGTTTAAAAACAATTTAAAATATGTTTAGTAAATATTGTATTCGGCATATGAATATGTGTTAAGGGGCTACCACCCCTTCAACCCCCGTTTAAATATAGTACATACATTTAAAAAGACATTCAAACTGTTATTAAATTTTAAAGTTTATTCCAAATTATTACACCTTGAAACTTACTAATCTTAACCAAACTGTTAAAGTGATCACCTCACATGAACTTCAAAATACAAATTTGAATTTCATGCAATTCACTGTTCTGCAAAAAAAAAAAAATAATAAATAAATAAATAAATAAATAAATAAATAAAGGACTAATGTGCAAGTTGCACTTGACGGGACTAAAGTGAAAGTTGTACCTCAAGGGACTAATGTGAAAGTTGTACCTCACGGGACTAATGTGCAAGTTGCACCGAAGGAACAAACTATTTCTTTCAACGAAAATGCCTACTAACCCTGGACGATAGATCTAATATATTGTATGATATTATATATCGTATTTATCGTAATATAACTCAATACTTATTTCGCTTCCTTCTTCGACTCGTTTTAATATGCATTTTTTATATGCATGAGCAGCCCCCGAAAAACAAAAACATTAAATCACTAAATTCATTTTTTTACTTATTTTTATTCCCTATTATCTCACGCGCACTTTTTATTTCCTAATTCAAAATTATTAAAAAAACTTTTTCGATATCGCTTGTAACGATACTGATTATTATTAATTTTCTTTTCTTTTTCTTTCAATAATAATAATTAAAAAAAATATTTTGATGAAATTCTGGCAAAAGCAGAATTTAGTTTAGGACAGAGGACTATTAGTTTCTTTTTTTTTTCTTCCCAATTATAACATCGCTTTCAAATTATTCAATTATATTTTCAATAAATGTCCAACTATCGAAAAATAATTTCGACAAATGTCCAACTATCGAAAACGACAACGCAAAAATCCCAGATTGAGACTAATAGGCCCTCAGTCCTAATAATATTAGTTACGTTTTGGCATGCATATTCTTTTTTTTTCAGTATGCTTATTCCGGTAGAAATTTGTATATATTTCAGCTATTCTATTTTCATTGGAAACATATTTCCAAGCAATTTGTGAAACAATATTAGATTGCTTCGCACTAAAAGTGAGGGTAAATTTGCTAATGAAAATATTGTGCCTCTTTTTTTTTTTTTTTTTTTTACAACATTTCGGTGTTTTGATATTTATGATATATATGTATTCCTAATAACTGATAGTTTTGTATCATTTCCCTGTGATCCATAAAGACTTGTAGGGGAGACCCGTGTACCCAGGGCCGCTTTTTTTCAATGGCCGAAAACAGAGCTCTTGGCCGGTTTAAAATTATGAAACTGATATTTACATATCTTTAGGATTATTTACTTCTAATTGGGATTCATATAAATACGTAAAATAATAAATCCTGACAAATAGAAGGTTTTAAAATAAACTTCTCTCATGGCCCTAGGTACAACACCCTCATTGTACCTAGGGCCAGACCTCATTTTACCTAGGGCCGCTTTTTTTCAATTCCCAAAAGCAGAGTCCCTGACCTGCTAAAAATCATGAAACGGATATACACATATCTTAGAACTAATTTCTTGTAATTGAGATTAATATACACACTTAAAACAATGAATTCCGACAAATAGAAGGTTTTTAAATTTCACACATGGCCCTAGGTACAACATGCTCATTGTACCTAGGGTCAGACCACATTGTACCTAGGGCCAGACCTCATCGTACCTAGGGCCAGATCTCATTGTACGTAGGGCCATTCCCTTAACCCTTTGCTCTCGGCATATTTTCCGTAAGACACGCCGGGCCGCGGTAGCCCATTCGGTAGAGCGCCGGCCTCGTAATTGGAAGATTGCGGGTTCTGTACTCAAGCCGGCTAAAGACCGTCGTGTACACTAATGGTGGCTGGCACACGTAAAATCTGTCGTGGCCGCAATGTCCTCCCTGTTCCCATCAAAAATTATACCTCTAGGGGTCACCGAAGCGGGTCAGCCATCCCTTCCGTGGAGGATCAAAATTGCGATGGCATGTCTCCGGACCACCTCTAGGGGTGAGTCTCAGACCGTCGCCAATTGCCCATCTGCGCAGCACTAGTGCGACTTTAAAACCCAAACAACCAACCAACCGTAAGAAACGCCTTTTGGCGTTCCGTTAAAACGTCACACGCATAGTTTCCAACTTACTACCTTTTGGCTAACGAAAATTTGTAACAATTTGTTTTGTTTTACTTCATGATTAAATAAAATAAATCTTTCTGTTAAAATTTTCCGGTCGCCGAAAGGTAGCTTATAGTTACACGTTTTTTGAAAAATAACATTTCATTTGCAGAGGAACAACTTAAGGCGTGGCTCGATTTTTTAATGTCCTTTCAGAAGGGACATATGAGCGATATGGGTTAAAATTATATTTCACTTTGTAATGAATAGAAAATAAACATATGAACATATATTTTATAAAAGAAACAATATCAAGTAACACATTTATTTATCATATAATAATTATCATGATGTTGCCTTAATATGAAACACCGAATTTTTCTCTCTTTTGTTCTTCGGGATATATTCTAATAGCATATTTTTCTTCAATTTCTTTTTTTTTTTTTTTCTGGAACGTCTCTTAATTTTCTAGATCTTCCTGGTTTTCGGACACATACTTTCTTTGAGTAGTTTTTGTAAGAGGTTTTGCTTCAGGAAAAGTTGTACCACGGAAATATGTTAGATGATGAAGGTTTTGAAATTTCAACAGGACATGAAACAGAGACATCCAGTTTCATCATTGTTAGTTCATTTTTTTACTGAAGAAAATCTTTTTTGGAAATTTATAGAGGGAGCATGTCTCTCGCCACATTTGAATTTAAATATTCGCTCTCACCAGGAAACCATCCCAATAGTGTAATAATAGAAATCAATTGAATTATGTTTATTCGAGAGGGCATAATATAACATGATTTTTGATACACAAACTGTTACCACTTATAAGTCCGTTCTCGCAAAATGTATATTTAAGTATGAATAAAAATGTAGTAACGAGAAAAGGGTGGGAGGAGTCTATGAAAATCTGCTAGAATCTGCTGACTTTTATCAATATTTAGATTCTATTTTAGCGAATTTTTACGCATTATATCTCAATTGAATATATCTCAAAGCTGAAATAGGTAACTGATGAATGCATCAAAGAACAAGTTTATGTATGCTATTTCAATTTCTGCTTGTTTTGAATTTCATTCATTATTTCAGTAAGACATGGTGTTATCGATTTAGGCGTGGTTGTACCGATTGTTAGTGAACTTTCAGAGTTTATAACTCGAAAACGAGCTGACGAGGGCTAATATTTTATGCGTCAAGAAACATATTTATATATGCTCTTTCGATGAATGCTTGTTTGGATTTTTTTTTTTTATGGTTAGAGTATGGAATGGTTTCCTGGTCAGTGAATATGTTTTGATTCCCTGGCTATGTGCCAGTTACACGAAAACCTGATAAAATGTTCACAGGAGTACAGACCGACGGATACGACTTGCCAACACTTTCAGCAACGTCATATATAGTGATTGGTTTGCCAGAGTTTGCCAGCATCCAATTACTACAGTCTGTATTGTAGTACATCTTATAAGGTCCAAACACACCTCAGTCCAACGGTTGAAGCTTATGACTGGTGGTGGCGTAAACTAATATCCATCATTCAACAGTATCTTTCATTTAATTATAAAAGTTTTTTAATTAAATTGTAACAACATGAAGAATAAGATTACAATTGTACCTAGGTACAATGACCCTAGGTACAATTTAGCTATGTGGCCCTAAGTACAAGTTTCGGTAACTTCATTCAAAATACATTCCACTAAAAAACCCATACACTGAGAGGGCTAATTAAGTATCTCATCCCAGCAAAACTTATACTGATGGGCTCGTTCTGGCCTACAGCTGGCATCTTGCACTTGCCATCAGCTGCAGGTTGCCACATGTAGCTGAAGCAGTGGGCCGCTTACGGCTGCCAGCATTGAAGCCAGCCTACAGTGAAAAGGCCGGTGGCTCAGAAGCGGCATAATAACAGCTGGCCTTTTGCAGGGTACCAGCACACGGCCAACATTATGTTTGCCATATTGCGGCCACGATTTATAAGGCCGGTACCGGACCATCACTTGCAATTCGAATGCATAGAGGGCGCTGCGATTCACCTGCTGTTGATTTGAAATTCCCTCTCATTTCGCTTCGCCATTTCGTGCCAAGTCTGCGGCGTACAAGATACTAAAAGGTTAAATGATCTCATAAAAAGTGTAAGAGTAAGTGATTCATTTTTTAATTTGGTTTTGTGTTTTTTATTTAATCATTTTTAGAAGCGTTTGATTTTAGAATTATTATTAAAATATTAGGATTTCTAGAAAAGTACAGCAAATATCTCGTTGGTCCGTTTAAAATGAGCTATGATAGTCATTAATTTTCTAATTATATTCTTATTATTTCTTCTTCTTATTATTTTAATAGCGCTAATAAGTTTATGGATCCAAATTTATATTTGCATAATATAACTGTGGGAAAGTTATTAGGACAATTATAAATTTGTAACCTTTTTATTTTTACTTTATTCTGCATGTATAAGAAAGAAGTATTTGATACGTAAAAATTTTCGACTCCCGTTTTTCGGTTGTTTTACACGTTTTGATATGTTCTGAACAAGATTTGACTTCATTAAAAAACTATCTGTCTATCTTTGTGTGTATCAGTAATTTTTTGAACGCTGTATTCTATGAACAATTTAATACAATTTAACTTAACTAGATATTTAGTTGGACTTTGACTTAAATTGGTGCTAATTACATTTGAGGATCAATCCTTCAAAATATGCCGCTTTCATCCCATTTTTTCCCCAGTTTTTAACATGGCAGTATGAGAGGAAAATTTGCATAAATGCACATAATGAGAATTAAGTTTTAGATGTGAAATAAAATAAATAAATGTTTATGTTAATAACAGTCAGCCAAGAATTTTTTTTTTCTTTTTAATCCAGAGAGCATCGTTTGAAAAAAAAAAATAAATAAACAAATCTTAAAAATTATCCCTTCTATATATATTTGACTAGATCCTTATATATATATAAAGTATTTAAAAAAATGTACTTGTAAAATAGTAAACAGCATTTAAAAATTCCCATATGTTAGAAATATAAATAGAAAATGAAGTATTGCCATAAATTAATTAAAAGAGAAATAGCAAAAAGTATAATCAAAATAAGTATTAGACTTTCTAATTATATCCCGAAGAAACGTCGCCCAAGCAAAGAAAGAGTTCTGCTTTTTCTGCCAAAAGTGTTTCAATAGAGAAATTTGTATCATATTTCTTATATTATTTTTGTGATTTTATAGAGCAAAAATTTTTCATGGAAATTAGTGGTGGCAAAAAAGCGGAACTCTTTCATTCCTGACCACCAGTATGATTCAAAAAGTCAAGAATCGTGAAGATGGTCCTAAATCTGAATCAATTTATTCATATTTCATGAATAACAAGTGCATTATTACCTTTTAAATTCCGAAATTATTATTATTAACACAGATAACACTCACAAACTAATAAAGTTTTCGCCGCATAAAGATGTGAGACAAAATAAATAAAAAACAAATAAATAAAAATAAATTCAATTAAATAAATAAAGACAAGAAGATAAAATAAAAAAAAATTATTTAGATTAGAATAATTTTCTCTCAAATATTATATACTTATCACAGACGTTAATCTTTGAACTGCATTATTATTATGACTATACTTCATCATAAAATTATATATCCTGTTTATATTTGTAATTTAAATGATCACTTTTGACTGCTAAACTTTAAGTGAGTAAGACACACTGAGTAAACTTTAAATGAATATGACTATAAATTTTTAAAAATGTTTATCCAGTGTCTCTGTAATTCTAAAATGGTTTTCAACTAAAAGTAAATAATCGAAATTCTTTACCTTCATCCCGTATTTTTATTTTTTCAAATTGTTTTATTTCTCAACAAATAATAATAATAAAACAGGAAAATTAAGGTTTCTTTAGAAGGAAATATAAATCATTGATGTACACCCACTACTAAATAATTAAAATAATAGTCATTCTCATTAAATCTGTGTATAAAACAGATTTTTTAATATCCTGTTTCATTTTCGCTATGTAAGATTTGAAATAAGTAATTCCCTATAGTTATGATGAAATCTTTCAGAGCAACTGAAAACGTCTTACGTCTTTATTTAATAAATTCATTTTAAAGTAAACCAAACCAACGTCTATCAATCAGTGCAGTACGAATGTGTTAGTTTTGAATCGGAATATTTTTCTTAGTCAGCAATTTATAACCAGATGGCCCCAAATGCTTTCTGTCTAAGCATCTTTGAAGGTTAGCAACAGCGCTTATCAGTTCAAAAAATGTCGAAATGCATTAAGTAATTTTTACTTTCTTCTATATTCGATAGAAAAAAGTATTGGATTCGTAAAAATTTTCGACCTCGGGTTTTTGATGGATTTACACGTTTTGAGAGATGTAAAACACGATTTGACCATTTGACCATTTTTAGAAAATGTCTGTCTGTATGTGTGTGTGTGTGTGTGTGACAAAATTTTGTGGCAACTGTATCTCCGGAACTACTGCACAGAATTTCATACAAATTGGTATGTTGTTGTACCTTGACATAAATTAGTGCCTATCAACTTTTGGTAAAAATCGTCTCACAGGTTGCGTTGCCATCCCGCTTTTTCTAAATTTTTAACATGGTGATATAGGGCAAAATTTTGTATAAATGTGCATAAGGATAATTATTTTTTAGTAATCATTATGAAATTTACAAAAATTATTTATAATAGAGATAGTCAATTGGGAAAAATTTGTTGCATGTGTAGGAGTCTCGTGAACCCCCCTGGGGGGGAAGTCCCCCCTCGAAGGGAGTAAATTTTCAAGATGGGTTTCTTTCGAAAGGTCTCGTTAATACCTTTAAAACGAATGGTTGAACTATAAATCTGTGATAATTTAAAACAAAGTTATCGATTTTTTTTACTTTTTACGGAAAAAAAAAAAAAAAAAAAAAGCAAAAAAAAAAAAATCTTTTTTTTTTTTTTTTTTTTTTTCTTTCTTTTTTTAACTAAATTTAACCAAACTTGGTATTTAGTTGGCTCCTGACATAAACTGGTGCTGATTAGATTTGGGGATCAATCGCACAACAGGAGGCGCTGTGACCGTATTTCGTCTAAATTTTTAACATGGTAGTATAGGACAAAATTTCGTATAAATGTACATAATGAGAGTTATTCTTAACCTATGATTGTAAAATTAATATGAATTATTGCTAATAGTAGTAGTCAATTAAGAAAAAAATTTTGTGCATGTGGGGGCATCGCTCCCCCCCCGGAGTGGTGTAAATTTTGAAGATGGGTATCTTTCGAAAGGTCTCGTCAATACCTTTAAAACGAATGGTTGAACTATAAATATATGATAATTTAAAACAAAGATATCGAATTTTTTTTACTTTTAACGAAAAAAAAACCTTGGATTTTTTTTTTCTTTTTTTTTCTTTTTCTTTTTTTTTTTTTTTTTTCAATATTGTTACTGAGTGAATTTGTATAGGAAAATATAGAAGAAAGTCTTGTGGTGGCCACAACATACTAGTTTAAATGTGAATTTGAATCTCAAATCGTAATCTGCGCTTTAAATAATAAACTTGGCAGTTAGTTTGTTTTCTGATTAAAAAAAGTAATCCATAACTTTAGATGAATTAGTTATTTAAATAAATTAATAAGAAAAAAAAAAAAAAAAAAAAAAGAAATGGTTTTCAAATGGTTTCCAGGATCATGCATGCATGTTTAATTAAAATTTTTATGACAGCAAATATATGCAAAAAAAAAAAAAAAGAAAAAGAAAAGAAAGAAATGCGTACTTACATAATTTAATTGTAAAAAAATAAAAATAATTAAAATTAAAATTAAATTAAAAATAAATAAATAAATAAAAATAATTTTTTTTAAAGCACATATTTATTACAGTAATAAATGCACCAAAGAACCGGTATTAATAATAAAAATCTTTGTAAAGAAACGCAATAATTGAATTAAAAAAAACTGGCAACATTTGTTTCTGGTGATACACGGCTCTTCATTTGGTGAACAAAGTAGGCACGAGTGTAGCAAAACACTTCTGTTACACTCGTGTCCACTTTTGTTCGCCTGACTAAGGATAATAGTGGTGACATCTGTTGCATTTTTATTTTATTTTAATATCTTATTATTTATTTATTTATTTTTACAGTAATAAACGATTCAAAGAACCGTTATTAATAATAAAAATCTTTGTAAGAAAACCCATTAATTAAAAAAAAAAAAAAAAAAATACTAGCAACATTTGTTTCGAGTGGAAATAATACCATGGCTCTTCACTGGGTGAACAAAGTAGGCACGAGTGCGGCAAAGTACATTTGCTACACTAGTGTCCACTTTTGTTCGTCTGACTAAGGGTCACTGTTGCTTTTTTTTTTTCGATTTATGGTAACTTATTATTTTATTCTTCAGAGTCAGAACTCCGTACTTTAGTAGTTTTTAAATCCCTTTTAAGGGGATGACGAAATTGAGAAAATCGTACTTTGAAATTAGCGTCTTAGATTTCTTAAAGTTTACATACATATGCTTTGAAATGTATCAATACTAAGCATATTAAAATTTCTGGAAAACTATTTAAATATGTTTAAAAAAAAAAAAAAAAAAATTTCAAAAGATTTTAAGTGTTTTATGCGATTAATATTTTTAATAAATTCTCCCCTTACCCTGATTTCATTGTATTGTAATGTATCAATATATTCAAAATAAATTAGGTTTTTACTTTGTGCATTGGTTGGTGAGTTTTTTTTTTTTTTTTTTTTTTTTTTTTGTTAAAAATACTTTTATGTTTGAGTCTAAAATTTAGCACACAAGTACAAAATACTTTTCAAAAAGTAACTTCTCAATCAATCCACAAAGTTATACCCAAATATGTTTAGAAATTTTGATAAATTACAATGATGTAAAATCGAGTGTAAAATTTAAAAATTATGTTGCATGGAATATTTATTTATTTATTTTATTTCAATAGTTTATGAGAAATTTTAATGTACTTAATACTGATACATTTCAATACTTATGCATTAAATCATGACATTAAGGAAGAAATTTCAAAGAACGATTTTCAATATTTACTATCTCCTTAACTCTGATTTAAATATTTTTTTATTGAATGTTCTCTATATTGCATACTTAAATCAGAAACTTTTTATTTCAATATTTTATCTAGTCACTTGCAACGTTACATTTATTTATTAAAAAAAAAAAAAAAAAATTAACACAGTTAAATAAACGTTTTGAAATTTAACATTTTGAAACAAAATTTACAAAGAATATAATATTACATAGAACAAAATATATATTTATCTTATCAAAATCTTATATTTGCATAGAACAAAAGTAATAAAAAGCTTATCATAGATTTATTTTTAATGAAAACGGATCTAAGAATCAAATGCTTGTAAAAATTTAATTGAACTATAAATACAGTGGGTAATCAATTATTATTATTATTATAATTATTTTAAAACAAATACTGGATGAAATGGTCTTGAACTTCTAATATGCAAAGAACATTTTAAAACTCATATTTTCCACTATCGATTTAGTCAAGAGTGCAATTAAAGAAGCAACCACAAATTGGAGAAAAGCACAAATACTTTGGATCACCCTATATCATGAAAAGCTACCGATGACTTGTAACCTTAACACGCTGCATATATTATAAACAATATGTGTATTATTTTTTTTTTTTTTTTTTTTTTTTTTTGGCAAGGGGGGGGTGGGGGCAAGTTTCTTTTCTTTCTTTCTTTCTTTCTTTTTTTTTTTTTTTCTTATGGCAAGAATGGAATACAATAAAATTTTACAAAACTTACAGAAAAATTAACAAAATTTTAACAAAATACAAAACACAAGAAATATATTATTCTAAAGCACACATTTATACGTGTAATATTCGGTGAGATATGAGCATTTATAATAAATATTTTATTTACTGCTTTTGTGGGAAAGATAAAAATTTTCATCACATTAGTTAAAAGCTAGATATATTGGGCAGTTTATATCGAAAGTTCATTTCAATAAAGGAAAAATTAAGCAAGTTGTTGCGAAAAAATGGGGCAGATTTTAGGTATATACAGGTTTGAAAATTCATAAGGGGTTTTTCACATGCCAAGCATTTAATTGGAAGATTAAATTTTTTCAACCATGTTTCAAAATTTCTTCTTTGTGAAAAAAATCCTTCTGGACTTGTAACTCTAACATACTTTTATTTATTTAGTACGATCTGTGAGCTCATAAGGTGATTTTCACAAAAATGACGTTTTGTAACATGGTTCAACATATCTAAAATCTGGCTCGTTCTTTTACCAATAATTTACTTAATTTTTATTCCATTGAAATAAACTTTTGTATAAGTTACCCAAGATATCTGGTTTTCGACTTACGTAATAAAAAAATTTCTATCTTACGCGCACGCTCAGAAAAAATAAAATAAATAAAAATTAATGTAAATGCTCAAATCTCCTCGAAAATTACACATATGAATTTTATGTTTCAGAATAATGTTTCTTTAATGTTTTATCAAGTTTTCTGCAAGTTTTGTAAAATTTTGTGAAAATTCTTTCTTGTTATAAGCAAAAAAATTGCCAAAAATGTAATAATAATAATAATAATAATAATAATAATAATAATATATATATATATATATATATATATATATGCCTAAAAAATTGTGTATTTCCCATACAAAAAACTTACAAACATTGTATATAGTAAGAGCAATAATGTATTCAAGTTACAAGTCATTTGAAGCTTTTTATGACACAGGGTGATCCAAAATATTTGTGCTTTTCTTTAATTTATAGCTGGTCCCTTAATTGAACTTTGGACTAAATCGATAGTAGAAAATGTGAGTTCTTAAACGTTTTTATGTGCTGCATTTAAAAATCATTTAGTCAAGCATTTTTTTTTTTTTTTTTTTTAAATCAAGATTAAAAAAGTGTAAAAAAAAAAAAATAATAATAATAGTTTGATCACCCTCTGTTGCTACAAAACCAAATTAAATATTGGATGCATAGAAATTAGCATTAATAAAATGTAAGGTATCACAATAAATAAATAAATAAAATAAAATAAAATAAAATAAAATAATAGTCATAACCAAATCACTATTGGCCCATTAAGGGCCCTCTTCACTCCCCGCCGCTGGAAACCGAAGCTAATGTTATTCTATGGGAAAATTTTCTTTACAAATAACTTATTAACTAATACATATTTTTTAATTCTGTTTTCATATTCTGAAAATTTCAAGCTGTTAAATTGACGGACCTTTTTAAAAAAATTATTTAATTTTTTATATTTTATTTTGAAGCTGCAAAATACGAATTTTCGATAAGTGAAATTTTTTCATTTTGCAATTTCAAAATAAAATATTAAAAATTAAAAAATACATTTTTAAAAAAGGTCGGTCAATTTAACAGTTGGGAATTTTTTGAATGTGAAAACAGAATTTAAAAATATGTATTAGTTAATGAGTTATTTGTAAAGAAAATTTCCCCATAGAATAACATTGGCTCGGGCTTCCGGCGACGGTAAATGAAGAGGGCCGTTAATGGGAAAATATAAAGGGCCAACAAAAACACCCGGAGTAATATAATTATTTATGTTTGCCACAACTGGCCCACTGAAGGCTTCCAGCAACAATACGAAAAAATTATGTTTGCTATCAGGTGGCCCGACACTGGCCCACTAACGATTTTTAACCTATTGTTGGTTGCCATCAGTGGCCCACAACCTTTTTTTAACCGATAGCTCGCTGCCAGCAATGACCCATCAGTGGCCCACTGACTTATTCCGATCGCACTGCAGGCTGCCAGCAGTGGATCGGCCGAATGCGGCCGTCTGATGGCCGGCGTAACATATTCCCTTCGGAACCTTAACTTTTGCCACCAACGGGCCAGCAGCTGTTACTGTTGGCAGCCAACACTTGGCCTCGTGTTGGCCATCATCCCAGGTTTTGCTGGGATTTATTACTCAATATAATGAGAAAAATTATACACTAGAAATAAAATAAAATTATTTGATTGACTTTTGTGAAATAGCAAAAGAGATGAGCTGTAAAATTTTACTTCAAACCATGTAAGTTCTACTACATGTAACTTGTAAAAACTTTCTCCTGAATGGTTTCAAAGTGATCGTAAATGTAGCAATTGATGTTGTTACTCGCTCAATTGAATATTAAAACTTAAAACTAAATATTATTTAAATAAAGTGGGGTGGACCTAGGTACATGATGGCTCTAGGTACACGGGACTCCCCTACCATATTTCATGCAAAATGTTTACATAACATACTGAAAATATTTTGTGTAATTCTGTAAGCTAATTACCAATGCTACGGCCACAATTTCTCACAGAAAAAATGCTTTAAAAATTCCAATAAAATTTCATCACATTTAATGGGATGTAACCATGTTAAAGTACACTTTTAATAAATACCGACTATAGACCGTAATAGTACAAAATTATTTTATTATCTAGGAAAATTAGCCACAAATATTATACACACCAAACAAAAAAAAAAAAAAAATACCTAATTAATTATAACTCACAAATATTTCATCCTAATCTGATATCGTTTGGATGATTACAGAATGTCGTCGGAATTATTTCTGTGGTCCAGTAAATGAATTATTTAGTCTATACATACCTTTTTTAAGAGTAAACATGCTTTTAAGCATCCTTATAATGTATATTAATTCCATTATGTTGAATATAGCATAAACGCATTAAAATACACTTAAATAAAAATTTGTCCATAGGTTCTAATGTCACGAAATTCTTTTGTTTGCCTTTGTAAACGAACTATAAACACTGTATACACCAGTGAAAACTATTCAATTTATTCTACATTTTTCATAAATAATTGTTTGAAAATTAACATAATTTGGTTGGTTATGTGATGTTGTTGGAACACATTTGTAAGGTCCTGTACGTTAATGAGGAAGCCTAAACGCACATATTTTCTGCAGAAAACATGAGCTACAACATCTCAGTAATGTACCTTAATTCATTTTGTTGAATGCAGAGTAGCTATGTTAAAATGCGTTTAAACGAAATTCACCCCATACGCCGTAATGATAAGAAAACTTTCGGGTGTCTCTGTACACAATCCATAAACAATATTGATATAAATATATATATATATATATACCGCTATTGCGCTACATACAAAATTCTGTCCATAGGCCGTAATGACAAGAAAAATTTTGGTGTGTCCCTGTACACGAACTGCGAATGGAATACGCACCGAAAACTATATGGCTAATTCCATGTGGCTCATGAACACGCGTAACGAATTCCAAGTCCATAGCATGATTTTTGTGGCCGCTATCGCGAGACAAACAGATAGAAACAAAAAATTTTTGAATTTCCACATGGAGGCCTCCACTGATGTTTTGGCAATAAAAAATCAATGAGAAAAAAAAAAAGTAATGCAGAAGTCGCCAAATATTATCCGTGAATTGCATGGTTAACAAACAGTTTTTTTGCCTATAGTTTTGTTCCAAAGGGCAGGACTCTGCTGGCCCATCGACGAGAAACTTGCAGCGTGCTTACACTGATAAAGCAGTTCGTCGCCAAATCTGGGTACCCGATCTTCTAGTAGAATAAACTGTATAAATAAGCATGCCAATTTCGGTCGACTGAAAACGGCGCTATTCTCTTACATAAGGAAGGAAAGTAGAAGTCAGTCAGTCTTCAGTGATTTGTGACAGCTGAAAAAATATATTGACAAATAAATGATAATGAAAGAAGATTAAGAAAAAGTTAGATAGACGTAGTTATTTTGTATATATGTTTTTGAACAGGTATAAAAAAACAAAATAATTATTATTATTGCTATTTTAATCGAGAAAAAATTTAGGTGGGGCCGTGCCTCCTGGCCCTCAATGTAGAACCGCCACTGTATATATATAATATAAATATATAGTTAATATTGTGTAATATCTTCGTGTGAAAACATTTCTTCTTGTGAGCGTATAAATTAAAAGTTTTGTCATCTAAAATAAATTGTATTTCATTAATTGAATGATCATACTATAAATTTTCTTAAAAAAAAAAAAAAAAAAAAAAAAAAAAACTTACGAAGAGAATACTATTTTCCCTTGAAGTATATGTATATAATATACACATATAATTATTTAAATTCTTATATTATATATTATGATGAGATTGAAGATTTTTCTTCAAGTTAATTCTTTTATTACTAATATAATATATTGTGTTCTGAACTATCTGTATTTATAATTTTACAATACCCCTTTTCCTTTTTATGAAAACCCTGTAGTCATATACTTGATCTATTTTGAGTTTTATTTCACTGATTACTGACGGTTAGTTAAACTACTTTTTTATTTACAATACTCTTTTACAATTCAGTGAAATTTTAAATTTTAATATTTTGAATAATTTTCTTTTTAAAAGCATATCAGAAGATCTCATATGCAAACTGTATTAAATATATATATATATATATATATATATATATATATATATATATATATATATATATATATATATATATATTATAATATTTTCAGCTTACTATACTGATAAGTACAACGAATGTATTATAACAGTTTAATGCAATTTAGTAATTATAAATCATATATATTTGTATATATACTGCTTTGAAATTATACTTATATTTGTGTACTGATTTAAATTTGAACTCCCCCCCCCTCCTCCTCAAATTTTATAGGCATTTTATGTGCGCAAAAGCTAGTAATAATAATAATAATAGTGATGATAATATTTTTCCTTTCTTAGAAAAAAAAATCATGTTTCAGTGAAAAAGGATAAAGAACTTGTTTTAGCACATTTGAAGATAGATATCTATTTTTTAAATTGGTTTCATCTTGCGTAAACCTTAATAATATATTCATTAATGATATACTACCGCTATAAGCTAATTAAGAAATATCTAATTAGGCAGGTATTCCGCAGTTACCATTGTGTTTCATAAGAGATCCGACAAATTTTAAGGGTAGGTCAGGCATACTGTAACAAATCATTTTTACATAGAAACATATAGGCGAAAACGTCATGCATGCTCATTAGAGAAGATTGTTTGGCCAAAAGTGAACTGGAACACACAGGCCATCATCATTACAGTCAAAGACGTAGCGAGAGTAGGATGGATTTGTTAGAGCAATAAAGAG
Source organism: Salticus scenicus (assembly GCA_963930645.1). NCBI lineage: Eukaryota > Metazoa > Arthropoda > Arachnida > Araneae > Salticidae > Salticus > Salticus scenicus. The sequence continues at coordinate 302,995,737 of OZ005649.1, forward strand.
ATGGCTGATATCCATCTAGTGTATGGAGAAGCGCATGGGAATGGGCGAGCAGAGGTCTTTTTGTACCGTCAAAAAGACGCATCACGAGTCGTCAGAATTAGTTGGTGAAGCAGCAGCACATGTCTGTGATAGAACTGGACTGTTTAAAAGCATTCGCCAATCGCCATTGTGAGGCTTGTATTGTTGCGTATGGTAAGAAATTTGAGCATCTTCTGTAACCTTATACACAAGTCAGAATTAGTTGGTGAAGCAGCAGCACATGTCTGTGATAGAACTGGACTGTTTAAAAGCATTCGCCAATCGCCATTGTGAGGCTTGTATTGTTGCGTATGGTAAGAAATTTGAGCATCTTCTGTAACCTTATACACAAGTCAGAATTAGTTGGTGAAGCAGCAGCACATGTCTGTGATAGAACTGGACTGTTTAAAAGCATTCGCCAATCGCCATTGTGAGGCTTGTATTGTTGCGTATGGTAAGAAATTTGAGCATCTTCTGTAACCTTATACACAAGTCAGAATTAGTTGGTGAAGCAGCAGCACATGTCTGTGATAGAACTGGACTGTTTAAAAGCATTCGCCAATCGCCATTGTGAGGCTTGTATTGTTGCGTATGGTAAGAAATTTGAGCATCTTCTGTAACCTTATACACAAGTCAGAATTAGTTGGTGAAGCAGCAGCACATGTCTGTGATAGAACTGGACTGTTTAAAAGCATTCGCCAATCGCCATTGTGAGGCTTGTATTGTTGCGTATGGTAAGAAATTTGAGCATCTTCTGTAACCTTATACACAAGTCAGAATTAGTTGGTGAAGCAGCAGCACATGTCTGTGATAGAACTGGACTGTTTAAAAGCATTCGCCAATCGCCATTGTGAGGCTTGTATTGTTGCGTATGGTAAGAAATTTGAGCATCTTCTGTAACCTTATACACACAGTGTTTAATAAACCGGTATCTGTAACCCATATCCACACTGATTTATTTCGCATTATAGTCTCGTTAGTGGGCATACAGGGCGTTACCGAATATATGCTTCTACGTAAAAATGATTTGTTTTGGTATGTCCGACGTACACTTATAGATTAAATTCTTTTCAAACCCCCCATATAGAAAGTATTTTATATCTCATTTATGCTATTCCATTTTGGAGTGAACGCGGTTTATAAATAGTTAATTTATTTATTTTATCTTTTTTTTTTTTTTTTTGTATCATCTTTCATAAAATTCTATAAAATATTTAACTAAATATCAGAATGTTATTTAAATGACGTATTTCTATGTATCTCTCTATATAAATAGTTTCATTTTCTAAAAAAGAGTAATTATGCGGATAAAAATAAAAATTTCACGACTCATTTAAGGTTCTTTATTTTCATTTTGAGAAACATTTTCTGTTCATAATAGTTTTCTTTTTTTTCTCTTACTATATGTCTTGTATAATGTAAAAAAAAAAAAAAAAAGTATATATTTTCAGTTATTAAAGCATTTTTGTAAAAAAGTCTACTTGGAAAAATAATAATAAATAAAATGTTAAGTATTTATTTTGTGGGATACATTTTTCTTTTTATTATTATTTAAAGAATAATACAGATTTTCAACATATTCCATCGTCTATTTACAACGACTATAAATGTTTATATATATATATATTACCTATGTCGCTATATTTTTCTCTGAAACTTTAAATTTTCCTAAAACTGATGCAAAAGAAAAACTTATTCTGCATTTAGAAAGAATCAGAGTCTGATTTCCTTTCCTTAAACCTTTAAAAGAAAAAGGGGAAAAAAAAAAAACTCGAATTTCTTTGAATCCCTTTGCGGGATTTTATGATTTGAGATCCATTCGTTAGAAGATGCAAAACTTTTTAGATTCGATAGCATAAGCATGGATTTATTGATTTTTAACATAAGGCAATCTTTACCCATAATCTGATATTTGTATTTTCAATGGGAAGATATTGAACAGATGTTATAAGCAGATTGTGATTTTATTTGAAAACTAAATAGCGATTTATAAAAATAACACATCAAACTTTTCATCTGACATGTTAAGAGTAATTTGAAATGTAAAACGATGAAAATTTGCTTTATATTAACAAACTATTTCTTTCTTTCTTTTTTTTTTTTTTTTTTTTTTCGTTATTTCGTTTACATGCTTGTTTCTCCCTACTTGGTACAGTGTATAAAAAAGACCCGATTATAGATACAATTATTCTTTTAACTGATGCCAAAAGAAAAAAAATTTGTATCTATGGCGTTTAATTAGTACAGAATTATTTCTATGTGGTTTGTATTGGTTTCAATAGTTTGTATGGGTGTAAGTTGTATGATTTTTTTTTTCTTTTTTAGAGGACATATTTGTAATTAAAATTAAATTTTAATTTTAAAATTTCATTTTTTAATTCATAGCATCTAAAGGAGAGAGTACCCGAAAATTTGCTTCAGTTTTGAATTTAAACTCAAATATTGGGATAGTATTGAGACGAAAATGAACCTATATTTAATGTTATAAAAAAAAATTTATACTACAGCATTATATAGTTTGATTATGACTATTTGATTATACTTGTGTAATGCATACGTGACTAATCTAGTGCATACGAGACAGCTGTGTTATGACTTTTATTTAAAAGAACTTTGAGTTTGGGCTGGTGCTCTTCAGTCATTTTCTATACATTAAGACTCACTACATACATTTTTTGTAGTAGTAGTAGTAGTAGATTAGATAGGTAGATGAAATCTATCTATCTAACATGTACGGGATTAATCTGGTTCTCACTTGACAACTATATCAAGTCTTTTATTTAAAACAGCTTTGGATTTGGATTGCTGCTCTTTACTCATTTTCTGTACATTAAGGCCCATTATATATATACATATATATAGATAGATAGATAGATAGATAGATAGATAGATATTTGCAGTAGATTCTGAACTTCCACAAATACCCTGCCAAAGCCGGGATTAGTATCCTACGCGGAAGGCAAGAGTACCAATCATTCCGTCACCAGACAGGCATATGGAAATCTGAGAACGAATGTTTTGCCAACAGTTCTTATATTTATTATTTATTTATTCTGAAATATTGGGTTGGCCAAAATGTCATTGCGTTTTTGCTAATAGTTCACGATATCTGTCTTGAAATGCAACTAATTTCCTTTAAAACTGTAATGACTTTATGTAACTTCAAACAGACACTTCAATTTTGATTCAGGAAACAAATTGCACAATTTCGTTAGCAATTGTTTGCTTGGTGTTGATTTCAAAATAAAAAATCAAAATGAACATTTTCGCTATATTCTCTTCTATTACTTCCGAAAACGGAAGAACGCTATTCAAGCTCACAAAAAGTTATATGAGTACATGGGAAAGACGCCTTAAAAGTACGGCAGTGTCAGAATTGGTTTGCTAAATTCCGGTCTGGCGATGCACCAGGTTCAGGAAGGCCAAAAGAAGTTGATGACGACAAAATAAAGCCATTGATTGAATTCAATCAACATTTAACGACACGAGAGATTGCCGAGAATCTTAAAATATCCTAAACGGGTGTTCAAAACCATTTAAAACAACTTGGATATGCTACGAAGCTCGATATTTTGGTGCCTCTTGAGCTCAAAGAAATCCATCTCACTAAGCGTGTTGTCATCTGCGATTCACTCTTGAAACATGAAGAAAACGACCGTTTTTTAAAATGTATGATAACAGGCGAGGAAAAATGGATTGTCTATAACAACATTGAAAGAGAAAGATTGTTGTGCAAGTGTGATGAATCTGCCCAAAGCATTTCTAAAGCAGATATTCACCAAAGGAATGTTATGCTGTCGGTCTGGTGGTATTTCAAAGTTAATGTGTATTTTGAATTGCTTCCGAGAAACCAAACCATTCATTCTGACGTGTACTGTCATCAGTTGAGTAAATTAAATAATGCAATCACGCAGAAGCGTGCAGATTTGGCGAATCACAAAGATGTTGTGCTTCATCATGAAAACGCTAGACCACATACAAGTTTGGTCACTCGTCAAAAATTGTTGCAGCTTGGATGGGATGTGTTACTACATCTACCATATTCATCAGACATGGCACCATCAGACTACCATTTATTTCGTTCTTTGCAAAACGCTTCGAATGATAGAACCTTTACTGCTGATGAGGGTATAAAATTGTTCCTGAAACAGTATTAATTGATTTGTCTTATGCTTCTTTTATTAGAAAATCCATAAAAATGCTGAATTTCTATTTGTATATCATCGGTTCTAGGAAAGAACTAAAAATTATAAAAAAAAAATTTGAGTTTCACCTTACCTTATTCCTCATCACCATCACCAATTTCAGCCTTTATCAACGTTACCGGAATAAAAATCGATACCAACTGAGATTGGGAAATATTTTGGGGAAACGAGGCATTATTCTTATACGAATGGTTCTATCATTTCTCATGACTGCTGTTTTTTTATGTCTAAATGGATCACAGTAATACATGCATTGTCATTGCATTCAACAAAAGTAAATGATCAATATGTGGATTACGAATAATTTCACAATAGGACTACGCTATCATAACATGCCTATAAATCATGTTATCTGCATCATTACTTGTTAATATTATTGCCAAATGCTGCAAGCTTTTTGCCATTTCTGAAACGCACCAACGACCCACTGACTTGACAATATTTATACAAGGTAGAACACAGCATATATTCTTTGTTTAGTACATAAACATTTGCTCTAGCCTTTTAGTAGTTAGATATATTATTAATTTCTTATGTTATATAGCCGCCCATCTGTTAGCTGAGCGGTTAGCTCCTGTCTAGCCTTCGCATTCAAGGAGCCGGATTTAAATCCCAGTGCAAGGATAGTTGTGCTTAGTAGTTTCATTTAAACTGTTGATCCCAGTCTAATGAACTTTATGTGCAAAAAAGGATAGCGAAGCGACACCTCAAAACAGGAATTTTTTTCATCATTACAATTTACAGATATAGCATTCTAATTGTTTTAGACAACTTAATTTAGGAAAAACAGGTAGCATCACATACCAAACTAAAACTGCACTGCTGCACACTTGCAAAACAAAAAATAACAATATTCTGTATACCTTTGAATTTTGAAAATTCAAGAAGAATTTTCCATGTTTTCCTGTGAATATTTATAAATATATATGTATATAAGGATATTGTTTTATTGTGAGAATATAGCTTGATATATGCTTAATGTTTCTTTATTAAGCTTCATATATATATATATATATATATATTTTACAACATTTGTAACCTTATTTTAGATTTATTTACTTTTTGTTCGTTTACTTCTCTACCTTAGCAATAAGCTATATAATCATATAATGAAAAATAATCTGAAAAAGTACAGCATAAATTATGTTAGTTTAGAAAATTGTTCTTCTGTAGTTAATAAAATTCAAGTATTTTGAGCCCCATTTTTATTACGTACCACTTTATTTATTAAAAAAATTCTCGAATATATAACTTCAATTATAAATAATAAAAATAATAAGAAATAAATAAGTCTTAAAATATGAGGGGTATGAAATAAAGGCGGGGCTAAAAATTATTCGAAATAAATCAAAATGTTGGCAGTTATAGAACATGTGTTAGGCTAAGCATTCTTTGATTACGTTTATTAGCTAGCTCTCAGTGCTGGAAAGAGGTACAATCATGGTCGCTTGTCTAGATATGAAACTCAGAAATTAAATAGCATTGTGTGACCCTAGCCTTTTTAAATTACTCTTTGCTGTCAATGGTGGGAGAGTAAAAAAACGTTGACACTTGTGTGATTATACGACTGAGGAAATAAATAATATCGTGTAAGCTAAAAGTTTTCTTATTATCTTTGCTGTCGGTGATGAGAGAGAGGATTATTTTGGTAACATTTTTTCTTTTTAAATTCCAGAAATAAACAACATCGGGCAGGCTAAGCGTTACCCTATTTCTCATTGCTTCTTGTGATAACTGAATATGGTGGGAACATAATGTCAATAAGTAATCTTAATATATTTAACCATGGACACCTTTTAAGTCTTCAAATCAAGAAATACGCCTACTTTGAAAGCAGCAGAAACGCATATAAATATTACATAGAACTTTCCGAAATAAATAAATAAAATAAAATAAAATAGACATTCATAATTTTGCTGATAGTATCAAAATATACCTTTTGGTCTTGTACTTTTAATTTACATTTATGTATGTGACGTATTTTTAATTGCTTGCTGAAAGAGAGATGAGAGTCGGAGGACACCATGGATGGAGACGTTCGTTCAAGCAAACATCTTTATTGTTTCACAGTCGGGACGAAGGCGAAGACGAATGGAGTTTTAATCCGACAAGGGCCGATGATTCGCGTTGGCCTTACGGCCGCGGCATTCGGGGTTTAGATAATTACCAGATTACGTTAATTTCGGAGGTACGGGTCGCATGGTGTTGGTGTTGGTGTTGGGGATTAAGGCCGATTGACAACACTTGGGTCCTAGGCCTGAGGGGGAGGGCCTTCCGTGGAACGGGTCGCATGGAAAAGTCTAGCCAGTCAAGACCGTGTCAAATCCCTCCGTTTGTTTACTGTTTGGGCTTTTATACCCGTAATTTTTGGTGTAATTTGGCGATGTTATAGTTCCCACCCATTTTCTTTAATTGGTCATTTTATTAAAAAACAACGCTTTTTCCTGCCTTCTCATTATGTCTTATTGGATATATTTTTATATTCTGCAGACCTCAGAAATCTGGTCCGCGCGGTCGGCGCTCTTCTTTGCCAAGCTCGCCAAACCATTAAAAATCATTTATTGCTTTGCATCTGCTATGAACTAATCAACCCGCACTTTAAACTCATTAACCGTTATTTATTGCGTTATATCTGCTCAGCGCTTATTAAATTAATTTCCAAGCCAATTATAAAGCTATTTCCAGACATCAAAATACTTAAATGATTAACTTATTTATTTCATATGATCGTGACGCGACTTCACTTTCCATTAATTATTTTTTATGCTTTAATCTTACAGCTTAATATGAAATCTCCTTTAATTTATTTCGCCATATTACTTTGAAATATAACCAGAATACCCTGAAACTCTGAAAATGTTAATTTAATTCTTACTTCTTTTTATTTCTTATATTTCATATCTTTCATATCCCCCCCGTCCAAGCGAGATCCCCCGGATTTGCCTGCAAAGCCGTGGGGGCTCACCTGGAGGTAGATGACGTTCCAGGTGATATGGACCTAACAATTTTGATTTACCCTATTTTATTATTTATTTCTTGATTTATTTACTTAGGATTGCTTTTAGTTTAATTATTTTTCACAAATTTTACTCCTATCATGACTCCATTTGCCTTGGGAATATACAGAGGGGTTACAAGATTGACAATAAGCTTGCTGATGAATACACATTTTAAGCACATTTCAATTTTCTAGATTAATTGATGATTACACAATATACTATTCATTATATTTGGTAAACACACATGAATACTTCATAGTAAAAATTACTAGTACAACAGAACAACTGTATGATTCTATATAGGAAAAAAAAATAAACATATTCAAAAAGTATCATATAACATATTCAATAAAGTAGTATATAAAAATAAAGTAGATTTTTTTTTAAATGTTTTTTGGCCACTATTTACAGAGAAACGTTTCTCTTTAGATGTAGAACACTACAATAACAATATTTTGTTTTCCTTTGCTCTGTAATAGTTCGTTTATGTTCGAAAAGTTTTTGACTTAGGTAGTTTCTCAAGATGAATTGTCCAGTCACAGTTCTTTTTAAAAGTCCTTATAGTCCTAAATCAAACTTGGTATGAGCACATTTTTTTTTTTTTTTTCACTTATTCACTACAATACTTAAAAGTTAATAACACAAACATACTTGATGCACATAATACGTATTGAAAACATAAACAATGTCATAATATACTATACTTAATCTGAAAAAATAATCATATGGATATTAGAAATAATACTGACACTTAAACTTGTATACCAATACTTGACAATAGCAATACTTAAAAAGTAAAAAAAAATATTCGACACAACAGCTTCTCTAACTTGCTTGTGATAATCAATTCCTTCAACTTACCATAATGATACAAAACACTAAAAATGTTTATTCAAAAAATTATGTTTATGGGTGCAGAGACCCGTGAAACTCTGTGAGAGCTTGTCAACCAAAAAGGTAATATCTGTAAAATGTAAAAAGTGGTTTTTAGACAAATCAGAGGAGGGAGTACACTTGTTGCCTCATGCTCTTCGGGGGTCTCCAATCAGCTGAAGTCCAAGAGAAGATGAGTAAACAAGGGCCTAAAAGAAAAAGGGGTAAGGAGTGGAGGATCCTCATTTCGTGAATACATCTACTAATATTTGTAAATACAGTAATATTTGTAAAAAATGAAAAATAAAAAGAGTTAGGGGCACGCCAGTGCCACTGAGCGGAAGAATGGAAAATATGTCTCCCGACATCCCTCCGAATTCTCCGACTCAGCTAGGATCCTCATCCAATACGTAATGGGACGATATGAAAGCAAAAACAAAAAAAAAAAAAACTTATTTGGGTTACCTCCTGACTGCTAAAGGGGCTTATTCATGATATAGTTTAAATTTTTGTGGATTATTATAATATCTTAGTTTAGATGAATGTACAATTTCAGACTGTCTTTTAAAATGAGAACTTGGTCTATCAATTTCAAAATTTACGTCAGATAACTGTTTTAAAATGGTATAAGGTCCTGAGTATGGAGCAGTTAGCTTACGGGTATTTGGATATTGAAATTCTTCATATAATACTTCATCACCAACTTTAAATGTAGCAGGGAGAAATCGAGCGTCATACCTTACTTTATTTTTATTATGATATTCAATTGTATGTTCTTTTGCTAATTTTCTTGCTTCATCAACCTTTGGATAATAATTGTTATTAGGTATTAAAGGATCATAAGGTAAATTTCCAAACAATAGATAACTAGGTGAAAATTTTGTAACAGAATGAGGGGTAGCATTATACTGGCTTAAGACCTCCTCTAGCAATTTTGTCCATGGTACTTTAGATGAAGCAGAATTTACTTTACATTTTAATCTAGTTACAATAGTTTGGTTCAGACGTTCAACTTTCCCATTTGTCTCAGGGTGATGACTGCTAGTTAACAGGTGTTTAATCTTGTAATTACGTAAGAATTTTTTAAACCGTGATGAAGTAAAGGCAGCATTTCTATCTGTTAGTAATTTCTCAGGGACTTGAATTTGGAAAATCTGTTTTAAAAAGTTGGTATAAGTTTCCGTTGTCACACTTTTGGATGGAAAACCCCACACATAACGTGTTGCATGGTCGACGACCAAATGCAAGTATTTTTTAGTTGAATTGTAATAATTAAATCCACCAACAGTGTCTAACGACAAACATTCAAATGGTTTATCTGTTGGAGGTACCTGCTGCAATAAGCCAAATCTTTTCTGTTTACATTTTTTATTTACTTGGCAGGTATGGCAGTGCTTAACAAAATTTTCTATGTCTTTATTAATGAAAGGCCAATAATATTGTGGAGTGATTAAATTGATCATTTTTTGAATTCCTGGGTGCCCAAATTGTGTGTGGGCTTTATTTAGCAAAGTTAACCTTAGTGTCATCGGAACGATTATCTTATATAAACTTTTCTTTTTTGTTACTATGAGGTCATTTATTTCAACATACTTTTTACTATTGACTATTGTGTTCTCTGCTTTTTGTAAACGTTTTAGATCATTCAAGTCAAGGAGATGTACCTGGTGAGACATATGTTGTATTACAGGTAATCGAGATAGCATATCAGCTTCTACATTAGTGGTTCCTTTCTGATATTTAATTTCATAGTCAAACATACTAAGCTTAAGGGACCAGCGGAAAAGACGTCCTCTAAGATTTTTAACATTTTTAAGCCAAGTTAATGCCGCATGATCAGTATGAATGACAAATTTTTGCCCATGTAAATAGTGATAAAATTTATCTAAAGAATCTATAATGGCTAGACACTCTAATTCTGTTATAGCATAATTTTGTTCATAGTCTTTTAAATTTCGCGAATGGTATGCTATTGGATGTAATTTTCCTTTCTCATCTGGCTGTTTGATTACACAACCAACTCCGTGACTTGAAGCATCTACAAATAAGTGACAAAGCCTCTTGGGATCATACAACTTTAAAATAGGTTTTTCAATTAAGGCCTTTTTCAATTTTTAAAATGAATTTTCACAGTTCTCATCCCATACATAGGGTACATTTTTCTTGAGTAGATTGTTTAAAGGGTAACGAATCTTAGCATAGTTAGCTATAAATTTATTATAGACATTTACAGATCCCAGGAACCTCTGTAATTCTTTAACAGTAGTGGGACGCTTTAAATTTCTAATAGTTTCAATATTAGTATTATCTGGTGTTATAGTGCCATTAGACACTTCATAACCTAAGAAGTTTATTTTAGACTTTACAAAATTACATTTGGATAACTTTAACTTTAAATTTTCATTGACACAAATTTGGAATATGGTTTCTAAATGCTCTAAATGTTGTTCTTCTGTTTCAGAAAAAATGATAATGTCATCAAAATAATTACAAGCAAAATCAATTTTATACTTATGTAAGATTCTTCTAATAGTGCGATTAAATATTGCAGGGGCATTTTTAAGACCAAATGGTAATACGAGCCATTCATACAATCCAAATGTGGTAGCAAATGCTAGTTTTTCTGTATCTTTCGGGTGGATAGGTATATGCCAATATCCACTGGCTAAATCCAATGTGGAAAAAATTTTTGCCTGAGCCAATTTATCTAGAAGAGTATCAATTCTGGGTAATGGTTCTGCATCTGTTTTAGTTATAGAATTTAATTTACGAAAGTCGACACAGAGTCGTGTCTTCTTTCCCTCTTCTCGTTTATACACTAACGTTACAGGGGATGAATACGGAGAATGGCTCTCTTTAATGATTTTAGCTTGTAAGAGATTTTGTATTTGATCTTTAATTTCAGCTTCCTCTTTAGGAGAGGTGCGGTATGCTCTAAGGGAAACAGGTAAGTCTGACGTTAAGTGAATTCTCTGTGGTTCCATTCTGATCCGACCAACATCATATTTTGAGTTTGCAAAAATTTTCTCATACTTCTTTAATAAGGTAGGTAAAGCATTATTATTTTCAGTTGGCAATACAGTAGGTCTAGACGAGCTTTGTACAACACTCTGTGGACGGTGCACCTGGTTTACAGTGTGTGTATTTACCCTGGAATTAGTACCTACGTTACTTTCAAAGATATGCAAAGATTGATAATTCTGATTTACCTGATTTAATAAGGGAATGTGTTGACCATTTTGAGTTACAGAAAAAGTTCTTAAATTAAGATTCAATTTAAATAATGCACAATGAGGTAAACCAATAAGAAGATATGGCAACTGATTAGAAACAACATAAAGTCCTATATTTTTTCTAATGTTACCAATCCTTAGTGATACTTCACATTTTTCTTTAATTTTAATGATGCCCTGAGTTTGTCTAGCTATAATTGGTTCATGTATAGGAGTCTTTTTTAATTTTAACTTATTTACCAAAGTGCACGAGATGACAGAAATTGAACTTCCCGTATCGAGGAGACAAGACAGGTTTTTGTCAGGGAGAGCATTTAAGTAAGCTGGTTGACGTGTTTTTTGCGATCGCTGATATTTTTGTGTTATGTGTCCGGACACTAATAATTGTCAACAGCCACTCATTGTACCCTCACTGGTCGTTTCCTGACTGACCACCTCTTCAGGGGGATTTGTACTTCTCGTGGAATTTGGACTGAGAGGGGCTCTAGGCATTGAGAAATTATTACTTTGTTCAAACCTAAAAGGACATGTTCGCTCCCAATGGTAAGCATTACTAATTCCGCGATTTAAACATAGACGACACGGGGATGGAGGCAGCCTCTCTTGGAAATGCACATTATTTGGGCCACGACCTGGTCTGAATGATCGTGGATTGTTAGGAGTAGGAGCTGCATACGTTTGTGGCGGTTGATTGTGATAAGGGTATCTATAAGGCCAAGGTCTCGGTACAGGGGTTGACAAATATTCAGGCCTAGGCCGATTATTTCTCCATTGAGGAGTAAAGCTAGGAGCCTGCGTGTTAAGTCTAATGTTGCTTTCTTTTTTCTGTTCGGTTGGTTGCATTTTGGTTAATTTATAGACAATTTCACGCCACTCATTAGTATCTTTAGGCGAGTGTACCAATACTAATTGTCTTAATGAGATTGGGAGACCATCTGATAATCCCTCAAGTATAAATTTGGAATCCAGTCCGAGTCTGCGACCCATTTGTATCTTACTATTGTAATAACTATTAACATCATCCCCTAGATTAAATTTAATATTAGAGAAATCAGCTAGGGAGTTAGTATCAGGAACAGTATACTCCTCTCTAAATAATTGGAGAAATTCTTCCCAGTGGAGAACATGTAAACAGTTATTGATATAAAGTGTAAGGGCTTTTCCTTTTAAGTAATTTTGAATGTGTGTAATTTTCCATAGATCATCTTTGTTTTTTTCTTGACAAATACTATTAAAATAGCTTAACCAAGCTTCAAATTGAATGCCGACATCGGGATTAAATTCAATGATGTTTAGTTTATCATCATTAGCACCTGCATTTCCTGTCCCGTTATTCAGGTTTGAATCTTCGGAATCTTTCGACATGATGAAATAAATTTAATAAAATATAATATCCCAATTAAAATATCACTTTGTACTCGAAAAAAAAATTTAGTTTCCGAAACTTCTTTAAATTACTTAAATAGAAAATAAATTGAAATATAAAATCATCAAAAATTCTTCAAATTACTTAAATAGAAAATAAACTGAGCTATAAAATCATCAAAAATTCTTCAAATTACTTAAATGGAAAATAAACTGAAATATAAAATCATCAAAAATTCTTCAAATCGAAAATAAATTGAAATATAAACTCATAAAAATTTCTTTAAATTACTTAAATAATCATCAAAAATGTACTTGGTATCTGCAAATTAATGAAATAAAACAGGAATTAAAATATATGATATACTTATAATATGAAATCACAATTTTTAAAATAGAATTACACTATACTATAACCCGTTTTTTAAAAGAGAAGAAAAAAAATTATTTACGATTTCGATTTTTTTTTTTTTTTTTTTTTTTCAGTTTCTTTTATTTTATAACCCTTAGCATAGTATTGGAAAAGAAAAAAAAATTTAGTTGTTATTACGATCCGTAATTACGCGGAATTCAAATCAATTTCAATAAAAATCTAAGATTTTCTATAAATTTATAAATAACCTTTCATCACTATAGGCTCAACGATCTTCTTTTTTTTTTTTTTTTTTTTTTTTTCTCTTTTCCAAAACTAATTATGATTCATAATAAAACATAAAATATAAATTCTTCATTTCAATTTACTGTAAAGTCCATTAAAAAATTTTGTCTTGGCAATATTCAAAGTCTAAAGTTTGTGGCTTTTCCTTTTTTTTTTAAGAGTTTTTCTGTTTGATAACAATTAAAGAGGCGTAGTACTTACCGCTCGCTCTTCTACCAGCAAAAAAAATAATACCTTCCAATCGCTGATAGTCTTTCACCAATCACGGAGGAATGGACCGGCTCCTTTTTTCACCGTAGTTAGAGAGGAAACGGATTTTCGGCCTTCACCGGAGAATCTTCATAACGGCATGCCGCCTCTTTCCGTCACCATTCCGGCATTGAAAGTTTCTCCTTTTCCGTCGAAATTATCGGCGCTCCAAACTGGGCGTGTCCAAAACTTCCGTTTGACGGCTATGCGCTGTGTTGTCATCAATCAAGAGGCTCGCTCCCGCGAAGTAAAAAGAGAGAGAAAAAATTTTCCGTCTGTGCGCTCCTCCATCCAAAGAGAGTTTTATTTCTACGGCGATGATAAACAAGCGCAAAGAGAAGAAAGCATTAAACTGTTTCTAAGTTGCAAGGATCATCTGTCGCGATAATTTACTTATGAAGCTGATTTTCTTGATACTTGATTTAGAAATGCATTTCTGTTCGTATAAGATTTTAAAGTATTTTCTTTTAGCCTAAATGCTGTTTTACCGCCGTTAATCTTTTTATGGCCGTACCACCTACTATCAACGTAATCAACCAAATATCCGTTTTTTCCCGTGTCATATAGATCCTGCCGGCTTTCAGTTGTGACGTATTTTTAATTGCTTGCTGAAAGAGAGATGAGAGTCGGAGGACACCATGGATGGAGACGTTCGTTCAAGCAAACATCTTTATTGTTTCACAGTCGGGACGAAGGCGAAGACGAATGGAGTTTTAATCCGACAAGGGACGATGATTCGCGTTGGCCTTACGGCCGCGGCATTCGGGGTTTAGATAATTACCAGATTACGTTAATTTCGGAGGTACGGGTCGCATGGAAAAGTCTAGCCAGTCAAGACCGTGTCAAATCCCTCCGTTTGTTTACTGTTTGGGCTTTTATACCCGTAATTTTTGGTGTAATTTGGCGATGTTATAGTTCCCACCCATTTTCTTTAATTGGTCATTTTATTAAAAAACAACGCTTTTTCCTGCCTTCTCATTATGTCTTATTGAATATATTTTTATATTCTGCAGACCTCAGAAATCTGGTCCGCGCGGTCGGCGCTCTTCTTTGCCAAGCTCGCCAAACCATTAAAAATCATTTATTGCTTTGCATCTGCTATGAACTAATCAACCCGCACTTTAAACTCATTAACCGTTATTTATTGCGTTATATCTGCTCAGCGCTTATTAAATTAATTTCCAAGCCAATTATAAAGCTATTTCCAGACATCAAAATACTTAAATGATTAACTTATTTATTTCATATGATCGTGACGCGACTTCACTTTCCATTAATTATTTTTTATGCTTTAATCTTACAGCTTAATATGAAATCTCCTTTAATTTATTTCGCCATATTACTTTGAAATATAACCAGAATACCCTGAAACTCTGAAAATGTTAATTTAATTCTTACTTCTTTTTATTTCTTATATTTCATATCTTTCATGTATATAATAGGTGAGTAGTAGCAAAACCTCGGCGATAGCTTCAAGACCCCAAGCCATGGGCCAGGTTGCCATAATTAACGAAATGGTATAATTTGGGGGTACAAATTTTCCTTTTCACCATAGTTAGATACGTTTATTAGGATGCCAAAAAAACATGCTTTCCATCTCAAAGTGGTATCTAATAAAATGGCAGACAAACCAAGATAGCGGATGTTGAGATTTACCTATGAAACTAAGTGCTTTGACGACATAATGAAACTTCAAAAACCAATAGAAAAGGAAAACTGGCTGAACGCCAAACTCGACGAAGTGAATTCACTCAGACAGAATAATAATTGGGAACTTGTAGAGGCTCAACCAGGAACCAAAGTAGTAGGGTGTAAGTGGGCGTTCAAATACAAATACAATAGCCAGGGACAAGTCGAGAAATATAAAGCCAGGCTAGTCGCCAAGGGTTTTTCACAAAAGTACGGAGTGGACTATGATGAAACTTTTGCCACTGTTGCATCTTATACCACTCTGAGAAGCTTCTTAACAATGTCACTTTATAAAAATTTGCATTTAAGATATGTAGACATCAAAACTGTCTTTCTACGTGGAAATTTGCAAGAAAGTGTCTACATGCACCAACCCGAGGGTTATATTGTCCAAGGCGAAGGAAACAAAGTATGCTAGTTAAATAAAGCGATTTATTGTTTAAAACAAGTCGCTAGGTCGTGGAATTTGAAAATTAACATATCATTTTGTAAATTAGGATTTAAACAAAGTCAGCATGACAAATGTTTATATATCTGTGACAAAGATAACACAGAAACTTACGTTCTTGTTTATGTAGACGATTTACTCGTAGCTGGTAAAAATTACAATATTTTGACATACTAATTGATAAACTTAGGGAAGAATACCCGTTAGCAGACTTAGAGGGGGGGTGCCAAACATTACCTCGACATAAACATAAGAAGACCATTTAAAGGGATAATTACACTATATCAAAGTAACAAAATTCGGTCTAGTCAACGCAAGGCCCACTGACACTCCGATGGAACCGGGATACATAAAATTTATTGATAACGATAACCTTATACCAAACAACAAAAAGTACAGACGGGCTACAGGCGCGTTATTTTACATCACTACAGTGTCGCGACCTGATATAAGTGAAGCGGTAGGCATCTTAAGCCGTAGAAACGAAATCCCTAGAACGAAAGACTGGGAGGCAGTAAAAAAATAGTTATCAGATATTTAAAACCACAAAGGACATTAAATTAACATATTGTAATTCTGGTGAACCTGTCCTTAGGACATATGTGTATTCTGACTGGGTCATCGATCCTAGTGATAGAAAATCAATTGCAGGAAACCTATTCCTGTTGGGAAGAAATCCTACTTTTTGGAGTTCTAAATATCTGTCTTACGTTTCCATGTCATCCGCAGAGGCAGAGTATGTCGCAGCGGCGAGTGTTGCACTCGAAATACAGTGGCGTATAAATCTGCTAAACGATCTGAAATTGCAACAAGAGCATCCAATTGTACTCTTCCAAGATAACCTATCGACCATAAAAATTGCCTAAAAACGACAAATTTTATTCTAAAATAAAACATCTACAATTACGCTTTCATTTACGACGAAGTTTGATACAGGGAATCCTCATAAAGCTAGCATATAAACCAACAAAGAAATGATTGCAGATACCCTCACCAAAGCCCTTCCAAAAACTCTTTTTAAAAAACTGAGACAGTCGCTGATGAACATTTGAAAATTTCTGAGCTTACGTGGGGGTGTCAGATATTTAATATCAGAACAAAAAACTTTATTATTTGACTTTCTGTGTTCCGGAACTTTTTTTCTACCAGCTAATAGTTGAGATGCACCTGCCTGAATGTACGTGTATTATAGACACGTGACTAATGTAGCGGTACTTCGCTGTTTAGAATTTTGTTTCAGTTAAATCATATAACATTGTTGTGTAGGTCGTTTCCATTTATTTGGTCCTACTTCTTTTCTTTTTATGTCTAAGATTTAATTAAAGATTTCATTAAATTCACTTAAAATTAAAAATCTAGACTAAGAATTTCATACGCAGTTGATGTCTGCATTTTAATACACAAATTAATTAGTTTTGCTTTACAGAAGATAACATTACTTTTGCTTTCTAAATGGGCTACTGCTGCTAATTTATAAATCCAGTATTCTAGAATTGCAGTTTTGAAAGACGACGTTACCTGTGTATGATCCCAGGTAAGTGAAACATTCCATTATATATACTTATTAATATATTAATATAACTGTTGGTCGTTTTTAATTAAATGAATCGTATTTTTGAATATATAGAAAAGGTAATAATTAGAAAAATTAACCGTACTCATTGCCTCTTAAAATAAGTTACTTCTAGCAATTTAGACCAGGAAAAAATGTGGCTAGTTTATTTGTAAATTATGGTGTTTGTTAACAAAGTTTTTTTTTTTTTTTTTTTTTTTTTTTTTTTTCCAGAGACATAATAGTCTTTCCTAAATTTTGAAATAATCGAGAAATTTTATATTTAACAATTTTGTGTAAAATTTTTGGCAAAAGTCGAGATTTCATTTTGCTGTAACTAACAAAAAGAAATCCAGTAGACTAGTTTTTTCAACTTTCAGGTGATAAAATAAAATATTAGGTCTGACATCAATGCTCATTTTAAAGCATGGAACAGTTCCAGAAGAAAATATTTTATCACTACATAACCGAGTAAATGTTTTGAATAATAGATTATTATTTCCTGTGTAGAATTTACTGTTAGATATATAAAAGTAAAATTAACTATAGTTTTGAGGCTTTTTAAAGTCATGTGAATGATGCAAAAAGAAAGAAAAAAAAAAGATATTAATAGTTTAAATCCATTTTCTTTTTTTCTTTAAGGGAAAAAAATAATTATAAAAATAATAATAGTAAATAAATAAAATAAAATAAAATGAAATAAAATAATAATAATGATAATAATTTCTTGTCAAGAATTTATGATGGCACTCATACATTTTTTGTCTTAGAAAATATATGTGTGTGTGTTAAATGCTAGGCAATGCTCTCCTAAACCTTATTAAAAAAAAAAAAATCTTAAGTTTATTCCCTTTTTTATGGAACATATTCTGAAGCAACGTTTTTCTTATCCTCCTCAATGATGACGCACCTAACCTTATATGAAAATTAAGTAAACACAAAATTTTCAAACATATGCCTTTTTGTCTATATAAGGATCATTATTATTATTATTATTATTATTAATTTTTTTACGGAACATTCACATTTACATTTTCTTTTTATTTCTTTTTATTTTCTTTTTTGTTTATTTATTTACTTATTGTTTAAGAAATGTCATCTTTTCGTGTGTCCTTAATTCAGACTTCACATAACTATACCTTGTAAAACAAAGTTCAAAATAATGTAGTTGTAATGTTTAAAATTTAAATTATTCAAAATTATTACAGAAAGTCAAAAAAAAACTAAACTAAAATAAATAAATAAATAAATAAATAAATAAATAAAAATTTAAAAAATACGATTATTATTATTATTATTATTATTATTTTACATAAAAATAAATAAAAATAAGAAATTGTTCATTGGTTTTGTTGTCGTCCCCCCGTCTTAAAAAAAAAAAAAAAAAAATCCTAACTAAATCAGACAGCACTCTTTTTTACTTTCTTCTATATGTAATATAGAGAAAGTATTGGATTCGCGAAAATTTTCGACCTCCGTTTTTTGACGGATCTACACGTTTTGGGATGTCCTGAACACGAATTGATAGTTTTTAAAAAATGTCTGTCTGTCTGTGTGTCTGTCTGTGGTTTCGTGTTTTCACCGTATCTCACGAACCAATGAATGAAATTCAACCAAACTTGGTATATAGTTGGACCCTGGCGGGGCATTGTGCTGATTAGATTTGGGGATCAATAGCCCAGCAGGTGGCGCTGTGATCGCATTGTATGTAAATTTTTAACACGGCAGTATAGGACAAATTTTCGTATTTTTCACCGTATCTGACGAACCAATGAATGAAATTCAACCAAACTTGGTGTATAGTTAGAACCTGACGGGGCATGGTGCTGATTAGATTTGGGGATCAATCGTCCAGCAGGTGGCGCTGTGATCGCAAAATTTCGTATTTTTCAGCGTATCTCATGAACCGATGAATGAAATTGAACCAAACTTGGTATATAGTTGGACCCTGACATGGAATGGTGCTGATTAGATTTTGGGATCAATCGCCCAGCAGATGGCGCTGTGATCGCATTTTATGTAAACTTTTAACATGGCAGTATAGGACAAAATTTCGTATAAATGTACATAATGAGCGTTATTTTAAACTTGTGATTGTAAAATTAATATGAATTATTGATAATAGTAGTAGTTAACTACGAAAAAGATTTTGTGCATGTGGAGGCACCGGTTCCCCCCTTGGGGGGAAAGTACCCCACGGGGGGGGTAAATTTTCAAGATGGGTATCTTTCGGAAGATCTCGTCAATACCTTTAAAACGAATGGTTGAACTATAAATCTGTGATAGTTTAAAACAAAGTTATCGATTTTTTTTTACTTTTTACTTTTAACAAAAAAAAAAAAAAAAAAACAGAAAAAATCTTTTTTTTTTTTTTTTTTTTTATATTGTTATTGGTTGAATATGTATTACTTTTAACAAAAAAAGAACTTAATATTGTTACTGATTGAATATGTGTATAGGAAAATATAGTAGAAAGTCTTGTGGTTGCTACAACATATTAGTTTTTTTTTTTTTTTTGACCAGGGCTCCTGCGGCCGAAATTTTTTTGCCGACACTTCCATCACTACATTTTTACCGCAATATTCTTAACTGATCGTGGAAACAATTTATAGAAAATCACAAAATAATTTTAGAAGAGTCCGAGAAATCGAACCATATGGATCCCATAGTTCACATTACGACACCATATTTTTAAAAAATAAGCGGTGGGTCTGTAAAGATTTCAGATTCTCTCTTAGATACCTGGGTGTATTTTCATCATTCACTGCTATATTGAAATATATATATATATATATATATATATATTTTTTTTTGATTGAGTTTTTAAAGCTAGCGTTAAATGTAAATAATTTTGGTGCACACTTGTTATTCTAGTAAATAACCAAAACTTACATTTTTTTTTTTTTTTTTTTTACTACATTTACTTACATATCTCACACAAGGTAAAGTTTTTTTTTTTTTTTTTTTTTTTTTTAAAGTGTTGATTAATTTTATTGCTTAAAAATACTGTATAAGCACAACAAATCACTTTTTAAAGGAAAACAAAATTGCTCAGTTTAGGGTAGATGATCTTAATCAAACTGAAGTGATAGTGAGTGTCATTTAATATACTTTTTAAAATGTCAAAATTTTAATTAGTCAACTTTTAAAAAGTTATGAATAAAATCTAGCATTCAGTGCAATTTTTCTTTTCTTTTCTTTCTTTTTCTTTCTTTCTTTTTTTACTCAGCATTGCTATAGAATCTTATGATTATTATGATGAAATGAGTTCCTTTATTTCTGAGAATTTTCGAAATCATGAGGCATAATTAAGTACTATGGACAAATAACTCAGGTAATGCAATCAAGTGTAGTTGCATTATTTTATTTATTTTTATTTATTTTTATTTTAATGTAAACAACTTCATGGAACTAATTCTTTATTTCTTTATACTTATAGTAAAAACATTTTAAAAAGAAACTGCAATCATTTCCTTCTAAATAAAATAACAAAACTAACTTAGCAAAATTACAAAATATTTTTCCATTTATTATTTCAGAGTTGAATGAAAGAATTTTAAAAGTTTTTATAATCAACACCAAATATTTTTCTGATGATTCTAATCTCGAAACAATATAATTCCATCACATTTTTCACTGACTTTTTTTTTTTTTTTTTTTTTTACAACAAAACTATTTTTGACGCAAAGCCAATTGAAAAAAATTCCGAATACTTTTATATGAGCTTATAAAATAATATAGAGGATAAACAATTTAATTCTTAATCAGAATTTAATAAAATAACAATTAAGATTTAAATTTCTATATTGATTTTCAATTCCAAAAGAATAGAAAAAAAAATCTTTAATCTCCAATTAATCAGCCGTTAAATGGATTTCTAGTATACGTTTATTATAATTTAATTACTCATGATAAATTTGAGATTTTTCAGACATGAAAAATGAAATTTTTACAAGCATTTTTAAATAATCCAAGATTAATTTGCCTCTTATAATCTCGACTTCTAATTTTCCTTACTGGTTATTTTAGTAAGAAGATAGAAAAAGATGTCTCTTTAGGTCGATATTTAAGAAGAATATTAGCCTCAATTCGCCTGTGTATCCGAAAATTACCTTTAACCCTTTAAGCGTTTTTTATTTTTCATTATATGTTTGTTGATTTATAAAATAAATACCATGCAAAATATGAGTTCGAATATAACTGATTTAATACTTCTGATATTTAATGTTTATCATATTTTCAAGAAAATCACAATACATGTTTAAAAATATTGTATATCAGCCTTTTATTCCAACTGCTGCGTACCCCTTCCTACCCAAAAAAGGCCATAATGTTTAAAGGGTTCCAAAACATAAAATACTGAAGTAGATACCGTTGCCTTCGATGACAGTTTTCAAAGCGATAAATGCAAAAAATAAATAAATAAATGAAGAGCATCGAACTCATAATCAGATTATTACGATTTTGATATTCCGGCCGGCAAAAGACCCTAATATACATTAATAGTAGCCCTACAGATGAATCCCAGACCATCGCTATTTGCTCATTGCGTAGCTCTAGCTCTAGATTTAAAGAAAGAGAAAACTCTCAATCTCAATATTATTAATAGTAGCTGTGCATGTAAAATCCTAAAGAAAGGAAGAAAAAAACCTCTAAAACTCAACTTTTAATAATGGTAGCTATGCTTGTAATCTCCTAAAGAAAAAAAAAAAAAAAAAAAAACTCTCAACCTGAACTTTATTAATGGTAACTATACATGTAAAATCTTAAGTGGTTGAAATGCCCTCCATAATCCGTAACAATAACACATCTGGAGGCTACTGAAACGGGGGACCCCATGTCTTCGGGCCGGAGGTAGAGCCCTGCATAGGGTCAGGTATCCGCGGTTATCCGCAGATAGCAAGTCAGGTTTGCATTAACTTTCAGCCTGTGGTTCTACCCGCAGAATATTTTTTATGCTACTTTCTTATGAATATAACCTTTCGAATGAAGTTATTAGACGACATTATTTTCATCCATTGGAAATTTAATGCAGTATGTCTCATGTCATATATTTAGTTTCAATTGCATAGATATTAACATTTAACATCGAAAATTTTAAAAGCGAAAAATATTTCTCTTCCAACGTGTATTTTCTTTCTGTTTTTTTTTTTTTTTTTTTTTTTTTTTTTAATACGCAATCAAAATATTTTGAACAGCGTGTTTTTTAAAGTAAGCCTTAATACCTTTGATATTTTGAAATATTATACACTAAAGTTTTGTTTATAATTAGACTAGCAACTTTCAATATAATTATAGGCCACTTTTATACAGAAAAAAATCGCATCCTAGTAATTTTAAATATAATTTAGTTCCCTAAAAGATCTGTTCATTAATATATTCTGTCTAATATAATAACTACATTCTGTCTAATAAAGTTTTAATTCTGTTTCCTATATAAAAGTAAATTTATCAATGCTTTATGGCGGTTCACGGGTAGGGTTACGGACCAGAAGCTGCGGGTTCGGATTGGGTTGCAACACAAAAGTTATTTTGCGAGTCGGGTGCGGGTGTATTTCACCCGACCCTCGCATGCAGGACTTTACAAGGCGGTTAATCTCAGACTTCTGCCAAATGCCAATTGCTTAGCTCGAGAGCGACGTTAAACTTGTCGTTATAAAACTCAACATTCTGTAATGCAAGCAACATATTTAATGTTCACGCCAATCTTTAACTTGTGTTCCCAAGAAAATTCGCAGACTTTGAATTGCCTCTTTGCACTTTACAGATCTCTTTGGAAAAATAATAATAATAATAATAATAATACCCAACGCGGAAACTGAAAGAGACGTTCATTTAAATCAGATGGAAAAATAAATAACGAGTTTTTGTTATGTTGGACCGCTTCTAAATGACGCATCCAAAAGATAAGGGTACCGTTATAATATACGATAGATGATCTAAATCAGTGTGGTCCAACGCCCGGCCCGCGGGTTTATTCTATGCGGGCCTCTTAGTTATTCAAAAGTATTTATTAAACATTTTGAAAAGATATATGATACGCTAAAGTTGTGAGTTATATGTAATTCATTTTCTTTCTTTAATGTTTGTAGCCCTCACTTTCCCAAACTAAAGTTTTATTGGCACTCAAATAAAGGTTGGTCCCAAATGATTTAAATTATGACAAAATTATCAAAATTTCATTATCTGTAAAAATTTGGAAAACTTGGGGAAAAAAAAAAGAAAAAGAAAAAGAAAAAAAAAAAAAAAAAAAACTAACACTTCCTCCCCCCCACTTTTTTTTTTATTCGATTTCCTCAACTGAGAATCAAAGTAGTTGTTTTTCCAGTGGTTCATATTTGACAACGTCTAACAAGGGGGTTTCAGATACGCTAACATATTTTGTGCTCAAGCTTAAATGCGCTTATTTTGGTCTTAAAGAAACAGCTTTGTGTTTTTGTCTTAAAGCAAGATTTGTCTTAAATCTTGCTGTTCTTCTCTGAATTTAGTACTTTTAAAAGACTTTTTTCTTACCTCTAAAATTAAATGTTATTTAGTGTTTATATTTCACTGTATTTATTTATTTTATTTTATTTTATTTATTTGTTTATTTGTTTATTATTGTATTATTTAAATCTAACACTCATAATTATATACTAAACTGTTGAAATTTTAATATTTTATGTAACATAAAATCTTGCTGTATAATAATTTTAAGCTTGCAATAATGTAGACCCATCATTTTTTTTCAGATTATTAATTATTTTTTACTGCAAAACTATTTCCATTATAGAGCTATTTATAGTGCTTTTATCATCTCTTATGAAAAAAATATTATTCTGGAAAATGTATAATTATATATTCCTTTCAATTTTCTAATTTTAATTCAAAGCCAGATTTTAAAAATTATATGTAAGACTTTAATTTTCGCATTAATTTTAAACACATAAAAAGTTATTAAAACTCTGTCAGACCTTAAATAAATTTGTAAAAGACATTCATTTTAATTTAATTATTCGCGATGATCTCACAGATTTCAGATACAAGAAGCGGGATATTTAAAAACTTAAAAAAGAAGAAATAAATAAATAAAGATTAGTTTAGCATTTATATTCCTGACATTTAATTTTGATTTGATGATTTTGATGACTGCATCTTTCATTCTTCTGATCTCAGTTTAAGAAAGGTATTTGCCTTAAACTTCATTCTTGGGCCGGTTTAATCATTTTTAATTGCATTTCATTTTCTTCTAACATTAGAATATAACTTCTCAGCTATAACGTAGTAAAGATGATTTTAAATATGATAATTTTAATAATGTAACAAATAATGCACAAAGAATAATTTTTTATCCTAAATTATCATCATCAATTTCAGCTTTTTAAAATCTCCTGCAGGATGAAAGCCCCTTATAGGGTATTCCTGTCTGCCCTGTTTCCTGCAATTATTCTCCATTGTGCTTCTCCAAACTTTACAATTTCATCTCTCCAGTGATATTTTGGTTTCTTTTTCGATCTTTTTTATCTCACGGTATCCAAAATAGGATTTTGGTGATACAACTACCATCGTTTCTTCTGGCAACGTGTCCACCCCCGCTACATTTTCACTTTTTTACTCTAGAAAGGACATCAGTAACTTTGGTTTGCTGCTTAATGTTTCGCTTTCTATTTTTTCAGGTGAATATTAACATGCAACTATCCATGCTCTTCTGGGTTGTTTGAAGCTTTTGTATAGTTTTGCACGTTAAGTCCAAGTTTCTGAGACATAAGATAACACAAGCAAAATACACTGATCAAAATATTTTCTTTTCAAACAAATTGGGAGGTGGCATTTCAATATAGTGTTATTTCTTCCGAATACTCTCTATGTAAGTCTAACTCTGTTGTTAATTTCTTCCACGATGTTTCCGTTCATCGTAATGACTTGTCCCAGATAAATCTAACTGCATAGAGTTTCTAGTTTATCCATATTAACGGTGACCTGCAATGGAGAAACAAATGAATGTAACATTCGCATATATATATTATTAAAGCAATAAAATTAAAAAAGCAAAACTCGAAATACTGGACAGTAATCGAGCAGTACATCTTTAGGAGAAATTGGGAGCTGAGGATGTTTTTATTTTTATTTTTATTATTTATTTATTTATTGCATAATTGTCTATATCCTTTCAGAAGTTCTTTTGATATTTTACCAACAAGAAATTAATGTAATATTATTTTCCTAAAACTGCCTCTGGGTTTATTTGTAACTAAATTATTTAGGTTTAATATATATATATATATAATAAATTATAATATATGTTTTCAGTCATATAAAAGTTGAAAATATGTAACAAAAACATCTAAAGAAAAACTTACGAGAAAATTAATAAATGTGAAACAATTCATAAGTAAAACTTACTGCAAAAACATAAAATAAACGTTTAAACTGTCAAAAAATGCCCCGTATGACTTGAGACATACGTGTGGGGTTAAAGCATGCTTTTAATTGATCAATATATATATATATATATATATATTTCAATTAATAGATGTAAAAATCTGAAGATTTATTTAAATGATATCATATTAAATAAAGTTTTTAGTGATTAAATAAACAATCATTTTATTCGTAAGAAGATTAATTATTAAAAATATTGTTTGCCATTTATTAAATGATATGCATTTTCTACTATACATAGACTAAACTGTTAATTTAGCTTAAAAAATAATAATAATATATTCGATAACGTTAATAAAATAAAAATTAGTTTTACACAATGATAACTCTAGATAATATTACAAGATTACATTACAGCAATTAAAAATATTATATATAGAAGAAAAAGAAATAACTTATTCATCATATTTGACTTTGTTACTTAAATGATAATTCTATTTTTCTATTGGTTATTGAGATTCATTTTGAATGAGAGTCTTAAATTATAAGAAAAATTTATAACAATTGCTATGAACAATAAACAATAATTAAATCTGCGATTCTATGATATAAACACTGTCTTTTACGTTAAGTACCATATTCTAAATAATTGTCTTATTTGCTTTCTTGTGTTCCAAAATTTTTGCTCACTAAAAGCATTATATAGGTATCTTATAATTTAAAATTATTTTTCTTTTCTGTTTATATGCCTATCATTAACATTAACGTACTATTCACACCTGTTATTTCAAAGTAGCATAAAATATTTTTATTACATACAACAAAATAATTTTGTCAACGTATTCATCGTTATCCCGGAGGTAAAGTGCGCCATTTCCTTTTGTTTTCAGAATTACCACTTTGTCTTTGATGTGCTACAATGAAATACATTTTTAATAAATGAAGAACGTGGGCATGGTTTTATTTTACACTGTCTTATCTCCTTTACAGTAACTGAACATTTGTGCTCAATTCCAGTGTATAAAACAAAAAATGCACATACAAGACATAGTGGTAACCATTTATATAAAATGGACATGGTGTCCTTAACCTTCAGGGTACCGATATATATATATATATATATATATATATATATATATATATATATATATATATATATATATATATATATATATATATATATATTATGAATACCTTTTCAGACATTGTATAAAAAGAAATGATATTAGTGTTATATATATTACAAATAATACAATATCTTAAAAAAAAAAAAATAGACCTTTACAATTAATTCACATACTTAGGGCTATCTAGGAGCGTTGTATAATCAATATACATATTTTTTTTTTTTTTTCCAAAGAAAAATTCCACAAATCTTTTAATTCAATAAAATTTTCTGTGAAAATTTAAATCAAGTGTAGCATTGTGGAAATGTTATGTATTTTCGATAAGGCTTCAGCAGATATTTTTGTGTGTTTTACCACATATATTCATGGAGACATAACAAGTTTTTAAAAAATTGCAAAGAAAAAAAAATCAACTTTTTTAATTATAGAACGTATGGTATCAGACCCAGTGCAAAGCCGTTTTTAGGAAATTTGACATACTATATTAGACAAAGCATACAGCAATCAAAATGCAAAAACGTTAAATACCTTACGAAATAAGAGCATTTTACTAAATAGTTTTTAACTACGCACACATCAGCTTTTGAAAAACTTTATCTGTATAATTTAATAGCCAAAAGTATTAAGCAAATTATAGGAAAACCCCAAACAAATATCGTGTAAAATCAAAAAGTTATGAGAGATAGAAAGAACAAAATTTCAATTTTTCTCAAAATAAATAAATAAATAAATAAATAAAAATAAATAAATAAATAAAAGAAGATGATAGAGGGTTTTATCAAGATTTATTTACAATCAGCGAACAGTTTATTACCATTTGAGATTGACTGAATCAAAATACAAATGTGAGTAAAACCCCTTACAATTTAACTTTACTTTAAAAGGAACTGGAATTCTATTCATTCTATCTCTCATAACTTTTTGAATTTACACGATATTTGTTTGGAGTTTTCATATCCATAGCTCAATACTTTTGGATTTTAATTTATGCATTTTTTTTAAACTTGCGCATGCGTAATCAAGAATTATTTCGTAAACGTGCTCATATGTCTTTAGATATTTAACATTTTTCTATTCTGATTGCCGTATGCTGTATCAAATGTTGTGGGCGAAAATACCTAACAATGGCTTTGCATTGGTTTTAATACCCTATACCCAGATAACAAGCACATTTGCAGCAAGTTTGATTTTTCTTACTATTATCTTGCCATGACAAATTTGATGCGATAAATTTGCCGTGAAATTGCCGCAAAGTAGACACAACATAAATCTATCTTTCGTTTTAATTATTTTTTTTCTTTCACGCTATTTCTGTTGCAAACTAAAATTGCTATGTAAGTATTTGAAACTGAACCAAAGACTGATATTGAAGCGGTTTCGAAACGTTTTCTTGTTCGTGTTGTTTACTGGTGGAAGAAGCGTGACGTTATCCGCGGGGCTCGAAGTCTCGTGTCGACAAGTCTTATGCGAAATACAAGCTATATTTACGTGTTTCTATGTGTATTTGCAGATAATGTGGCGTGATAAGAATCTGAGTTTGCAGTGGATTAACAGTTGGTGTGACATGACAAGCTTGCCTATTGCAATGAATTTGCAGTACTCTTAATACGACAAACTTAATTTTTCTACTAGTTTGCAACGAATTTGCAGCAAATTTGATACAGTAAAAGTGCAACTTGCACGACAAGTTTGCTGCAAATTTGGCGTATGGTGACTTCGGAGTTTGCGTTAACTTGCTTCAATCTTGATATGAACTCACAGCTTGTCACACTGAACTTGCTTCAAGTTTGTTGGCTTACAAAGCAAGATTGATGCAATTTCGCTGCAAACTGAAATTGCTATGTGGGTATGTTGGTTAAGTTTATTTATTTTTTTTTTTCAATTTCTTTTAAATCGTTATATGTCAATGAATATATGTGGTAGCCTCATAAAACTTTATACAGGTAATGTGGAAAATCCTCATAATAACATGCTACAGAGAAAATGCATTTAAAGCATTACTTTTTGCAGAATGTTCCGAAATTTTTTTTTTGTTTAATTTTTTACTGATCCCCTTTAAGGACACAACTTTTGCTGAAATATATTAAGTATAAAATGTTCCTTACACTACCAACATTTCAAGATGATTCCTAAAGAACTTTTCTACGTATTTGACAAAATGTCTAAATTCGAAAATGTCAAAATACACTGTTAAAAATGGTTTCTTAAAAAAGAGCTAAATTTTCTCAAAATAGCTCCGAAACAATATATACTTAAATTTTAAAACTCAAGTACTCATTTTTGAGTATATCGACATGTCAAACATGGGGATATTAGGATTCTTATTGGTCAACCCCATTTTTGAGCACGTCAATATACTCAAAAATAAGTTCATGTGTTTTCAAATTTAAGTATATATTGTTTCGGAGCTAATTTGAGACAATTTATCTCATTTTTAAGAAACTATTTTTTACAGCGTAGTTATTGGTAGATAGTGTATTATATTGTATTATAAAAATAATTTTATTAGTTAGAGTAAAACACTTTTACTGGTATTAAATAAGATATATTAAGATTAATTTTTGAGACTATTATCTGTGCAACAAAGTTCAAAGGTGATTTGAAGCTCAAATTGTCTGTCTGTGTCCGTTCTCATTTTGAATATTTCCAGAAAACTTTAAAAATAGTATAATATATTGAAATTTATTGAATTTTTTTTTTTTTTTGGAAATGGTGTATAGAGCACTAATGGTTTCGATAAAAGGAATTACAAAAAATTTCAGATATATAAAGATTTATGGAACGTATTGCATCTGAGTATGTTTTATCATCTTTAAATTACACAAAACAGCAAAATTAACATATATTATCAAAATGAATGAAAGCATATTTCATATAGTATATAAAGTATTTAGTGTGATTGGTTCACAACACTACACAAAATATTTTGTATGCATTACTGCATACAAGTAAAAATTGTTTGAAAATTTCAGTTGTTTTATGTATTTTAAGCATGTTCTAATGTATCATAAATTTGAAAATTTCTGAAATAATGTGTCAAACTTTTAGGGTAGATAAAACACGCATAAAAAAGTATTTTTTGCATCGCAATATGGGGTCGAAAATGAAAAGTGTAGGCGGAAAAACAAATGTACCTCACATTAGAATGTGAAAAAAAAAAAAATAATAATAATAATAATAAAATAAATAAAAATAAAAAAGGGAGGAAAGTTTAAAAATCTATAGAAAAGAGCACGGAAAGGGAAAATTACAATTGTGTGGAAAAACTACTAACTCCATTCAGAATATAAAAGAGAAATTGACAATAAAAAGAAACTGAATCGGAGGAGGAGTGGGCTGGGGGGGGGGGGCACTGAATATTTTCATTTCCGAACCTATATCACTATACAAAAAGTGCTTCTTTATATGTATTTTACCTAATTTTTAAGTTTAACCATGAATTCAGGGATAATAAGTAATTCCTGTGTAACAAATAAGTAAAGTGGGAAAAAAAAATCATAATCGATATAAACTATTTATTTTTCTTCAATGTTTATCTGTAGTGTTTATATTTCACAGAATTCATATAAAATGTTATATATCATAATAATCATACTGACATTTATTTCACGGAATGATATTCAGATATTATTCAATTGTTGCTACCGATCCACTCTCCAAATCGATTTACTTTAGACTCCGCATCTGACATTAAATGCGGTATCTAAAGCACTACAGATGTAGCTGTCAAAGTCACTTTTAAAGGACGACAGCCGGAAGACTTCTCTTAAATCTTTCTTTTTCTTCAAAAAGATAAAACCTTGTAATATATATATATATATATATATATATATATATATATATATATATTATAGGTGCACAAGTGTTAGAAGGCGGTGTTTTCATAGACAAATTCTTGTCTTGAGGATGCCGATATCGGATATTTGTAATAATTCCTGACACTTAATAATTTGTGAATATGATATGTCGCCCCGAAATGTTTTTGGACAATAAGCAAAGATTTTAAGAATTAGAAATATTGAAAATGTATTTTTATTTATTTATTTATTTTATTTTATTTTAATTTTTCTTTCTTTCTTCCTTTCTTTTTATTTGTTTATTTAAATTTCACGGAAAGTTTTTTTAGTTCTCCATCAGTCTAAGAGGTATAGGAAACTTAGGAATTCATCAAAATTTTCGACTTCGTTTTTTGGTTGGTTTGTTGGTTGTAGGATTTAAGAAAGATTGACTACGCTAGGGTCGTAGGCCAAGCTTCACTTTTTGAACGTTTTTCAAATGTGTAAGTAGGAAGTATACAAAAAATACAAAAGTAATATGGTGAATGTCTGTATATATAGATACAGTATGATTGGAAAATGCCTGGTCAAAATTTAAGAAGAGTTAAACGGGACGAATATAAAAGGATTCACAGTACAATGTGTGCATGGAAACGCCGCGTGAAGATAGTAGAGTGCGCTGTGTAGGGCAGTCGCAACAAGACGACAGAGTGGAAAATTGTGATTCTATACAGTATGCAGCACTTCACGAATGCTGAACTAGCAGATAACCATCCAGCATCATAAAAATAAACAAATAAAATTCTGACACCATAGAAAAATTAGGGGAAAAAAAATCCGTATTGACGGTTCCACAGCCGTACCCCTTTCACTCAGAGTTTCTACTTACGCATTTTACTGCAATTTTTTTTTTTTTTTTTTTTTTTTTTTAATTCATATTTATTAACCCCCTTTAAATTTTGGCCAGACATTTTTCGATCACCCTGTATATATTTTGAGTGATAGTTTGTGAGTATGTTAGTCTGTGTAAACGATATTTCAAGAACAAATCATCGTAAAGAGGCGGACCAGGATATAAATACCAGTTATGATACTTGCAAGAACCTTATCGATTTTCAACATTCAACACGAGATTACGAACAATTAAAAAATGAAAATCTCCATTTCCAAAATATTTCTACAAGTCTGACCGCATCTCTAAATATATTATTATAATAATTTAATAATTTTTATTCTCATTTCCTCTCATTCTTACGGAAAATGATAGATTTTACTGTGAAAAAATTGCTTTTAATGTGCTTTTACTTCAATGCAAATTAATAAAATAAATCATTACAGAAAGGAGTTCAATCTTTAAAACCACTTTTTGTGAAAATTAATATATATCTATATCTTCTTTTCTGTAAAAGAAATAAAAATCTGAAAAAAAAAAAAAAAAAAAAAACGCTTTAGTTTTGTGCATAAAAAAAAATTAAAAAAAATCTGATATCTTTTTAATTTAAGATTTTTTTTTTACAAAATTTAGGCCATTCACAAATTAATTAATACCTTGAACTGATGTCCTTTCAGCACGCATATAATAAAAATGTGAATTTCTCTCAATTTTATATTATCCTTTAAGAGATAATCTTAAATATTCATCTGTGTTTGTGCGTGGATGATGTTTTTCAAAGAATGAAATATTTTTTAGCATAGTTAATTGTAAGTATGGAGAGAAAAAAGATAGTTTTATACACATATATATTTCAATTAATTGCTGAAATAACAGTAAGCAATTAGGGCTTCATTTTTAACCCTTTGCGACGCAAGACAATTCAGATTATTTAAATTATACTGCCACCGGAATTCATGAAGTAAATTCAACTAAAAGAAATTTTAAGGTTAAAAAAACAGGCCTTTTCTGATATGTTATAAACGTAAATTTTTGCTAAAAAATTTCCGGGATGAGTTTTTTCAGCTAGATCTTAAATTTTGCGTCCTCGCAGTGAGGACGCCGCGCGTTAAGGGGTTAATCGCTGCAAGAAACTTCTCTCTTTTCTCCACCCTAAGTAATTATTTGATTCAAATGTTTTCATTACAAAAATGTTTATCTTTTACAAGGTAATATTTTTCATAGAGCAGTGTTATTATGCCATTTATTCTGTCCGTAAAAAATTTGCAATTATGAAAAATTTATATATATATATTTTTTTTTCCTCTATATTTTGAATATATACTATAATCATATGCATAATATCATATAATACTTATAATCTTTGAACAATAATCAATGCTACATTTTAGTTTAAAATTATTTTCTTTGATCCTTTATTTCACAATAGCACCCCTAAGACGTAACGCAAAATCAAACAGAGTACTTTGCAGCATATTATCGTCTTTCTCTTTGTTACTAATCTATAAAATTGTCATCCATGTATTACACGGATAGTTTAAAGCCCGTGTTCCTGTATTAAGTATAAAATTTTGAATAAATACCACAAAATGCATGAACTCGCAACAATTGTTTCGGATCGAAAGAAAACATGACCCTTCGTCAGGAGAGTAATGTAGACACGAGTACTGCAAACAAGGCGTCAAATGCTTTCAATTAAGTTTGTTGACATCATTTCAATTTTTTTACGTCTAGACAAAATTATAGGAGTAGTAATCCTAGTTTAAGTGATTAAATATAAAAGTCGCTTGAGTGATTAGAGTAAAATTCAAAACGCTTGTTTTGTTTTCTGAAATTTATTTCAAGTTAAATAGTATTTTGTGTAAAAAGAAAGATATTTTATTTGATTCTAAATACAGTGAAAACCTTAACAGAATCTTATTTACAATTGTGTTCATGTACGTTGTTAATAGTGAACTATTTTGACATAATGGAATTATGATTCGAGATTTAAGAAATTTTAATGATATTCTTTTTCCATATTCGAGAAATATTAGTTCAAAATTACAATACAACAAATGAGCATTGAAGTTGATTTAACTTTTGATCATCCATAAAATTTTTATTCGTTGTAAAACCGAAATGTCCTTAACAGTTCTTTACTCACCCGTGCCTTAAATAGAACATTTTTCTGTTTTCCGAAATAGTGATGAATGTTTCCAATTAGGTTGGTTTGGCATCATTTCAATTTTTTACGTCTAGACGAAATTGTAGGCGTAGTAATCCCTGTTTAAGTGATTAAATATAAAAGTCGCTTAAGTGATTAATGTAAAATTAAGAACTCTTGATTCAGTTTCTGAAATTTAGTTTAAGTTAAAAAAAAAAAAAAAAAAAAAAATCCAAAAAGAGAAAGTTATTTTATTTCATTTTAAATACAGTGAAAATGTTAGCATAACCTTATACTTAATGCATATATATCTGTTTTCTAAATAAATAAAATCTATTTTAGGTAGACATAGCTATTACCGTGGAATCAATTTCAGCATAAACATGAATGAAAGTCTATTTTTATTTTCTTATATAATAAATTGCTCGTAAATGAAATAATAAATGATGATATTATTTCCAAATAAATTTACCTAATATAAGTACTTTCTTTCAAAGATGGATGAATAATTCTAAATATCTGCTATTTTCAGAACTGTGGTAGGGAGAGTCATACGAAGAGTTTGATAGGATTGAATAATTCATTTTTATGTAACATTAAAAAACTATCACGGCTATTAAATTAGATTGAATTTAAATAAACCCATAAATTTCAGCGCAGATTTCTTCACATTTGCGAAAGAAGTTTAATTAGCATATTACAGACGTTTCTATTTTTTTTTAAATTGAAGCAAAAACACTAAACCTATACTACAGCCGCGATTGAGAAAATGTTTGATATCAAGAGATTTTTATTAAAAAAAAAAAAAAAATAGAAATTAAGCTGAGGCTTGAACTGAGTTTTATGCTATGGAGAAAATTAAAAAACAAAAATGTGAAAGAATAAAAACCACGAGAAAAACGAAGAGTTTGCTATTTAATAAAACATTGGTACAACGCTAATTTTAGTTTAACTATTTAAACCCCGTGTTAACTACTTGTAAGAAATGCGTGTGTGGATATGTAATGAATTCTTCAATTTATAAGGTTAAATGTAGGTTTTATGTTCTGGTGATAAAAAGTGAATTTAACGTGTTTTGTTATATATGGTGTTTCAATCTTCGTGTTGAGTTTCAAAACAATTTTAATTTAGCCTTAAAGCTAAATTAAACTAATAAAATATTAGCCGGCATTAAATTAAAATTGCGGTTAGTTATCTTTGGAATCATTTGAAATATTCGTTAAGTTAAAGCATTATCGAATGTTTTGCAATTTAAACAGACATCCCGTCAAACTAACCAGACGATCCGTAAAGATAATACTTTCAGATATATCTTTGAATTCCATGATATATTTCTTTAAAAATAAAAAATAATGTGAGAGTGAGAAATCAAAACCGAAATTAAGGCTATATCATTTATACGCAACTAAATCAGTTCTCAGATGTGTCAAAAAATAAAAAATAAATAAATGGGCATATGAATTTAAGCAACAGTCTTTATAGATGATACTTCAGACATTGCGTGATTTGGAAGATAGTGATAGATAGATGGAAAAAAATTAAACCTTATTGTTCTAAGTAAAGATCATTTATCTTAGAAATCAATATGTGATATAGTAGGCAAATATGCTAGAAATAATAGAAAGTATCTATTTTCATACTAGCAGTCTTTGTCAGCTGGAACATTCTGTCTCTTGATAATTTAAATTACAGAAAGGGGATTAGATAAGAACATTTATCTCTTTCACGTGTTGGAATCGTTAGGCTGCTATTTATCAATAATGAAAATAAATATTTTCTTTAATCTGATTTAGAATGTAATTTTGAAATAATTATTATATCAACTATATCACATTCCCCTCTTATTTACACATCTGGTTATTCAAGGAGACAGGTAAATATTCCAAAAGAAGCTGCGATCTAAAAAATTGAAATGCCTAATTTATTAGGCTTTTCCCGTAAATAAAAAGTCAGATTTGCAGCAAGTAGTACAAAAAATAAAGTAGACACAAAAATATTGCTTATTCATTGTATATACGAAAATCTGTCGCTTATAAATTTTGTCGCGGTAGTTTTAAGAGAGTCTTCTAAGGTTCCTTTGCCCAGGGCCCCAATTTATCATAATCCAGGTCTGCTTTTTGACAAAAAAGCACAAAGGCTCTAATTTTAAACTATTCAAATACAAACTTTTATTCGTTTTTATTTAGTACTATTTCCCAAAAAGTTCGAAAAATTGAATTTCAGTAATAAATAAAAGAACAAATTATTGAAGGTTGGTTTTTATTATCGAGCGGTAAAATCTTCAGAATATCTGGTGAAGTGGTAAGATGTAGAAAGCATAACTAGGCAAATACCAAAAATTATAAAAACATGCAACAGTTGTTTTGATTCGAAATAATGAAGCATGATAAGATAAATAAATAAATAAAAATTGGCACATTCACAGTGTGAAAGCAACAATGCCCTGTAACAATTTCAAAACTGAACTGGCACAGAACACTATTTATATTATTTACTGAAATAGTAATCATTTTACTAAATAAATAAGGGAAATTTTAGGTAGATATTTGTCGTGAATGTTCATACACGTATTTTAACATTTTAAAAGATATTTCTTACTGACTTTTCATAAGTAACAAAATACATCTGTTTTTATAATTTTATTATAAGCAGAAAATAGAAAATATAGGTTTACAAAACAGTTTAGGAGACCTTAATTTATTTCTTTTTTTATATGCTTATTTATGTTACATTCGTGTAAATTAGGTAGCCTTTCTTCATGATTTGGCGACATATTTCGTAATGTTTCCAAATTGGCACAAACCCTCTAAGTATGTATGTGTATATAAAGCATTAATATCTCAAAATAAAATACAAATTAAGTATATTCATTGACCTATATCGATAACTTCAATTTGCTACTATTTCCGAAATAAAAAATCAATTTTATTCAATAACAAAAAAAAAAAAAAAAAAAAAAAAGATACGTAGTATATTGTACATATCTTTCTGAAAATTCGTGATATTTGACAGGGCTTTTAATATTAGATCACTTATTTATTTGGTTTAAAAATATGCAAAACGATATTTTTTATCTGCAGAGCTCTTTCAAAACACGTTTATACAAATAATGGTCCACATAGGTAACGTATTGTTTATCAGTCAAATTTTTGAAAGTGTGTTTTTATCATATTTACACATTTTGAGGTCCCCTGAATCCAAAAACCTTGTTTTTAGTGGTTAGTCTGAGTGTATATCTGTTATCAGCATATCTCAAGAACAAATAATAGCAGAAAGTCCAAACTTAGTATTCTAAATGCGTATCATATAGGGATGTTACAGTAAACGTTTCGTTGAGATTAAGCAAATGGTTTATGTACAGGAACATCCAAGTACCATCCATCATCCCAATAACTTTTGCTGGAAATTTCGTCTTTTATATATAAGAAACACGTTGATCATTTTACGAATGGCTTAAGTAAATTTCTAAAACTTTATTTATTTGACATGCTAGTGTCATTATACATCAAAAAATTCTACAACGGCTATATTTACATTTGCCATAGTTACAAAAATTTCACTCTTTTAAAGGGACTTGGCACCTTAAACGCCACCACTGAAGTAAGTTTCATTTCCATTTAATATTTAAAAAATGAATTATAAGACGCTTATTCAATAATATATATATTCAGGCAATAATTGTTATGGTTTTGATACATTTTTTTTACAGTTTTGAAATATTTAAATTATGTTTTCTTAGTTTGAATTTTTTCATAAATTCGTGACCAAAATACTTAAAAAACTTCTACAAATATTTAAGAAGAGACTTAGTATTATTTTAGGATTTTTAATAAAACCTATTTAAAATAATTAGGGATTCATTTTGTTTTATCTTTAACCCTAGCGTCAATGACCAAACGTTTCCCTTACTCTCAATGACCGGGTACCGCGGTACTCGCATCGAATTTCGAAAGAGTAAAGAGGAAATCAGTTTTCCTTCTACCACCCCTTATATGTAAATGGAAGTGTTCTTTATTATCGCCCTCCTTGTGAAATGTATCTACCCTGATTTTACTGAAAGAACAAAAAGGCTCGTTATTTTCCCCACGTTTTACGCGCGTTTCATTTTAGTTTGTGTGCAAGAAACAGCAGTTTTCTTAGTATTGTCATTACAATTGATTGCAGGTTTTTGGTGTTTCATAATGAATAAGTAATTACGTTTTATCACAACTTTACTAAGAAGAAATGGAAGAATTATCTGCAAGGCAGTATGCAATGTAATGCATTTTCGTAATTTTTAGACTTAAATTTCTATATCAGCTAAAAATTAAATGCTATTTTATTATTTTAGGTTGATTTCGATAGAATTCGGCCTACTGCAATCACTTCGTTTATATATATATGTATATATGTATATATATATATATATATATATATATATATATATATATATACTCCACTATATATATACTCTATATACTCTACTATTACTTTCTACTTTACATCATGATAGAAGCACCTCTGGGGCCTGCCAAAAGCCAGAAATCATTACGTTTTACAACAAAACAAAGTCTGGTGTTGACATGATGGATCAGATGCTTCGAAAGTATACATCTCAGAGACAAACGAAAAGATGGCCACTTGCACTTTTTTTCAACATTTTGGACATATCTGCTCTAGCTGCTTATATTATATATATAGCTAATGTCGATATGCGCAGCCATAAAAAGAACGACCGCCGTTTATTTTTGCGTCAGTTAGGTGAAAGCTTATGTCTTCCAACAATTCAGAAACGGTCAACAAATATTCAGAGCATGCAACATTTTCCAACCAGATCAGGAGTAGAAAGCATTTTGAAAACCTCAAACCGAGTAGAGATGCCGTCCAGCTCCAGTACTACTACAGATTCTCAGGCACGTGATTCAACAGGTAGAAAGCCAGTTGTTGGAGTTTGCCATACATGTCTTTTTGCTCCGAAAAAACTTCGCAGAAAAACGAGAAAATCGTGTAAAACGTGCCGAAATCCAGTTTGTGATGAACATTCTATTACAATATGCCAATGTAAATCATGTGTTGACACTTAATTTTTATCAGTAATTATATTTTTCCGGATAATAATAGTAATAAAGAATAATAATATGTGTTGAAAACTAATTTTTCTGTAATTTTATTTGTCAAGATACTACTACTACTACTAATAATAATAATAATAATAATAATTATTATTATAAATAATTATTATTATGCTTTATTATATTTTTCATAATAAAAATCAGATAGATTTTACATGTAGATGAGAAACAATAATGGGTACCTGGGTACCTGGATATTGAGTAATCGTATAAGAAAGTTTAATGCAAAAAAACCCAATAATAAAATTTCCCAAAAAAGGTTACAATTGTATGCTTCAGTTCAGATTCATGTAAATAACGAGGATTAAAAGCGATTTTGCCGAGTCTTAATTAGAAATGACTAAAATTACGATGATTCACGCAAAAAGGTACCCGGGTACCTGGTCATTGACGCTAGGGTTAAAAGAAAAAAATATATATATAAAATAAAATTATAACAAAAATCTTTTTTTTTATTCCAGATTTTTACATAAAATGCAATTTTTATTTATTTTTATTAATTTAATTTTTTTTTTCAAAATATAATTAATAAATTTAACAAATTTCAAAACCCATCCCTAATTCTCTTAAGTGGTTTCTATTACCCCCCCCCCTCCCCTATAAAAAAAAAATAAAAAAATAAAAAGTAAAAAATAAAATAAAAAGTGTATTCTAAAATATCTATAGCAGTTTTAGCATTTTGAAGGTCATGAACTCATGAAAATACGCAAATAGAGAAAACACAATTTAAATATATTTCAAATCTGTAAAAAAAAAAAAAAAAAAAAAAAAAAAACATAAAATTGTTGCCTGAATATATATTTCATTAAACAAACCTAATATAGGGCAATTCATGAATTTTAAATGTAAATATAAGCTTTCATATGAAACATACCTCAGTGGTGCAAATCGAAAACACTATTACTACCTTTATTTAATTTCTCGCTGCATTCCTAATTATTGACATAAGCCAAACTTCATTACAAAAAACTTCAGGATGATCCTATTTTTAAACATGCAAAATTTAAGAATTTTTCATAAATTGGAAAATTTTTAAATTACACACACACATATATATAAAGATTCCTTTGTAAATAATCTTGCTAAGCTTTTAAGCAGGGGTGTCTATATATTTCGCAAACGTCAAAGACATATAGGAACGCCCTACTTAAATCGCTTATTTGATATTTGTATTTCACGAGATTCTTGATGCCCAAATATATATGTCATATTTATTATGAAAAGCAGATAGTATTCGCTGTATCTCACTTAGATGTACAAATTATTTGGCATGTCATCTGTCTGTTTCCCATTCTATATTTCCTATCGAGCTAGACTAATGAATGTTTCGATAACTGGATTGCTGTCAGTCATTCTCGTATTTGATACGAATATTCCCGTTTATAGACGTACATAACCATCGGTGGATGTCCTAAAAGCATTTGCTGTCTACAAATTACCTAGGAAATTATAGGAAGAATTATGGGGTTTTATTTTATTTATTTATTTATTTATTTATTTATTTATTTTCAGTTGTCTTTTCTTTTATCTATATTCTAAATTAGGACAGTGATATTAGGTTGTACATTTTCCCTTTTTTTTTTATTTAAAAATGATATTGTTAAACAATATAATGTACATAATATTAGTTTTGAGAGTTTTTATTCAAATTAATTAATTTTATTAATGTATTTAAAAAAATACAAAAGAAATATTTTAATCATTCTACAATAAAATGTTTGTTACCGTTTTTGGGGAAAACCAAGAAAAAAAAAAAATAGATGAACAATCAGTTTTGACCATTTTTGATATAAAAAAAAAAATCCGTATTTAAATATGTTTTATGCATAAAAATCAACACCATATGATTTTATAGCCAACAAAATATTTTTTAATCTGACAGCCTTCTTAATGCAATGGAAGAAAAATTTTATAACAAGTAAGATTTTTTTTTTTTTTTTTTTTTTTTTGTTAATGCATAAACATAAATGACAGGTTTTGGAGTATTAGAAGAAGAATTTACCAGGATGTAATTTTCCAGAAAATTAGCTATTACTGTTAAGCATATTTGATAGGACAAAAAATTACAGGAAGCAAGTAATTCTGACTATTGAAGTAAATCAATATTAAGTAGTTTTAGAATTATTTCTGTGATTTGCAATCAGTCAGACAGGTTGGTATCCCCGAGAAAATAAGTTTACACTGTTAATAAGATTTTTTCTTAGACAAAAAAAATTACAAAAAGCAAATAATGCTGACCACTTAAAAAAATATCAAAATTTAGAAGTTTTTTTATGTGTTGGAATCAATCTGACAGGCTGTAATCTTTAAGAAAATTAGCTTTTAATTCTAACCATCTCTGGGCATTGAGAAACATAATAGAAAGAAAATAATTTTGACTACTTTAAAGAAAATTAATATTTAGAATTTTTTTTAAATTAGAAAAATTAACTTTGATGATTTTAATCTTTAAAAAAAAATTAGATTTCAGTGGTAAACTTCTTCTTCTTCTTCTTTTTTTTTTTTTAGTGCTAGAGGCCTATTTCAGTCGGTACAGCGTTGTCGAATTTTTATACGTCACTCTTAATAGTGCTAAGGGCCTATTTCAGTCGGTTTATTGAATGGGGATTTATTGAATGAAGATTTTGTAGATAATTTTATTACTCATAACGAAGGTTACAAGTTTTTAAAAAATATAAAAAATTCTCCCAAGGTACAACTTTGACATGAGTCCCCCCCCAAGGCCCAACTTTGACATGAGTCCCCCCCAAGGCCCAACTTTGACATGAGTCCCCCCCCAAGGTACAACTTTGACATGAGTCTCCCCCCCCAAGGCACACCTTTGACATGAGTCCCCCCCCAAGGCACACCTCCCCCTCATTGGGAAAAAGAGAAAAAACGTTGTTTTGCGGCTATAAGACAGTTTGGACTTCCAACGTTATTTGTTACAGTATCTGCAGCTGAAACACATTGGTTTGATTTAATGAAAACTTTATCATGGAATTTAGATCGTCACGAATTAACTAAAGATTAATTTGTCGATATAAACAAGTTTAGCAGTAGGCCTCTGGCACTAAATTAAAATCTGTCAATGTCAGATTTATTGGGCTTAGAAAGCAGAGCACGCAAATTATAATGCATATTGATGAGTCCATATTAAAACGAAACACTTTTAATTAGACGAACACTCACATCACATAGTTACATATAGAGAAAAACAAATATTCAACAAAGGTACAGGTAAAAGATGCGCCGTACGAACAGTCCAAGTGGTGGCGCGCCAGTCGTTATTGGAATGATCTATTATACAGTGAAGGAGGGTAAATACAAGAGGCATTGGTAATGGAAAATAAATGTAACCTAACACCCCCCCCCCCCCACAATGTCGACGTATTTACCCAAATAACAATGTTACATCTTCCAATCCCATAATTTTACAACAGTTGTAATGTTTTGATGATGTTAATGCTTTTGTAAGAATATCAGCCCCCATATTTTCAGTAGACACAAAATTTAAATCAATAATTCCATTTTTCAGTGCATCCCTTATGAAATGATGCCTAATGTCTATAGGTTTAGTGTGCTTATGAAAGATCGAATTTTTAGCTAATTTAATAGATCCTAAGTTATCTGTAAATATACTCACTTTTTCAATTTTGCCATCAGATAACTCATTTAGTAATTTACATAAATATATCCCTTCCTTAGTGGCATCGGATAAAGCCATATATTCGGCTTCCGTTGATGAGAGAGCTACGGTACATTGTTTACGGCTTTCCCATGTAATTGCACTCCCGCAAAATATAAAACAGTAACCTGTATATGATCTACGGTCACCGAGGCAATTCCCCCAATCCGCGTCAGTGTAACCGAACAAAGGCTCATTACTTTTTCTAAATACAAGTCCAAAATTTATTGTTTTCTTTAAGTATCGTAAAACTCGTTTAGCGGCAGTCCAATGAGTTTTATCAAAACAAGTAAGAAATTGACTTAATTGACTGACAGAATTTGCAATGTCCGGCCTGGTGGAAGTTGCAAGATACATCAAACTTCCAACTAATTCACGGTAGGGATATTCGTTTTCACAACATTTTTCGGCCTTTTTTAATCGAATGCTTGTATCCATAGGACAAGCTACGGGCTTGGCTTCTGTCATGCCAAAACGCTCTAACAACTCTCTAATATAACTATGTTGACTCATTGTTATAAGGCCGTTTTCTAACTGAAAATTTATCCCTAGACAATATTTAACTATGCCTGAATATTTAACATATAGTTTTTCATTAAGATGAATTTTGAAGTTTTCTAACATATCAGGGTCCTGTGACATAAACAATATGTCATCAACGTACATCATTATAAGAATCAACCCTTTATCACTTTTAATATAATATAAACATGGATCTGCATTTGTTTGTTTTGCTCCGAAATCATTCAAAATTTTATTTAACTTAGTGTTCCAACATCTCCCGGCCTGCTTGAGCCCATACAGCGATTTTTTTAACAAAAGAACTTTATTCCCTACATTTAGATATTTAAGAATCTCGGCTGCTTTATCAGATATGTCCCTATCGCAATTTTCATTTATAATTATTTGAAGTATGTAAAAAACTATCACGGCTATTAAATTAGATTGAATTTAAATAAACCCATAAATTTCAGCGCAGATTTCTTCACATTTGCGAAAGAAGTTTAATTAGCATATTACAGACGTTTCTATTTTTTTTTAAATTGAAGCAAAAACACTAAACCTATACTACAGCCGCGATTGAGAAAATGTTTGATATCAAGAGATTTTTATTAAAAAAAAAAAAAAAATAGAAATTAAGCTGAGGCTTGAACTGAGTTTTATGCTATGGAGAAAATTAAAAAACAAAAATGTGAAAGAATAAAAACCACGAGAAAAACGAAGAGTTTGCTATTTAATAAAACATTGGTACAACGCTAATTTTAGTTTAACTATTTAAACCCCGTGTTAACTACTTGTAAGAAATGCGTGTGTGGATATGTAATGAATTCTTCAATTTATAAGGTTAAATGTAGGTTTTATGTTCTGGTGATAAAAAGTGAATTTAACGTGTTTTGTTATATATGGTGTTTCAATCTTCGTGTTGAGTTTCAAAACAATTTTAATTTAGCCTTAAAGCTAAATTAAACTAATAAAATATTAGCCGGCATTAAATTAAAATTGCGGGATATTCGTTTTCACAACATTTTTCGGCCTTTTTTAATCGAATGCTTGTATCCATAGGACAAGCTACGGGCTTGGCTTCTGTCATGCCAAAACGCTCTAACAACTCTCTAATATAACTATGTTGACTCATTGTTATAAGGCCGTTTTCTAACTGAAAATTTATCCCTAGACAATATTTAACTATGCCTGAATATTTAACATATAGTTTTTCATTAAGATGAATTTTGAAGTTTTCTAACATATCAGGGTCCTGTGACATAAACA
Organism: Salticus scenicus; assembly: GCA_963930645.1. NCBI lineage: Eukaryota > Metazoa > Arthropoda > Arachnida > Araneae > Salticidae > Salticus > Salticus scenicus. Next base: position 303,039,876 of record OZ005649.1, read on the forward strand.
ATATGTCATCAACGTACATCATTATAAGAATCAACCCTTTATCACTTTTAATATAATATAAACATGGATCTGCATTTGTTTGTTTTGCTCCGAAATCATTCAAAATTTTATTTAACTTAGTGTTCCAACATCTCCCGGCCTGCTTGAGCCCATACAGCGATTTTTTTAACAAAAGAACTTTATTCCCTACATTTAGATATTTAAGAATCTCGGCTGCTTTATCAGATATGTCCCTATCGCAATTTTCATTTATAATTATTTGAAGTATGTCTTTAAAGTAATCGGGAACTTCCATAAAAATTTCCTCATCTAATTTTCCATTTAAATATGCTGACGTTATGTCGAATTGATGTATTTTTATTCCTAATTTAGCAGCTAAGATTCTAATAGATCCCATTTTTGCTACCGGAGAAAACGTTTCACGAAAATCTATACCCAATTTTTGACTAAAACCGCGAGCTACTAATCTCGCTTTATATTTTAAAAGAGATCCATTTTGATCATATTTATTGGTAAGGACAAATCTACCTTTAATGCATTGTTTATCGGGCCTGTCTGTTACTACGAATGTATCATTTTTTAATATTACTTTTACTTCCTCAGTCATTGCTTTATACCAATTCGAAGCTTCTGAACCTTTCAAGGCATTATTTTTTTCTATTTCCGAATTAAAACTATAAACAGCATTTGCATTTGATTCCGGCTCCCTAATTATTTCGCGATTACGCAATGACAATATGTTTTTCTCTTTTGAATCCGATGGCGCAGAAACAAGGTCACGTGACAGTTCATCTTTTTCATTTTTTATTTTCTAAGGAGAAATTTTTTCTGACTGCATGTGTGACTCAGGTTGCGATTCGCTTAATTGTATTTCTCTTTCAGAAACATCTGGATACAATTGACATACTTTTGAAACATCATTAGATTTCGCTTCAAAAAATTTTACGCTACGGGATATAATTACTGTATTTGACTCAGGAAGATAAATACGAAATGCTTTAGAATTTTCTGAATAACCCACAAATATTCCCTTTTTAGACCTTGGGGAAAATTTATGTTCAGGGTGGTTATTGAAATAATAAGAAGTGCAACCAAAAGATTTAAAATAACTAACGTTAGGTAATATATTATTCCATAATTCATATGGGGTTTTTCCATTTAAAGCTTTTGTTGGGCATCTGTTTCTTATATAATTAGAGGTGTTAATAGCTTCTGCCCATAAATTTAAGGGTAATTTTGATTGTGATAATAGACAACGGGCCATTTCGACGAGAGTTCTATTTTTCCTTTCACAAACACCTGATTGCTCCGGGCAATAAGGGGTTGTTAATCTATGCTGAATACCATTTTCTTTCAAGAAATTTTCAAATTCAGTCCCAATAAATTCGCCCCCATTATCACTCATGAATGTTTTTATTTTTATAGATTTTTCATTTTCCCAAAAAAGTTTGATTTCTTTAAAAGCATTCAATGCCTCATCTTTAGTTTTTAAGAATTTTACTGCACAATAACGAGAATAATCATCAATAAATGTAATAAAATAAAGGGACTTACCTATTGAGGGAATCCTAATGGGCCCACAAAGATCCGAATGAACTATATTTCTAACATTTTTGTTACACGATCTGAGTGCTTAGGAAAAGGACCACGGGTCATTTTATTTAACGCGCAAACTTCACAATTGAACTCGTATACCTTTTTAATATTTAACCTCCTAATATGACCCTTTAAATTTGAATCAATCAAATCTTTTACAATTAGATGACCCATTCTACAATGCCACTTTTCCACATCGGCAAAAATATTTTTAGAACTATCGATTGATTCACTAGAAAAATTAGCTGCATTATTTATATTTGCATTATTATCCCTCAAATAATAAAGTTCATTTTTTCTGTCCGCAATTAGAGTCACATTTTTTTGTCTGTTATTTATAATAGCACATTTGTCTTTAAAAGTTACAGTGAAACCTTTGTCGCACATTTGTGACACGGACAATAAGTTCGTTTTCAATTCTGGAACCAATAGAGCATCATTGATCTCTACATTTTGAAGTTTTGAGTTGACTTTTGTTTTAATTAATATTTTACCAACACCGGACACATCAGTTGTTTCATTATTCGCTAAATTTACAGATTTTATATCCGTATCCTTTAAATCGTGAAAATTGGAGTCATTTTTTCCCATATGTCGAGTACAGCCGCTGTCAACACACCAAAGATTCTCGGATTGTTCTTTGAATAATATGTTCGTATTCGTTGAATTTGTGCTGGCCAGTAGTCCTAAACTGTTTTGTCGATATTTAAATGATTTATCTTTTTCACACTGATTTGCACGGTGACCGATACGTTTACATTTCCAGCGAGTAATTTTTGAATTATCTCTTTCGTTCTGAGTGTACTGTTCAGTAATCTTAGGATTCCTTTGATTTTTATTCCACGGAGCAGGTTTCTTTTGGAAATTCCCAGTCATGAACGCTCCATCGTTCGGTCTGTCATCATGGCGTCTGGCGTCGTTTTCTTCTACTATTTTTATTCGTAGTACTTCTGGTTTCGGTAGCTCATCCCTGGATTCTATTGCGCACCGGAAATTTTCATAACTGGGTGGTAGGCTGTATAACAACATCACAGTTAACAAGTCATCATCTATTTTAATATCCATTTCAGATAGTTTATCGACTATGTCAAAAAACTTTCGAAGATGATCTCGAATGCTCACAGAAGAGGAATCTGCCATTTTATGTTGAATAAGCAATTTTAACAGTGACGCTTTTCTAGCGGGGCCTTTAGATTGATATATTTTCCATATTTTCCTAATTTTTTCCATATATCCAGGGATGTTTCACAGTTTTTTATTTGTTTCAGTTCAGAAGGCGATATACACAAAATTATGTCGGCTTTGGCCTTTTCATCCATATCAGTCCATTTATCGAACGCTTCTTTTGATGTCGCATCACTTGCCACGAGCTCTGCCTTTGGTTTAGAGCCAGATACATAAATCCAGGATTCATTTTTTATCAAGAGTGCCTTCATCTGTATTTTCCAAGTTTCGTAATTGTCTTTGTTTAGCGTTTCAATACGTAGTGTTCCATAAGACGCCATTTTTAAATGTGGTCGTCTATCTAACAGATAAAAGTCTATTTATCGTAAATAAAAGTTAATTTGCTCTGGGCCCATAACCTTTTGGGCTTAGAAAGCAGAGCACGCAAATTATAATGCATATTGATGAGTCCATATTAAAACGAAACACTTTTAATTAGACGAACACTCACATCACATAGTTACACATAGAGAAAAACAAATATTCAACAAAGGTACAGGTAAAAGATGCGCCGTACGAACAGTCCAAGTGGTGGCGCGCCAGTCGTTATTGGAATGATCTATTATACAGTGAAGGAGGGTAAATACAAGAGGCATTGGTAATGGAAAATAAATGTAACCTAACAAGATTTTCATGTTTTAAATAATGAAATAATGTCGTGTCTGTATAATTTTTTTTTTTTTTTTTTTTTTTTTTTTTCTTTTTAAGAGTATTTTTTTTTCTTACTTAATCGCAATTACATTTGGTGAAAGTTTCTTTAAATTTTAGGTAGTGTGAGAAAAAGGCGGTTCTATCAAATTTACGAAATATTAATTAAGATGTTGTCAGATATGGTATACAGGCAAGAAAGATTAAATATGCAAGCTTCTGCCTGTAAAATTATATTTTTCGAAGACATAGCTTTTTACTATTTCTTCTATTCTATCGTTTCAAAAACACAGTGTTTAATTTTTTTTTTTTTTTTTTTTTTTTGGTAGCTTTTTTTAATAGCTTACTTGAAACTTCATCCTTAAATAACCTATTATTTTACTATTAATCTGAATTTTATAGTGTATATAGTTTCTACCCGAAAAACTTAATTATAAAATAACATAAAGAATATTTTTAATTAAAGAGGTTTATTATTAGTAACTATTCATGAAATTTAGTTAGTGTATAACAATTCTCTTATTTAAAAGTTCTGAAATTACTCTAATTTTGTTATTTATGAATTACTTTTATTAGAACATATATTATTATTGTGTTATTAATTATTTGATGGTCTTATGAAAGAATTTTCAAAACAAAATCTTGTAGTCTGCCAACATACGTGCTTTAAAAATTTTTTAAACTATTACTCCAAAAAATATCGTAGCAATGATTTATATGCTTACATTATTAATAAAAAGTTTTGCATCAGAAATTTATTTTCGAAAATATGTTGAAAAATTTTATATTAATTTCCATATTATTGGTTAAGAAAATTTATGTTTACCATTTCTTTGAATAAATTATTTTTGAAAATTTTTATTAATATGAAGTATTCGATAGCAATCTTTTAAATATTGTATTTTTGTGAAAGATTTTTTATAAGATCATATTTCTTAACTTAACAAATGCAAATTAAGAAGAAAAAAATGCACATCAACAACAAGTGCAATATTTGTTTTATTCCTGATTTAAAACTGTTAATTCCGATATTATTAACTGTGAGTATTTTATCAGCCCAAATTTTCTTAAATATTTTATTTATTATTTTTAGTTGTATAAGATATTTTATGATAATAATCTGCAAAGCTTAATCTTTTTGTTGTAAGATTTATTATTATATCAGCATTTTCCCTTTATCTACTACATTTTTAAAGGAAATTTTTATGAATACAATTTTGTATAATTAAACTACTTCTTTTACAATTTTTTTTTTAATGATATAATGTATTTTCTAAAGAAAAACTGTAAAATCTAATCTCTTGTGACAGAATTTATTATATCATCATTTTATCTTTATCTATTAAGCCTTGAAAAGAAAATATAGCATATCGTCAACCCGTACAGTGGTTGTTATTTACAATTTTAAAATCTTCAAATATGCTATTATTAATTAAGAAAAATTTCTCAATATAATTTTCTTTAAATAAAGTATTCCTTTTGTACATTTTTCATGACAAAACTTTTTTTTTTTTTAATTGAAATTATAGAAAGTTATTATTTATTTTTATAGAATTTATTATTATATCAGTATTTTAATTTTATCCATTATACACTTTAAAAAGTAAATAAAGAATATCAGAAATAATTACACTATATGGAATTCATAATTTGAAAATATTTGATTATGATATTATTATTATAAAAAGCGCCAGTAACAGTAACAGTGCAATTTTTTTCTGAATAAAGCATATATATATATATATATATATATATTATAAGTACTTGTTAATATTAATTATTTTTAGTAGAAGTCATAAACATTTATTAGTTAATCTGGATTTATTATTATATTAGAGATTTAACTTTATCCATTACATTTTTTGTATATGAGATAAGAGATAGTAATAAAAAAATGTAATATTTTTTCTTAAAATTTTAATAATTTTCAATTCTGATATTGATTATTTTGAAGATTTTGTAAAAGTTTTTTTTTTTTCGGCCCTATTTTTTTTTTTTTTTTTTTTTTTTTAATCTTAATTACTTATAATGTCTATATAAGCAAATGAACATAAGACAAATAAAAACTAACTTCTTTAATTTGAACTTTAAACAGAAGGGAAGGATAGACTTTCACACTTTGGTTCAGCTTTCACTTAACTAAGCTTGAAACTAACTTAATTTTAAAGAATCTATAAAATTAATACTTTACTAAACTCACAGTACTCTGATAACTTCAATTTCTAACTTGATATGAGAAACATAGTCATTCTATTTTTATCTTTAGAAATTCTTAAACCTCAAGCACTTTACAAATCATAATTCAAACTCACGATCTATTAGCACAGTTCGAAACACGATCCAAAAACACAATGCCATGATTGATAACACATATACATCAAACTTGTATGCTTTTCTCGAAGTGCGCTTGTAAATCTTCGTCAGATAAAGACAGATAGCCCATGACAGATTAACAATACGAAGAATTAAAAAAACACCCAGGGCCAGCGCGGAAATCGAACCCGTTCTCCTACGCTCGAAGGCGATTAGCAGTGTGCTGACATAACCACTCGGCACTTCCATGATTTCGAAATTTTCTTTTTAAAGAGTAAGCTCATAAAACGATTAACTTCATTTTCCTTAAAACATCTATCCTAAAAATACCGACATCCAACTGAATACCAAACACTTCGCAACTTTCTTTAACATTCTCATATTTCCTCTGGAACCAAAAGCCAAGTTACGCTAGATCGACTGTCTACATTCTCTTACACTAGCCCAACTCTTCCATGGATACTCTTACACTTTCTCCGAGACCATCGCCAGCTGAAACTAGATTCGACTGTTAACCTTATCTCTTCCAACCGAACACTTCATGCACAACATCAGCAAAATTTCGAGCACTTGAACCTAGAAGAGATTGCGTGAGGCCTCACATCCTTACAATTCTATCAAATAAAATTTGATTAAAATCTTTCTTTTATAACTTTTTGGTATTGTGAACTAACATTAATACTAATCACATAAATTTATTAGATAATTTCACAGAGTTTATTATTATACCCGTATTTTAACTTCATCAATTACATTTTTAATCATAAATGACACATTTTAACAACACATCTAATACTTTTTTATTCAGTATTTAATAATTATCAATTTTCAAAATTTTATCTACACATTTTTTTTTTTTTTCAAATAAAAGTTTTCCTTTATAACTCTTCGTTAACAGAAGCTATTTTATACAGGAATAAATCGTAGAAATGTATTAGTTAATTTGATAGACATTACTTTTTTACTTTACCGATTAAATTTTTAATTTAAAATAAGAACAATCAAAAATATTGCAATAAACAACATTGAATGAACAATACGTGTTTATTCAAAATTAAATTATACATAATTCCGATAATATTAATCATAAAACTTTCATCAACGTAATTTTGTTTAAGTTATTTTCTTTTATAAATATTTGGTTATATAAGCTATATTTAATAAGAATCATTAAATTTCCATTGTTTTGTGACAGTTGTTATTGTTATAAAAGCATTTTCCCTTTATCTCTTACACTTTGAAAAATAATTTGAAAAACCGATAAATCATATTATAAACACTTATAATATTTGTTTAGTCAAAATTTAAAAATTTCTTTTTTTGATATCATTCATTATGAATATATTATCACCATAATTTTGCTTAAAGTATTTCTTAAGGTAACTCTTTAATAACGTAATCTATTTTTGATAGGAATATTTAAAAAAAAAGTATTATTTGATTTGATACAATTTATTTTTTAAATTGAATTTTAACTTTATCTATTATTAGTAGGTGGATCTTAGTCATAATTTAAAATTTCTTTTTTTGACATTATTCATTATGAATATATTATCAACATAATTTTGCTTAAAGTATTTCTTAAAGTAAGTCTTTAGTAACGTAATCTATTTTTGATAGGAATATATATATATAAAAAAAAAATGTATTATTTGATTTGATACAATTTATTTTTTAAATTGAATTTTAACTTTATCTATTATTAGTAGCTGGATCTTAGAATTTACGGGATTTAATGATTATTAATTTCTGTATTATTAATTATAAACATTTCATGAACGCAATTTTGTTTCAATGTAGTATTTCTGTCACATCTTTTTGATGGTAATAGTTGGTTGGTTTAAAGATACGAAGACGGAAGGAGACCGCTCACCACTATGCAGCAGTTTTGAGCGATTTTAATCTCTAGAGAAGGGCTCTGACGACAGTTGTCACACTATAATGTGAAATTTTGAAAGAGTCCATCTCTAGAGGTTAACCCTCCCCCATTCTTTATTGCATAAACAAACAAGAAAATAAATAAAAAAATAAAATACAATTTCTGGATATAAAATCCCTTGCAACAGAAGACAGTTAATTGACAAGACAAAATTTAGGCTTCTAATTTCGTAAAACTGAAGAAAGATCAAATTTTGCGACAGGACTTTAGAAAAATTATTAAGGTTAATTTTTAGTTTGTTAAATTCGATAATTCCATTAGGGTCACAAAGATTTTTGATAATTTAGTTCTTAAAAGAGGACACTATAAAATGTTAAAAGCCAGTTATTGAGTCTAATTTGAAGGCTAAATAAATGATATGGAGCTGTGAGGCTGAGGGTACATGGAAAGTAAGGAAGCTTGTTCAGGAGAGCCTTCCTCTCCGCACTCGCATTGAGAGAGGTCCTCGAGCAATGGAAACGATATAAGTAAGTTCTGAAAGGGTCCGTGATCCATCAGAAAGTCTGAAATGGTTGTAACAAATCAAAGTCATAATTTTTCACACAGTTAATGAGGGTATAGGTGTAGCGCACTTTGAAATATCCCATTCAGCTTGCATTCTATCTGGAGGTTTTTGGGAAAGGGACTATTTTATAAAGGGAGATAGGAGAGGGAGAGTAAAACCGATGTCTGGATTTTTAGTGGCTGTTTTTGCCACAGGCTAAGGAATCAACTAGACTCGGCATGACGGTTCTAAAAGTGAAGCCTCAACTGTAACCGATCAGCCATATTAGGACGTGAAAAACCAGGAATAAACTAGACCCGACAAGACGACTATCTGGTTGGGGAGAAAGTGAAGTACAGTCTGTAACAAAAGTATCCGAACACTAACAAAAATTCCTATCTAACAAAAAGTAGAGCTAATACTGTTTTGTTAAACAAACCCATGCCGAATCATGTTCTTAGACTGACTAAGAACGTGATTCGACAAGGTTTTATTCAACAAAATTAATTCTACTTTTTTTACATAGGAATTTTTGCTAGTGTTCGAATACTTTTGTTACCGACTGTAACTGTGTAAGGCGCTTAGAGCGACAGGCGGCCATATTGGTATGAACAAGAAACAAGTAACAACGTAATATCTACCTATAAAACTACTTATATATCTGTTTTAAAAGGGGCTGGTGGCCCCTCTCAAACAAAAATATATGTCAAATAAAACTGTTTCTAAAACTATTTCGAACATTTTTTAAAATATATTCAGATATCTTCTTATTAATTCTTTATTAATTCTATATACATAAGAAGTACTGTTTCGCAAAAAAATTTCGACCTTCAATTTTTGATGGATTTAGACGTTTTGAGATGTCCCGATCATGATTTGACCATTTTTAGAAAGTAAATGTCTGTCTGTGGGCCACAAACTTTGTGGCCCACAGAATGGCTGCATTTTTTGCTGCATCTCTCGAACCATTGAGCAAAATTTAAACAAACTTCATATTTAGTTAGCTATTGGCTTAAACTGCTGTTAATTACATTTGGGGAACAATTTGCTCAACATGGTGGCGTTGTCATCCCCCCTTTTTTTTTTTTTTTTTTTTTTAATAATTTTTAATATTTCAGAATAGGACAAATGTCAAATAAATGTACGGAATGATAATTACTTTTTAATTTTGCAAGTGAAATAATATATATACATATATAGTTAAAAGTAGTCAACTAGGAAAATAAATTTTATATTTAGGACATCGCTTCCTTCATCCCTTTCGGAGAAAGAGTACTCCTGGTGGTAAATTTTTTCAATATATGTTTATCTCAGAAGAAAAACTCGTCAATACCTTTAAAACGAATGAAGGAAACATAGATCTGGAAATAATTTGAAACAAAATAATAGTTTTTTTTTTCGATTTTAGCTAATATATATATATATATATATATATATATATTAAGCGTATTTGATAGATCAGTATTGTATACAAATGCTTTCAGTGCCCAACTATGTTTTACGCTAAAAGAAATAATATATACATTGCAGATATGTTATAAATCTAAGATAATTGAGAACTAACTGAATAATAATAGATCATTATATATATATATATATATATATATATATATAACAAACTCTATTCAATGCACTAATGAGTAATCTACAGCGCTTGTCTGGCCAATGACTACCACATCTATTAACGCGAAAATAAATATGGAATTTTTTTGTTAATCAAATATATTTACTGAAACTTACTTGTGAAATGTAATTTACGGAACCTTCTTAGATGTTTGTTACTGCAACCATAGACTGCACATACCATTTTTGAAAATGTATAGCCTCTTCTACAAATAACACAGAATCGTAGCAATACAACTGTATGAAAAACACCTTAATGTTTTGCTCACAGACTTAAGAACCCTTCAGAGACTGGCTTCAACTTCGGTTTACATTGATATCCCTTTGATGTGGGGATCGAATTAACGCGAAGCAGCAGAGAGATTTTCTGGCTGACAAACATCCTACTGCGATCGAAATTTGATCTCTTTTGTAAAAGAGCAATAAAAAGTAAAGTCCTTCATTGTAAATGTGTGCAAAATGTCAAGGATCGCTTTCGGACAATGGATAATTTATGAGTTTTGAAGCTCTGGCCCGTTGCTAGTATCTGAAGGATCTTTAAGGAATCAAATAGACCCGGAAAAACGGTTCTAAGAGTTAAATCACAACTGTAAGTGATAGCCATATTAGGAGGAGCTCAATCTATGCCATAGACTTATTATAAGAGTGGACGGAACATTCCATTATATTTATTCCATTCCGTGGTACAAAGATGAAACCACGTTACTGTTGAAAAAAGTTACGTTTTTTGGAATTTATCGCGTAATTGGCGATTTTTTGTTCTGAGTATAAATATTACTATTATTATTATCATTAAAAGATACAGCAAGAAAATCTTCTGTAAAACGAAACAGCTGCTGAAATTTATTTTTGCCTTGTTATTAACACTTTCCAACAAAGTTCAAAAGTGTTTATAACTTCGGTTTGTCTATACTCGCTTTAACTCTCATAAATAACCATGGACATTTTTGAAATCATATAAGGTATAATATATTTAAACTAATTCGATTTAGAGAATTATGTATAGCAATTATAAACATTTTATAAAAATAATTACTTAAGAAGAACGAAATAATAAAATATTAAAAAGAATCTTACCTGTGAAATAAAATCCTTATTTTACATAACTTCTAAAGCTTCTAAAGTACATCTAATTACTATTTCTTGCTATAAAATTCTTTTTAAATTCAAAACAATCTAACGTTTAAAGTGAAATAAAAATTTTAAAAAGAGCTTCCAAAGAAAAAGGAAAAATATCGTCTGCTTAATAAAAAGCAGAGTTTAGAGCATGACGAATAAATTTCAATATTGGCCAGTCTGGCTTCCTGTAGATCAACAGTCACATGACCTTTTTATCAGTTACTTTTGCCCCTAAAAAAGGTTGCCATTGTCCCGTCCACTCTTATAATAGGTCTATGGTCTGTGCTCTAAGCGGCTTACAGTTACTTCACTTTCTCACCATACCAGATGGTCGTCTTTCCAGGTCTAGTTTATTCCTTAGTCTGTGGTTTTTGCCAGATCATCAGGCTTTTCATTGCCCATAACACCCCGATAGTTGGTTGGTTGAATTTAACGTTGCCCTTGTGCTGCTCTATGGGCAATTAGCGACGGTCTAAAACTTACCCATAAGCATACAGTCGGCAGCAAAATTATTGAAGCACAAGCTACAATTCCTACTTAAGAGATGGGCACCTAATACTGTTTTGTTAATTAAATACAAGTGGATGATAAAAATTAGTGATCAAACTAAAAAAAAAAAAAAAAAAAAAAAAAAAAAAACAGAGAGGATGGTTTCCCCGAACAGGTGACCTCCAGTGGTAATATACAGTCGGCTGCAAAATTATTCGAGCACTAGCCAATAATTCCTATATTTAAAAAGTACACTTAAAACTGTTTTGCTAAGTAAATCCTTGTCGAATCATGTTCTTAGACTGATTAAGAACATGACTCGACTAGGATTTATTTAACAAAGCTGTATTAAGTGTACTTTTTTCTTGGCAAGGATTATTGCTAGTGCTCGAATAATTTTGCAGCCGACTGTAGATGGGAACATGAAGGACACCGCGGCCACGACGGGTTTTACGTCAACCAGTTTTGGTAGGATAAGATATTTTCTATAGAAGCATTTTTTTTTTCTGATTTACTATTACGTCAACAATTTCCAGTTATCACTTTTAGAACGAAATAATACATGTTAACAACACGCTGCATATTTATTTATTCATATTTTAGCAATTATTAATTACGGTATTATTAATTATGAAAATTTCATTGATACAATTTTTTCTTAACTTCTGGGTTGCTTTTATAACGCGTTAGTAATATAAGCTTATTTTAATAAAACTTTAAATAATTGTAATTGATTTATTATTATATCAGCATTTTAATTTTTACAGTTTCAGTAAGAAACAAAGCATAGCAATACGTACTATGATTGTTTATTCGTGATTTAATATCCTCCTCCCCAGCAAAAAAAAAAAAAAAAAATGAAAATTATGGGGCATGTCTTCAGAATTATCCTATGGGCGAGTTCCAGACCGTCGCCATTTGTACATTGCATAGGTCTAGTGTAGAGTGACCATATTTTTTTCATTGAATTTGGGGACAAAGATGGCGGTGTCTTCGAATTTCGAGGACAAAAAAAAAAAAAAAAAATAATAATAATAATAATAATTAAATCACCTTAAATTGTAAAATTTTAGTAACTTTTATGTATAAAACACTTAAAAGAACTTATTTCAGCTTATTTATTATACATATAATAAATTACTATAATAAAACATTAGTAACTTTATAACCGGCGTTCCCAAATCTGTTGTAATTTTTGGGGGACGAAGGTAGTTTTGTCCTCGAGATTCGATTACATATGGTCAGCCTAGTCTAGTGCAATTCTAAACCCATTCAATCTCATGTACATTAATTATTAATTTTATATTCCAATATTATTAATTAGAAAGCTTCTATTTTAATAATTAGTTTAAAAAAAGTATTTACTTTTATTATTAACTACATCCGTGTATTTCACTTATCACTTTTAAAAGTAAACTAGCAGGCTTTGCCCGCTTCGCTGGGCGCTATATTTAAATGATTTCTTTGTAATTGAATATATTTCGATTGGCGACTATTTTCGTCACAGCTTTAGTATGGGACCTTCCTAGCAATATCAAAAATTTTTTGAACTTCTCAAATCTGTACAACAAAACTATCATTAAAACAAATATTTTCGAAAACAGTCCAAAAGCAGGTGTTAATTCTTCGAATATTCTGGAAACAGTTGAAGCTGTTACTCGTACAGTATAAGTCATTATTCGATGAATGTTCTGGGACAGTCCAAAAAATAGTCACTTGTTCCACAGGAGTAAAGCAAATAACATCAAATACTCCAGAGCAAAAATTTTCGCTCACTCACGAAAAATGTCCAGTCGCTTAGAGCTCAATCCCTAAAGTGCAATTACTCAGAATAGGTCTCTGAATAACTCTGAATCGCAGTGACTACATACTTTTTCGCAAAAATCAACTCACTCCTATTTATAACTTTTGGCGATGGGGCTTGGAGATGACTCCATCGAGAATCCCTTGGTAAGCTCAAGGTCTATGTTCCCGTGTGTCGGAGAGCTTCGAAACTTCGGGAACCCTAAACTACCATTTTTCACCAAATTTGGTCGCCCACTCGCCACGTTTGTCACCAAGAATATGCTTCCCATTAAACATATCTTTATTTAGTTATTTAAATATTAATTTGAATTAATCAAATATTTCTGCCCGACAGCGTGCAAGTGCAGTCACACACAGCAGGTCACTTATTTGTATGTTAAATTAGCGTAGTGATTGGTATATAAAAAAAAAAAATAAATAAATAAACATTATCGAGCTACACAACTTTAATATATCTCTCCTTTGGCGGCTTTTGAATTTTTGTCGCCATAGTAGCGATTTTTTTTTTTTTTTTGTATAATTTCTTGCATAAAACTAGAAAGCGTTTTATCAGACACCTTTTCGTTAATATATAAGAACCCTTTATATTCTGTTTATTTTATTAATGGTTTTTAGGTTTAAAATAGTGCTTGCTAAAATAAATTTCTTATTTTTAAAACTGCACTCTTTTTTTCTATAAAATTATCTACTCCGATAAAAATAGATCATTTATGTGACTACTATTTCAGTTTATTTTATTTATTTTTTTCATTTTGTAATATTTTATAAATTTTATATTTTTGATGCGCTACCTAGATTAAAATCGCTGTTGCTAAATTAATCCTCTTGGCGAAAAATGTTCGGTGTACTTCAACGCAAAAATTTAAAAAATCACCCAGGAGGATCTATAAATAAAACTGGTTTTAGTACAACATATATTAGCATCGTAAACTATAGTAGCACTTTATCAATGTGTAAAAAAAAAATTAAATTAAAAATGACGTCAATTTTTGTGAGATGCATATATATATATATATAGATAGATATATAGATAGATATTTTAAATTTTTAATTGTTCACGTTTAGATAAATGCATTTATTTTCCTGTTGGAAAAAAATAATAAACTCGTATTTCTTTTTTTTTCTTTTTGGCAACAATTAAATTATGGATAAAATTAAAATGGCTAATTTCTTTGCTATTATTAGCTTATTATTTTCATATTTTTAATTATTAAAAGAAAACTAAACAAAAATTCGAAAATCTGACTTCGATGTGCACAATGACCCTTCGAGGGGCACCTTTGTGTTAAATCTCGTGACTGTCCGAGCTATCGTTTTCGAGAACAGTGAAATATATATATATATATATATATATATACAAATATTGCTCACTTAATAGTATAAGATAACACATATCCGTAACGCGTTCAATATTTGTTTATTAAATAATTTGACAACTATTAATTCCGGTATTATTAATTACGAAAGTTTTGCTAACTTTATAGTATTACTTTTATTACCTTTTGGTAACGTTTATGTTAGGAATAGTAAAAAAAAAAAAAAAAAAAAAAAATCTTTTGTGATAGAAATTTTTACTATAGCAACCATATTCCTTTATCTTCTTCATTTTCAAAAGAAACTAATGTATATCGACAACACGTACAATATTTGTTTATTCATAAATTTAGCCGAATAAAAAATGTTCAGCTAAACACCATTAAAAGAATGCTAATGAATAATAACACATAATCTTATCTTATCTATAACTCAAAAACGTATACAATGCCTTCGAAGATTTATGACTCATCTTCACATGTACGACAGAGATGGATTACTTTTGATATTATTGGCATTATGTCACTGTTTATTTTTCTTTGTTTTTGATTGAATGTAGATTTTAGCAAAAGTTTTCAGGCAATAATACCAGAAACATTTTATAATACATTATGCATATGTTATCTAATATTCTTCTAGCTAGTTGAGGCAAAATATATGGTAGAAATAAAATATTTGAAACCGATATTGATACATGGATGTTTTCTTTGAATCATAAATAATATGAGCCTATATAAAATCAATACTTATCTCATTTATATGAAAAATATAAGAAAACTGAAAGAAAAAGAAAGAAAAAAAAGAAAAAAGAAAAAACCTAAAGTTACATCACGTAAATAACATGTAATTACCGATGTATGTATGTTAAAAAATAAATGCTTGTTACGAATAGGGTGTAGTCAACAAGTGTTGTCGAATTTACACGCATGAAGGACAAAATTTTCGCTTCAAATATTATTATAACCCCCCCCCCCCTTATTTTCGAGTTTTCATTTATATTTTTAAATGTATATAGACACACTAATACGGTATGCGTTCAAAAAATAAATAAATAAATAAAACTAGAAAGCTACAATAAGCTTCTAGCTCGATTTTTTGTTATTTGTTTGATACACATCGTTAATAACTCAATAGTAGGCTTTTTCTTTTTGCGTTCAAGTTTCACTACCAGAACTGCCTAGAGGTTCCTACTTTGCGTAATCATTTCTCTTGCACTCGAAGCTACTGGATTTTCTACTGGAAACATTTATATATGCAGTAAAAATATGCATAAAAGTGTGCATTTTTATATGTTTGCCAGCAATTTTATATATTTTTTTTTAACCACAAAATTATGACTTTGGTGGTTCTTATGGATCACTACATTTTATTTCTTTGCATGAACCCTATGAAAAGTATTGTAAATATACGAAACATTACAATATATAATGCTGCAGTTATCAGTTCTTCGTAAATACACTTTGAATCTTTAAATTTCTTTTCTCGTTCTGAAAGTTATCTATTTATTTTCAGTAAGAAAAAATTACACAAGAATTAAAAAAGCCTGAAGATTCGAAATTAAAATATTATTGTATTGATGATGAAATAGATCAATAAGTACTATAATTGATCCTATTCAAGTCACACTTAATTTTAACACACACACACACACACACACACACACACAAAAAAAAAAAAAAAAAAAAATACAGGTCTGTGATGACATTTTTTTCTTCAATGTGCTAAGTTTTTCTGGTGTATTTTTTGATGTTGATTAGAGAGAGCTATTCAAAATTTTCCATATCGTACAATTTTGCAAACAAGTGAGCTTAAAGCTCCACTTTTTCAGCTCCCATCATAGTTACTTCCCGTAAAATCTGGGCGATGTCAGTGAAAAACAAGGAGAGTTTGAGACATTAAAGAAATGTCGAAAAGTTATCAGACGCGATGGAGTGTTAACATACTAGCAGACCGTTGGATGCTGCATAAAAAATACCCCCCCCCCCAAAAAAAAAAAAAAAAAAAAAAAAAAAAACTCCCAAGCAGTGCTAGCAAAAAGCTCTAAAGGAGGTTCGATATAGAGAAAAACTTTTAAAAGATATTGTGCAAATAATAGACAATTTAATTTATTTTATACATTAAATAGTTTGGAACTTACTTATTATTGCCCCTGTGGGAATTGTTCCAAACTTCATCCTTACTTTGTGGAAAACCTTTACGTGGTAGGAAAAAAAAAAGACAAACATTTCTGAATTCAGCGTAATAAACAGGGCCTGATTACCCAAAAGGCTCACGAAGCACAAGCTTCCCCTCTAAAATTTAAGAGGGGGCCCCAAAATGAGTAAAAACAAGTTCTTGGATTTTCTGTTTCATATTTTCACCCTCAGATTGAATTTTTTCTGAGAAAGGTCGCCTAAAGCAAGATAAAATACTCACTATTTCGGGAAAAATCTGTTATTTAGCCTCAAAAATCTGAATGTTCTTAATTAATAAGTTATACGATTTTATTGTTGTGTATAGAAACCACCCAGGTATATGAATGAAAAAAAAAAAAAATCCGAAATGAAAGGGGGCCCAGAAATGATACTGAGCTTCCGCTAGCTTCAAAGCTTAATCGGGTCCTGGTACTAAAGAACATTAGAGACACCCAACCACAGGGAAAAAAAAAAAAAAAAAAAAAAAGGAAAATTTCGCAGATCTGTATAATCATTTTATTGTCTTCATCTAAACAAAACCATCAGGGGAAAAAAAAAAAAAAATGGAAAGAATATGCAAAAATTATAAAAGTGGGGTTTATTACTATTATTATTATTTTTATTATTATCATTATTTTCTCTCGACATTTTCAAATAATTTCTAGATTCAGTAAGTTTATTAATCTAAGTACTATCTTTATTCAATCTATTTATCGTTTCTGTTTCTAGTCTCTTAAGTAAAATACATCGATAGTTACTTTGACCTCATGTACATAATAATTGCAGTTAAACATTTGTTATAAACATCATCCCGATACTAAAACGAAAAAATTAATTATCACTAAATTTTGCATGTGGGGTTTACATCTGATGTGCTGGAGAAATTTAAAAATAAAATAAAAATAAAATTATACACTAGGTGGCGCTTTTGGATAGAAAAACGTCAAATTTGACCAATAAAAGGATTCATACGAAATGTATAAGCAATTTTACCATTAATTGATTCATTTTTGATCCAGTATTTAGTCAATCTTTCATTAAATTTGCTATTTTGTAGGTAAATTGCAACCTGGTGGACATTTTTCAAATAAAATTACATTTTAAATTTCTTGAGAATATCTCATTCGTCTACATAGCAAATTATGTATCAATTCGCACGCTCATTTTAGCTATAAGATATTAATTTCAGAGGTTTAATCATAACTACCCTGTAAACTATATTTTTTTTTACGGAAAAGCAGAATTAATCTTAGAGTAGAAAAAGTTAGTAAAATTTCTGACTTTTAGGTTGAGGAAAAACACTGATTAGGTATTGACCAGCGTAGCACAGCATTGAGTTAGTATAGCAAGATATTGCACTTTTCTCACTAATTAAAATCGCCAGCCTTTTCCTTAAAAAAAAAAAAAAAAAAAAAAAAACTGTAGTAAGGCATCGATATTTTAAAATCCACTTTAATAATAATAATTATAATAATAAAAGTCATACTAAAAAAGTTTTTTTTCAATCTCATGTTTAACCCGTTAACGCCCAAATTCATTTTGCAAAATATTATTAGCTGATAATTTCACTTCAAAATTAATATAGACAACTGACAGTAAAATATATTAACTAAAACAATTCTTCTGATTGTTTTAAATTTAAAGCCTATCCTCATTTATTGACGTTTAGTGTTCTAGCGAAAAAACTTCGAGATACAAAAACTTTGATATAACAGATTAATTTCCCATTGTATGTTGACAAAGGTTTTCGAAAGTAAAGTATTGTAATATATATTATTATTCAACTCTATTTAACTTAGTATACCTGCGCAAAAAGCAAATATATATGCGACGAATGAAAAATCATAAAATGACTATCCAAATTATGAAATAATAATTAATGGTAGGCACATAAAACTTTCAGGGATCATTTAGAGTGACGCTATAAACTGTCACTAAAAAGTAGTAATAATCCCAAGAAACCATAAAAAATATACGTGCCGTTTCATTAGCTGTCCTCAAATGAGGTCACTGGGCGCTAACGGTTAATAGGCTTAAAATTCCGGTTTTATTAAGTTGCACTAAGTGTATGGCCTAAAACAACTTAATTTCTTTATTGTTTATTAATCATATTAAAATTCTTACATTGAAATCAATAATAAATTGGTCCTATTGCTTTTGACTATATTATAAAAAAATTCACCTTTTGGTTACAGATAATGACAGGCAAACAAGTATTTCAGTCACGAACCATTGCATTCACAAAATAATAAAGTTAGGCTCATAAATATGTTATGGCTTTTTTTCCTCAAAGAAGATAAGTTTTTTTTTTTTTTTTTTTTTTTTTTTTTTTTTTTTTAATAAATAGTCACATTCTGAATTTTACAGCAATTCGTTAAAAATACGAGTACTGGACATTTTTTTAGAAGAAGGGAGCAAGCAGTATAATTTAACGGTCACCCCTCCGAATTTTACTGATTTTTTTTAAGTGTATACCGCAAAGCTTAATTACGAATAAAGAAGGCTGATTTAATTAGTTAGTGTAAAATGCTGTAATTATATACCTTTAACTTACAAGTAGCTTCCTTGTAGAAAGTAAGACGATACTCATTGGAACCAACTGGAAATATGGATATAAATGGGAAATATTTTATTACAATAATTTCGATTTTTACAAAAACGTACATGAACTTTTTGATTCATGTGATGCACAACAAGATCTGACTGACAAGGAAATATTCAAAAGGTGTCGTCTTCAAAAAATATTGAGAAAAATATATGTGATTCTACTCTTCATAATAAACAAAGAAAGTGAAAAAAATTATCGGTTGAAATGAATTACAGCGACCACAAAAATTTATGAAAATTAAGCATATTTGGCGATTTCACACTGTTAGGCGATTGATTTTGAGTACTTGACGAAGAAGCAAACACGGTTCTGTTCGTACACGGTAAACTCGGTGCTAGCGAACTTATCACCTAACAGTGCTAAATTGCCAAAAATTCTTAATTTTGATAATTTTTTGTGGTCGCTGTAATTCATTTCAGATGATAATTTTTTCACTTTCTAATGTTTTATGAAGAGTAGAATCACATATACTTTTTTCAATTTTTTTTGAAGAAGGCACCTTTTGAATGTTTTCTTGTGAGTTTATTGTCCTGTTTGACAGGCATTTTGTTTAAAAAGGTTTGTTGTAGAAATAATAAACTGAAAAAAAATATAAACAAACTAGAAAACAAAATAAAAATTTTTATTGTTTAAGAATTTCGCACAAGTATTACAGATAAATATTTGTTTTATTTGTATTAAAAAAAATACTCGAATATGAATGTTTTTAAGTTAGATAAGAAACTGATATTACATTTATAGCAAAGTGATCGTCAAATGAGAAAGAATGCAATATTAATTCCTGTTAATATTTTGTCAAACAACACTCACTAAAATATGAGAGTTATCTGGAACATCAGTTACAAGATATCGACCCCGAATCAAATCTATCACATTACTTAAACCATTTTGTGGTTTTGAACAATAAATAAATAAATTTCATATTTTTGAAATTTCCCATTCATCTTTGTACGTTATTTCATGTCAAAAACAAATCATTATAGCATCCTGTTCACTGTTACTAACTGTTCTTGCATGTCATTTATAATTTAGATATTTTTAAATAATTTAATCTGAGGAAAAACACACTAACCAGGAAACATTCAAAAGGTGTCGTCTTCAAAAAATATTGAAAAAACATATCTGATTCTACTCTTCATAAAACACCGGAAAGTGAAAAAAATTATCGGCTGAAATGAATTACAGCGACCACAAAAAATTATCAAAATTAAGCATATTTGGCTATTTCACACTGTTTGGCGACAGATAACTTTGATGATTTTGAGTATTTGGCGGAGAAGCAGAACATGCTTCTGTTCGTACATGGCAATTTCGGTGCTACCGAACTTATCGCCTAGCAGCGCTAACTCACAAAAAATGCTTAATTTTCATATTTTTTTGTGTTCGCTGTAATTCATTTCAGCTGATAATTTTTTCACTTTCTGGTGTTTTATGAAGAGTAGAATCAGTTTTTTTTTTTTTTCAATGTTTTTTGAAGACGACACCTTTTGGATGTTTCCTTGTAAGTTATTTATGATAAAACCTATTAAAAGACTGACATTTTATTACCGTATTCTATAGTTTTGTAAAATACTTAATTGGTTTGAAACTATATTTAATCATTTGTAAATGACGATATGTTTATTTTGTCGAGAATCTATCGAGTAAAATAAATCAATAAAATTTTACTGGACCGCAAAATTCACGATAATCGATAATACATGTGACAAAGCATTTGTTCAGAAATATTCCACAACTTCTTCCAGACTATCTCATTGGTAAATCCACAGCTCAAAAGGAATTCACGCAATTGACGATGGCCTCAAATAACTAAGTTAGGTACTCTTAAATCTGTTTGAAACTGTGAAAGAGCTTCCAGATTTTGGCAAACCTAAACTACCGTATTTTGCCTAAACTTAGTCGCTAATCTCACTAATTCACCAAGTTCGTCACCAAAGCCGACTTTTGTTGAAGCCATTAATATGTTATCATTCTTCTCGCGCCTTTATGTGTATTTTCACTCCAACAACAGTTCTAACACAGGGAAGAATTTTTATCCTTTGAACAACACATTGTGAAATAAACAACCAATTTCATGAACTAAGTTTTTGTGGCAGAAAAAGTAGATTTACAATTAAAGTGGAAAAAATGTCAATTTTTTTACTTCCATGAAGAACGGCTTTGGAAATTTTGTGTTGAATTCGGCAACTTGACCACCAAATTTGGTAAAAAACGATAGTTTAGATTATCCAAAGTTTCGAAGCTTAACTTCAAAGAAGTCGAGTTCTGAAATTTAACGGAATGGTCCATTGGTATCTGGTACAGAACTACTTCCAATAATTCTATACATCGCTAACGAGACTATTAATACCGAAGAATCAATCTTATAAGATTCAGCTTATCTTCAGACTTGACTGGTCGTCTCTGCAAGATTGTGCTTTACGCGTTTGATCATTATTCCTGATTAAGCGAAGCTCTTGTACTGTGGTGTATTTAACACTTTTTAATTGACTTTTGTGGTGCGAATGACTCTTTTATTTTACTGTTTTGAGAATATTAATTGATTATTCACTTCTACGGTAGGAGCAACATTTTTATTGGACTGTATATAGAATAATAGTTTATAGAATATTGAACTATTTATATTCGTTAAATAAAGTGAAATCGTCTGGAACTTGTCTATTCCTTATTGTCTTGATGTCTCCTCACTTTCTAGATGAGAGAAAGTTTCGTAGTAGTTTTCGCAACGATATCATTACGTTATATATCATTAGGTTGTGTTGACATATCTATGACGTTAGGTCAAATAATAACCAAATATTTTGTGTTTTCGATCATTATTGATATAATTTTCACAGATATCTCCAAAAGGGAAATTTACATAAAGACAAAATAAATAAATAAAAATAAAAAAGATGCACCCACTAAATGTTATAACAAACGTACATACAAACTTACATCACTCTACGTCCAACCGTTTTTGCGTTATACGAGATACAATACACATATCCAGACACGCGTACATACAGACGTCACGAAAAATCTTATAAAATCGGAAATCATGAAAAATCTCTAAAGTGTTAAATCATATAAAAACCAAACTGAAAGGTGTACGACTAAACATCATGACCATCGTAAATATAACTTTGTACGATTAAGTGCTTTTGAGCTATACGAAATACAAAATCCGTTTCGTTAATCAGTTTAACAACGCTTTCTTATACCTTGCATAAGAAAGTAAATAAATAAATAAATAAATAAATAAATAAAGTTTTATGTATAAATTTTAACAATAACTTTTGCAATAAATTTATGTTTAACTAAGTTAAGGAATTACTAATTTCATCATATCAGCTGTTTGCAAACCATTTTAAATTATTCAATAAAAAATGAACAATGATATATCTTTTTTTATTATTTCTGTTGCTAAATAATTTATTTGTCACTTCTAATAAATGTGCACAACCAACCTAGCACAAATTTCATAAACCATTTATGTTATAACACACAGAAAACTCGATGATTTAGACTGATATCAATTACTAATTGTATTTATTTATATAAAAATTGTAGAATAATTTAAGCTTGATCATTCGCAATATATATCAGGAGTCCCATAAATTTGTCCCAATTTAAAAATGTCATTAGAAGAGCTATTCGGTATACTGAAGTGCAGTTGCAGCTTTAGGCTTATCAAGAAATCGTATTTTGCATGAGCTAAGAAATAATTTAAAAATTTTCCAATAAAGAGTGCTGTAAATGCAAATTTTGTCACTTTAACAGAGAAAGATGATAGACATCGTAGTATTCTACTGTAGTATTATAGTGTATAAAGTTACTACAATGCTGTGTTGCGAGAGATTCGATTTCTGTTTGTATTCTTCTGGTTCTCATTTCTGGTAAGAACTTCAGCCGGCAATGGACCATATTCCTCCTTTGGGTTCGAGACTATAAAAAATCAGCTGTTTTCGGAAAACAATTCTCAACTCTACCATAGCAAAGCATTGTGGCTTACAAATTTTTATCTTGCAATATTATTTATAAGAGTTACAGATTATATGAAATTGAAGTAAGAGTGATATAGTGATACCTTTGTTTTGTTTTTAATCCAGTTTTAGTAATATACTTTAATATTAATCAACATATGAATTATTAAAAGTTGCCATGCGAACTGTGGCGATGTTAGCACATTTAAATGGATGTTCCATTTAATAAATTCTTTTATTAAAGTGATTGAATTTCTAATTATTTAAGCTTTGTTGTCTATAGATATGTGTGTGTGTATAAAATGTTCTTATTAATCTTTTATTCATTATATATATATGTGTGTATACATAAAATGTTCTGCAATTTTACGATATGGAATAGTCTTAACTTTATCATTCGATTTAGTTGTTTACATTCCTCTTTTGTTCTTGTTTGAACAGATATCTGATTATTAAGTTTCACTGGAGAAATATTTAGGAAAATGTTATGCGTAACAATAAAATGGCATCTTGAATCTAATTTGTTTACAAAATAGCGGCCACGTGTTCGGCGATTTTACCCACTGTGACGTCACAGGAATATTGTCCATTGCGTGAACGATCTTCTAAGTAGTATTCGGTTTCTTCAGATTGATTCACTAAATTTCGGGGTTCGTTTTCATCGAATGTCTTTTCTCACTTTTTAGTAGTTCTAAATTTTCTCAATGTTTGTACTGCTGATTTATTGTTTGTATAAAATAATCTTTTCAAACAAGACTTTTCTAAAAAGTTTCAACATTGTAGTAATTTAGTACACTCTATTGAAGTTTATGTGAAACTAATCGTTTACCAATTTTCTCTTTTAAAGCTTTCTCCGTGGAACTTGCATATTTTCAGGAAATTTTACTTTAAAACTTCATATATCGGAGAAATTTCAAACTGCTTTTTTTCTCTCCCCTTAGCTCATACAAAATTCGAATTCTTGAAAAGCCTAAAGATGCAAACCACACTTCAATATACCGATTTTTATTTCTTTTTAATGACATTTTAAAAACGAGACAAATTAACGGAATTGCCGGTATATTTTTTTCTTTTAATTTATCGCATTTTATATGATTTATTTATTTATTTAAAGTTTTACATGATATTTTTATTTAATATCATACTGAAATCTAAATAACAAGTTAACATTTGATCATACAAATACATCTGAATATTCTTATAATACAAGAGTTTTTCATAATATATTTTCGGTAAAATATTCATTTATAATAATCCTTTTGCAGGAACAACTTACCCTTCAAAGTCAATTTATCTTCTGAACCTGGTACTTGGGTGTGGTCTTTCCGATAAAATTGACCTTATCTATTTTAGTCCCGTTGATTAATGATGCGCTCCTGTATTTGTGAGACATGTTGCCGAAAAATAAACCCTCTGAAGTAGAAAAGCTTACAGAATCTTTTTTGTCCCTTTAAGTATATTTCTTGATGTATGATGACATATTTCAAAACAAGACTTTACATTAAGTATTAAATATGAAAAAACTGAGGGAGGAGTTATGAGAAGAATTTCACCCAACTTTTCAAAATCCTATTGCCATAAGTCCTGGATGACAAGTATCTATTTGACAAAATTTCTAGATGACAAGATGATTAAAACACATTTCTGCAACTGCGTTTCTTATTGAAAGACATATATCTTGAAGGAATTTTAAGTCTACAAAGTAAGAAATTGATACAATATACTATTCTTAACTATTATTATTATTATTATTTTATTTCTTTTGAAGATGATTGAGAAACTAGAAAAGAAATATATAGTTTTATTTTATTTTCGGATAGTCTTATTGCCATAAAACAAAATTTACTGGTTAATTTCCTTATGTTGAAAGCTATTGATATCACATCATCGATATGATTGTAGCGATAAATTTGGTCTTGGTATTTTATAGACAAAATTGGAAAACTTCCAAAGAATTTGTTTACTTCCACAAAATCACAGATCCTGGGCCCAATGACTATTATTTAAGAATTTATGAAAATTGCGTTGAATGTGACAATATTTTCCAACGCTGGCAAGCGAACTATGAAGAAAGAAACCCATGAAACTTCCAGTAGTTCTCAGTTTTGTGAAGAATCATAAACAGTATCCTTTGAGTGAAACACTTGAGCCATTTTTATAGACCTGTGTTAAGAAATTTATTTACATGAATTTCTCATTTCTTATTTTATATTTGTAAGTTTTTGTAATTTCGGGAGAAATCCAGAAATAAATAGTGTGCGATTTGTTTGATTCATCTGCATGCTTTATAAATTCATAGAATTAACAATTAATTTAAATGTGAAATTTTACAGTAAATAAAGAAAAAAAAAGTTGAAACAACAGTTTTCTGCAGTTGTAATGTTTCCTTTTTTCCACATATATTTTCTCATGTATGGGAACATAAAACACAATTTAATAGGTTTAAATACTTAGCAGTTTTAAATGGTTTTAAAATAATTTTTATGTAACTTTTTAAAATAACAAGTAACTGGTTTAATTTCCCTATGAAAGGTTCCTTCTTGACGTGATAGTAAAAAATCTTTCAAAATGCACTCAATTTCTTGCACTGCTTAATGAAAATAATTGTTCAGTAGTTTTTGCGTCAAAATAGAATAAATATTCTATTGCTAAAACGAGTGATATGAACATAAAAATAATATAAATATAAATATTATTTATATTTAATTTTAATTTCTCAAAATAATAATAATAATAATAATAATAAATAAATAAATAAATAAATACTTACTTACACCAATGTTTAAATTGCTAAGGCTTTACGAGCTAGTCTAAAAGTCTCTAAAATTGCTTATCAAAATTTCTTAGTTAATCGTTGCTGTTATTGAAAATGGTGTTTTATTTATTATTTATTTTTATTTAACGATAGTATATAATTCTTTGTTCATTATTAGGGCTTTATTTTTGTGTAAAATTTCGGTGTAGACTTTTATTTTTTCGATTAATATTTTATTTTCTACCTGATAATTTACCATACAATACAGTCCAACTTTGCTTCGAATTGAATCAGAATTTAAAATTTTATCATGATTATAAATTTTCAAGTGGTAGCCTCATTTCAAGTTGTCTCGCTTAGTTTATAACATGCGCACATCGTTAAAAATGGCGGACAAAGTTCATAAATAATCTTAGTTGTGACACTTTTGTGGTCTTGTATACATCAAAATTCAAGCAAATCCGGTAAATCCGGTAATGCACTGTTAAAAAAAAAAAAAAAAAATCTCCTAATATTACGGGGAAAGCCCGACAGTAGATTCCAGACAAAGCCAATAATAATAAAAAAAAAGGTTATTATATACTTAATTTACGGTCTAAGCGTTTCTTTTAATGGACTTTGTCTGAAATCTTTGCTGTCAGGCTTTGCTGTCAGATTTTTTTTTTAAGTACGTTTTTTTTTTTTTTTTTTTTTCTTTTTAGTGTACGCTTTCCACAGTGTGAATTTGAAAATTTCACATGGTCTCCACTTGAAAACAAAATGGTGGAGCAACTTGGTTAACTAACTCATTCAAGATATTTATCAGATAAGTTCACTGTCCAAATTTGGTTCGATTTGGAGTATTATTTCGGAAGTTATCGTGATGTTAAGTTTTCAAGTGGTAGCCTGATTTCAAGTGGCCCCACTTAATTTACGATATCCGCCACTTTGTTAAAAATGGCGGATAAATTTCATTAATAAACTTTGTTAAGACCCTTATGTGTGCTGTATTTATATCCAAATTCAAGCAAATCCAGACTTAAATACGCTTTTACAATGGATTTGAAAATTTCAGGTGGTCGCCACTTAAAAACAAAAAAGCGGAGCAACTTTGTAAAGAAACTCGTCCAAGATACTTATAAGATAAGTTCATTACCCAAATTTGGTTCGATTTGTAGTATTATTTCGTGAGATATCGTGATAACAAAATTTTCATTATATACAGATAGAAAGATGGATAGATAGATAAATGATAGATAGATAGATAGATAGATAGATGAACGAAGTGATTGCAATAGGTCGATTTCTAAAGAAATCAACCTAAAAAAATGAAAGAGAGAGTGAGAAAAGAAAAGGAAAGAATAATAATAGAAAAAAATAAAATGAAATAAAATGATGTTTTCTAAGATTTTTTAATCGATCACTTTATTCATAATTTTCAGGCTTTAAATTTAATTTGCTTCAGTAACAGAATATAAAGGGAAAATTTTTGAATAATAATAATAATAATAATGCAATAAAAATATGAAAAAAACTTTAAATGTACTTTTCGTAAAATTCCATTCTCTCAATTTAAGGGATATACAATTTAACTGAAAAAATTGTCGTAATAAAATTAAATAATTAAATAATAATAATCGAAAAGCCTGGTTCGAAATTCCTTAAATATTTATTTTAGAAGCATATTGTAAAAGGAAAAGTTAAAAAAATAAATGTAGAGAATTATTATTTAAAAAAGATAAAGATAAAGATAAAAACAATAATTGAAAAACCTTGTTCGAAATTCCTTAAATATTTATTTTAGAAGCATATTGTAAAATGAAAAGTTCAGTAAATAAATGTGCAGAATTATTATTTAAAATATAAATAAATAAAATAAAATAAACTTTGTTGCAAATTCCTTAAATATTTATTTTAGAAGCATATTGTAAAATGAAAAGTTCAGTAAATAAATGTACATAAAAAAAAAAAAAAAAAAAAAAAAAAAAAAAAAAAACGTTAAAAGTTTTAGGATTTTAAATTTACAGTAAAACACAAAATTTATATTTTTATATAAGTTCAAGAAGTTAAAAAAAAGAGAGAGAGAGAGAGAGAGAGAGAAACACCCTATACAATAATGAAATTAAAATTAATTAATTAATTAAAATTAAATTTAAAAAAATTTATTCTATCACAAAATGTCTCAGAGTTATGACAAGGAAAAAATGTTATCAAACCAATTTATATGTTTCGACATTGAAAAATGGACTTCCCATTGAAAAATTTTGCGTTTTCGATTTGGTTTCACGGGTTATATGCAAAAAAAATAATAATAACATAAATATATATTTTTTCATTTTATTTTGAAACTTATCAGCCAACATATTTGTTTTAACATGTTCTGAGACTTTTCAGGTTACAATTTTGAAACTGTTACCTTTTATCAATTTACTTTTAATCAGTATATAGAAAACATTTAACTCTTCGTATGGGTCATTATAAAAAAAAAATACCATTGTAATTCTTGAAAAAAAAAAAAAAAATAAATAAATAAAAATCGATTTTATATCAGTTTTTTATCGTTATATAAAAATTCAGTGTTTGTTCTTCGTTATAAATTCTTGTTTATATTTTATATCGATTTTAAGAAATTAAAACCGAGATCAGATTATAACAACCTGCATAACATGTAGAAGAGAAATACTAGGGTAATAAATTTGTTTAATGTTTTTATAAAATAATATCTATATTTTATCAGTAGAATAAAACTGATTCTATGGAAAAATTTCATACAAAAGTATATGATTTTGCGCATGCCTTATGCAATACCTTTAAAATGCAAATATTATTCAGTATGTATGAGTAAATTTTTCAACTTTTTCCTTCAAAATGTGCTTAAACACTTGAACGAATTTTACTTATTTTATTGAAATGTGTTATTTATTTCTTATTTATTTTTATTAATTTTACATCAATCGTCTTCTGATGTTATCATTTTTTCTCAAAAATAATTACAAAAATAATTTTGGAGATTATTTCTTTTCTTTTCCTTTCAATATCAGTATTCCAACTGATATAAAAATAGCCATATTTACAATCTGAAGTAAATATTTTATTAGACCGTAAAATAGAATATATATAAAATCGATTGTAATTTTTATTTGCACTGCACTATATATATGAATAGGCATCAAACTATTTTGCTAAGGAAATGAAAATGCATTTACTTTTTTTTAAATAAATTCTTTAAAAGAGTTATGCACAAAAAATCCAACAGTGAATAATTCATTTTAAATACGACTTCCGTGGAAAAGTAAAGATAAACTTTTCGTAAAAATGTTGGAAATCGTTCTATTTTCTCCATGAACGCATTCTACATTTTCAATTTTATTCATGTATAAAGCCAGTATATAGAGAATTTCCGTTTGTCTAAGTAATACTTTTTCTACAGTCATGAAGCAAATTTTTGTGTTTATTTTAAAGAATTTTGAAAATGCTGAGCTTGGTCGTAAGAGATTCCATTAGATTTTTAAACTTAAACACCGAATTGGATAAAATTATTAACAAATTGTTTTTAATCGTTTTAAAAAATAAAGATCTATTGTTTATGTAGAAGGCCGTAAAGTTAACAAAAAAAAAAAAAAAAAAGTTTTCTTAGTTGACTTTTTAGTATAGTTCATTTAATTTTTAAAAACCATCGATATATTTACATCATAAGTACTATTGTAAATAGTTAACATTATTTAATGTTTTGACGTAAAAGTAAATACTTTGAAAAAAAGCAAAAAAAAAAAAAAAATTGTTCGTTTTTTAACGGGTAAAGATTTTATTATTTATATGAGAAACTAATATATTGTTAAATATAATATATCGTTATTAATTTGATTTTAATAATTTTAAATTAATATTAATTTATTAAAATCTAAATAATGAAATTAGCTGCTGTCATTGAAATAATGAAATGAAGAATTCAATTTAAATCTCCCTGTAACGTAATGTAAAGTAACGCTATCCCACCAAATCTACCTTTAAAACTTTTAATTGTTAAAAAAAAAAAAAGAAAGAAAGAAAAATAAAAAAGGAAAAAGGAAAGAAAAGAAAAGAAAAAAGAAAGGAAGAAAGAAGAAATAAATGTACACGGAAATATAAAAATCTAATTTTAAAACGACATTATGGACTTTGTAGGTACGCACAGGGACGTACACATGACAAATAAGCCAAAGATAGCAACACATAACCAAATAATGCAAAAATTGTGCCAAAATAATTTTGAAAAAAAAAAAAAAAATCATGTATCTTGGCACGAAATCGCCAATTTGCTACATGTAATAAAAGCTGATACCTTATCTAATAAAAACATTTATTAAAAGCTAAGTTTTTGAGTTTTTCTATGACATGACGTTAGCGAGCATGGTTTGGTGCAAAAAAACACTGTCTCGTAGTAACACTTTAAAACATGCTGATTCCAGAATCGTAATCCTTATTGCTTTTTTAGGGAGGGAGGGGGAGGTACATAGGTTTGAAAATTTCTCAAAATTATTATTATTATTATTATTATTATTTTAATCTAATATACAACATCTAGAATATTTTCCCAAAATTTCAAATCATTCGGAGCAAAAGTTCAGGAGAGACAGACTTTGGAAATTTCCCTTATTAGTCTAGATCAGCCGAGAACGACGCAGGTATATTAAGGCAACTGAGATTCGAAAAGAAAGTATATTCGTCTTTGGCAGAAGCAAAATAAATCCTTGGACATAAAAGATGAAACAGAACCTTTGATTTATGGGTCCTGAATCGACGATTTCATGTACGTTGAAAAAAAAATATATCGTCATTTTTTTCCTACTTAAAACTCGAACCGTTTTTTTTTTTTTTTTTTTTTTCTGAAAACATTATTTTTGAAGATGTAGCTACAATTTCTCGATAACTAGTGTGCAGATATTAATGAAATTTTAAATACAGTGGTGGACATAATTATAAAACACCTATCTAATTTGACAAATAGTGAAAGAAAAGATTCACAGCTTAAAAATGTTTTATCAAATACGTCAAAAACATAAATTTATTCTGTTATCACACGTAATTGTTTTACAGAAATGATATTTTCAAACAATTTAATGAAAAAACTTAAAAACATAATGAACAAAATTATAAGACACCAACTATTTTTTCCAAATACAGTGGTCAACATAATTAGCAGCATAATGGTCTAAAAGAAAATCCTCTAACATGGTTATTCAATATTTGGTGGAGCCGCCATTGTTTTTTATAACATGAAAGATGCGACTCCGCATTGAATCTATCAATTCTTACAAATTATTGCAAGACAGTTCTTCCCAAGCATATTTTATAGCATTCTTTAGGTCTTAAACACATATAAACTGCCTCCCATTTCGGTAAACCGCACGAGCTAAGATCCCCCACAAGTTTTCGATGGGATTTAAGTCTCGGGAGCGAGAAGCCCACGGGAGAACATTGATCCTTTGCTCTGAAAGCCACTTTTTTGTTTCGTGTGATGCATGAATCGGCGCATTCGTTTTCCCTTGAGCCGAAAAATCAGCCCAAACCACTACTGAGCACCCCCCCCCCCATTTGGCGGTTCATTAGTGCATGAGGAGACTTCTGTAAATCATGCCAATAATATTGAAACCCGCCAGGACCATCCAGGTTAAAAAAATTTTCATCAGAAAATAACACAGAGTACCATTTGGAGGTCCAGACCATAGTTTGTTTAGCAAAGTTTAGACGCTCCATTTTGTGCCGGCTTAGAAGCGGTGGTTTTTTTTCTTCAATTTTTTATATTTCACATAGGAAGCATTATACAACACCTGCGAATGGTTCTTCTTGAACAATTCAGTTTCAAGTCATTTTTAATGCCTGTAGTGGTCATCTTTTCTGTGTTGCGAGCGAAAGCAACACTGTCTGTCTCTCGAGGACAAGCAAGGAGTACGTCCAGATCTTTTAATCACCGATCCATTAATTCCTCTTTTCAAAACATTTCTAATTGCACATTTAGAGCGTTTCATAACTTTTGAAATATTATTAATTGAAGCACCAGTTCCCTTTAATCTCCAAATTTCGCGAATTTCACTTTCTTTTAATTCTGTACCTCGGGGCATGTTTGTAAATGCGTGAAGTCGGTTGTCGTCTGCTTTAGTTAACTGCTGACATCATAACAGCGTGCAGAAAATTTGCATATTGCACATTATTTTCGAAAAAAAAAAGCAGGTGTTTTAATTAAAATGTTAGGGTGTCTTATAATTTTGTCCATGTTATTTTAATTTTTTTTTTTTTTTTTTATTATTAAACTGTATAAAAATATCATTTCTGTAAAACAATTACGTGTGATAACAGAATAAATTTATGTTTTTCACGTATTTGATAAAACATTTTTTGAGTTCTGAATCTTTTCTTTCACTATTTGTCAAATTAGATAGGTGTCTTATAATTATGTCCACCACTGTACTTCTTCAAAATAGAATTGACTAGAAATTCAACGAAGATTTTATTATTATTATTATTATTATTATTATTATTATTATTTATTACAACTAAGCGTACTGTAAATTGTATCGAATATTGTGCTATTCTGCATGCAACTCTACAAAATTATGATTACTTTTTTTTTTTCGTTCAATCATGAACTTTACTTAATTAATTTTAATTTCACATAAAGATCTCATAAGTTATTTTGACCACCACGAAGGCACTTTTTTTCTGAGGGGTATCCGTAAACATGTCCCATAGGCTGAATATCAGTAAATGATGTTGGTACGACTAAATGATATTAGATTCTATTTCAACATAAGTTTCCTTATTAAGACTAAGTGTACTAACCATACTTATACAAAGGGTTTGCGCCAAACGGTGAATATCACGTAGACATCAATTAATGCATGTCTCCGAAATAAAACTTCATGTCATTGAAAGATCGGCCAATTACATGTAGTTAACAAATCCTGTAATATTAATATGATGATGTTAGTTGAATATAATCGGCCTATCTTCCGTTGTGTACTTGTGTACACTGAAGAAAAAAATTCTGTGACTGACGTCTAGAAACTAAATCGTAGCTCTAGTATTTTTTTTTTTTTTTTTCGACCTATAACTATTACATGTTTTTGCAATTTACAATGCCCACTTAGTTTCTTTACCAATAATACCAGTTTTTCAGGCAATATAATGCAAAATAAATAAATAAATAAATAAATAAATAAAATAAAAAATAAATAAAAAATAAAAAATAAAAATAAATAAAAATAAAAATAAATGCCTACTAACCCTGGACGATAGGTCTAATATATCGTATCATAATATATATCGTATTTATCGTAATATAACTCAATACTTATTTCGCTTCCTTCTTCGACTCGTTTTAATACGCATTTTTTATATGCATGAGCAGACCCCGAAAGACAAAAACATTAAATCATTAAATTCATTTTTTTACTTATTTTTATTTCATATTATTTCACGCGCACTTTATATTTCCTAATTCAAAATTATTAATAAAAACTTTTTCGATATCGCATGTAACGATACTGATTATTATTAACTTTCTTTTCTTTTTCTTTCAATAATAATAATAATAATAATAATAATAAAAAGATTTTGATGAAATTCTGGCAAAAGCAGAATTTAGTTTAGGACGGAGGACTATTAGTTTTTTTTTTCTTTTTTCTTTTTCTTTTTTCAAATTATAACATCGCTTTCAAATTATTCAATTATATTTTCGATAAATTTTAGATTTCGACAAATGTCCAACTATCGAAATCGACAACGCAAGAATCCCAGATTGAGACTAATAGGCCCTCAGTCCTTTAAAAAAAAAAAAACTATTTTAGCTTATTAATAAGCTCAATTTAATAAATGAACTTTTTTTTTTTTAAACTTTTGCAAGAATTAGTAGTAATGAAACAGAAACTTATGAACAGTTTCAGTTTAGAATATATTAAAATTAAAGCGTTTGTGCTGTTTTGCAAAAAAAAAAAAAATCTGGAGTGACTCCACTCGACTTTCCGAACATTGAGTAACTAACAGTTTTGTAGATAAAATAAAGAAAGAGGAATTGCTAAACAAACAAAAGAGAGAAAACCATAATAGAGTGTTTTTTTCTCCATATATCACACGAGGTTTTATTTAACGCTACTGAACTTTGAGCCCTTAGATCATAATGATAAAGAATTTTTCGTTATGTCCCTGTAAAAATCTATAGATGCTAGATTCACCAAAATGCTTATAGTTAGTGCAACAGTGATTTATAATATTCATACAAATTTTCAGCTCAATTGAATAAGGCGTTTAGATGCTATCGCACTTTTAAAAATTTGGTCTCATAGGCCATAATGATAAAGAATTTTTCTTTGTGTCCCTGTAAAAAAACTGCAGTGCTAGATTCACCAAAATCTATACAGTTGGTGCAAATGCGACCTATAACATGTGTACAATTTTTTTGCTCAGATTAATAAGGCGTTTAGACGCTATCACACTTTTAAAAATTTGGCCCCATTGGCCTTAATGATAAAGAATTTTTCTTTGTGTCCCTGTAAAAAAACTATAAGTGCTAGATTCTCCAAAATCTATACAGATTGAGTATCTGTGACCTATAATATGGGTATAAAATTTTTGCTCAATTGAATAAGGCGTTTAGATGCTATCGCACTTTTAAAATTTTGGTCCCATAGGCCATAATGATAAAGAATTTTTCTTTGTGTCCCTGTAAAAAAACTATAAGTGCTAGATTCACCAAAATCTATAGGGTTCGTACTATGGTGACTTACAATATACGTACCAACTTTCAGGTTAATCGAACAAAGCCTTTAGACGCTAGCGTGTTCACAAACATACACACATACACACATACACACATACACACATACACACACACATACATACATCATCGTAAAAATAGTGAAAACGGACTCAGGGGACCTCAAAACGTATAGAAACATCAAAATCTCGAATTCGGATTTTTGACATGATTACAATACTTTCCTCACTATAGTGTTCGGAAAGTAAAAAAAAAAAAAAAAAAAAAACTAATATATGCAGTAAAATCATATATGAAAAGCTTGCACATGTACATGTTTTTATATATTTTCTATATTTTTGGATTACTAAATCGTGATCCGGATAGTACTTTTTGACTACTAAATTTTGATTGTGGGCACTTGGGTTTCAGAATTCTCCTATACTGAAAGGTTTCCGAATAAAACAACTTCATTACCTAACACCCTACCTATGCTAAATATTTTTATGAGACAAAAAACAAAAAGAAAAATGATTTTTAATAGTCCAAATTTTTTGCACTTCATCTCATAAAATCATATCCGCATTATATATTTACGACACTTATTCACATTTTTATATCTTATTTTTTTTCCTACTTTCAAGAATTTTCTAAATTTATTCACTTTAAAAATTATTTAATATTGAAGAGCACCTTATTTTTTTGTGCTTGTTGAATATTTGAAATTTAAATATAAATACTTTAAATATTTTATAAAAACAATGTATAAATAAATATAATTTTTTCATTCACTTTATAAATGTAATTTATATTTGAATTTGTAGGAACATCCAATGTGAATATTGTTTTCTAATAAGCTCCATTAAACTATCTGGACATAATATTCTCCAATCGATAATTATACTATATGCATAATTTTTAGCAACCAAATGTAAACCATAAATATATAACCGTCCAAAGAAATGCAGAAATGAGATCAGAAGAGAAAGAATTTCAATCAGTGCATTAACCAGCACGAACTTTTTATCTTTATTTTTAAATTTTATATAATGCATTTAAATTTGCGCTCATCAAATCATATACAATTAATTCGAAATCGTAGAAAAACCTCAAGAAATGAGATTTTGAAAAAAAAAAAAAAAAAAAAAAAATATTTTGTGTAAAATTAAAAATTATTTCTGTGAGACTCTTTGGTTTTTATTAGGTCGTTGCAAAAGTTCGTGCGGACGCGGATAATTTTATTGCCTCCAAAGACGAGAGCTTCTATTGCCGTGGTATACATTTGCTACCCGAAAAATGAGCAAAGGTTGTAGAAAGTAATGGAGAGTACTTTGATTAAAAATTGTCATTTGATTTGATTTATTTTTATGAAATGAAGCAATAAAAAACCGTACGAATTTACGCAAAGACCTATTATTTATGCGAACCTGCGTTTTTTTTTTTTTTTTTTTTTTTTTTTTGTTTGTTTGTTTAAATCTAATGTCTTCCTAGGCTGTTTTCTAAATTAATGTTGCTCTTATCATCTTCGCTGCTATTTTTTTTCTTAACGTGATATAAATTCTATATTATGTCTTATTATTCATAACACTACACTTCAAATCAACGGAAGTGATTCATATATATATATAATATGAATACCTTTTGAAGCATTGCACAAAAGAAATAATATCACATGAAGAACAAGAACAATTTGTAAAATTATTAAAATATTGAAAATCCTATAAAATGAAGGCATACATTAATACAATACGTCTTCAGGTTCCCTGATTGTATGTAGTATGCAAAAAGTGTAAATTGCTGCTGTACTGTATGCATAAGCAAACCTAAATATAACAATAAAAATTAGCTGAGTTGCAATCTAATACAATAAAAAACAAAATTAAAGTATATATTTTAGATGTAATAATTAACAAGGAAAAGATTTCAACAACTCATTTAAATAACTTATTTTCATCGGGCATCAGAAATTTCTCACATTAAAAAAAAAAAAAAAAAAAAAAAAAAATACTCTCTAACGCCGAAATATCATTGATTCATTAATCCAATTTCCACTTGTCTGGCAGTTACATAATGAAGTTAACAGTTATTTTATGTCATAATTTGTCAAAATGGCTTTTAAATCTTAATGAGAGTGGGAATTATGATGGATTCAAAATAATTGGTCAGACTTTCGAAGTAGATGTTTGAAAAAAAAAATAATGATGAATAAATATTCATTTTAATAACTGATATCATTGAATAAATGATATTTTTTCAAAATTTCAATACTCATTCATATTTCTATCTGTGCTTGATATGTTTTAAGGGGGTGCATCACGGATCGTCAAGGTCATCCAAAGCCTACGTTATTCTATGGTGAAATTTGTTTATAGAATTACACATTACCTAATGAAATTTTTTTAATTCTGTTTTCACAATCAGAAAATTCACAACCATACACTGAAGACCCGTGAAACAAAAACTATTATATTTAATTTTTAACCCTTTATTTTTAAGCTGTAAAATGCGAAAAATGCACTTGTGTTGCTTTACTAGCCTCTAACTTATCAACAAATTGCAATATCTGAAATCTGTATAGCGTGTCTCTTTCTCAAGAAAACCAAGCTTTTTATTAATGTTTTTATAAATTGTTTTATTTAAATCTCTATTAATGAGAATATAAAAAACTTTAATTTTTAAATTGAAAAACCTCAATTTCAGCAGATTTCTCCGCCTCCCATCGGAAACGCCCCGCGAAACTTACGGGAAGTCATTAAGATTGATTGATGATATCGTTCATGTCGAAAGGGGAAGGGGATAATGGTGTCGTTAAAACATACTTTCTGGGTCCACACAGAATTTTTCTTTTTCAGAGTCCAAATGCATTAAAGAAAAAAAAAAAAAAAAAAAAAAAAAAAAAAATGTTTATGTCTCCGACTACCTCTTTACGTAATCTGAACGCAAAAAGATGCGAAATAACTCAAGGACTCAGAATTGAGCATTTAAATAAAATCCCTGTAATAGTTTTAGAATTATTAAATATTTAATTAAAAATATAAAAATAAATAAATAAATAATAATAATAAATAAATAAATGAACTTATGAGTTTATTAATTAATTTAATTAATTTATTTTGTCCTTGGCATAAATTCATTTACACGCGAAAAATAAAAATAAAATAATAATAATAGTAATGATAATACATACAAACATATATATATATATATATGTACCTTTACGATTTGATTGTGAAATTTTTCCCAATTTGGTGATAGCTTTTCCTAAGCAGAGCAATCGTTAGATTTTTTTTTTTTTTTTTTTTTTTTTTTTTTTTTATTACTAGGGTGCTCTGCCCCTTACTCGCTTCACTTATTTACCCCTGCTGCACTCTGCACGTCTATTCGCCGCTTTACCTTTACTGAATAGGGATATTACTAGTGCATAACATAAACCAAAAGTAGAAAAATGAAATTCAAGAAATCTTCATATTTATTGTCTAATTGAAATAAATAAGTACTATTTAAAACTTTTTATTACGAAATATTATTCTAAAAATCAGTAAGTATGTATTTATATACAGATATATATATTTAGAATAGAAAAAAAAAATAATAATAATCGTAATATCTAGATCATTTTGTGTTACATCTTTAGTATACGACCCCATTGGCAACTTTTAAATTTTTGTTTCTATTTAGAGATGATTTTTTTCGTGTAATTGTTCTTCTTATCTCTCTCTCTCTCTCTCTCTTTCTCTCTCTCTCTTATTAATAATAATTAAAAAAAAAAAAAAAAAAAAATCTAGGATACCTACTTTTTCTAATGCCTATACTTTTTACTAATAATCTTTTAGTTAATTTGGGACGGTATATAATGCTTTCTATATATTTTTAATGTACAGTTAGATAATTTTACCATTTCGAAAACATCTGGTGAAAAAAAAAAAAAAAAAAAAAAAAAAAAAAGCCCATTACCTACTATTACATTTATTATATGCACTTTTTTGACATAATGTAAGGTCAAAAAACGTAAAATTAGCCTAACAAATTAGACACTTAACAATTTTCCAGCGAAAGAAAACTGATACATGTGTAAAGTTATACAAACAGAATTTACATACCAAGTTAAAAAAAAAAAGAAAAAAGGTAGAGCCGCTTTTAAAAAGTACTGATTTCCGAGATCTAAAACTGACCTACCTAATGAGGATGATTGTCAATTTTCCTGTAATAGCCACGTAATATATGCGAAAGGATATCTAAAAGGATATTTATGTAACAATTTTCAAGAAAATCGTAAGAACCGTTTTTGAGACATCGCCATCCACCAAAGTTTTTCAAACTCAATTATTGACAACAGTTACATACGAAAGGGTATCTAAAAGAGATTTATTATAGCGAGTTTGTACAAAAATTCCTACAGCCGTTTTTAAAGAGATGCACTTGCGAGACCTCAAATTCATTTTCATGAACTAACCAACTATTACATACGAAAGGAAATCTTATATGGTGTTTATATAGCAGCTTTGAAGAAAATCGTTAGAGTCGTTTTTGCGATACGGACTTAGGGTCCTACTTCCGGCTTCATATATCTCCCTTCCGGCTTTCCAAATTTTTACCAAAAGTTAAAATTCATCGGCACATCAGACCTAACTCAATTCTGAAGTTTCATTGTTCTACCTTTATTGGTTTCACAGATATGACAGTCAAAAGATTCACCCCATACATGCACACACACACTGACCAATTGCCAAAAACTGCTTTTTTGGACTCAGGAGACCAGTTAAAACTCCACATGAAATTTTTGAACCGAATACAATACTTTCATTACCTACGGTAGTCGGATAATGTAACTTCCATTACCCGACTACCGTAGGTAATGGAAGTATTGTATTCGGTCAAAAATTTCGATATCGAGATTTCACCTCAATTACATGTTTTAAGGTCTCCTGTGGCCAAAAAAGTGGTTTTTGTCAATTGGTCAGTGTGCGTGTATATGTGTATATGTGTGTGGGGAATTTTCTAGCTGTTATATTTCGGAAACTAATACAGATAGAACAAAGAAACTTCAGAATTGAGATAGGTCTGGTGCACAGATTAAATTTTCAAATTTTGGTGAAAATGGGAAAACTGGAAGTAGAACATCCGAAACCGGAAGTGCGACCATAAGTTCGTATCTCAAAAACGGCTCTAACGACTTTTTTAAAAATTAATGTATAAGCACTCCCTTTCGAATAATATAGTTGGTTAGTTCCGAAAAATTGATAGGCGTCCTGTATAAATAGGTAAATTTCAGGTACTGCAAGTGCGTTCCTTTCAAAACAGCTGTACGGATTTTATTCAAACTTTCAATCTTAAAGCTTTTTTAAATATCCTTTTGTATGTAATTGTTTTCCACTCAACAAATGAATATGCCAAGTTTTGGTAAAAGTCGGTATCTCAAAATCGGCTCTATTGATTTTCTTGAAAATCGTTACATAAACCCATTTTATATATACTTTCTCATGCTTTACGTTGTTATTACAGGAAAATTAATAGTTACCCTGATCAGACAGATCAGTTTTAGATCTTGGAAATTAGTGTTTCAAGAAAAAAAAAAAAAAAAATCGCTATGTAAACTCTGTTTTATATGTCTTTACGTAGGTATTAACTTTCTCTTACAGGAACATTTTTAGTTGTCTATTTCTTTAGTTCAGTTCTATGTCTTCTGATCACATTATTGCCAAAAAGTGCATATAATGCGAGTATAATGGGTAATGGAAGTCGTGTCTCATGCGATAGATGTAGCCAATCATAGCATATTATATTTGGCATAAAACTGTTGACATTTTATAGTTGATGGAATAAATCAAATAAATGTAGAAAATATCATGAAAGAAAATATTATGTACCTCACGTATAGTGTTTTCATATGTAACTGCGATTCAAATATAAAACTGCTACTTCAATTTTTTCGATATTGACCGTTTTGAAACTGTCACCTGATAAGTACCCATTGGAAGCCTATTTCACAGGCCTATTGTCACAGGCAATAGGGACAGGCACACGAGAGTCTGCGAAGGAATGTGTCGCTGCGAAAACAGCGGCGAAGGAAGCGGGCTTTTGAGCTATTTCATGGATTATATATATATATATATATATATATATATAGAAAACGATATAGAAAAGAGTTTCCATTAAATGTAGTGTCCATAACGAAACAGGCAGAGCCTTCGTTGATTCACTACCTCAATTGATTTCACATTCCGTCATTTTTGACGGTGTTACATGCCAGTAATAATAATAATTTTGCTTCTCATCAATTTAAATTTATATTGGTGGGTGTAAACGGTATAAGGCTTATAAAAGTTTCAAATTTTAAAGGCAAATAAAAAAAAAAAAAAAAGAAATTGCGAAAATTTCGCAAGGGTTTGCTAGTATAATCAATAATAATACAATTATAAATTAATTTTAATTCTACTTTTATTATAACAGAGCCAGGGCTAGAAAAATTAGGTCATGCTACAATCTCGCTAATACACGATGTCAAATAGTTTTTGGGATATAGTCATCTGCAAAATCCTATATCTTGAATAAAAGCAGCACCACTACACTAGCTGAAGTATTCGAGACCAGAATCTCTGGGTTATTGATCGGGAAATCTAAAAAAAAAAAAAAAAAAAAATTGTAAAATTAGTATTTTAATTAAAAAACTAATATGGGATTTTATTTATTTATTTATTTATTTCTAGCAGACCCGTGCGAAATTTTTGCACTTTATTTTTTTTCTTATTTACCTTAAAACTTTGAAACTCATAAATATTATACCAATTCAACCACCTAATTAAATTTTTAATTTACAAGAAGCCAATTCTTATTAAAACCAAAATCTATCAAAGAAAGGTTTCCAAATAATAGTCATGGTTCATGGCCCAATTTTCATGCTTCCACAGGCGGTGCAGTTTTAATATAGGACTCCCAGGATGCCTTTTAAATTTTTATCGTCATGTTGGCGGTGACTTTTTATTAATTTTGGTATATATATTGTTAAAAAAAAAAATAATAATAAAATAATTCCTATTTTGATTATATTTTTTATGATAGTGTTTTTTATTCAATTTATGACACAAAAGTTCATATTCTGTATATATCTTTAAAGTGTTGCTAGGTTTAAAATGACGCTTGCAAAGGTTTTAAAGAAGCATCTGTTAAAAAGACAAAATAATCCCGTAAAATAATCTCATCAGACAAATGTCGTCATTTTTTCTTATTAGTTCATTGAGCTAAGTCCGCGTGCTTAAATATTGTCCATATATAAATATCACCTTTTCTCCTTTCGTATTTTATTAATTACACCATTATCGTATCGTTTTGACAAAAAAATAATTGAAATTGGTCCACATTAGAGAAATGTTTTATAGATTTTTAATGTATACCTATACAACGTTTCAACTGTGACATGAATAAATCGTTGTCACCCAGATAAATATTTTGAAATCAATATACTATTTTATCTCTTAAATTTCAATTTTTTTGCTGATATTTTTTTCAATTAAAGTATTTTTAGGTTTTAGAGTTTGAAAAAGTCTGTTCTATTGCCGTGCGCATACAAAGTATTTTAGTATGATAGGGGTTCTGATTTAGGTCTTGTTAATATTAAACCGTAACTTAGAATTGTTTCTTATTATGTTCAAAAATAAGAATATTAAAAAATTAACATGTCATTATTATTTATTATTATTATTATTATTTGTAATTGAAGTATTTGTAACTTTCAATGCTTTTCCTCTTTTTTACTTTGTCTTACCCATAAGGAAGAGAAAGTATTGTTTTTGGGTCAAATTTTCGAACGCGAGATTTTGTTATATTTACACGTTTTGAGGTCCCCTGAATACGAAAATCATGTTTTTAGCAAATGGTCTTTGTGTCTGTGTGTGTGTTTGTCTGTTATCAGCATATCTCAAAAACAAATTATGGCAGAAAGTTCAAACTTGGTATTCTAAATGTGTATCATATAGGAATGCTACAGTAAGCTTTTCGTTAAGATCAAGCAAATGGTTCGTGTACAGGGACAATCAAGAGAATTCTAATACATTACGTCTATGGGGGAAATTGCAGGTAAGTAGATTTTAACGTCTATAGACTGCACTAAACCAAATGAAACGAATATATATATTTTGTAATAGAGATAGTCAACTGGGAAAAAAATTTTGTGTATGTAGGAGCCTCGCCTCCCCCCCTGGGGGGGGAAGTCCACCCTCAAGGGGAGTAGATTTTCATGATGGGTATCTTTCAAAAGAGCTCGCCAATACCTTTAAAGCGAATGGTTGAACTATCGATTTGCGATAATTTAAAACAAAGTTATCGATTTTTTTTAATTTAACGAAAATAAAAAAAAATTAGAAAAAAAAAAAATCTTTTTTTTTTTTATATATATATATATATATATATATGTATATATATTGAGAATAAAATGGACTTTTTTTGGATATTTAGTGTCATACTACTTCTCTAATATGGAAATCGTCTGCATTATTATAAAAGATAATTTTTTTAAATAATAATTTTAATAAATTATTTTTTAATAACCGAATTAAATTCTATATAAAAGCAGGTGCGTTAATGAAACGGGGGGTTGAGGGGCGCCATAGCCCCCCTCACACAGAATTAATTATCATACAAAACTCTTTCGAAGCCTAATTTGAATTGTTTAACATAGGTTTACATAACATCGTTATCTTTCCTCTTAATCTCTAACCTGTATTTATAGTATTAAAGTTCAGGGTAAGAGAAAGTCGTGTGAGTGACACACCAGGTTATTTTTTTTTCTTTTTTTTCAACATTCCGTTATTTTTATTTATTTATTTATTTATTTTATTTTATTTATTTATTTATTTATTTATTTATTTATTTATTTTTTGTAGAATGCTTTGAAACTGATATATGTTATTCAAGGTAGCTATGGCACGTTTTCTATTAAAAATGATATAAATAACGCAAATCTCCGGCAAAATAATAATAATAACAATACAAAAGCATAAAATTCTAACGAAATAATTATCTTATTTTTCATTTTGTGTCCATTTCAAATTATGGATATTAATTTTTATTAAATTTTTTATTATAGTATAGTGTTGTAATAATGACGTCCCAACCTAAAACAGAGAATCTGAAACCTATATTGCATTTGCTGTAAAATTAAAGCTATTATAATTAAAGCTATTATAATTCGTATTCATTATTATTATTATTATTAAATTTAGAAAAAGTCTAGGTGGAATGGATTCTGTGAGAATCTTTTTAAGGGGTCCTAATCCATATTAACGTGTGTTTTGGAGAAAACGATGGAAAACTCCTAGTGCTAGGCTGACGAGTGCTGCCTTGAATAGAACCAAACACTTCTCATAGCTTAGAGAGTAAAATCTTTTGGTT
Source organism: Salticus scenicus (assembly GCA_963930645.1). NCBI lineage: Eukaryota > Metazoa > Arthropoda > Arachnida > Araneae > Salticidae > Salticus > Salticus scenicus. The sequence continues at coordinate 303,084,030 of OZ005649.1, forward strand.
AGTGGCAGGGTTGCTATTCAAGAAAATGTGTTAATTAAATTAGTAATTCAATGAAAATCGAATAAGCGAATTTTTTCTTTGTATATTTATACTGTGCTTCGAATGGGATATTCGCAGTATGCTGTTATGTCGTATGTATAAATCGTAATCACGAAAGTTGCGCCAAATGGGTGCAAGTTTATGCGGATCCCGGAAAAAGGGGCACCTGGGAAAAAAAAAAAAGGCACTTTTTCGATTCGCAAATTAAGAAAAGTGCCCTTTTTTCCGGATCGCGGAAAAAAAAATACCGGAAGAAAGGGCACTTTTCTTAATTGTTTCTTGTAAAATACTTCTAAATACGAACAATAGCAAAAAATTTTTGTTTTTACGAGGGGAAGGGGAGGGGGGGGGGAAGAGAGACAGATTAAACAAAAAAAATTCTGTTTCAGAACCCATGCATCACTCATAATTTATAAAACATTTTCCCCATTACTATGACATTTATATATATTGTAAAAAAAAAAAGAGTCAGAGGTTGATTTTTATATAAAAGGAAGTTACTAAAATAAATTAAAAATATGCATAGATAAAGAAAGATTTTCCAGCATTTTTGTGCTAAAAGAATTAGCTATCGTGGGTGAAATTGATAAAATATTTTTGATTTGATTTTACAAATTTGATTTTGTTTGTTATATCAGTGTCAAACAGCAGACAAACCAACCCATCATAGAGACATAGACGGTAGAAAGAGTCTGATTTGAAGTTTTTTCTTTAATATCATAAAGATCTTTTTTTTTTTTTTTTATTTTATTTTTTTTTATTTAACTAATTTTATGACTTTAAAAAATTGTAAATTGTAATGTCTGGACATAACTTTAAAATAATAATAATTTGTTAAAAATAATTAAATAAAGGAATGAAAAATAAAACTATGGGTTAGGAAATATATAATAGTGCCGTTGGAGCGATGAAATTGTGAAGTTTGGAAGAGAAGAATTTAGAATTGCAGAAAACAGGGCAGTTTAGAATCACCTAGGAGGGGACCTTTATCCTGCATAGGATTGATTTTACTTAAAGTTGCAAGTAGAAAATTATTGAAATTATTAATTTTGTTATCCTAAATGTTTTATAATTTATTGCTTTTCCTTTCTGCAGAGATGTAAATTATTTTGGGAAATAATAAGGGCGGTGGGGGATGAGGTTCTAAACTAAAAACCTTATAAATATTCCAACTTCACGGGTGTTATTTATCATAGATCCACAGTTAAAATATCAGGAAATGAACGTATTATTTTAATTTTTAATTTTTAACGTTTTCTTAATTAAAGTATTTGCAGCTCTGCGTGTGTCGGATTATATTCCATCAAAATTCGAAAATTATATTAAAATTAGACCCAAAAATAAATAAATAAATAAATAAAATTTTTCCTTGAACTGTAATTCTACTTAATTAAATCTTAAAACTGTTTAGACTCAAGACTAAAATTTTAAGGGAGGAACAGGAAATTGTCATATTGTAATAAAATAATGAAAGAAAATTATATTGAATATTTACTGAAAATTTTAAAAAGGTTTTCATTATATATATATATATATATATATATATATATATATTGCATATTAAGTTTTAAGATCAATAGCATAAGATAATAAAAATAATGTACTTAAAAAAAAATCTAAAATTGCGGAACATTTTTAGAACATATGGAACAGTTTTATTTCACATGTATTTCTTTGTAAGAGGGATACTCCCCTCCTCCATCAAACCCACTTATTTATAATGCATAATTGTAAAAATAAACAAATGAATAATACTCAAGGCTGTTACTAATTTGACTTCAAACTTGACAACCTTGCTCAAAATTTTAAGTGGCAACCTAATACGAACTTCAAAATACCACTTTTGAATTTCCTGCATTATCTGTTTTTATGTTATTCTGATAACAGATATATATACAGATCAACCGCTAAATAATGGACTTTTATAATCAGGGAACCTCAAAATGTGATATTATGAAAAAAAAAAAAAAAAAAACTAGAGTTGAGAATAAAACTACTAAAAGTAATTCGTTTACATACAGTATGGATATGAAAAATTAATTTTGCTTCGTGAGCAAGTGTTCGTCAGCATAATAAAATATAGCAAAGCACTTCCATCAATTACGTTCAATACAAAAGAGCATTTAGCTTAATTTTGGGTAGCTCTGCATATTGTCGATAAACAATGTTGTGTATTTAAATTTATTCTTACTTGAAAAACTTCTAACACAAAATTAGTTATAATTCCAGCAATTTCCAAGTATAGCCTCAATATATCCAAATACTGTTAAATTGTACTTATCAGAACATAATTTATTTGAACTTTGAACTCCATAAACATCATGTATTTGAATTCTCTTGGATATTCCTGTACGTGAACCATTTGCTTTGTCTCAAGGAAAAAATTTAGTGTAGCATATTTATATGAAACCCATTTAAAATACCAAGTTTGGACTTTCTGCTATTATTTGTTCTTGATATATGCTGATAACAGACAGATACACACACAAACCAACCGCTAAAAACATTTTCTAATTCAGAGGATTTCAAAACGTATAATTATATATATATATATATAAAAAAAAAAAAAAAAAAACTCAATTTCGAAAATTTGACCCCAAAACAATACTTTCTTTACCCTGTGTATACGTGAAAGAAAGTAAATAGTTAGAATTTAAAAAAAAACTTTTGGGTAGCTCTGCATATTGTCGATGAACAATGTTGTGTATTTAAATTTATTCTTACTTGAAAAACTTCTAACACAAAATTAGTTATAATTCCAGCAATTTCCAAGTATAGCCTCAATATATCCAAATACTGTTAAATTGTACTTATCAGAACATAATTTATTTGAACTTTGAACTCCATAAACATCATGTATTTGAATTCTCTTGGATATTCCTGTACGTGAACCATTTGCTTTGTCTCAAGGAAAAAATTTAATGTAGCATATTTATATGAAACCCATTTAAAATACCAAGTTTGGACTTTCTGCTATTATTTGTTCTTGATATATGCTGATAACAGACAGATACACACACAAATCAACCGCTAAAAACATTTTCTAATTCAGAGGATTTCAAAACGTATAATTATATATATATATAAAAAAAAAAAAAAAAAAAAAAACTCAATTTCGAAAATTTGACCCCAAAACAATACTTTCTTTACCCTGTGTATACGTGAAAGAAAGTAAATAGTTAGAATTTAAAAAAAAAAACTTTTGAGTAAACATATTTCCTATTAAAACTTAAAAAAAAAAAAAAATCAACCACTATTTTTTAAAACACACTACCGTGGGTTTGAATCTTTCGACAAGAGAGAGAGCTATTTTATGTACTGTTTGAAACTATATATGTAGTATAAATAATTCAATAAACATTTTTTTTTATAATATTCATATATTTTATGCATGTATTTATAATTAAAAAAAATATTTTCTTCTGTTCCGAAACATTTTGTGTAAAGAATTCTCATTTAAATTTCTTATATTCATTTTAATTTCTTATATATTTTCTCATAAGATTAAATTTCTTGACATTAGAATTTAAATCTTAAATCTATTTATTTTAGTGATTTACGTTTCACAAAATATTTCACTGAGCGATGCAATAGTTTGTATATTTTTTTAGCGGCGTTCTTGTAGATAATTGAATGCAGGTGGGAAACTGTCTCTTATCACCTCTGTCACCCCACAGCTAGGAGAGGAAGTGTCAAAATAATTAAGGTAGTCAAGACGATAATTTTTCAACTAATAGGGGAATTCTACTATTCACTGATTGGAGCTAATGGCTGTCAGTTTTTAAAGTTAGGCCAACCCCAATTTTTTCTTAGAACCTGGGCGGCCATGTTGAATAGAAATCTTCATTTCCGGATGCACGCCCTTAAGTATAATAATCTATATTTAAGAGGATATTTATTAAAATAAATAAATAAAAATACATAAATAAATAAATAAATATGTTTGTAATATCGATTTATATAAATACAGCCAAACCTCGATAACGTAAATTACTTTTAACCTAAACTGTTTCCCCAATCCTCGTCGAAATGGAGATTATTTTAGTTATATGAAGATTAGTTACCGATAGCTTGAACTACTAATAATATGAACAAATTTTTTATCCCCCTTGAGATTCACGTTAGCGAGGTTCGACTATATACAAAAAAAATAATTTGAGATTTATTTAACAAAATAATTAGCCAACCAATATCACAGAATTAATATTTCAAAAAAAAAAAAAAAAAAAAAAAAAAAAAATGATTTTGATGATGAAGATATATTCACAAATAAAACATTTTGTCCTTGAAAAAAGAAAAATAAATAAATAAATAAAAAATAAAATAAATAAATCGAATATTTTTTTTTTATTTATTTTTTTTTTTTCTAAAAGAGGAAGAACATTGTGTTGGAAAGAAGTTGTCTAATTTGAATATTTTCTAAATTCTTGCCATGAAAACTAAATAATGGTTTATGAAAAGAAAATTGAAATGAAATGCAAACATTACATTCGAGAATGTTTAACATTTTAATAGAAAATCACTTGATTTGTAAATTTTAAAACGAAGTTGATTTCTTACATCCTGAAATAACCATTGCAAATGCGATCATAGAGTACTTGAATAAAAATGTCGAGATAACAAATTTTCCATTACAAAAATTTTAAATTCTCAAAAGTATTACATTTACTCAGTAAAGTGTTTCTTCTCCAAATAGATCTTCTCTGCAAATGCTATATGCATTTTTTCTACTTTTTTTATTTTATTTTATTTTTTTTTTACGTAACTTTCTGTACTTCTTTCGTTTAATGCATCGGTAAGTTTCGCCATTACCTATCCTTATTTGCCTAAATTCTTTTTTTTTTCTTCTTCGTTATTTTTTCTTCTTTATCTTTCCGTATTCCGTACAAGTGAATTTTCATTTTTGTTTAAAGTATAAAATTCAAAGAGAAGAAGTATTTAAACTTTGCACAGAGTAATTTTGATTTATTCTGGACTGGAATTTAAGATAAAAATAAAATAAAAATGAAGATCTGGGAAGTTATGCGAAAAAAGAAAGCTGAAAAGTAAAATCACATTTTCGATTATATATATCATTCAAGAAATGTTGATATGATAAAAGTTTTACCATACCAATAGCTTTAGGATTTCTTTCAGAGAAAATTTAACAAATTATTATTTTTTTTTTTTATTATTATTCATTTGATATTTTAATATTCTATATTTCTTTCATAAATTATTTTAAATTTACAACTGTAAGAATGTAATAATAATAAAAATATTAAATAATAAAAATACATAAAAGAAACAGCTTTTGTAGCAATATTACAAAATTAAGAACTATTATTTGTTTATTTATTTATTTATATGTTTTATTTAACTTCGTTTGTTGTCTGTCAGCTTAAATTCTTGCAAACAAATATTAATCCACTTACTGTCATCTAACAGAGCTGAAATTGTACACATATGTACAACAAGGCAGACAATATATACTCACACAGTAGCGGATTTATGGGGGTTCTGCGGGCTTGTTACACGTATTTATTTAACATAGTTTTTGTCTGTTAGGAATAAATCTTGCAAGTGAATTTCATTTCCAGTCATTCGATTCAGCTGAAGTTGTGCGATATTGCATACCTGTGCATTTTTGCATACATAGCTAATCCTCATTGAATTATCTATATCCTTCAAGATTTTTGGTACCATTTCTTTTTTTAAAATTTACAACTGAATATATATATATATATATATATATATATTACAATCATTTATAGATGAAATACCTTTTGCTGTAATAAAAATAATCTGGTGCGTCATTCACACGACTTTCTTTTACCCTGAAATTACGAGTAATGTACCTGATAACGAGCACTGTTCTGTAAACTTATGTTCAAATTAGGCTTCGGAAAAGTTTTATATGATAATTAGTTCTGTGTGAGGGAGGCTATCGCCCCCCCCCCCCTCAACACTCTGTTTCATTATTGTACCTACATTTATGTAGAATTCAAATCTGTTATGAAATTCAATTTAAAATTATCCAGAAAACTTTCACACGCAACATTCCTCGACACTTGTCAATCTTGATTAAACTTTCCTAGTAACAAACGCATTAACTTCAAAATACAACATTTGGATCGCCTGAAATTATTTGTTTATAATTTATTCTAAGAGACACGCACAAAGAATTTGAAGAATTTGACTTCGGTATTCAGGAAGCCACAAAACGTGTAAATAAAAAAAAGTGATGAATATTTAGTTGAAAAAAATACATTATTTACCATGTATGTCTATGAGGAATTAATTTCAATTCCTGAGTAGGGTTCCTGCACATGGTCAAATATTATAGTAAAGCACTTTCACTAACAATAAAATGTACATTATGGCTTATATGTTGGCAACCCTGCATATCTTCTGCAGGTTATGTATAAAATGCATGGTGCACATATATATAATACTATATTAATAACACACAGCATAACTTGAAATGCACTTTCATCAATTTTCGAGGATTGTCACACTATAATCTAGTTCTTTTGTGTAGTCCTGTAAACGAACAGTGATTGATTTCCATACCATATTCTACATGAAACATGTTTTTATGCATATACTAAATATATATTCATTTCATTTGGTTTACTGAAGTCTATAGATGTTAAACTCTACTAACCTGCAATTTCCCCATAGATGTAATGTATTTGAATTCTCTTGGGTGTCCCTGTACAGGAACCATTTGCATCATCTCAACGAAAAGTTTAATTCAGCATTCCTATACGATTCACATTCAAAATACCAAGTTTGGAATTTCTGCTGCTATTTATTCTTGAGATATGTTTACAACAGACAGGCACATACACAGACAGACGCACGCACACACACACAGACCAATCGCTATAAACATGATTTTCATATTCAGGGCACCTGAAAACGTGTGAATTTAACAAAAACTCATTTTCAAAAATTTGACCCAAAAGCAATACTTTCTCTACCATATATTATATGGGTAAAAGAAAGTAATAAATAAATGAATAAATAATGAACAAAAAATAAGATTGATTTGTAAAAACATTGACATATCCTCTTTTTTTTTTTAAGTATAAAATTTAAATGAAATATATACCTAAAATTCCAAAATATTTCCCATTTGCTCTGCTTAGGAATAGGGATTCTTTTTTTTTTAAATTTTAATTAATTTTTATTTATTTATTTATATATTTGTATTTTTTTGTAAATTAAGTTATGATGTGATTCAAGATGTGTGATAAACTGGTATGTCAAGTATTTAATTGAAAGTAAATAAATATATAAACTTTCCACCCAGTAATTTTGCTTTTTTATTTTTTTTTTTATTTTTTTTTTTTTTTATATAGAATGATTTTTCGAAATAAATAGGATTAGGGAGGGAAGAGTGTCTTTGAAAAAAATAGTTCATCGATAGAAAAAAATAAATTATTTCTTAGCAGAAAAAAAAAAAAAAAAAAAGAAAAAAGAAAAAAAAAGTAAAACTTTCAAAGTATTTTTTTTTTTTTTTTTTTTTTTTTTTTTTTAGGCAATTTGAGGATTCCGGTCACTGGAAGTAGATGTATAGATATTTCTTGTTTATTTATTTATTTATTTTTGCTTATTATTTATTTGCTTATAATTTATTTTGATTATTTTTCAGTTATTCTCGTCATTTTTCCTCCTGTGATAACGGTTAGATGTCACTTTTAAAATATTCATTGTAAAAATCTCTGTTTGGACACTGTAGGATCTCGATGTTTGGTTCGTTGAGGTAAATGGGGAAAATGATGTTGTGCAGATAAATAACGATCAGTACTTTCTTTTCGCAGGAAGCATGGCACTTTTAATATTACTTGAGAAGATTATTTACAGGTATATCTACATTAAGAATAATATTCTTTTCTCCAACATAATGCATAAACAGGACAACTAAGTCTGAGCTAAGAGAACGGCAGGCTCACTTCCTCCGTCCCTTCCAACCAGCTCACACACATTCTCTCTGATGCTTTTTTCAGCATCCCTCTTGACCCCTTTTAGGGTTGCCATGACATATATTCCCCCTCCATAGGGGCTACCATATGGGTGTGGGACTCGCCGGCATTACACCTCCCCCCCAAGATCGTGTCTCAGCGGCCGTCTGACGACACTATCTGAGAAATGAAAGGATGCCGGAGACTCTCACTCCACAATATTATTTACATCACACACTACTAAATAACAGTACATAAATTAATATTGATAACAAAACCACAATTATAGCAATTAAAATAATAGAATAAAATTATAAGAACCTTATATATAAAAAAAAATGTTATACAGACTGGATTGAATAAATTCCTTTTCAACGTTCATTCTCTGAAACAAATAAAATAGTTGTAAAATCACAAACAGAAAGTTTTTTAATTCAAGATTGTCTCTCTAGAATTAGAGTAAAGTTCAATAAATTGTTCAATCAAAGTTCTAAAAAAAAAAGAAAGTCTCTTATTAACATTCTAATCAGAGTCCGTACACTAACAGTCTAAATTTGAGAAATTTGCGTAACACACAGTCTTGACAAAGCATCCGCATTGGCTAACTTCTTTCCAGCGCAATGCGAGATAGTAATATCATAGCGTTGAAGTGCCAACGCCCACCTTTGGAGTTTCGACGATTGGGGAGCCCCCTTCGTGATGAAAACGAGGGGATTATGGTCCGTGATTAACTCGATCGGAGCTCCAAATATCCACGTTTCAAATCTTTGTAGACTCCAGATGACGGCAAAGGCTTCCCTCTCAATTGTAGGCCAAGCTTGCTGACTTTTACTGAATTTATGACTCGCAAAACTAATGGGACGAAGATCACCATTCGAGTCACGCTGGGAAAGACAAGCACCGATGGCGTACGCCGAGGCATCAGACTGTATTGTATAAGGTTTATTTAGTGCCGGGGTGTACAACTGAGGCGCGCGGCACAACGCACGCTTAAGAGCAATAAAGGCGCTCTCGTGTTCTTGGGACCAGGGCACAATTTCGGGGACTCGTTTCTTGGTTAGCTCTGTTAATGGGCGTATAATTTCCGCAAAATGATCCACATATCCACGATAGTAATTACACAGTCCGATTAAACTCCGAAGTTCGGTTTTGTTTTTAGGTGAGCTTAAATTCTCTATGGCTTGGAGTTTTTCTGGATCAGGCTCGTGTTTTCCGGAACCGATTATGTGTCCCAAATACTTAATGTTCTTTCTCGCAAAATTACACTTCTTGACATTAACAGCAAAATTAAGCTCTTCCAGTTTCTTTAATACTGTGCTTAAATGTTTTAAGTGAGTGTTCCAATCACTGGAATATACTGCGATGTCATCTATGTAAGTTTTGCAATATTCCTGATGATCTGTCAACGCAGCGTTCATCGTTCTTTGAAAAAAAGCACTCGCATTTTTTAAACCGAATGGCATGACTTTCCATCGGTATTGTGCCCTATGGGTTTTAAAAGACGTGAAATCCCGACTGTTTTCATCTAGAGGAATTTCCCAGTAACCCTTCAAGATATCTAGTGATGAAATTATATTTCCTTTACCTATAGTATTTATTAAATCTGTTACATTTTCCATGGGAAAATCATCTTTTGCTGTGGCTTCATTAAGAGCCCTAAAATCTATGCATAATCTTACTGTCCCATCCCTTTTATTTACGCAGACCACAGGGTAAGCAATTTCAGCTTCACTTGGTTCAATTAAATTCAAGCTAAGCAATTCTTTTATTTGCTCATCAACCTTAGGTTTCATCGTCTCCGGGATTCGATATATGTGAGGCTTTTTCCTCGTAACACCATCAATAAGTCGAATCTTGTGCTTACCCACTCTTGCGGTTCTCATTTTACCTGAAAACATTCCTTTATGTTGGGACAACAAATTTATCAGTTCCGCTCTTTTTGTTTCATCCAAATGATCAACATTAAGGTCATTGGTAAATGTCGGAGCCTCAAGTTTCTGTACCGGTGTCGCATAAATTTCACCGAACTCATCATCTTCGTCGAAAATTACACCGACGGTCTGAGTCCTCGGATAAAATTTCTTCATTTTATTAACGTGAATATGTTTGACACTGCCATCTGTTAACTTTACTTTATACGAATGCTGAGAGCATTGCTGTACCACTTCACCAGGACCTGTCCAACGAGCGTATAATTTGTTAGTAGAGTCAGGTATCAACAAAATCACCTGATCGCCGACCTTAAAATTTCTACAAGATGAACGTCTATTAAAATGTTCTTCATACGATTTTTGTCGGTCCGCTGAGACCAAGGCCGCCTTTTCTGCCGCGATTTCTAAGTTTACTTTAAGTCTCTGTAAATAGTCTACTGCGGTTTCAGTTATATTTATAGGAAGATGCACTTCGCCAGCCCAAGTTGATTTTAGAATAGCGAGTGGTCCTTTGGCTTCTCTTCCATACATTAATCGAAAAGGGGATACACCCGTTGTGCAATTCGGTACTTCCCTGTAAGCCCATAATAAAAACGGCAATTGCTTATCCCAATTAGATGGGTCTTCTCTTACCACATGATGGAGCATATCTTTCAACACTCGGTTAAATCTCTCAATTAATCCATTAGCGCAAGGGTATCCGGGCGTTGAAAACCGTGGGGCACTACCTATTCTTTGTGCAAATTCTCGCGTAAGTCCAGCCACGAAATTCCTCCCACAATCACTAGCGATTACATTTGGAATTCCTGTACGCATAAAAATATCGAGCAATGCGTTGCACGTTGCCTTTGCCGATAAAGATCTTAACGGGACCGCTTCCGGCCAGCGCGTATGTTGATCCATTAAACATAATATATAATGATGTCCCCGACCTGAGGGTGGCTCTATTTTCCCGATAATATCAATGTTTACAATTTCAAACGGCAACTCCGGTCTGGGCACTGCCGTGATAGGTGCCCTATCCGATATCCTACTTACCTTTCTAAGTTGGCATGGCTGACAAGTTTTGCAAAATTCTGCGATATCTTGTCTCATCCCTGGCCAAAAGAAATTATACCGAATCCTTTGTTTAGTTTTTCTCTCCCCCATGTGACCACCATAGACCGCTTCGTGTGCTAGTTTTAATACTTTTTCCCGTCTACATTTCGGCAGCACTAACTGCATTACCGTCTCACCTAAAACTTTATCCTTGTGATAGATCAGTCCCTCTATAACGCAAAAATTGCCTTTCTTCATTCGCGTTTCTCGTCTGATTCCCTCCAACTCTCTACATTCTCGCTGCTCCGTCTTAAATTTCAGATATTCGGACCGATCCGTATCCGTGTCGATTTCCTCTTCACTCGGGGTTTTCTCCTCTCCGCTCATTTCTTCTACCTCTATTGCGCAAACCGAAACTTCTTCTCCTCCCGTCGTTGGGGAACGGCCTTCCTTTCCCTCCCCCCGGTCACTCCTTCGGCTGCCTCTTTCCCTTCCACTACTATCTTCCGACTGCTCTCTTAACGCTTCCCAAATGCTGGGAGGAAGCAAACACGACACGCACAGTTTTTCCGTTATCGCTATGAGAATTTCTAAGGGCTCATTGATGAAGCTCGCGTTCAATTTAAGAGAGACAGGGAGCCTACATAATTTGGCTTCGATCTGTTCACCAAAAGCTGATGTCAGAATTACTCTTCCCTGCCCTTTAAGTTCTAACTCTGGCAGAGCTGAAGGGTTAAAAATCGGCAATTGACAACCAGAATCTACAATTGCTTCAATTTCGCGTCCTTTGACTAATAATTTGATGTATTCTAGTGGCTCGATTGTAAGTTGGGGGTTGAAAAATTCAGTTCCCACCTTGGCAGTAAATACTTCACTCTTACTTTGTTCTGATTTAAATTTCCCGTTGTTAGAATTGTGCTTTTTCTTGTCGCAGTCACGCTGTAAATGGGAATTCGATCCGCAGGAAAAACACGATCTTATTTTAGATTTATAACTCAGCGAGTCGTTTTTAGGCGCACGCAAATGCGGGGGTACATATTTTTGCTCTCTAGGCTTACCTGGAGATTCCACAATGTCGCGTTGTTTTGCTGTCTCTGAAAAGTGTTGCTTATGCAACGACTTGCCTCTCGATGTATAAAAATTATCACATTCCTTGCCCATTTCTGTCGGCCTAAACCAGTTTTCACCTTGCCGTATACCTATGTGCGTCTGCGTTTCTTGATCTAACGTAGAAAATAGCTTATCCGCTACTATCAAGTCACGTAAAGTATCAAAATCCTCGCATTTTCTTAACCGGAGGTAATAGTTGAACGTCGTTTTAAGACGAGACGCGAACTGCATGTGCGTCTCGTCCACCTGCCTTTTAGCCGTCTTAAAATGTTCCAAACAGTTTGGCGCTGTCGGCTCAAATTCTCGTAACACGAGCGTTTTTAATTTCTCATAATCTTGGATCTCTTCATCGTTAATGTAGACTAAAATATTGGCAGCTTTCTCGCCCAATAAATTTAACAAAATTTCGGCTCGCATACCCTCGTCTACATTTTTCGTTTTAAAGGCGCGTTCCAGAGTTGTGAAGAACAAATACCACAACTCTGGTTTTGACGGACAAGGAATTGTTAGGGACCTTATCGTTCTAATTACCTGATCCAAATTATCCCTATCACTACGCTGGACAGGTTCCGGCCTAGGGCTTGAGCCTTGAGCTCTAGCAAGCTCCAATGCTCTGGCATGCTCGTCCTTTTGTTTACGGTCTTCTACGGTGGTGATCAGAAATTCTGCAACAAAATCAGGTGACGTTTTAAATTCGTCTGACTTCAAAATTTTCTCTTTCAAATCTTTTATTTTCATGTCTAACGTGGTGCTAACACCTATTTCTTCCGCAACCGTAATTAAATCTTCTTTCTTTAGACCCTTCACGTTAAAAATTTCGGCCATGTTGGCAAATTCTTTAAAATTTATCTTTCGCAATCAGCAGATTTTAAACAGTTTTCTTAGTATCTTTCAGCAGCAGTCACTTTTCATGCTTATTCTATTTTCCCCCAAAACATAAACAAGATAAGAATCTTCTTACCTCGATCCTGTCGACTGCGCCAGTGTAGGATCTCGATGTTTGGTTCGTTGAGGTAAATGGGGAAAATGATGTTGTGCAGATAAATAACGATCAGTACTTTCTTTTCGCAGGAAGCATGGCACTTTTAATATTACTTGAGAAGATTATTTACAGGTATATCTACATTAAGAATAATATTCTTTTCTCCAACATAATGCATAAACAGGACAACTAAGTCTGAGCTAAGAGAACGGCAGGCTCACTTCCTCCGTCCCTTCCAACCAGCTCACACACATTCTCTCTGATGCTTTTTTCAGCATCCCTCTTGACCCCTTTTAGGGTTGCCATGACATATATTCCCCCTCCATAGGGGCTACCATATGGGTGTGGGACTCGCCGGCATTACAGACACTATCGGTTTTGGAATAATTTTATTTATTTATTTTTAATCTTTTGTTTTAAATATCTTACACTTCATTTTAATTGTATTCAAAAATTTAATTTTACTTTGTATTTTACGTTTTGGCACATCTCAATCAATTATCAATTTCTAGACATTCTACATGCCATTCGTACTTATTTTTTATACGATAAGGCGTTTATATAGATAATTTTCATCAAAGTTAATATTAAATGAATAATATTAAGAATTAAATCGGTCAAAGAAATTGTAGAAAATATGTATAAATGAATGACAAACAGTTTCTTAAGACCAATTCATGTTGAAATCTAACTATAATATAAAATTAGATTAATTTTTAAACCATTATTACTTTGTTTTTTGTTTAAGAAATAAACTTTTTTTTTTTTTTTTTCTTAAGTACGATTAGGGCCATTAAACTATAAAAGAAAAAAAATTCTTTCTTTTTTTTTTTTTTTTCTTTCTTAATAATAATATTCTCAAGTATATAGTTGTTACAATCTGAGTTAAAAATGAAGAATTATCTCTCAGTTAACAGGATAGGGGGGAACTTTTCTTATTTGGGGAGAAGGGAATTCGCAAAATCCAGACTTTCCGGTAGAACCTACCGAAATTGGCGCACAGAAGTTGAAATTAGCTGTATGTCTTCTGAAATATATTTCCAAAAAAAAAAAAAAACATTTTGGGTGTATTGTAATTTTTGATTTTGGGATGGATTTATGAGGGGACATTTTTTTTTTTAATGTTAATTTTGTCTTTGGAAATCTGTGGGTGCCGCATTCACAAATTCTGGTGTGATATTAGTTCTTTGCATCAAACACCAACTGCGGCGGAATTTTGCGAAATGGTCCTCCCCCCCCCCCCCTTATGGAATTGGGGAGAATGGAGCACAAACACTTTTTCAAATATAACTGTAGTGCAAATTATTTCAGGAAGAGAGCATGTACCCAACGTGCATTATAAAGAGATTTACTAAGTCTACCCCTTTGCCCTTTGCAATCTGGGGAGGGGGACAAAAACACGCTTACAATTGTAAATCTGTCCTAAATTCTCGTAAAAAAGCGATTTTTTTTTTTTTTTTTTTTTTTTTTTTTTTTTTTGCGTGTGTATGGATTGATTATGTGTGTTTTAAATACTCATAAGCGGAATTTGCGAAATTTACCCATTTCCTCTTTTGCGTCGGGGTAATGTGGGGGGAGTCAAAAAGGGCTTTTCCAAGCATAACCGTAATTAAAATTATCTCAGGAAAGTAATCTTTTGATATAGGGGTATGCTATGTGTACCCAAACCGCATTATAAAAGGATTTTGAAAAATATCCCTCCCTCCCCCCCCCCCTATAGGCATGGTGGGAAACACGTTTCTAATTGTAACTCTGCTCTAAAATATCTCAGAAAGGCGAGTTTTTTTATGTATGGATTGGTTATGTGTACCCAGCGCAAAGTATAATGGAATTTTGCAAAATTTCCCCTTTGGAGGGAGGGGGGGGGGACAAAAAACTGAGGTTTTGATCGCTCACACTGATATGTTTTTACTTTTTATGATTTTTGATTTTATAATAACAAGTTATATGTAATTTTGAGAATTCACTAAAATAGAATGACCAATGAATATCGAAATTAAGCGACAAAATACTAATCAGTGTCATTTTTTGTGATGAAATAATAATAAGGAGTTTGTCAGTCTTACCAGTAACGACATTATTCGACTAATAAATACTTTCGACAAAAATATTCCTAACTTAACAAAGCGCTATTTATTCCACAATAAGTGAGAATTTCATAAAGGCTAACGGATGCCACACAGAGTAGAGTAATTCCATAATGTACCAAATAGTCTAGTGTGGCACTCACGCGGTTTTCTCTTACCCTTAACTTTAATTCCATAAAGACAAATTGGACATTAAGGTATAAGATAACGAATACTGTTATATAAATATCGTTAATAAAAATTTAAAATAGGCTTCAGAAAAGCATCATTTGACTAACAATTATGTATGAGGGGTCTACCACCCCCTCACTACTTCCTTTCAATACTGTACTTACGTTTAAAGATAATTCAAAAGCCTTTATTAAATTTAAAAGTTCATTCCAATTTATTCAAACAACTTTCATCCGCACCATTCTTTGAAACTCATCAATTTTGATAAAATTTTTCATGTAACAACCTTATATCAACTTCAAAAATACAACATTTGAATAGACGGAAATTATTTGATTTTAAGTTATTCTAATAAAAATCATAGACAAAGATTAAACGTTAAAGACACGACTTCAGCATTCAGGGAACCTCAAACCGTACAAATACATAAAAAAAAACTCTCAACATTTAATTTAAAAAATACTTTATTTACCACATGGGTATGAGGAATTAATTTTAATTTCTGAGCAGTTTTCCAGAAGAAGGTAAAATATTATAGAAAAACATTTACACTAATTACATTCCATAAAAAAGAATGTTTCCGCTTAATTATTGGCATCTCTGTACATCTTCTAAAAATTATGTGCACATCACATTATGTCCTTAAATATTATCCCATATTCATAACATATAGCACGACCTGAAGTGTATTTATATGAATTTCCAAGTACTATCCCACTATTTATGCAAATTATTTTGCGTAGCCCTGCAAATGAATGGTGAATAATTTCCATACCATATTCTACATGAAGCATGCTTTTGTGCCTGTAAAAAATACATATTCATTTCATTTGGTTTAGTGCAGCCAATACATGCTAAACTCTACTTACTTGCAATTTCCCCAATAGATGTAATTAATTTGAATTCTCTTGGGTGTCTCTGTACACGAACTCATTGCTTGATCTCAACGAAAAGTTTAGTGTAGTACCTCTATATAAAATAGATCTAGAATACCGAGTTTGGACTTCCTTCTGCTCTTTGTTCTTGAGATATGCTGATAACAGACACACAGACAGACGCATGGCACACACACAGACCAACCGCTAAAAACATGTTTTCCGCATTCAGGGTTCCAAAAAACGTGTAAATATAAGAAGAAACGTGATTTCGAAAATTTGACCCGAAAACAATACTTTCTCTACTATATATATGAGTAAAAGAAAGTTAAAAAAAAAAAAAAAACTGAAATTGTCCTCTTATTCTTCCTTTACTTCATTTTCCCCCGTTTTATCGATATTTTCTACAAGTATTAAAGAAAAAAAAAACTCTTTTGGGAATTACAGCATAAATCATTAATCGTTGCATTATTTTATGCAAAGATTAAATTAGATAAAACAATGAATAAAGTGTCATTCGTTATCTATAACAAGGTTTTAATTGTTAATTCAATAAATGAATATGCAAGATAAACTATAAATCACTAATCAGTGACTTTTTGTGTGAATTAATAAAAATTATTCCGTTTAGCATAATTACCAGTAACTACATGCCCATGTTCCACATCCTTCAAAAAATAAAATGCCGATTTAGATATCGAAAAATTATGAGAACTTTCGACTAATGAACACTTCTGGTAAAAATTTATCTAGCTGAAAAAAAGTTCTATTTATTTGACAATCTGTGAGGCTTTTAGGAAAGCCAAAAGAAATAAGATGGGTAATTTTATTAACGTTTTATTTCTTAAATTTGCTGAACACCTAAATGATTCCAAAAATAACAAAAGTACTTCATATATAGTATTGAACAAACTTAAATAGTTCCCTAACGCTTTCCTTAGATTTTTATTTTTTATTTTTATTGTTTACTAAAATTTCAACTAAACCCTTTGGGAATTACATTTAAAAATAAATAAATAAATAAAAAAAATAAACAATTCACTATATTATGAAGTAATTAAATTATATAAAACAATGAATAAAATACTTTTACATAGTTTCAATAAACGCCTATGTAATTCAATAAACGCCTATGCAAGGTAAGCGATAAATTACTAATCGGTACAATTTTATACGATTAAAATAAAAAATTCATTTCATTTAAAATGATTATCAATAATATCATATGTATGCATATTTTACATCTTAAAAAAAATAATAATAATAATAAAATGAAATACCGGTTTATATGTCGAAAAATTATGAAAACTTTCGACTGATAAATACCTCCGATAAAAATCTGTCTAACGTAAAAAGCTGCTATTTATTTGACAATCTGTGAGGCATTTATAAAGGCTAAAGGAGTGTGTCCCACCTTATTTCTTAAATGTCAAATTCCCAAGTGATTCCAAAAGTTGCAAAGATACTCCATATGCTACCGAACAAACTGAAATTGTCCTCTAAAACTTCCTTTACTTCTCTTTTTCACCTTTTATAGATATTTTCTACTAGTATTAGAAATAACTCCTTTGGGAATTACCGCAGAAATTAAATTTTCCGATCCGATTCGGCGACTTGGTGCAGTGGGAGGTTTTTTTTTTTTTCACACAAAAGTGTAGATGATTATTTTTAGAACCTTTATTTATTCCTTTTTTTTTCTTTTCAGGCCTTTACAAAAATATTTTTTCTCTTTAATTTTGTCACTTTCTCTCGTTTCTTTTTACTGAACAGTTTTCTGTGTTCTGAAGCGACACAGACACTAAAGCTATAACAAAACAAAAGGAACGGAGCCTTTTTTTTTTTAATGTATTATTATTTAGCTTCTTTTATTACTGACGTGAACGTGGAAGCTTTTAAACCAGGCTATTAATGAATTACATCGGAAAGCTTTGGCGTTGAAGCTTTTGAAAAAGCAATTTTTCATTACGGTGTTCGGGGATTATTTAGGACTTTATTGCAAGAATGATGGAAATAATTTTCCTGTGGAGAATAAAGTTAATTGATTATTTCAGGATACTTTTTGCTTATTAATTTTTGTGAAACAAAGTGTCTATGTCTGAATTAGCAATATTTGTGTTTCGGCAAAAACATAATGAAATTTACTAATTTTTGTTACCGTCTAGAACTTCTATTTTATTTTAAATATTTCAGATAGATACTTTTTAAATTTGGAACTCTCTGAAAGTCTCTTTCCTACCCCGATTAAACAAATGATTATTACTATTTGTTAAATGTTTCTTTTTGTGTCAGAATGACATCTGGTGTTATAAATGAAAATTACTTAGATTAAAAATTCTTTGTATATTACACTACTAATTCACAACCTTTTGGGCGAGTTCCTTAGAATCGAGCGATAAAACATGGGATTGTGAGCTTTTTGTCAAAATAAATAAATAAATAAATAAAAATAATACTAGAAATTATTAATTTACTTACAGAAAAGGAAAACAAAATACTTCTGGCATAATAATAATCAAATAAAGCATTTATTCTGATATAATATGCTTATAAATATATTTGTATCACCACTGCCGAATGTTTATAATAATTATCTAATACATGCTAAATTAAAAAGAAGCTTAATAATTATTTATTACATACTCACTTAGACCTATTCTGCGCAGCAAAATATTTCAGAGGAAAATTTAATGTTAGGAATAGACACTGGAAGATCTTTTACTGATTTTAGTTGAGATTAATAATGTGTCTTCAAAACTGTCAGGAGGAGGACGATGTATGATGTATGAAAAGGAATGTATTTCGATAAAAACTATTATTGAAATTTGGGTTTCAAACACTAAATGATTAAGAAATGTTGATTAAAAATTAATCAGGCGGTCAAATTTAGTTTTATTAAAATAATGAAACATTTCAAATCCCCCCAACGTAAGTCATTCCTCCCAACGTATAGAACGTCTTAACTGAATAATCGGAGGGCATATGTAACAAAAACAATTAAACGAAATTCTTGCCTATCTTTCCCGGATGGCACCTTTTAAACTTGGATATTTTTACTTTCTGAAAGGTCTTTATTAGCACTCAACTTAGATTCCTGAGAGAATACGACAGTATAATTTATATAAATTAATAATTAATATGGGAGAAGCATATTATATTATAGTGACCAGATCAGAGTAACGTCATAATAGAGGAAGCTTTAAAATTGCTACAATTATCCAATTATGAATGTATTTTTTCTATGCCTAATAAAAGGAAAATATCAATGATAACTAAAAGTAAAATATCAATTATAATAATTTATTTTCTACAATTTTCCAATATTAGAAAAACGCCTTCAAAGTAAAGTCTGTCCCCAGAAAATGAGAACATTTGTCCCCTTAATTATGTACACTTTTACATTTCTAAGTTACTCTATTATAATGAGACTAGTTTCTGGACGGAATCGAAATATATAATTTATATTATGAGTTTGAGACAACCAAATGTAAGTGCTCTGTCTATGAGAGAAGTGGGTTTTATGTCGCATTTGTGCTATGCAATGGGCAATTGGCGACGTTCTGGGATTCACATCTAAGAGTGGCCAGGAGAATCCCAGCAGGATTTTGATCCTCCACGGAGGTGATTCGCTCTATCTGGAAATGCTTCGTACTCAATTATTTAAAAACTATTCATCGTAAAATAGCACATTACTTAAAGCATAGGATTTTTTTTTTTTTCTTCCTGCGCCTTTGGCTTTACCTGAAAATAAATTTTTGAGGAATATATATCCAATTTATTATGTGCATATTAAACATTTTTCTTCCTTTTAAAACAAGCTATCACTCTCACAGAGGCTAAAAGAATATATGAGCACAGCATATGCTACAATTTTAACCAATTCATTAAAAATAATTTCTTGTAAAAAAACGTTTTCGCTTAAATATTTTGCTCAAACTTTAAAAAATGATTCATGAAATTGCTCTTAATTTATGACATCCAAAATATTTTTTATTCACCTGCTCTGCCATTTATCGGAATTATCTCTGTTGCAGGTATGAAATCAATATATGAACAGAAAGTATATGGCATACTTGCCAACCTAATCCGGAAGATTGTTAGTCCCGCCCCTTTCCGCCCATTTTTTCACACCAGTCTTTTTTTAGAGTACTTTTCTTCTTATTTAATCGTAAATATGATTGAAGAGAACTGCTCTAAAAATTTTGTGGTGTATAAAAAGGGGCGGTAACTAATAATCTTCCGAGTTAAATTGGCTAGTATGTATATGGTCTAATTTAGGTAAAAAGTGATAAGAGAATATATTTTCAAATTTATTGCACAACATGTTGTGATGAATGGAATGAAAGTTATTTCTACGTGAAACATTTGTAGAAGTTTGTCTGCTAATATTTAGCAAATTTGGTAGTTATTAAGCTTAAAGAAAATTGATATTTTCATTTATTCGGAAATGCCATTTAAACAAAATTTTTCCAATGTGTCTACAAATATTAGATGTAGTTAATAGCAACTAGCTTTCGTAATCTGATTTTGTTAAAAAAGAAATAAATTACATGCATGTAATATTAACTAGAAATTAATTAAAAAATCCTGACATCCCCGTTACATAAAAGATTCTTATTAAAATATATACTTAAAACTATCTTAAAAAATATATATGCATCTCCAAAATTGATAAGTGGAAAAAATATGTATAAGTTTATATTTAATATCTATGAAATTGTATATAATTTGTAACATCCGAAATTATTTTCATTTCTGTACTTTGATTTTGATCTATAATTAAATTGTTGATAAATGTAATGTGCAATCCGTTCAAAATTTATCTACATTTTCTTTATAAGTTCAATAATTTTTCTTATAAGCATAAACTGAACAAATAAACCACGAATATTTGACAACATAAACAATGAGAAATTTTTGAGTATGTTTTGATTTAATTTTTTTAAGCTCCATGAAATTGTATATAACTTATAAAATCCAATATATATCATTAATTTCTTTGCTTTGGGCTTTATCAATAAATAAATTAAATATTATGTGCAATCAGTAATATTTATGTTTAAAATTTATTCAGTTTTTTTTTTTTTTTTTTTTTTTTAATTCAGTATATTTGCTTACAGATATAATCTGAGTATATGAAAGCAACATATTTGTAACCTTAAATAATTTATTTTCCTTTTTTTTTAAATATTTAAATATGTTTTCGTTTATTTTATTTTTATTTAATTTATTAATAATATTGTATGATAAGTACAATATGTATAAACATAAATATTGTATTTACAATATTTATGTTCAAAATTTATTTAGATTTTCTTAATTCAGTATATTTGCTTACAGATATAATCTGAGTATATGAAAGCAACATACTTGTAACCTTAAATAATTTCTTTCTTTCTTTTTTTTTTTTTTTTAATATTTAAATATGTTTTCGTTTATTTTATTTTTTAACTTCATGAAATTGTGTCTAATTTGTAGTATTAGAAATGTTTTTATTATTTTGATTTGGACTTTATTTATAACTAAATAATTGATAATATACAAAATACAACTCATTACATTCATATGAAAAATATATTTATATTTTCTATGTAAATTTAAATATTCCTCTTATGGGCATAAATTGAGCATATGAAGCCAGCATAGATTATTATAAGATTAACTAAACCCTTAAAGCATTTTTGAGCATATTATTATTATTATTATTATTATTATTATTATTATTTTAAATCCATGAAACTGTATATAACTTGTAACACTAGAATTGGTTTTGTATATTATATTTAAATTTTGATAGTGTATTTAAATTTTCTTTGTAAATCAAATCATACCTCTTATAGACATAAACTGAGTATATGAATTTTGCATATATTTAATTTTTAACTAAGATCTTAAAAAATATTTTGAGTATTTTTTTTAAAAAATCCATAAAATTGTAAATAGCTTGTAAAAACCGAAATGTTTATTATGCTGTATTTAAAACTAGTATGTTGTGACTACCACAAGACTTTCTTCTATATTTTCCTATACAAATTCACTCTGTAAAAAAATAAAAAAATAAAATAAAAATAAAAATAAATAAATAAATAAAAAGATTTTTTTTTTTCAAAGTTTTTTTTTTTTTTTTTTTTTTTTTGTTAAAAGTAAAAAAAGAAAAAAAATTGATAACTTTGTTTTAAATTATCACATATTTCTAGTTCAACCATTCGTTTTAAAGGTATTGACGAGACCTTTCGAAAGATTCCCATCTTGAAAATTGACTCCCCTCGAGGGGGGACTTCCCCCCAGGGGGGGGGGGGGGTGAGGCTCCAACACATACAAAAAAATTTTCCCAGTTGACTATCTCTATTATAAATAATTCTTGTAAATTTCATAATGATTACTAAAAAATAGTTCTCTTTATGCACATTTATACAAAATTTTGTCCTATATCACCATGTTAAAAATTTAGAAAAAGCGGAATGGCAACGCAACCTGTAAGACAATTTTTACTAAAAGTTGATAGTATCTAATTTATGTCAAGGTGCAACCACATACCAATTTGTATGAAATTCTTTGCAGTAGTTCCTGAGATACAGTTGCCACAAAATTTTGTCTCACACACACAGACAGACAGACGGACAGACAGACAGACAGACATTTTCTAAAAATGGTCAAATCGTGTTCTACAGCTCTCAAAACGTGTAAATCCATCAAAAACCCGAGGTCGAAAATTTTTACGAATCCAATACTTTCTTCTATTGAATATAGAAGAAAATAAAAAACATGCTCCACAAATGCACTACGTTCATATTAAAAACATATTTAGAATTTCTTTGTAAATTTAATCATATCTCTTACAGACATAAACTGAATATATGAACCCATCTTCTATAACCTTAACTAATTCCTTAAATATAAATTTTGATAAGTATGTTTGCATTTAATTTTTTTAAGCTCCATCATTTTTTAGATAACTTGCAACATCGGAATTTCTTTTAATGTCATTGCTCTGTGGGCTTTCTCTATAATTCAATTATTGAGAAATGTACGTACAATCTATTACATTCATGTTAAATATTTATTTACTTTTTTTTCCTTTTAAATTGAGTCGTCTCTCTTACAGACATTAACTCAATTTTCTTTCTTTACGGTCTTAAACTGCATGACATGCGCCAATAACTCTTTATGAACATGAAAGGGCTTTAGACGAGATAAAAGAAAATAATCGTTTTGAATTTCAAAAGCAGATGTATTAAGAAAATATTACATTATTATATTTGGGAACATAATTCCTAATAGAGTTTTTGTTGTGCATTAAACCAACTAGAAATAACGTCTATAATCAACTAAGTATCAATAAAGAAAAAGAATTCCAGACAATAAAACTCTGTTTATGGTTTTAACAAAAGGAAAGTTATATTAATAAATATATTTTTTGTACCCAAACCATATACAAATAGAAATGTATCTATGAGACTAAAGCTATCAATACCTATAATGTTTATCCACTACCTTAGTAGAAATTCTTGGAACTACCTCTATTTATGCCCAATATTATGGATCTTGAATTGACCTGACATTATATACACAGCTACTGTCTTCGTTACCATAGCAACAACAGTAAAGAATCGAGAAACTGTCATTTCTTTGTATAGTACTATTTTTTTTCATATGTCCTGTCTTTTTATGTGTTGAACAATAAGATGAGGAAAAGTGGCATAGAAAAAATATTTCGCTCTTTTTTTATACTTTTTTTTTTCGAGTGTTTTATTTATAGAGGGAATTTACCTGCCATATTTACCTTGAAGAGTCTCAGACTAGTGTTAGGAATGGTGTAAAGTGAGAATGGGGAATAGCACGATTATATTTTCTAGATTAAAATTATTTGCTTTTAAATTCTTTAAAGAAATGGTCGAGTATTATTTTTTAAAATTAAAAGTGAAACAACCGATATATAAGCGATATTTCAACACCAAATAAATGCATTGTTTTTTAAATTTTACAAATTTATTTGCTTTGTCATTAAAGAAATATATATATATCTTTTTCATTGAATATAGAAACAATTTTTCTGTGATATGCTTAAGACAAAAAGTGTGTGTTTGTAAGTAAATAAATATGCAATTGTGTGTGTGTAAACAATTAAATAAATAAGCGTCAGTGTGTAAGTAAGTAAATAAGTAAATATTCGAGTTTGTGAAAAAAAATTTGCTTTATCCAATCAACCAGTCAAATAAATTGTGTTATTCAGTATATTGCTATTGGGTGAATGTAAAAGTTCTATCCCTTTTTGTTACCCACAAATAAGAGAAAATAAAAAGAAAAATGAACAGTACCTATTATTGTGCATAATCCCCATTGCTGTCTATGACCTCTTGCCATCTTTCTGGTAGGAGATGAATCCCACGGCGGTAAAATTCCGGCGGTTTCGAGTCAAAATGTCTTGCATGGCAGATTTCACAACATCAAGATTATCAAAGATTTTCAGACTGAAGGAAATGTTCAACGCACGAAATAGGTGATAGTCAGTTGGTTCCAAGACAGGAGAATAGGGAGGGTGGGGTAAAACCTCCGAACCAAAGCCCAGTAATTTTTGACGAGTGATGATAGCAGCATGTGACCTGGTGTTGTCTTGATGAAGGATAACATTGCGATGATTGAGGAGACCTTGTGGCGTTTGCGTTTCTGCAAACGCCATCTTAACTTAAATACTTAGATTACTAAGAAAACCAGAGACTTTAATTGAACAACAAATAAAAGTTTATTGAACCAGATTAATGGGAGGGCGGCCTGGAAAATAGCTCTTAGCTCAGTCAGCGTATTACTAAATCAAAAATATACAAATCAACAATTTAGTTATCTTAAATATCTCACCACAGCAGATAGTCGACGGTGTAGAGACGGTCGCACTCGTACTCCAATACTACGGCTTCACTATGGGACAGAGGATTCCCTTCCGCCCCAGCTTGAACTTTCCGAAAACTAGTAGACACTCACCAACACTCAACACTACTTAACTTCACGCCACTAAATCTCCACTACTCTACTTTTCAACATCCGTAAAACTAAGATTCATCACAACCACTATAATATCCGCCAATATCCACTATACGATCCTCCAACATCCACCCTATCTACTAAAACCATCTCTATTTTTATACTTCTTCCTACACCCTCCTTTCACTACATTTCAATCCGTACTTTTAAAAAATCACTTCTAATTTAACTAATATTCAAAATCTAAGTCTTTTAATGCAGCACCCTGCAGACACAAAACTACTCCGACCTCAACCGTCACCGAGTCACTGGCGACGGAGTGATTTTAACTGTCCCCACTTCCTACCTTGCTGGATCCAGCTTAATTAAAACAACTGTGGTGACGTTCTGACGTCTCAACCTCACAGTCCCCCTCCAAGAAAAAAATTTAGTCGGGAAAATCCCCAACGGATTTGAACGAGTAAATTTAAAGAGCTTCATTCCCTATCTAACTATCTCATATCTCTGAAGTGTGAGTGCAGCCGTCAGCTTAATTTTAACCGGATGAGAAAAACTTAAAATTTTGTTAAGTCCCTGAGCGAAAACTCGGGGACGCAAAAAAATTAATTTAAAATTTTAAATAAAAGGCGTACATTTACCCCGAGAACTCCGGGACTCTGACTGAGCTAAAACCAGGCTTACAGTAGAATGTACACACGTCTCCCTGTTAGGCCAGGGAGGCAAAATATTAAATTCAAACTTGATCATGCGTGTCTTTACATAGTAAGTCGCTTGGGACAAATGCGACATTTAAAACTTGTTTTAATCACAAGAATAATTGTTCTTTTTAAAGAAAAACATGAGAAAATCTTTATTAGTAGGAGTGTACTGGCTGGACTGGTATCTGGAGCTTTACGTCTGCAAGGGAGATGACTAAACGAAGGATAGGATGAACTTTCTTCATACTAGAGCAGACGTCGGAATGTGCAGGCTGTCCACATCCAGGAAAAAGAACTTTTTGGCATCAAATTAAGAGATCTTTCACTTTAGATAAAAATAGTTTTAACATCAGATTAAGAGAATAGTCCATCAGAGTGTGTCTGAAATGGGAAAAACTTTTACAGTATGCATAGTAAAAAAAAATAGTTAGAATTCATCTCTGGAAGAAATTGAGAAATGTTCGTCTCTATTAACATAATAGATAGGTTACATACAAAAATATTTCTCCCTCCTTAGCTAAAGCATAAGCGGAAAAAACTGAGCAGTTAGTCTTTTTAATGTTATATGGTTAAACACGCTTTTTATGCTTATAGCTAAAAAAAAACAGTTTTTTTCCCCTCTAAAAGTACATACAGATAAACTTTTAGACAAATATTCAAAAGTTTTACAAATACAAATATGCAGTTTATAAATACATCATTTATAGAAAGACAAAGGAAAAAGGGGGGGAAATTTACAAAGGGACCAAAAAAAACAGTTTATATTACCAGCTTTCTGCAGGAGATGGCTACAAGGTAAAAGACTTAATACATACATAAAATAGATATTTAAGAGAGAACAAAAATGTTGACATTGAAGCAGAACATTAATTTTGATTTGAAAGTTCATGGCTAAGTTAAATTTTGTATTTTTAGTTTGGGAAAGTCCATAACTTTCGTAAGAGTTCTTAAAATATAAAGTCCCAAAAAGGCTTCAAGGTACGTCGAACATTTTGTACAGCTCTGACAGAAATGCACTTGTAATAGAAAAAAAATAGAGAATGGTATCACCTGATGTGAATTTGCAGCTGTAACTTCAGCAAGGTTAGAGGTCTTGGTGAATGTTCTCGATGTACTCGTCAGCTAGGCCACAGGGTTGCAGGCTTTCAGACCGGGGTCTAGGGCTATCCCAAAAGGCTTGTACAAAGGCTTGCTCGGCAGGTGATTCATATGGCTGAGCCTGTTGTCGGAGTCTGTCTTGACGCCGGGTATTGAATCGGTGGTGTAAAGAGAACTCGTCTTTGCCGATCGAGTCAGGAGCTGCTAGGAATTTCTCCATGTGCCGTCCGCTAGCTGATGAAAAGGGTGGAGGTCCTTTCCGAACCGTTGCCTTTCTCTTAGGTCGGAACGAGTCGGTGTGCACTGAATCTGGAACTGCTAGTACCTTCTGTGGGCGATGTGTTCCAGAGGACTTTGAGGAGGGGGCTTGTGGCCTTTTTAAATATTTATTCCAAGCTTTTTTCTTTTTAATCTGCGGTATAAAAGAGCTATTAGTAAAAGAATAGTCGCGTTTGCCTAGGAAATTTCACATTAGAACGGTTTGATGACCCACTACGAGCTCGCTTTTGTGCGACGGGTCTGCTAACACTAGATTGATCAGTGGAAGTGCCCTGAACAGATTGTTCGGGTGTTGTAGGAGGGGGCATGTTTAAAACTGGCTGAACTTTTTGTTTATCTACAGAAATACCAGCAGGCGTTATTTTGACGCCTAGGTACTTAATTTCCTGTCGTGCAAAATGGCACTTAGAGGAATTTAAAGTTAATCCTGCATTTTGCAATAGAGTAAAAACAGTTTTTAAATGATCTAAATGCTCATTGTAAGAAGAGGACGTGATTATTATATCATCGAGATAAACATGTACAAATTTATTCAAAACAGGTTTAAGAATAGTTTCCATAGCTTTTTGGAATGTTGCCACAGCCCCTGAACATCCGAAAGGCATTCGTTTAAAACCAAACGTGCCATTTTTAGTTATAAACGCTGTTTTTGATATATCAGCGGGTTTCATTGCAATTTGAAAATAACCCGATGTCAGATCGAGAGTAGACATAAAATTTGTCGTTGTTATATGTGCTAACAAATCATCAATTATAGGCAAGGGATACTGAGGATATTGTGTAATAGAATTTAGCCTACGATAATCGATTGCAAATCTCCATGCCTCAGGGTCAGTAACAGTTTTACCATTTTTCTTACGACATAAAACAACAGGAGATGCGTAAGGAGAAGTTACAGGCATAATAATATCATTTTGCAACATTTTATCAATATGCCAATTTATAATATCTTGTTTGGCTTGATCATAACGATAAGGCTTACTAAAGACTGGTTTATTAGTTCCAGTGTCAATTTCATGGCAAACAACATGGGTTAAGCCAGGTGTCTCAGAGAATAACTGTTTAAACTGATTAAGAAAATTAACAAAATCAATTTTTTCAATATGAGTGAGGGCACTTTCCTCTAAATTAACAATTAACTCTGTCGGCTCGACAGGTTTAGAATTTGACTTAGAATCATCAATATGTAAAGATTTATTGGCAAAATTTATTTCAACATTATTTGCTTTCATAAAGTCTAACCCTATAATGCAGGGATGCTGAAGATTGTCGGTGACATAAAAAGGCCAATTAACACTTAAATTATGAATTTTAACATTCAGGCTGACTTCGCCTCTATTAACACAGGACTTGCCTTGAGCCGTTGTAATATTTAAATTTGTCCGCTTTAAAGGTTTAAAGTCAAAATACTTTTTATAAGTTTCATATGCTAGAAAGGAGCGTTCAGCACCAGTGTCCCAATAAGTAGGTATGAAAATATCATGAATTATTGCATTCAAATTAGGAAGGTCCACCGGACTGATACAAATTGTGTCTAAACATATGGAGGTGGTTGAGATATTCAGTGGCTGTTGACCCTCCTCACAAGAGCCACTTACTCGTTTAACTGACGACTCTGGTTATTACGAGAGTTACGAAAATTTCTGTTATTTCTATCAGCTCGAGAAAAGTTTTGAGACTGATTTTGATTAGAACGATCGTTCCGAGAATTTTGAAAGTTATTACGCCTTGTCTGCGGCGATTGACGTTCTTGCTGATAGCGATTGAAATTTTGAGGGGGGGTGAAATTTTCACGCCTAGAATTTTGCATATTTCCATTACCCCGTTGGCGATTAAAGGTGTTTTCCGCCCTTGGAGGGTGTCGTTCTTGATATTTAGCTAAGGTTTGAAACAGACTGTCGTAAGAGGTGACAGGTTTCAGATCAAGGTAATCTTGAATAGGAATAGTCAAAAGCGGGGTTATGATTTCCATTGCAGCGGCAAAAGATAAAACTAAATCCAGCTGCTTTATAATGTCGAATTTACGTAATAAAAAGGTGGTAGGTTTGTCATAAAACGACATCTTTGCCGTATAAAGTTCTTGACGGAGTTTGGTTTTATCCACAATAGAAGAGAATGAATTTTTAATTTTGAGCTTCAAATCCTCATATGTAGGATTTTGGCCTAGAGCTCTAGAGGCAATGGTGTCATACCAGATTTTAGCATCTCCTTTTAAGGAGTATTTTAATAAATTAAATTTATCATCCTCGTCAATTTTACAGATATCAAAATACTGTTCAAGATCTTCAAAAAATTTAAGTACATTGTTTGAGCCAGTAAAATAAACACGAGTGGGGGGGATGTCGAACTGAGTTGGGCGCCACTGTGGCGTTTGCGTTTCTGCAAACGCCATCTTAACTTAAATACTTAGATTACTAAGAAAACCAGAGACTTTAATTGAACAACAAATAAAAGTTTATTGAACCAGATTAATGGGAGGGCGGCCTGGAAAATAGCTCTTAGCTCAGTCAGCGTATTACTAAATCAAAAATATACAAATCAACAAGTTAGTTATCTTAAATATCTCACCACAGCAGATAGTCGACGGTGTAGAGACGGTCGCACTCGTACTCCAATACTACGGCTTCACTATGGGACAGAGGATTCCCTTCCGCCCCAGCTTGAACTTTCCGAAAACTAGTAGACACTCACCAACACTCAACACTACTTAACTTCACGCCACTAAATCTCCACTACTCTACTTTTCAACATCCGTAAAACTAAGATTCATCACAACCACTATAATATCCGCCAATATCAACTATACGATCCTCCAACATCCACCCTATCTACTAAAATCATCTCTATTTTTATACTTCTTCCTACACCCTCCTTTCACTACATTTCAATCCGTACTTTTAAAAAATCACTTCTAATTTAACTAATATTCAAAATCTAAGTCTTTTAATGCAGCACCCTGCAGACACAAAACTACTCCGACCTCAACCGTCACCGAGTCACTGGCGACGGAGTGATTTTAACTGTCCCCACTTCCTACCTTGCTGGATCCAGCTTAATTAAAACAACTGTGGTGACGTTCTGACGTCTTAACCTCACAACCTGGCCGTTTTGCTACCAAATTTAAATGCAGCGTGTCCAACTGTAGACAGTAAAAGGCAGAATTGATGATTTGGTTGAGTGGTAGGACATCCCAGTGAACTATCCCTTAAATATCCCACCACACACTGAATAACACCTTCTTGGGATGAAGTTCAGCTTTCGAAGTCGATGCAGGCGAATCAGAAGGACGACACACAGTCCTACGACGCTTTACGCTACGGTACATATCCCACTTCTCCTCTCCTGTCACAATTCGTCTCAAGAATGCGTCATTTTTGCACCGGGAAAGCAAGGAAACACAGGTGGCGACTCGGTCATCCCGTTCATTAGCTGTCAAGTTATGTGGAACCCAAAGATCCAACTTTCTCGTAAAACTCAACTTAACCAGCAGCCTCTCGACCGTTGCCCGGTATATTTGAAAGTCTCCGCAAATTCTTGCACAGTTCGGGTTGTTCCTTATGGCTTGGTGAATATCGTCGTCTCCAACGTGCGATAGCCGTTCACTCCTAGCCTGATCTTGGCAGCTTCTGTCTCCTTACCTAAATTTACGAAACCATCGACGACATGTGCTTTCGTCTATTGCGTCCTCCCCATAAACTTGACAAACATTGTGACATGCTGCGGCTGCCGTACTCTTTTTAATGAACTCATATAACAAACAATGTCTTATATTCTCCTAGTGGCTTTCCATGTTGCATCCTCTGATATTTTAAATGTGATGATTAACTTTGTCAGACACGATGCATTTATAAGTCAGGCATTCACACCTTTGATTGGCCGACGATTTGGGTCATTACAATGTCATATGTGACGTCAATTACATTGCAAATTTGCATATACAAAAACGGGTAAAACTTTCGCATTCACCCAATATAACTAGACGATTCAAACAATGCTTAACCCAATAGCAAGCGTCGCTAGCCTGACGTTTATCCTGTTGGATTCATTGACGATTAAAGCTTCTAAGGTGGTTGTGTAACAATGAGCAGTCCTCACTTTTCTTTTTTTATATTAATTGTGTTTTAAATAGTACCATCGTAGGCTACAAACATATTTGCTTTAATATTTTTTTTTCTAAAAAACGTATGTAAAAACTGTAAAATTTGCGTTCACTTAGTCTTCGTTTTAGTACAAATGGTTTAATCGTTTTAGCGTCAGTAACTAGAACGACTATTCTCAAACTAGTACAGTGAAGACCTTATAAGTATGTTTTTTCTGAATCTGCACTGAATAAAATAATCTATTGATATATATATTTCTGTAAGAAATATTTATGTTTTCCTCATTGTAACAGATTCCTTCTCATATAAAGTAGAATAATTTATATTTTGATATAGAATAATTAATCCGGTCAAAAACCGAAGCCCGATTTATTTCTAGATAGGACTTTTTTTTTATACTTTTAATCCATTTTTGACGTGTTAAAGATGAAATATAGCGAGGGCTTGTTTTTGTAATTTGGGCGTTTGGCCGCCATTTTGGAAAATGGCGGCCAGTGTTAACGGTAAAGAAAAACATCGAAGTCTCCCAATTTTTTGGGATGATTTCCATGTCCCTCAGGGGATAAAAAATGTTCTACTTCTTTAAGTATTTGGCATTAAAACGGAAGAAAACAAATATTTACAACAGCAAATATGTGTTACTTGGTATGATGAAAAATAATTTAAACAAAATAAATTTTCAATGATGTAGCAAATTCTAAGCCATTAACATTACATCACATTAATTAGCATTATCAAATTGTGTTTTTTTTTTTTTTTTTTTTTTTTTTTTTTTTGGTTTTTTCCAGATGATTAATAAACTCGTTAATGGAAAATGGATACACTTTGTCAGTCAAAATCAGCAAAAAGGCAAGATTTGTTGGTTATATTGCTACCAGATTCGAGCAACAAGAAAGCAAATGTTACACAGAAAATGAATATGCATTATTTGAACAATCAAATGCGTCCAAAAAGAATCCTTTACAGCAACCAAATTGAAGCAGATGTTATAATATTGCAAAGATAGCGCAAGAATGGAAATTTTTGGGCCCGAAGTATGATACCAACGATGAGAAATTAAAAGATGACGCTCTTCCAAGGAAAGCTCACAAACTTTTCATGCTTGGGATTGTAGGTCAGATGCTCGCACGCGCGCAAGAATTGCATAAAAGACCTTGAACAAAAAAAATGATGAAAAATGCATTGTTCACTCAAACTCTCAGACAAACGAGACACGCCGTATAAGTCATACTTTGTCGTCGTGCATTACTTGTAACGAACCGCTGCAAGCAAAATCAGCTATAAAAAAGTTTAGGGGAAGAACACCTGTGAAAATTTAATTCATTAGAAATTTTGGATGCTTGGAAAACTTTTTCAAAGGCTGTTGAAGACGAACAAATAAAGAACAGACTGCAGGCTCTAGTTACATTCTTTGAATGTAACGGAGCGATACTGAAAGCAGCTGCGTTGGACATTCAGTATCAGAAAGACTGCTGAAAAACATATTGCAGAACAGTAAACAATGACGCCGCTTGTAATTCCAAAAAAGAACAACCGGAACCACCTGATTTGAATAAATGAAAAAGATACTGAGGCATTGAATAAGCTGTGTGGGTATATTATCGAGTGCTTGAATATACGTAAAGACGTTTATACGCTTATGGACTTTCTGTATAAATAGGAGCAAATCCAGAGAGATATTATGATAAATGAATAAATCAGAGCTACCTGCGATGATAAGCATGTCTTTAAATCACTTCTCTAAAAGCGAAGAACGTACTTTGGGAAGGATATTCGATTTCGATAGAAATTTAGACGAAACGAGTCATCCATAGTGTTTTACCCTAAGCATGGGGAGCGTTTGTGGAAAGTGTCCAGAATAATTTGGAAACAAACACTTTAACTTTGATTCAAGATGTTTCGAAAACACTTCACAGCAAGCATAGGAATGCGCCAGGATTGCCATAGCACTCTCAGGCTTAAGAACTGCAAAACGATTATATGTTTAATGATATTGACAACTTAATAACGTTGATAGAAGATTCCCATTCTAAACTAAATGACGATCGAGCAATTGTTAAAGAATGATTGAAATCAGCAATACGTTTCTTTTCACAAAGTGCCATGCAATTAATCATAGGAAAACACTAGTCATTACAAGTAAGCCTGTTAATGTCAGCACACAACTTAACTGGTAACAAAAACTTATTAATATCCTTAAAAAATTTAGAATTGCTATTTCATATAACGACGCACTCGTAGAGTTATCTGCATTAGCATTAAAGGAATACAATAAGACATTCAAGGATTTTTCAAATTTGTCATTAACATTAAAGGAATAAAATAAGTGATGTAAATCAAATGAATTCATATATGCTACTATATCCAAAACATATTGCATCAATTAGGTTAGGAACAGTAGTGATGGATAATGACGATTTTCGTGGAGACGGATTAACAGGTTCCGAGACTAGGCATTATACAAACATCATAATGGCCCAACCAGAATCATTTCATATTTATTAAAGGCCGATGCACAGTGTTCGGAATTTCAAAAAAGCTGGCCAAAAGTCGAAAAATTTAGGCGCGTTTTTAGACGTAAGTACCGCGGAAATACCTTCAGAGGGAGCCACTGAATGAAACTGTGAGGTGGAAAATTTATTCTATCTACATATTTCTAAGTGTAGGCTGGCGGAAAACGTGACAATTTTTTCTTTTTAATTGTTAATGCATTTTAACAGTTAAACAAATAGTGTTTCTCGGAAAATTTCGCAACAACAACATTCAACAAAATATGGCCGACAATTGTGGAGGTTAGTAGATAGTGATCTCCTGAGCGGCTTTTTGAAGTTAACCTCAATTATAACATAACCAAAAGTTTCAAAGTATGGAAACTTTTTTATCTCGCAAGATCCCGCATTGATTCAAAGTGGAGAGTGTTAAGGGATGTCCATTTTATTCAGCCGTTAAAGAATTGGGTGCCCCCGCCTGCCCCTGTATGTGTAAAAGCGTTTTAACTTTTAAATTTAATTTTTACTTTTTAATTTAATTTTTTAATTTTTTGGACTTTGGTCTGCCATATTGGATCCGCCATCTTGTTTTTGAGTGCAAGATCACTTTTTTTTATAAAAACTGATATCAAATTTGAATTTAGCGCCCTCAAAAACCCTTAAATGTGAAAATTATCCTTCATCTATCAATTTTTTGATTTTTGATCCGCCACACAGTTTTCGGAATTTCAAAAAAGCTGGCCAAAAGTCGAAATTAAAGAAAACAAGTGAAATTGTGATGTATATATATGTTTTCGAGGTCGCTGAATCCGAATCTGACATTGGTTTTTTGAAAACTTCAAAGGCAAACTCAAAAACAAGATGGCGAATCCAATATGGCGTGCCATATTGGATTCGCCATCTTGTTTTTGAGTTTGCCTTTGAAGTTTTCAAGAAACCAATGTCAGATTCGGATTCAGCGACCTCGAAAACATATATATACATCACAATTTCACTTGTTTTCTTTAATTTCGACTTTTGGACAGCTTTTTTGAAATTCCGAACACTGTGCAGTTTAGCAAAATATTAAATTTTTTGATCTTTATATTGCGTTATTGAATTGTGCGCAAGCTCTACTAGCTTTACCTTTTGGGTAAAAGAAAGTAATGATATCGAACTAAAAACATTTATTTTTTTCTAGTTAAATTTCAAATTTTAATTGCGATCGTGAGTCAAATAAATCTTTGATTCAGTAAGATCACGACGTTTCTTTTCCTTTAGAATTTCTAACGTTATATTCTTTTTTCCGTAAAATAATATTCGATGAATATTGTGTTCTTTTCCCTACCAGTATCCAAAAAGATCAGCTCTCCAAAATGGTAGACGGGATGTACCAGATTCGAACCCATATTACGATCCTAACCATTTGCAGTTTTTCATGATTTTCTCCGAAACTCGTGTAAATGTGGTCTAGATTCCCTTACAAAGTCCACCCATGGGTGGCATAAACCCAGTTCATGTTTCCAGCGTAATTAATCTGCCTTAATCTCCACCATCACGCTCATGTTCTTTATCATTTAAGATCATATTTATCTTCATACGGTCTATGTTAGTTTACATATACCTTCTTTATTGTTACATCAAACCATTCGTTTATTATATATTTCCATCAAATTTGTTGGGTTAAATCTAATCATTTTCCTGATTGTAGCATAATAAATCTACCTTTCTGAAAATAGATTAAAATGAAAAGCCCTGATATCGAAAAACGTAACGCTGGCGAAAATAACTTTCAAGTGGGCGGCTTAATAAAAGTACTTCTACTTTGGTATTTCCGGATGAAAATGAAAATCAGATGTTTCACATTTTCAATTTTCTGTTTCAAGCCTCAAATAGATCTTTAGATATAGTGAATAAAAATACTTTTAATTGCTCATTTCAGTTAGCTTAATTGCAATAAAATGCATCAAAATTCGGTGCTAAATGTAATAATTAAGAAACTTTTGCAAGCAAAAACTATATGTTGCAAAAAATGGCAACAATTGCTTTAGGTTTAGGTAATAGCATGTGAAAATATAAATATATAAATAAAATAGTATGTTATGATCATCACAAATCTTTCCTCTATATTTTCCTATCAAATTCACGCATTACAAAAGAGCTCAAGCACTATTATATGTCCTGGTGCATCTACATATAAGTTTATATGCAAATGTGGCCAGTAGATTTTGAGTTATAGACTTTTCTTAAACTGCAGAAATCGTTGTATAGCAACACCATCTTGTGAGCGATTGGTATCAAAATTTCACAGGCATTAACGTATGTCATGGTGCATCCACATATAAATTTGTATGCAACTATGTGCAGTAATTCCTGAGATAGTGCCTTCTTGACACCCTCTTATAGCAGCGCCACCTGTTGACTGATTGAAATCAAAAGTTGACAGACACTAAACTATATCAAAATACATCTACGTATAAATTTATATACAATTCTGTGTTTTAATTCCTGAGATAGTGTCGCCACAATATTTTTGTCACACGCAGACAGACAAATAAACGGACGGACAAGCAGTCATTTTCTAAAAAGGGTCAAATTGTGTTCTGGACCCTCTGACAACATGTAAATCCGTCGAAAAGTAGAAATCTAAAAATTTTATGAATTCAATACTTTCTTCTATAGAATATAGAAGAATACAAAAATAGGTGGATAAAGTAAACATTCGTCATCAGGTATGTAACAGCTGTCATGCTGATCGTGTGCGTGCTTTTTCATTTGAAGATGTGTGGAGCTAGTACTTTGACCGGAAACAACTAATGCGAATTTTTACAAATTATGGGGTTTGCTTAGGAAGTTATTATTTTATTTATTACATATTATTATATTTTATTTATTTATCAATTATTTTTTGTTCATAATCTTAACTATTATTTAATATATAATCAATACAGTTTAAATTACTTTTAAATATCTTTAGTATGTTTACAAATATTTCTCTTAACTTTACATACAGTTACACAAAATAATTTTCATTGGGTTAACGGAAGAAGTATACAGACATATTTTAATCTTTATTATATTTCCCCTTTTTTCATTATATTCTCAGAGAAAACTTAAAAAATATATATTTATGTATACTTAACATGCATGCTATACATGCTTTAAAAAAAGCTCTTCTGTTACTAAAGTCATCCGAAAAAAGTTTCTATTTGGAAATATAAAATGTATTACTAATTTTTGTTTTAATAATTCGTTTATCGTGCGTGCTATCAGTTAGCTAATTTGACAAAAAGAAATTAGTGATAAAACTAATTTTTTTATGAATTTATCATTTACTAGATTTGTATTATCGGTTATTAAATTATAATGATGAAATATATTATAATCAGATAATACTTTATAAGACAGAAGTTTACTTTTTTATTACTCATGACGGTAACAGAAAATATTGTTTCGTGTAAAATTTTCGAAATTCGTTTTTGGTATAACTAAATGTTTTGATGTCCCCTGAAAATGAAAATCAGACTTATATATTATGGTTGCTCTTTTATTACTCATAATGGTTACAGAAAATATTGTTTCGTGTAAATTTTTCATAATTCGTTTTTGGTATAATTACATGTTTTGATGTCCCCTGAAAATGAAAATCAGGCTTTTACATTATGGTTGCTCTTTTATTACTCATAATGGTTACAGAAAATATTGTTTCGTGTAAAATAATTAAATTCGTTTTTGGTATAATTACACGTTTTGATGTCCCCTGAAAATGAAAATCAGGCTTTTATATTATGGTTGCTTTTATACTGTGGTCAAAATATATTTTATGATCTGTTATTCATTTTTATTTCAGTACTAAATTGAAGTACAGAATTGTAGTCCATATACCAGGCTACTCAAAATTAGCCAAATACGTTTCAAGGAGAGATATTTTAAGATAATGCATTCAGTAACTTAAAATATTTCTTTTTATTTAGTAATAAAATATATTTTTTTATATAGTTACAATATTCAAACAAAAGTTTGGCTGATAAAAAGTTTTTGATAAAAAAATTTCTGCTATTTTTTAAAGTGGTTTAGAAGTGCTCAAACACAGTACTCCTTTTTCTATAATTTAAAATATAATAACGTGTTACTATATCAAAGTTTTACAATAGTAATTTAATAACATGTTACTATAGCAAAGTTGAGTAATAAGAAGTAGTTTCAGTGACACTATTATCACACCAGATTATTATTATTATTATTATTTTATTTTTCTTATTTTTTATGAATTTTGTAGATTCCAAAAGTTATACGATAAAGGTAATATATGCTAAACGAAAGCAATCACTACTGTGTTATCAGTTAACAGTTGAAAAAGTAATAAATAAGGCATATTTTAAACTTTATGGTAATAATGTATAAGCATAGTCAATATTTCTAAGATTTGAAGTTATTTATTGGCATTAAGATAAGGAATTTTAACCCGTTAACGCACGAATTAATTTTGCAAAAAAATTATTAGCTGATTATTTCACTTCTAACTTAATAGAGACAACTGACAGTAAAATATATTAACTTAAACAATTCTTCTGATAGTTTTAAATTTAAAGCCTATCATCATTTGCTGACATTTAGTGTTCTAGCGAGAAAACTTTGAGATAGAAAAACTTTGACAAAACAGATTAATTTCCCATTGTATGTTGACAAAGATCTCGAAAGTAAAATATTGTAATATATATTATTATTCAACTCGATTTAAGTTAGTATACCTGCGTATAAATGCAAATATGTGTGCGACAAATGAAAAATCATAAAATTACTATCCAAATAATGAAATAATAATTAATAGTAGACACGTAAAACTTTCAGAGATCATTTAGAGTGATGCTATAAACTGTCACTAAAAAGCAGAAATCATTCCAAGAAACCACAAAAAATCTACGTGCCATTTTATTAGCTGTCCTCAAATGAGGACACTGGACGCTAACGGGTTAAAATTAAGATTTCGTACTTACTTTCTAAAAATAAATTAGGCTTCAATTTTTTATCCAAAATACTTCATGCTTCTTTTATTTTTTGAAAGAAGCATAATTTTATGTACAAATTTTGACATTAAACATGTTATTTAGATATTTTTGCTTTCTACTGTGTAAATGTTTAGTTTCTGCATTGGCTTTTTCAAAAATTCACTCATTTTCTATAAAACGTTTAAACCTTATTCAAAAAATTTCTGTGTGTATGTGTGTGTAACAAAAACTTTTGTCAACTGTATCTCAGGAACTACTGAACAGGATTTCATAGAAATTGATATGTAACTGTATTTTTGCACCTATTAATGGAAATTAACGTTTATCAATCTTTGGTGAAAATTGTCCAAAAAATGGTACCATCCCGTTTTTTTTCTAAATTTTAACATAGCGGCATATGATAAAATTTTCTATAAATGTGCACCATGAAAATTATTTTTAACGAATTATAATGAAATGAAAAAGAAGTGTTTATAATAGTAATAGTTAACTTGAAAAAAAAAAAAAAGTTGTAGGTGTAGGGGCAACGCATCCCCCCCACCCCCTGTAACGAGGGAGTCAAATTTTCAATATAAGTAACTCTTGAAAGAACTCGTCAATATCTTTAACAAAAATGGTTGAACCATCGCGATTTGTGATTGTTTAAAACAAAGTTAACAATTTTTCTCCCCCCCCTTCCCATTTTTAACAAAAGAAAATAAAAAAGCGCATTTTTTAAAGATATTGTTATTAGAACGTAAAACAGACTTTCTTTGGAAATTTAGTGTTAAACTTCTATGAGAAAATAATCTTCTGCATCATGGATGTTATTTCAATAAATATCAATTTTAAGAAATTATTTGCATGGTGTGAAGTATTTAGGAAAATGTAGAGAAAAGTTTTGTGATGGGCAAAACATACTAGTTTTTAATTAACATGAAAATTATTCATAATTTAATTTGTTAAATTACCGTAATTGTAGTGTTATTATTATTTTTTTAATTTTATCGTTATAACAAAAATTTGGAATTTCTTTTAAATTCTTTAAAAGTTGTTGATTTCACTAAATCTTAAATTATTTAAAAATACATTTTTTTTCTGCAACAAAAATGATTTTGTTCCAAATTTAAGTAATTCTAACAAATAAAAAAACGTCTTAAATAACATATTATTATTTAAAAAAAAAAAAAAAGTAAGTAAAGAAAGAAAGAAAGAAAAGAAAAGCAATGCCTTTCATGTGTTTTTGTTTTAAGATATATATCACAAAATTGTAAAATAATATTATTGTATTTCTTAATTTAAAAAAATATAAATGTATTAAAAGTATTTTTGACTTGGCTAACATCAATAAAATTGTTATTTGAAGCTGGAAGAATGCTAATATCTATATCGATTATAATGGAGTTTTAGTAATACAAGTATGATGAAAATAAAATCTCAATATTACAAAATCACAAAATAAATAAATAATTAAACGTTAAAAAGAAAAAAAAGAAAAGAAAAGAAAATACATATATCATTCCACTTGTTTTATTGAATACAATAGTGATGGTATATGAATTTTGATTGAACAATACTGCCCTGGAAGAAAAAAGAAAAATGCTTTAAAAATGAAACCAGATATAAAACCATATTATGCGTCTCAGAATAAATTCAGATATTTCTATATTTTAGATTAGGAGAAGAAAAAAGAAATATCAGAGGCATTTTATATAAAAATTTATGCAGAAAATCTATACTACATATTTCTATTTCAAATAAGGATATTTCTTGAAGCGTTGAAAATAAAAATTTAAGACGACATATATGAAAACTATGCCAGTGAAATTTCGAGAATTTGCCTCGAAGTATTAAGTGCCGATACTTTTTAGATATAGTCAGAAGAATAATATTTTTAACAACAGATGGCAATACTTTGCCGATCAAATACAATTTTATTTGGTATCTTTAGTCCCTGGAGGTATAGGGAATTTTATTTAGGTAAGAATTGTTTCTTTATATGCGTGGAAGAAAAAAATAAAAAAATAAATAAAAACCTTGAGACTCACTATGTTGAACTTTTGAATGTAAAAGTTTGGAAAATATATAAAATAAGATATTTTCATATGAAACATTTTTCTCTTATAGGGAATTATTCTTATGAAAAAATATAAAGCCTTATAAATGGGAAATTATTTATAATTGTTTATAAATTAAAAGCTTTAAAAAAAATCTATTTTTATAACATCTATATTTTTTAAATTTTTAATTCAAAAATATGTATTATTTTTATGTATTTTCTTGAATTTATCATACGTACAATCACTGTATATCTTAAGGAAAACGAAAGTAAAATTAGAAAAAAGGGAAATAATAAATAGATTCGAATAAATTAAGCAACACTGGTGTTAGTAACAATTTTAGAGTATACTATTAAATGAAAAAAATGTTCTATATTTTCAATAAGTAAATGCTTACTATAATTTTTAGGAAACATGGCATATATTAATTTGCGAATAAGAATACTACATAGCTAGACATTGGTAAAATTCGCCTTTAGCGTAAGTGAAACGAACATATGTCCTTTTAATAACTTCTTTAAATATGTTTGGAAAATTACAAAATACATGCTATCTATTGAAATTCTTACAGCATGTTCCCTATGCAAAATGGAGTAAGTAGCATTTATGTGAACTCGTAAAGGGCTTTTTATACAAAATCGGCTTTTAAGGCGTTACATTTTAAGTATGGCGTCAGTTCCATCAGAAAATTCTGTTACGGGCAAGTATAATGTTTGATATATTTATGTTAAATATTAGTTATTTAGGTGAAAATAAATATATTAATTTATATGGAAAAAGAGAGAGAGAGAGAGAGAGAGAGAAATCTTCACCTAAATGAGATCAAACCTTATATAATCGACATTTTATTATAAACATCAAGTCAGGTTTGCTAAAAGTTTTTAGCACATTTCTTTATTTATTTTTCGGAGAAGGGGGGGAGGGGTTTACCTGGTTGGTAAAGCGCTGAGCTAGTAATTGAAAGAATGCGGGTTCAGTACGCGAAACAGCCGAAGACCGTCGTATACATTAATTGTGGTTGATGTAAGACGTTATATAGTAGTCTTAGGTTGATGCAAGTAAAATTCGTCATGACCGCAATGTCTACCGTTTTACAAAA
Source organism: Salticus scenicus (assembly GCA_963930645.1). Classification (NCBI taxonomy): domain Eukaryota; kingdom Metazoa; phylum Arthropoda; class Arachnida; order Araneae; family Salticidae; genus Salticus; species Salticus scenicus. The sequence goes on from OZ005649.1 coordinate 303,125,978, forward strand.
TAATACTTCTTTGAGTCACCGAAACAGGAGAGCCATCCCCCTCCAAGGAGAATTAAAGCTGTGATGGCATATCTCCAGATGATCTTGATGGGTATGTGCTATTTTGTCGACAATTTCCCAATGCGTAGATCTAGTGTGACTTAAAACCCACTCAATCTCAACAAACCGTATTTATTTATTTATTTATTTGTCGAAAAGTATTATTTGGATTTTCTCATTCACGTGAAATTAAATATGTCTCATTTCTTTTCCCCCACTTCCAAGTAAACGCTTAAAATAACAATAAACCAAATAGACATCAAAATAACAAAAAATAATTCATCATTAGAACAGTCGATCACAGATAAAGTAATAACCAGGATGAGACCCTTCTGGAAGTACATCTAAAAACTGATTTATATTACATGTTTTTAAAAAATCGGTTGAGTCCTTTTCCTTTTCTTTCTTTCTCTCTCTCTCTTTTTTTTTTTTTTTTTTCTAGAAATCCATTTCTGAGACTTAAAATTAATGGATCTAATAATAAGGCCTTTAAATTTTTTTGTTCTAACAGATACATACGAATGTACATCTAAAAGAAGGTTTCTATAACAAAATTGAAGAAAATCTCTAAAGCCGTTTTCAACATTCTGACCTTAAGTACAACTTCCGGTTTTGCAATTTCCGCCAAAATTTTGTAAACTCATATGTACATAATACTTATCGTAATTAGAATACAATTTCGGTGATTTATCTGTATTTAGATTTTTGTATTATATTCAAACCAAAAATATAAATAAACACACAAATGTACTGACCATTTTCTAGAAAACACTATTTTTTTTTTTTGGCTCGGGAGACCTTAAAACATAAAAATCTAGTAAAATTTCTACAACAAAAATTTTGATTGAATCCAATACTTTTAATACGTATGATTGTCTGTATAACAGGGGAAGGGGGGAATATATTGTTATGAACTTTTCTACACTATTCCAATGTAATACAAAATCTATGCAGTTTTGTTGAATCAGAGTTTTAAAAAAGGGTTTAAAATTATTCATTTTTAATTTAAATTTAAAATTCTAAAGCACTGTAAAACCAAATTTCACCATTTCTAAGTAAAATAAAAAATTTCAGAGTTCCAAAATAATTGTGCACTTTTATTTTAGAAAAGTTCATATTCCAACAAATACTTTTTTTGGGGGAAACAATTTAAAAAAATTTATACTGTTGAAAAAAAAAAATAATAAAATGAAAAGGAAGGGAAATTACTGTTGCTTTAAGTGAGTGTTCTTTGAATGCTTTGAACACACATATACACACATTAGAAGAATGCCACTGAAACTGCTATATCCTGAAGTTGCTTCCAAATGATAGCACGTTAAATTCTCAGCCATGCATTTATGAACACATATATGATAACTTATATTTTAAAAGCTCTTCCTTTATCAGAACTTTTATAAAAAAAAATATTTTGGTAACAACTTATATTTACAGAAAATGTATAAGAAAGTTCTTTTAATATAAGTTCTTAAGAAACTTTTTATGAAAATTTTTTTTTATAAAAGTATTTGTTGAACTTTTATGTTAGAATTTTAAATGTAAAATTTTTTGTGAACCAGTTAAACTGCAAATTTTTGAAAATGTACAATAACTGTTTTGAACCCTGAGTATTTTTTTATCAATGTTGAGTCAAACAAGAAGAATAAATGTCAATGAATTTAATAGAGAAACTTTAAATAAAATAAAAAAAATAATAATTAAATCAAATTGATGATTAAAATAAATAAATATCTAAAAATTTAAAATGGAAAAATATTTTTTTATCTAAAATGGAAAAATATATTTTTTTTTTATATTATAGTAAATATAATGTACTTTGTATTTATTATTTTATATTTATTACTTTCATTTTTACTATTTTTCCTTTTAGCACACAAACATGCTTTTTATCACATTAGCAAAAATATATTTTCATATAAATCTTTTAAAAGCATTGTAAATGCTTCTTGTATACAATATAAAACTGGACGTATTAACGATAAACATACAGATACATATTTTTTCAAAAATATTGGCAAATGTTTTAAATATATCTATGAGACTTTGCTATAAGGTAAATGTAAGATATACACTTAACAATTAATTTTACATTTCTTGATTAATTTTAAAGCGAATTCTACAATAAGAGAAGAATTTTAATGAAATTCCTTTCTTGTTCAATTTATATCATTAAATCGTAATGAATTAGGCAAATTAAAGAAATAAAAGTCTATTTTAGCTTTCGGTTTACATTGTGACTAGGAGAGATAAATTAATCGTATTTAAAGGATGAAATACTTGAAAATAAGTCGAGGAAATAATTACATCCTGTGTGTTCTTAAATGCACTCTGTGTTTTAAAATGTTTTGTTAATATTTAAATTTTTGTTAAATTAATATTTTTAATATTTTCTTTTCTACTTTATCATCTTTTGATTAGTTAAATAAAGTTTAAAACATACGAAAGATTTATGTATGCATAAAAAGTCTTAATAGCTGGTACTGAAAATTATTAAATAAAATTGTTGAAAATATTTTTTATATTTTATTAAATCGTTTTTGTAATATAAATAATGTGTTATTTTGAAACACTCTCTTATTCGAAATGTAAACAGAAAATGTACAGCTTTGTTACGTCAGTGTCATAACAAAGATTTTTGTTTATTGAATTAAATTTTAGCACACACATTGTAAAACAATAGATTAGAATATTGATGTGAGATTTATTTATTTATTTTTAATTCCGTATAGAAGATGTTAGAACTATTTTAATTTATTCAAGGAAGAGAAACGAGAAATTAGGATAGGATTAGGAAATAAGGATTCCTAATAAGCATAGGATACACAAAATAAATAGGGAGACTTTTATGACTTTCGCGTGCGAAAAACGCACATTCGTCACATTCTCTCACGCACAACCAAATTTATATTTCTTAGAACACTAAAACTTACTCTCTTTACTTTAATTCAGTTTTGTATAAGCACTGGCAAAATATCGGCTGATATTTTGCCAAAAACAGCGACGCCACTTGCTATTTGTTGTTAAATTAAGGAAGATTGTGAAGTTTGTCCAGTCTAGTCAGTTTCAACTTTCGCCATTCCTGCTATATACATAGATATATAAATGTAGAGACTATAGTAAAATCAGTAACTTATTTATTTGAAGTGATCAGGTAGGAGAAAATTCTCAGCCATGCATTTATGAACACATATATGATAACTTATATTTTAAAAGCTCTTCCTTTATCAGAACTTTTATAAAAAAAAATATTTTGGTAACAACTTATATTTACAGAAAATGTATAAGAAAGTTCTTTTAATATAAGTTCTTAAGAAACTTTTTAGGAACTTTCGCTGTGTAGTAAAACTAAGGAAGCACAATGCATATTTAGGTGTAAATTAGCTAATACTTTAATATTAACTTCCTTGGTTTACTCTTACTTAATTCATTTGAACTTAACTCTTTATCAAAGTGTATGAAATGAACTGCAGGTGACGGAATGGCATACAAGCTCCACTGAACTGAAATGCACCAACATGAACTCCGAGTTCGTTTTTAATATGTCTTATACACACTATAGAATCAATTTGCATTCTTACTTCAACTACTTTCTAACAAATCTATCCAAATCTAATTGTCTATAAAAAATTGTCTAACCCGAAGAAAATTTCATTCAAAACCTATAACGACTATCTATTTCCTCGAAGAATACCCTTTATAAATAAAACTTCAACACAATTCGACTTTTTCACAACTCCAACTTACAAATTTCTGACGAAAATACTATGTGCCTCACAAGGCTAAATATTTCAAAGTATTTAGTAAGACGGAATATAGTTTGTTTATAATGTTAACGCATGTTGCGTAATTCCAACCATTTAAAATTCTTTGCAAATCCAACATACGAATTGTCAACAAAACTTCTATCAGACGCCTCAAAATGCCCTCTTTCGAAATGAAATTTTGCTAGAAGAGCGAAAGCGAGTCTCTAAGAAAATTAATACAATATACGGCGGTATTATAGTTCTTTATTTCGATTTCAAACTACTATAATAGCTTCCACTTTCTTAAACAATAACTTTAACTATAAAACTTCTTGCTACACAAACTTAGCTAATTCTCACGTAAAACAACTCTCAGTCGTCCAATACATATCACTAAGTCAAAGAAAACAATTTCATACCTAAAATAAATTTCCCATATCCAAAAGTATTCTTTAAACCACTGAAATATTTCGCACCTAAAATAAACTGCAAGCCCCGAAAAGTTCCTTAAAATTACGTAAATAATTCCATTAAATCCATGTTTCTCAAGAGCTTTTATACGTAGACGGACACGCCAGCGACTTTTTAAATTTAATGCTTGCAAAATAACATTGTAAAATGTTGACATGTATAGATTTACAAAAAAAAAAAAAAAAAAAAAAAAAAAAAAAAATGTAAGCCAAAATTAAGTAGCTGAAGGAAAGTTGGATCAAAACTATCACACGCACTTTTACAATAACGTATTTCGAATCAGAAGAGTTCGTAAAGATGTGAGAGAAGCAGTGCTTCCCTTAATTTTAACGCTACCTTTCTCTATACGTTACAAATGTTACTGACACGGGTAGTTGTTGGATGGATAGGAGCTGGACTAATTACCTTCCCATTAGTAGCCTTAATATGATTGTATTTTAGGAGCTAGTATAATTCGAATATCAAATAGATATCCAGGCATGCGTTGTGAAGTGTCCAAAGATTCATTTTATTAAACATATGAACATAAATCTCAAAGGGAATATAAGAATTATAATAAAACAAAATTACTCTCATTAAATAATATCAACTTCGTATATTTTTAATTAATTTCTTTATTAAAATTTATTGGTTATTCATTTGATAAATGAGAATTTACGTAATTTAAACAACACACTTAAAGCATACTGGGACCTTAATAACTATTCTTTTAATTACAATTAGATCAATCATTCACATTGGATCAATCATAGTTGAATGAGTGCAAGGAATCAGGTCTATTTTTAGATATGCTTGCAAAATTTTAAAATTACTGACCAAAGAATTAAATCATTTTTTCTCACCATATTACCAGATTACCAGACGTTGGGAGAGTTGTTTCTGCCAAATGCGGGTTGGTCACACTGAAGGGCTTCTTCATATTTTCTCCTTCATGGCATTTAAATAAATATGCTCCGGATCTATCAACTGCCATTCGTCTCATGTTTTATCATGGTTAAGGCTAGGCCCTTTTATCAGCGTATACTCATAAATTAAAGAGCAATTTTTTATTAGGTCAAGAGATGACTTAAGTTAACATAATTTTTTTACGACTTGGCAGTATGAAGAACTGAAGCAAAATCACTAAGAAGTGCTTTTTCTCTTTTTTCTTGTATCCTCTCACAATTTTTGTAGGAGGTCTCATTTTTTGTAATTTTTTTATTGGGATGTTTCTCTCATTGGACCACTTCTACTCCAATCTTCGTTCTTTTAGATTTCCTGGTGCAATTCTTGGGGCTCAGTGGCGGAAGCCTTAAAGTTCTGTTTGTGTGGTCTCTTCTTTGTTGTTTTTCAAGAGCTCGGCATAAATTTGCATTGCAAATTCTGGCAGATGCTTTTACTTATCTTTTTATGGCTTTTTTTTTACATAATGTCCTTTTGTGATTTCTTCTTCTTTATTTTTAAGCAACGGCCGCAATTTGCGCAGCACTAGACTTTTTTTTTTTTTTTTTTTTTTTGTCTGAGATTCTTGCACTCTTCGATGCAGTATACGATAACTCAGAATCAAAATTTCGTACGGAATACGGATATCACGTTCGTGATTCAGAAAAAAGGCCATTCTTCAACAAAATACGGAACAATTCCAAATGAACATGCTTCTTGCGGCCGTATAAATTTAGCTTTTTCCCTTTTTAATTTAAACATACGCTATATTTCTTACATGGATTTTATACAATGGAGAATCAATTTGCATTCTCAAGACACATATTTTATAACAAACTTATTCAAACCTAATTATTTACAAAGTCTTGTTAAACCTGAAATTTTCATTCCAATTCTGTAACGAATCGTTATCTCTTCATAGAATGCCAGCGCCAAGACTTTATTCAATGTCTTAGAAATTATTCAACCCAATTCAAATTCTTCGTAACTCCGATTTACGAATTTCCAACGAAATTTCTATAAGGTGCCTCTCAAGATGGCTAAGCATTACAAAACCTTTAATAGGAAGGAATATAAGGCGGTTACAATTTCAATTTATGATCCGTAAATTTCAACCGATTTAAAAATTCCAAAATCAATTTTTGATCAGTCGCTAAGAATAAATGTCAAGAAAATTATTAATAAAACTTCTCATATTTCAATAAATAAATAAGTGAATAAAATCTCAAAAATTCCTTAAATGTAAATTAGCAGAAACTTCTGTTTTAATATATATATGACGGTAACGGTAATGTTCTTTGTATTGATTACTTTCGTTTTTATTACTTTTGATAAAAATACATATATATGTTTTTCAACATGTTAGCATAAATATATTAACATATAACTGTTTTAAATGTGTTATAAATGTCTTTTTGAACTTAATATGAAATATAAAAATAAACATGGCAAAGATATAAAGTTATTATATTTTTACAAAGCATTACTGGAGGTTTAATCTATTTAACCGACTTAGCTAAAAGGTAAATGAAAGATATTCTTTTAACAATTAATTTTACAATTCTTGATTAATTTTAAAACAGATTGTACAGTAAGAGAAGAATTTTAATTAATTGCCTTTTTTTTTTTTTTTTTACTTGTACCATTTAATTGTAATGAGTTAGGTAAATTAAAGAACGAAAAGTCTATTCTTATTTTCGATTTACATTCTGATCTGAAGGACAAAATTTACTTTATTTAAGCAAAGAAATATTTGCAGATGTATAGGGAAGAAAATTCCAAATGCAATCTGTGCATTAATGTGCTGTTATTTATCGAATTCAATTTTCGAAAAACTAATACTGTAAATATCTTCTTCGATAATTTAAACAATATTTATAACATATTAAAAGTAATAGTATGAATGAAAAATGTATTTTTTAAAGAAAAGTTTTAGGAACTTTGTTTTCTAGTGTAATATTAATAATAAACGTTGATTGCTGTTAGATTGCTGTTTAGTTATGATATAGTAGATTGATAGTATATGATAATAGATTGATGTTTCAAATGTAAAAATGTAGTTATAACCAAGCTAAATATTAGTCGTATTTCTCCTTTCGTTAATCTTTAATCTTTCGCATGTTATTCTATGGTAATTTTCTTACTTGGTTTTATAAGGATTTTCTAATTTAATAGTGAAATTTTTCAAGTTCTGTTTTTTTAATATTATCCTTTGAACGTGTCGTGTTGCCTTTTAATTTAATGAGTGACTTTTTTTTAATTATTATTATTATATATAAATTAAATACTCTACCAAAAAAAAATGGAGTCCTAAGTTTACTTAATGAAATAAAATATTTTTATTATTATTTAATTACTCAGTAAGCTCAACGAATATTATTTAAATATGCCATAATTCACTGTAAAAATTGCTAAGGTTAGAGAATTTAACATAAATAATAATATTATAGTTTTAAAAAATTAAAGAACACGCTTTTATAGAAATGTGAACTAAAATGCACAAAATATCTATCTTAGTATTAAAATGCAGGGTAAGAGGAAATCGTGTGAGTGACACACCATAATATTTACATACATTTAAATCTTTAATTAAAATAATTTAGAATTAAACAAAAACCATTTTTTAAAAATCTCCCCTGACTGGGCTCGAAAGCTAGACCTTTAGGTTCGTAGCGCGGAGCTTTACCTCACAGCCACAGCGTTCACGTAGGGAAAGACTTTTTTTAAGTTCGTCCACAACACACGTTCGTCAAGGTAGAAAATTTTCGTTGTTTTCTTGGAGACATGAACACGAGCAAGAACCACTTAGAACGTCCTCTGTGAAGTGATATCCAAAGTGAATTAGATCCTTGTAGCAAGTAATCCACCCTATGCCCTCACCACAACATATCTTCATTATAAATAAGCTTTGACCACCTGACCGCTACTGACGGTTATATCCGGTCACTGAACTGTTCTTTATTGCCACATTACACTAATAATACAAAATTATATTATTATAAATTTTTAGCTTGTTTTTCATGTTTGAAGATCTTAAATAATAATCATAAAAATTATAATCATGTGTCTAGTTAGATTTTTAACCTCAAGTTGAAACAAGAGTTATTTTAGTACATTTAAAAAACTGTGCAGCGAAAACAGCACTACAATTTTGCCTTTTTCAAAGGCGATTAAAGAGTTAATATTCTATTGTAATTTCTCTATAACGTACTTACGAAGCACTAGAAATTATCGAACTATTACTATTATTATTATTATTATCATTATTATTTAGCATTTTTAAAAACATTTTTCAATCTTTCCATCTAATTGTTAATATAATGTCTTTTGTGTATCTAAATTTTTCATAGTTTGGCTTATGAACTGATAAATAATTTTAAAAAATAAAGGTAATAAAATAAAGTTCTTGTTAAAGAAAGTAATTATTAACCATGTTTAGAATTGCTTTTATTAATGGAAGAAACTTTGCGTGATTTATCGGTAGAACGAAACTTTTTCATTATGTCACGTTTATTTTAGGCATTAAGTTAATTTATAATTTTTGATTATTTTTCATGCATTCGCATTACTTTTACGTTATTTGTTTCTTATAAATTTGAACAAAAAATTTAAAGTAATATTTATTCTAAAAGTTTACTTATTTTATGATTCAGAGTAATTTCTTTTATATGATAAATAGTTCATTCTGTCCACGAAATACATTGTTATGATAAACGAGCTAAAGCTTTCATAGGCATGCTCTTGTATGATAAATAACACGAAAAAATTATTATTTTTATTTTAAGTACGTGTTTCTAATGTAAAACTCAATTTATCGAGTAACTCTTTTTTTTTTTTTTTTTTTTAGAATACTTGATAAATAAAAATATTGGTAGAATATTGTTATTAACATGAAATACATTTATTTAAAATAATCTAGTATAATTTAAAATTTCTATTAAATATGCATATTTCAGAGCAGATGATATTATAAGTTATTTTCATTTTATATACATAGGATTACCGAAATTTTACTTTTCTGAATTACTTAACTTGTAAAATTGGAAAAGTAATTTATATAATAATAATAATAATAATAATAATAATAATAATAATAAAGAAGAAGAAGATCTTTCCTATCTTTAATATTTTGGTATATACATAATTTTAAATTTAGCTAAAGAAAAAAATATTACTAATATTTTGTTTAATATAACGATTTAAATAGCCATTTGTAAATCACATTTTTATTTTACAATTGACTGATTTTTTATTTTATTTTTTCAAAAATTCTGTAGAATTGTTTTTTATAGATTCAAAATTAAACATTAAAAATAAATATTTACACACACACATATATATATATATATATATATATATACATATCAATATTTTTAGAAAGCAAAATAATAATAATAATAATGATAATAATTGTAATATGATCCTAATGTATAAATTGTTATCCACACTACTATTACACTCTATAACAAAAAAAAAAAAAAAAAAAAAAGTAGGAGTTATCCGAATGGGACAGAAATTGGTAGATGTGATGTACATGTGGAGAAAAAACAATTGATTTCAGTGTCAGAAAATTTGAGTGATTTAATCAAGAGAAATTGTCTCACAAAGTAAACAAGTCAATAACGCGTTGGTCCACTCCTGACCTTTATGTACGCAGTTATTCGGCTTGATATTAATTGATAGAGTTGACAGATGTGCTCCTGTGATTTATCGTGCCAAATTCTGTCCAATTGGTGCGTTAGGTTAGCAAAATCCCAAGCTGGTTGTAGGACCTTTTTATAATGCTCCAAACGTCCTCAGTGGAAGAGAGTTCCGGGGACTGAGCTCAACTCCATTTCATTGAGCCGCCTATTTCGGGTCTTTGAAATCACTGAAGTACCAGTTACACGTAGGATCGACGATAATGATGAATTGGAGCTTTGAGTACCGCTTTGCGATTGACTGGTTCTAACTTTCAGTCCTCTCTTTAGGCCTTTCTCTCTCTCTCTAACTTACTCTCTCGCTTCCTCCCTGACGCTGTGTTCGGCCATGGTTCACCCATTCCTGTCAATATCATCTAGTAGTGGTACCATTCCTATCCCATTGTCAAAAAATTCGCAGATTAAACCAACCGGTTTCTTTGAGCTCAACTACACACCCCACTCAAATGCTGACATCTACGCATGTTTTTGTGCACCTGTATGCGAGGCATAATTACTGTCTTTATGAGTAGACGGAATAAAATTCTCAAAGAATTTATGACCTGAATTAAAAATTTCTCATTTTTAATATTTTGCCAATTGCGCAGTTAAGATGCGTTGCAACGTCGCATGCTCATTCGATGGCAGCCAAACTTTAAAATTTTGCATTTTCCATCGAAACCTCTATGTATATCAATTTGTGTCCAATTTGCATTACCCCCTTTTTTTTTTTTTTTTTTTTTTTTTTTGTTGTTGTTGTTGTTCTGGTTTGTTATAGAGTATATTTCTTCGATTATATCAATAGTTATTCAAAAATTCTTACAAGGTTCAAAACAACCTACATATATATATATATATATATATATATATATATATATATAATTTTTTTTTGTTGTTCTGTTTTGTTATAAAGTATATTTCTTCGATTATATCAATAGTTATTAAAAAATGCTTACAAGGTTCAAAACAACCTACATATATTTAGAAAACATCTTACCTTTTTTTTAAAAAAAGTGTTAATTTATTAAAAGTGTGTATTTGTTTATTTAAAATAAATATAAATAACTTACATTCTTCAATAAATAAACTTTTGGAATTCGACTTGATGCTTTAAGATTGTAACACATATTTTAAGCGTTGTGGACAACTTTGTCCATGTTAACATAGAATCGAAGTATCAATTGGTATTAGAAATTGTAACAGAGCATTTATTTAATGTTAGCTATGTATTCTACCAACCAGATTAAGAACTTTTAGTCATTAATTATTGTTTTATAGATTTCATTTTAATTTATTTAATTTAATTAATTTATTTAATTTAATTAATTAATTTAATTTAATTTATTTATTTAATTTAATTTATTTATTTAATTTAATTAATTTATTATTTTTATTATTATTGCTATAATTATCATTAGTTCGCCATCATGCAATTGGTATGGGGAACTTAGATAGTCGTAAAAAATTTTTATCTCGATTTTTTTCATTTTTTACACGTTTTGAGGTGTGAAGAAACCCATTATCACAAAATATACCGTCGTCCGTCTGTAAGATGTCGGTTAGTGATTTAGTTTGTTAATGAGTAAATTTGTTAGTCTCTGAATACAATATCTCAAGAACTTCGTAAAGAGTAAAGGGTTGAAAAGAGTAAGAGTAAGAGTCGTAAGAGTAAGAGTCGTAAAAGGTCGGACTACTTTCAGAATATCACTTACGACAGTGGCAATAACCCTATTGATTTGCAACATTCTAATTTAAAAACTTCGTAAGTTATTCAAAATTTACGATTCAGTAATAGGGGAAAATAGGGCAAATTTTTGCTTAAATGTGCATTGAAAAGATTATGTTTATCGTTAAGAGATCAGACCCAGTTTTAAAATATTCGTTATGATTCTGGTGTGAATATAATTAACTATAAAAATTCAACATTGAAAACTTCGTAAGTTATCTGAAATTTACGATTTTCTTAACATGGCAGAATAAGGCAAAATTTCACTTAAACGTCCATCTTTATGGATATTTTCATCGTGAAGATGAAAATAAAATAAAAATTCCTAAACCAATTCCTTAATTATCCTATTTTTAAAATAAAATTTATGATGCTGGTTTGAACATCATTGACTACGAGTATTTTAACTTGAAAATTTTGTACGCTACTGAGATTTAAGATTTTCCCTAACATAGCAGAATAAAGCAAAATTTTACGTAAATGACAGTATGGACATGATTGCATTGACTGGAAGTAGTGTGGAATAGCATAAAAACTAAAATACGAAACTGACCCTATCAAAATTAATTAACAAATTGAGATAAGGTAAATGTATCGCACTGAGAGGTGAATAGACTGTTTGGCGGAATATTTCAGTTTGTCACTTGTTTAGCGAATTCATTTCTCTTAAGAAAAATATAGTACGCCCTGTGGCAGAAATTATGTATGTTGGGGAACTAAGCAAAGTACAACTATGCCAACAAGTTTTTCCTTAAGTGGTTAATTTCTTACAAATCATCCAATAAAAAGAAAGAAAGAAAAGAAAATATTTTTTTAAGAAATACAAAATTATCGAATATTAAAAAAATATTAGCTCGCAAAATGTTAAATTAAAACATTTAGTATTGAGTTTTCCTTTAGTTATTCTCTTTCACAGAAATAAATAATTATAATGAAAATAAAGAAACCTTTTCGCACCAAATTCTTTCATTTTATTAAATTATCAGCTCAGTTTTTTTTTTCACCCTTTTATCTCATAAAATATTGCGAAATTTCTAAAAGCCATAATATATTTTCTATTTTACTTACGAAATTCATTGCAGGTTATTAAGTAAACATACCCCTAAATCATTATATATTAAGGAGAAATTGTACTAACATCAACAACAACGTTCATCTTTCATGTCCTTTAATTTAATATTTCTTGATTAATTTTGCGACTCTTAAACGTGTAGGAATCTTTTAATGAAATTCCTTTCCTAAAAATAATTCAGGATTCTTTTCCCAAGAAGATTTGAATTTGTAGGAGAAACCGTCAACATATCAAAATTTCTATCCTTGATCTCATTGTTTGTGCAAACACTACCAAATAATATTTTCGGTAAAAAAGAAAGAAAAAAAAAAATACAAGTAATCTGTTTTGATTAATTTTATTTCCTAAATATTAATATAAAAATTGTTTAAATTTTCAAACTGCTAAGAAAATTATTTTATAAGAAAAGTTTTTTATTCAAATAAAATTATATTTTTCATTATGTAAAAAAATTTATATGAAACTTGTATATTTTAGCCATCACGAAATTTTTTTTTACATTATTTTATATAGCTGCGCCTTCTGATGGTTAACACGAATGAAAATTTAATCACTATAGCTTCTCACAATTGACATCTTGCATAAGAAATTTCGTACAATTTTTTGAAGTAGATGCTGATGCATAGCAATCTCAAAAATAGCAGAAAGAAATAGGGGCGCCACCTGTTGGCTTATAGATATTTAAATTGAATCAGACTAATTATCTCTCTCTCTCTCTCTCTCTCTCTCTCTCTCTATATATATATATATATATATATAATATTATATATAATAAAGATGATCTATTAAGCATAGTAGAAGCCAAGCAACAGATACAAGATCACTGAAACACCAATGACCAATAAGATTAAAAAAAAAAAAAAAAATCAGTGGATGAAATACACTAATGTAAAGAAACCAGATCTATTAATTAACAGCCTGCAAAACAAACGAATCAATAAAGTAACACAACAAATCTTAACTTAAAACCATAAACTTATCAAATTTAATGAAAAAACAACCCAAGAAACACTAGATAGGGAGAAGGAGGAATGCGGCAAGACTTGTGACTTGCCTGTGGGGTTAAACTAGTTTCACGCCGGCAACACTACCCCAGCCTGCCACGATCAGAACAGGGACCATATGGATTTAAAAAAGCAAAATTTCAAAGCAGATGAACAACAATGACACTACGAAGCAACAATGAAACTGGTCGATTGATCACATTGTGTTTAACAGTATAATTAGAACATTAAATATAGTTGACAACTCAAAAAGGAAGAAACTGAAATTTTATTGGAAAAAGAAAGTTTGCATAGTAATACAAAGGAAATGCAACAAGCCTTCTACTTTTTTTTTTTTTTTTTTTTTTTTTTTCACAAACCCACCCAACCATCCAGCCTATCAAGTTTCGTGAAATTTTTTTTTATTTAATCATAGAAGCTAAAATAAGGACTTTCTGTAACACGAAATAGATTCTGAAATATCGTCGTATACGCAATCTGGATTGAATTGCAGAATAGTACCACCAACTTTTAGCTGATGTCCATCCACACTGAATAAACATAACCACTTATTATAGCCATCACACAATTCTGCGCACTTATAAACTACAGAAGCTGTAATATTGCCTTCCTGTAAATGAGTGAAATTTCAGTACTGCAGCGTCAGTTGTTGTATGATATATCACAAAATGTAATCATCACCAATTTAAGTCAAGGTCCAACTAACTGCAAAGTTATGTTTATTTACGTCCATTCGCTCGTGGGATACAGTGTCTTCAAAATAGAAATTTTCTAAAAAATCATTAATTTGTATTCAAGACATTTCAAATCTTGCAATTCTATCGAAAGCAAAATGTTAAAAATTTCTATGAATCCAATACTTTTCTCTTATGTATATGGAAGAAAGTAACAAGGGAGTTAATAAGTATTATTACTAAACATCGTCAGATGTTTTTTTTAAACGAAATATTGCATGTACGAGTATTATTTCAACCAACTATATTTAAATATTAATTTCAATGAATTTTATTATTTGAGAAAAGTAACAAAAGCTTCATTATGAAACTAGTTGTCATATGTGGACTCTGCTCAGTTCCCCATCATATTTATGTTCTCATAAATTTCTAGTGCGTGATATATTATAATCATGTTAAAAGAAATGAATTTGACCAAAGCTTGATACAGTGACAGAATGAAATCCCCGCCTAATAGGATATCCACCGTTCACTTGAATATATTTATCTTATTCTAATCTATTAATTTATTTTATCAGGGCCTATTCCATTGTTTAGTTTTCATGCTACTATTTTCAATGCAATAATCCTCAAAATTCATATTTATATGAAACATTTTCAATTTCGCTATGTTGATAAAATCGTAAATTACGAATAATTTACGAAATTTCCCTATTAGATTATTTCTATTCAATCTTGTTTAAACAGATATCATAGATGTAATTTTGAAGTTGTCTAATGTATTTATGATCCTCAAAATAGAAGATTATGCTCAATTATGCCTTATTCTGACATGTTAAGTAAATCGTAAATTCCAAATAACTTACGAATTTTTTAAATTGGAAAAATCATAGTCTATGATATTCATGCCAGTATCCTAAATAATATTTAAAAAGTGGTTTGACATCTTTACGATGAAATATGCCTCAAGATTGATGTTTATGTGAAATTTTGCTCTATTCTGCCATGTTAAAAAATTCGTAAGTATCAAATAACTTACGAAATTTTTATATTGAAAAATTCATAGTCATTAATATTCCTGCCAGTGTTCTAAATAATATTTCAAAAGTAGTCTGACATCTTTACGATGAAAATATTTCTCAAAATTGACGTTTATAAGAAATTTTGCCCTATACTGCCATGTTAAGAAATTCGTAAATTTTCAATAATTTGCGAAATTTTTTAATTCGAATTTTGCAAATGAATAGGGTTCTTGCCACTATCGAAAGTAATATTTTAAAACTGATCTGACCTCTTTGCGATCATTTGTTCGTGAGATATCGTGTAAACAGACAAACAAACTAACGGACTAACACACTAACAGACACCCTACAGACAGACACCATACAAATTTTGTCATTTTCGGATTCCTTACACCTGAAAACGTATAAAAGTAAAAAAAACCGAGGTTGAAATTTTTCGCGATTACCTAAGTTCCCCATACCTGTAGTATGATGGGGAAATAAAGATAAAACGATCACTAACAAAAAACCAAACATTATAATATGTCTGATAGTGCTGTGACTGAAATGTAATTGGGTTGTGAAGGCATGTCGTGAAAAGGCAGTTTGTAAATATTTCATTAAATGGGTAAAGTAAGCTAAGTATTAAGAAATTCTTGCTCGAAAAGAGTTTGTTATTTAATTTCATTTATAGACAATAATACATTCTATATCACTATCTATATTTAATAATATCGATATTTTAAATTTTATATTTATAGAATGACAAGATACATAATATTTTCTATTGTATTCTTTTGCTTTTGGTAGAAGTCTTGAATAAATATGCATGAACACTTAAACGTTTCATTTTGAATTGTTTTAGAACTGTGAAATTTATCACAGGTTTTCCGATTTTTTTTTTTTTTTTTTTTTTTTTTTTTTTTAATAACGATTACCGCGTAAAAACATAAACGCATATTTTTCTTTTTAAAACATGAGAATAATAAATGCAAATGAAAGCGGTACATTTCGGACTCAATAAAGGAAATAATTACTCAACGTCCTAAATAATTACCAAATGTGAAAGAAAAATTCACTCTGATTTAAAATTTCTTTCCCACAAGAAGCGGAAAGAAGATAACACTATAATATTAATATATATTGGACTATGACCTAAGGACTTTTGCATATCAAAAAGAAAATTTAAAGGATTAAAAAAGTGTAAAGCAAGCTTTTTAAAGATATCTGACACATGAAGCAAATAACACGAAATACTGGTAAGCAAAATGCTGATTAAATCAGCTTTTAAACAAAGCACGCCATATTTAAATCGGTTTAACCGCAAAGGAGCAGCGGGGTCACAGACAGAAGCTTAAAACTTCAAGTTTATGGTTGAGTGGGTTTAAAATCGCACTAGAGTTACTCACCTGGTATTAGAGAAAGCATTGGCGGCAGTTTGTTATCACTCCTACGAATGATCGAGGGATATGTAATGATAATATTGATTCTCCATGGAGAGTATGGCCTTTCCCCTTCAATAATCTCCAATTTGAACAAATTCAAAGATGCCAATGACAACCTTTCGTAAACCTTTTCGTCGTAAAAATTCTATCGATATAGTTCTTACTCAGGATCCTAACATTAAAAACAATAAATTAGTAGGCATCTCATTAGGATGAACTTGTGTTCTAGCTTTAAAGAGGACGGCATGTATTCTGGTGGCAAATTCAAACTTATATTTAGTTCGAGCTCTATCTTTCAACAATTCTGTACTCATAAATCTTTCGGTGGATAGTCATGGATTGACCATAGGCTCGCAATATACCGCCCCTAAAGATGATCTATAAATAGAACTACAATCCTGGACGGACAGATTTACTAACACAGAATATTTTTTATTGGCGGGGGTGACTTTAACACTCGACTGAGGTCATTCCACTACTCAAGGGACGACTACAGAGGTCATTTAATACAAAACTACGTTATGCTGAACAACCTTACAATTCTCAACGAGCCTTTAAACCCATACGCTTTTCATTTAAGTAACCAAACCAAAAATCTAGATTTCAGTGGAAATTATCTCTCATGGCATGTAATAGATTGGAATATTGATCGCAACAGCATAACTACACCTCTACATAAATTATTTCTTTAATTTTTCTCCACATATCATGGCAGAATATAGATTTAAAACAAAGTTCTCAAATTTTAGAAAATTTAACACCTGGTTCATCAATTATAACGATAATCTTTTAGAAGCTTTGAATTCCTGCACCGATAGAGATTCACTACTAAATTGGGTCTCGGACTTTCTCTCAATCATGGAGATAATCATTCCTCTTTCTTTCAAAGAGCGTCCCTTATTATATACACCAAAACTCACGTGGTATACTTAAGATCTTAAAACAGCGAGAAGCAAACTAAATGTGCCCTCTATAAGAGAAAACTCGTAATTCAAATAATAAATCTAACAACATTATCTATAAGCGTGAACGTGCAAAATACAAATTACAAATTAGGGAGGCTAAAGAACACGCCTGGATAAATTTTTGGGAAACTTCAAATTCTGCATATGAAAAAATCTTCGATGTATTAGGGGGTAAAACTTTAAAAGAACTGGTCTATTAAATACTTTACTTGATTCATCAGACATTACAGGTTCTTATAACGCCGTCCTATCATCTTTTATAGAGGAGCATTTCACATCCACACAATCTTCAACATCACTGCCTTTACTCAATTCTATTAACTTTTACACTTTTGATCAGGTTACACACATAAAATTATAATTAGTCACAAAGTCTGAATAAAGCTCCAGGTCACGACATGATGGACGCCAGAATCGTTAAAAATTTATTTTAAAATTACCCAACCCTTTCACTTAAATAGTCTGTCTATTTAACAATTGCTTTACATACGGCTTTTTCCCAAATAACTGGAAAAAAAATAATCTTCTTTAGAAAGTATAATAAAGACCCTACTTCAACAAAGTCATGCCGTCCCATCACCTTCCTCCCTACCTTAGGTGAGCTCTTTGAAAAAAATCATTAAAAATCGAGTATCGACGATTCTGGAAAACTCCTCATATCTAGATGTTGCTCAGAATGGTTTTAGGGTGGAAAGGAGCACAATAACGGCAAAACTAAGATTAAAAGCAATAAGATCTGATTTAATAACTAGATTCAAATATATATCCATAATACCTTTCGATATCACAGGGGCATTCGACTCTATGGGATGGGACCTCCTGAAATCCCTACAGGCGACTCACCCCTTCCAACCTATTTGAAAACGATTTTCTCAAATAGCATGAACAACAGGTTTATAGGTGCGCAATTCTCTGATCATTTCAAGTGGTTTCAGGCTGTTAAAGGTTGCCCCCAGGGTTCCTGCTTGGGCCCTCTGCTCTGGCTAAAAGCAGCCAACAAAATTATTTCGGACCATCGAAGAATGGATGGCAGAATCGTGGCTTATGCTGACGACTTTTGTATTTTAACGGTAGGCAACATCGTGCAGGAGTTGGAGGTAAATTCAAACCAGTTAGTAAATAACTTCCTAAATATTTGTACAACTCTAGGATTAACAGTATCTCCACAAAAAATTGTTGCCATGATGACGGGAAATTGTAAAAATAATCTCTTATTAAATAGAAATCAAATCATTAAAACCAACAACATTTCAATTCCAATCAAACCAGTACTTGGGTCTAACCCTAGACTCCAGATTCAACTGGCTAGAGCATCTTCAACAAAATCCCTCTAAACTATTATTATTCCCCTCTACTCTCAGCCTCATAAGATAAAAAGATAAAGGATATACGTACAACATTCCTAATAATTTGGTACGGAACAGTAACACTTAAACAACAAACCTATGGTTATCAAGTGTGGTTCGGGGATCTCAATTCCCATGGGGTCAAAAAAATGAAATCAGTTCAAACTCTCAGATCGTACAAAAGTACATCAAATGGTGCTCTATACGTATTAACAGGCTCTCCCCCATTATCCTCTTGTTACAAAAAAAACTATCAGAAATTTGAAATTCTAAACAATCGTTCATACATCATGTATAAAAATATTAAAACCTGCTACGATAATCTCTTCTTATCAATCCCCACCTACAACTTTCCAAATTATTTTAATTCCAAATTATTTTAATTATTTTTGGAAGAATCCGTCCTTCCCACCCTCTGACCATATATACAGATGGTTCTAAGACCCCGGATAATGTCGCATGCGCCTTTGTCTCATTTTTTTATTCAGATTAAATTTATCAACGACAAATTAAGCTGCATCGCCTAAATACGGTTTTCCAGGCAGAACTCCTAGCAATAATAGAAGCCATTGATTGGTTCCATTCACTAAGCACCCAACCAAGTTCTGTACTAATTCTTTCAGACAGTTACTCAGCAATATCCCTCTTTAATCATACATTCCCCAAATTTGAAATAATCCTTAACTTCTACAATAAATTTTTAAATAATCCCTATAAACAAGTAACAATTCAGTGGACAGTTGACATCTTTGGAAACGAGTTAGCGGATCGTCTAGCGAGGGAAGCGACCTCGGCAGAGTGCACAACCGATCATCTTCATCTACCGTAGCTAAATAAATACCGAGGAACAGCTCAAATTAAGATGCTTAAAATGAATCAATACACTAAAAAGATGAAAAGAAAGATTAGAAAAAAAAAATGAAAAATGAAAAATGAAAAAAGACGGCTGCAAAATGTAAGGAGAGAAATAAAGAAAGAAATAAGATATATAAATTAGTAAAATCGAATTAGCTTTCAAAAACCCATGACAATTTGTTGCAATAAAGTCCAAAGAAAAAATGTGTTGTAAAAAGAAAAACAAAATGACCAAAATATTGATCTTGAATGAAATTGAATAAAAAATTAATTTTCTGCAACTGTAAACTTCATTGCAACGCATAACACAGAAAGCAAGTGGATGGTGACATAATATTTAATCATTATAATCCGTTTTAGTTGATAAATTAAAAATAAAGTACAGTTCCCGCCGCTTATTAAAATCACATTCGTTCTCAGCCAAAGTGATTTTATTAAGCGGCTGATTTTTATATCCGGAGAACGTTCCTGCCCTTAAGGAAAAGGTATTACTTCCCTGAGTTTCGGAAGAAACTTCAAAAGGTAACGAATAATATAATTTGTAAACAATATTAATTAATTTTTGGTAAATAATTAACTAATTGTTTCTTCGATATAAGTAAATTAAACACATTGTAAGTTCCCGTGCACTTTTGTTAGAGGAAAATCATCATTACTTTACCAAAAGTTCACGCTGTTCTTATAAATTTAAAATCTTTCCTTTTAAACCTCATGAATTATAGTAATTTCAAAATAAGAACTAGAAATTGCCTTCTAATAATTAGAAAAAAAAATCATTTCAAATCAAATTCGTATTTTATTTCTGCGCTTTGAAAAATACGTTCCTTGAAATTGTTACGGAGGTAAGTTGCGGAAGTTAAGTTGTTTAATTTGTAACTGTGCTGCAAGTATAAGATCTTGAACAATGAGCGATAACGGAGAGTTTGTTGTGCTTTAATTTCTTTTTCTATTAAAAAAAAATCGCAATGTAAATTAAAAAAAAAAAAAAAATTAGTATGTGTAAATGATATTTTTGGCTTCTGAGAAGATATTTTTGAGTTTATTAACCGGCGATGCTGATTTTATTAAGCGGCGGCTTTAAAAGTAGTTTGTATTGATTTGATTCCGGTCCTGACGATCAGATTCAGCGGCTGATTTTATTAACCGTCGGTTACTGTACATGAAAAAAATATTTTATACTCTTTCTGAACTCATGATGCCTGCCATATATATGAATGTTCTAAAAAAATAAATAAATAAATGTAGATCATAAAAAATCACTCTTAAACAGTTAAAATTGTTAGATTTTTTTTTTTTTTTTTTTTCGTGTGTGTCTTGCCACGCTTGTAAAAAATTATATATTAATTGTATAAAATAAAATAGTCATATTTTATTTACAGTGTGGCTTTTCCCACATATAAAAATCAAGAAATTGTACTTCTAGGAATAATATACACAAAATGATTTCACTCTCAATAATTTTTTACACCTCTAATTTATTTAATTGTTATTGAGAATAAGACATCTATGAAATATGCTTAATTAAAATTCTCATTACTTTCCTAAAAAATAAAGTATGTAAAAAAAATTCTATACATGGAAATTATAAATGAATTTTATATAAAAGCCATTTTTGATTAAATTTTGTCTTCCATGTAAAAATCAACTTTCATCTTTAAAGGCTACTTAAAAATTATTTTAAACTAATTAAAAATTATTCTATACATTCTATATGAGTAGTAAGAAAAAAGTAATGTAAAATTAATTTTGTAAAATACTATATTTTAAATCTGTTTCAGAATAAAATGCATAATATAATAAATATTGTTGAAAATATTTTTGTCATCGATTCATTTTTTCCATAATATTTATATTAATATTACATTTTCCCCAGTTTTAAAGTACTCGTGAGAATTTATGTTCATTTATATCTGCTTATATTTTTTGTTTCCTTTCATTTAAAAATTCCAAATGAAAGGGAAAAACCTTTGATACAATGAAATTCTTAAATAAGTCTACTGCGTTTTGGGAAATAATTCCTTTCACATGAAAAGCAATTATTCATACTTTTTGAACTAAAAATTTATGCTTACTATTTGGCTGATTTTTTTTTTTTTTTTTTTTTTTTTTTCATTTAGATTTTTCTTAAATTTTTAAATAAGAAAATATTCTTTTTATCTTCATGTCACTGGGGAATTTTTTTAAAGAACAATTTAAATAGAAAGAGAAAGGAAAAATATTTTATACAATATGTATGAGATAACCTGTATCAAAAAATGCAAATGATAAAAAGGAATTTGTTTAACTGGAGATATTTCAATTGTTCAAATTCTTATGCGTTTTAAAATGCATTCGTATTGCTTTAATAGAAATATTTTACTTTTTTTTTTTTTTTCTTTTTTTGTCTAATACTTTTTTTAAAAATAATTTTGAAATCATTCTTTGAAAGCTTTAATTATTTAAATACACTTTTTATTTAGAAATTGTATTATTTTCTCCTTTGGAATTCACCCTGGTGACCAAAATAAGTAAATAAAATAAAATAAAATAATTAATTACACATACATTTTTTAAGTAATTAAAATGTATTAATACAATTACACAACGGTTACTCTGAATATTTACCTTACATATTTCGTATAATATTAACCCCTGTATGTAAAACATCAAAAGAGAAAAATAAATTAAACTAATTTTACTCTCTTACATTATGTGGGGGATTCTGACCAATAGATTTAACTTTATTACAAATGTACAAGAATAAAAAGTAATTTTCGTTAAGGATTTTTTTGGTTTAGTAAGCCTGTGAATTCTGATTAATATCAGATCTCTAGTTAACATTTAAATGTAACACAATATCTTGTTCTGACGATTACAATGTTTTCATTTTTTTATTTATCGTTCTGTTTGGAGAATAATCTAATAAAATAAATAAAAATAATTTTAAGTTTTTTTTTTTTTTTTTTAAGATAACAGATCTACGCTGTTAATTTACCACTACCATACCTACCAATAAGTATTTGGACACTTACGAATTTAGACATTTCGTGAAATATCCAGAAAAGTTCTTTTGGATGCATCTTGAAACTTTGGTAGCTTAAAGAATACGTTACACCTCACATATTTCAGCAAAACTTGTGTCCTGTAAAGGAAAATAGGACCAGTAAAAAAAAAAAAAAAAAAATGAACTTTCTCATTATCTGTATAAATTTTTAAGAGACTACCACATATATTCATGAAGATATAACTCTTTTAAAACTTTGCAAAAACTTTTCGAATTTTTTAATTATAGAACGTAGGGTTTTATACTCAGAGCAAAGAATTTTCAGAAAATTTGGCCTATTTTATTAGATACAGCATACTGCAATCAGAATGCAAAAATGGTAAATATCTTACGAAATATGAGCATTTTTACTAAATAACGTTTATCTGCGCATGCGCTAGCTTTTAAAAAATTTTATTTGCATAATTTAGTAGCCAAATGTACTGATTAACTCATATGAAAAACCCAAACAAATATCGTGCAATTTTCAAGAGTTATGAGAGATAGAATTAACAGAATCTCAGTTCTCTGAAAATAAAAGCTGAACTATAAGGGGTTTTACTCACATATTTATTTTACGTCAGTCAATGCCCAATGGCAATACAGTGTTCGTTAATTGTACATAAATATTGATAAAAATCCCTATCACCTTCTTTTCTTTTCTTCCTTCTTTTTTTTTCTTTTTGAGAAGATACCATTGAATACCATTAATATAGAATTCGATTGATTTACTTTATTTTACAGTATTTTGTACGAAGGGTCGTTTTTTCTTTCGACCTGAAACAATTATTGCGAGTTTATTATACTTTATGGTGTTTATTCAAAGTTTTGTAGTTATTACGGAGTACATAAAACCTGTTCTAAAAAAAAAAAAAAAGTCTAGAAGAAACTAAAACATAATTTTGTTTAAATAACTTACAAGAATGTTGCAGTCCTTATTAAAGAAAGTTTTTTCTGAAATAAGAAGACGATTATCAACACCTTTTTAGCAAATCTTAGAATTTTTAAAATATATATATATATATATATATAAGACTAGCATATTTTATATCGAGAAAACCCATTACTTTATATAATTTTGATTAAAAAAAAAAACCTTTTTTTGTTTTGTTTTATTTTTATATTTAATAACTGCGTGTTTTTTGTGTTTTATATAAAACATTTTAAAATTTCAAATTTTCAAAATATTTTTCTTATTGTTTTGAATGTGACATTCAGCGGACTGATTCTTTTCTATGGTATAACAGAAATATAAGAATAAAACAGCAAATAAAATGAAAATTTGTATCTTTGTGACAACTTCTTTCGGAGTTTTCCACAACACGTAAAATGTTTCTCATATAATCAAGTAGTTTTTTCACCAATTATTTTAAGGGATTTCCCTTTGACTATTCTTTGAACGGTGCATACTTTAAAAGCAAAGAAAAATCTAGGGTTAAAACTTAAAATTGTATTGAAGATATAACTATTTATGGGACATATTTTATTCTTATTTGCGATTTTTTAAAATAAATATGTGGTAGCTGAAAAGGAACTGTTAGTGATGGATTTTTCTTCAATGAGAACAACATTGTTAGTGTCTTTTTAATATAGAGTTACAACTTTCTTCTTGAAAAATGATTTGTAAAATGCATTATAGATATACACAGATACAATGCTTTAACTTCCTATCTCAATTTTTATTTGTCATTATTTTATCTGCTGAATAATTTTAGAGGATTTCTTTCCTTTCACATTCAAAGACGCATATTAATTTTTTTTTTCTTTCATTTATTAATTTAAAAAGCTTTTTATTTATTTGTGTATTGTTATTATGGTTTTTTTTTGCAAAACCTTTTACAAAACCATGCTTCTTTCTGTGTTATCGTCAAATGTCCGCTTACAAGCTTACAAGAGGTTGAGGTTTCTTTAAAATATTTTCTTATTTTCTTATTTTATTTATTTATTTCAACGTAAAAGCGCCGAAATCGTGTAAAATTTAGGTTTGAGATTTTTTTTTTTCTTTGTAAATTAATAACTTTCGCTGATATTGTAGATATAAGTTAAACGAGTGGTCGCTAATGTGAAGCTCTCTGGCCGCATGGGGCTCGCCGTATTCTATTTTGCGGCCCGCGACAGAAATCACAAAATATATATAATTTCACATATTTTGTTAATATATTAAAAATTAATGAAATTTTTCTGAATCTTAGGGTTAAAAAATTTAGTTACAGCAGCTAGAAAAACAAATCTCGCGCTGATTATTGTTAACAGAATATTATTAGACCGATTATTGATTCTTATTATGTTAATTTTAAATGTATAGTCATAAATGTTTTCACTGTTTTATTGCTAATTTATTAATAAAATTAAATCTAACATTAACATATAGTTTTTCAAATCTTCCATCTCTTCCTACCATATATTTATTTATACAAAGACACACACACACACATGTTCATAATACGGCCTCTCTGAATAATAAGGATTCCCAATGCCCATCAAGTGTATTGTGTTCGGCAAGACAGGTCTGACCTAAAGCATGCTAAAAATGAAACTAATTTAACTGGTGCTTATTTATTAAATAGATTTTTTAGCCCCTTTGCATCATAAAGAAATATAAAAAGAAGCAATACCCTTCCTTTTTATTTTTGAGCTAACGAATAACGATAGAAACCAACAAAGTTGAGCGTATGTGTACGGTTCAAGTGACAGTGACCAGAATAATAGAGCATTTATCTGTACTGATAAGTATAAAGGATTTTAAGTCCATATTCTTGATTTTTCAGGAGACGAAAAATAAAGTTAAATTAACTAAAAACTAATTAGAGGAATCGATTAGGAAAAAGGGATTATGTTGATTTATACCCTTTATACCGTTCAGTGATTGTCAACCTTCATTTAATAAAGGGAAAAAATTGAATTAAATATTTTATACAAAGATTAATGCTAAATTTCTGATTTGAAACTTTTTTTTACCAATGGATTTTCTCAAAGACTAAATGATATGGATTTAAATCCTTTATACCAATCGATAGAGAATTTTTTTCTGGGTCTTACTATGTACTTAACTCAAAATCGACATTTTTGGACTTAAAGCATTTATACTTGTCAGTACATATATATACACTGATGTGGCAAATGTGTTAAATATAACCTAGATGCAAGATCTTGCCCATATACACATAAATACATATGCATGCATGTATACGTAAATAAATAAAAAGTAAATGGCAAAAACTATTAAAAAATAACTCACACCACATATTTTCAGTACATTTTAGACCTGCGTCTTCCCCCAATCTTACAATTACTAAGCTTTTAAAAGAATCTTTGCAGAAAATCATTTTAATTTTCAAAACTCTGCTGTCAATTTCGTTGTTATCGCATATGCATGAAGGAAAAAATGAAATTTATAATTAAAATAACTATTTTTCTAAATTAGTAACTTTCACTGACATCAAATAACTATTATTCTAAATTAGTAACTTTCACTGACATCTTAGATACATTCTAATCCATACTGAAAATGAAAGTAATTTAATCGATACTCCTCTATTAAAAAGCTTTTTAAAAATAACACAAGCACTCGATCACATACACACATACACATACATACATATACATACATATACATACGTGTATACCTAAATACATACTTGTGGAAATCTCAAAAAAAAATTTTGAAAGAAAAATCTCACGCTGCATTTATTCAGTGTATTTTAGACCTGCCTCTTCCACTAACGTTACTACCACTAAGTCTTTAAATGAATCTTCGCATGAAGCCATTTTAATTTTCAAGAATCTGCTATCAATTTCGCTGTAGTCACGCATACATGTCTCAAGGGCATTAGAAGAACGTGTCCAACACAATACATGCAAAATCCCCCGACGGACTCACTGCTGACGACTCATCAAGTTTCTTAGGGCGACATATAATAGATATCTCTATCTCTCATTCTAAAAGGAGTTTTATTCGAACAGCCTGGTTATATGGAACCGACAGAAAGGGGGAGAGAGTAAGACGGATATGCTAAAAGGAATTCTGCTGACTACTATGAAAAGTTACTATTGAGACATGGGTGGGGAAAGGGAGCAAATTTCCAGGGATGAAGAGCAACGGAGAAATGCTGATGGGAGCAAAAAAATGAGGAAAGATGCAAGAAAAGATATTTCAGATTGAGTTTACTTTAAGTGCTTTTAGATTACGTTGAAAAAGGAGAAAGAAATGAAGAGCAAGGACTAATTGAAACAGTTTATAAGAGTGGATTTGTATAGAGTATTTGTTGTTGGAGTGTCATTCTAATACGACGTTTATGCATGCAAAGCTCTTATAGAAGCGTAGATGTGGGAGGCTATTCACTCTTCGTTGACTTTTTTTTATGGTTTAAGAAAGAAAGAGAATATTATCATATCTCCTTAAGTTATAGCTTCCTGGATTTATTTTTATTTTTATTTTATTTTTTTAAACATGGACTACCCATTCTGAATTGAAGCAAGATGGTTAATTTTTAATTTCAGTGATATTGCATAAAAGATTGTCGTTTACTTATACCACGTAAAGATCTCGAGGCTTTTCTTCTAGGCTAATCTTTTGGTTATGATATGTTTTTCATGAATGTTAAGAATGTCAATAAAATTTTTCTTTCAAGAACAGCTAAATTTTTATAGCAATATTAAAAGCAAATATCATATTTTATTTAAAAAAAAAAGAATATTGCATTACGAATGATAAAATATTGAATAGAATTTGAATAAAATACAGAAATCTAAAACCGATAAATATTTGTAAGAAATATGATGGTTCGTCTTAATAAATTAAAAACTATGAGACAAGATTAAAAAAAAAAAAAAAAATGTGAAGTGATAGTTCTTTAAAACGATTTATTATTCTTTAGAAGGATTTTTAATTTGTGTGATTTATGACGTTAATTTCCAGACTTATTAGAAGGATAGATATTTAAGTAAGTAATTTTTAATTTTGCGGCCAATTAGATAAAAAAAAAAAAAAAAAAAAAAAAAAAAACAGGAGAATAAAATTTATTATCACAAAAAAAAAAAAAAAAAAAAAGAAAGAAAGAAAATTGCCATTTATAAGCTTTCGAATTAGAAAATTTATAAAATGCGTATAGCTACTTTTATTACACTTATACTTTAATGCAGTTATTCCTATCAAATCATGTATATTTAAGTACTTGTTTTGAAATTTCGTATACGAAATTAAGAAGAAAATCTTATGATAAATAAACTCAACATTAAGTATGCTGTATATATATATACATATATATCAGTGACGGCTCGTGCAGCGAAAATAGGTGAAGAGCTGAAAAATAACATTTCAGTAGTTTGAATGCACAATTTTTATTAAGCATAATTTTAACTAAATCTAACTGAAAATACTCATTTTTATTTTAATGTAAATTTATACTCTATAAATGAATACAGTGTAAATTATTGCGTGAAATGCCTCTTCACCTAATTTCGATTCACGACCAGTCGCTGATGTATATATATATATATATATATATATGTATATTTAAATACAATTTAGAAAGCAAAAGATTTCAGCATCAACCAATTAATATTTTAGATTACTAACCTCCCCCCCCCCCCCCCCCGCCCTCTCTCCTCCTAGCATGTGCTAAGATGAAACTTGTGTGTCATGTCTTGCAAATCCTTCAAATGGTGTCGACCATATTACGATAACGCAATATTTGAACTTTTATGAGATAGAAATGTACTGAACCTTGTATGAGAAAAAGTGCTTTAATATATATATATATATATATATATATATATATATATATATATATATATATATATATCTGGTGAGTTACTCACACGGTTTTCTCTTATCCTGAAATTTAATACTAATAATATTATAGTTTTTAAAAATTAAAGAACACGCTTTTATAGAAATGTGAACTAAAAAGCACAAAATATCTATCTTAGTATTAAAATTCAGGGTAAGAGAAAATCGTGTGAGTGACACACCGTAATATTTACATACATTTAAATCTTTAATAAAAATAACTTAGAATTAACAAAAACCATTTTTAAAAAATCTCCCCTGACGGGGATCGAACGCTGGACCTTTAGGTTCGTAGCGCGGCGCCTTACCTCTACGCCACATCGTTCACGGAGGAATAGTATTTTTTTTTCAATGTAAATTTTTTGTTTGCTCCCAGAGAAGTTACAAACAAACAAACATACATACATACATACATACAGGTGAAGCTAATAAAAGCGTGTTAAAAATACAGATTGGAGATTAAGGGGTAAGATAACGAGTACTGTTATGTAAACTTATGATAAAATAACTCAAATTAGGCTTCAGAACAGTTTTATTTCACAAATAGTTCTAAGTGAGAGGGGGCTACCATCGCCTTCAACCCCCCCCCCCATTTCATTATTGTACGTACATTTATGTAGAATTCAAATCTGTTATTAAATTCAAAAGTTCATTTAAAATTATTCAGACAACTTTCACACGCAACATTCCTTGAAAATTATTAATCTTGAACAGACTCTTCTAGTAACAAACTTATTAACTTCAAAATACAACTTTTGGATCGCCTGAAATTATTTGTTTTTAATTTACCGTAAGAGACACAGAGAAAGATCAAACGTTAAGAACTTGACTTCGGTATGCAGGAAGCCTCATAACGTGTAAATATACCAAAGACCTAGCTTAAAAAAATACCTTATTTATCATATGACTATGAGGAATTGATTTAAATTCCTGAGCAGCTTTCCTGCACATGGTAAAATAAGTATTACAGTAAAGCACATTTTCTGTAGCCCTGTAAACGAACAGTGAATGATTTCTATACCATATTCTACATGTTTTTACGCTTATAAAAAATATATATTATTTTCTTTTGGTTTAGTGCAGCCTGTAGATGTTAAAATCTACATACTTGCAATTCCCCCCATACACATAATGTATTTGAATTCTCTGGGATGTCCCTGTACACGAACCATTTGCTTGATCTTAACGAAAAGTTCAGTGTAGCATCCCTATATGACACACATTTAGATTACCAAATTTGGACTTTCTGCTATAATCTGTTTTTGAGATGTGCTGATAACAGACAGACACAAAGACACACAGACACGCACACACACACACACAGACTAACCGTTAAATGCATGATTCATGGACTCAGGGGACCTCAAAACATATAAATATAACAAAAATTCAATTTCGAAAATTTGACCCAAAAACAATACTTTCTATACCTTATGAGTAAGAGAAAGTGGAAAAAAAAAAGGAAAAGAAAAGTATGATTCAATTTTGGTGTACATCAGTCATTAAATTGTTATAACATTATGCGATTTTCGAGATGGTTTTATTTCAGCATTTATTGTTCAAACTAGCGAGCTTCGCCCGCTAGCGGGTCAGTATTTTCAAATGAATCACTAAAATTAATGAATCACTAACAGTAACTTTTAGTGTTAAAAGAAATTAAAAAAAAAATCATTTCTGATTGGATAAAAAGTCGGCCCGGGTCCCCACTGCCTTCGGCAGCGCTGCCCCGTGCGCGTATTCCTTCACTGACCCTTCGTGCCCCCCCCTCAAAAAAAAATTCTGATCGGGTAAAAACTCACACTGGGTCCCCACTGCCTTCGGGAGCGCACACCCATGCGCGATGCGCGCGCACATGTGAGGGTATACGTGCGCTGCGCGCACATATTACTTCTCAAATAAAATTTTTATTCTTAAGAAAAGAAAATTAAAAAAATCATTTCTCATCGGGTACAAAGTCGGACCGGGTCCTCACTGCCCACGGCAGCGCAGTCCCGTGCGCGCTGCGCGCGCGTATTCCTTCCCTGAACCTTCGTGCCCCCTAAAAAAATCATTTCTGATCGTGTAAAAACTCACACCGTGTCCCCACTGCCTTCGGCAGCGCAGACCCATGCGCGCTGTGCGCGCACGTGTGAAGGTATACGCGCGCTACGCGCACATATTCCTTCTCAAATCAAATTTTTTTCTTAAGAAAAGAAAATGAAAAAAAAATCATTTCTCATCGGTTAAAAAGTTGGACCGGGTCCCCACTGCCTTCGGCATTGCTGTCCCGTGCGCGCGGTGCACGCCTATGTCTTTCCCACCCTTTCAGCCCTTCCTAATTAACCTACATATATCAATTTTGAACGGTCTAACTGAATTAGCTGAGATGCAAAAGAAAACCTAATCAGGAAACCTCAAAACGTGCAAATCTGGTTAAAACTTTCGATAATATAAAAGAACTTTAAAATATTTTTCGAATGATACATTAAAAATAATTTAATCATAATTAGAAATTGAAATATTGAAATTTAAAAATATTACAGCGCCATCTGGTGGTACAAATTTCTGTAATCTACTGTTCGATTCCAAATCAACAAAGCTATCTAATGATGTATTACTTATGAAATTATTTTAATTAGTAGCTGAGGTACAAAAGAAAACCGATTCAGGAGACCTCAAAACGTGTAAATGAAGCGAAATCTTGAATCCCACTTTCGATAATATAAAAGTACTTTAAAATATCTTTCGAATAATGTATTAAAAATAATTTAATCATAGTTAGAATTTGAAATACGCGTATTAGAATAACATTTAATTTGCAATTAAATTGTACATTTTTTATTTATTCTGGAAACCCGGTGAAATTTGAACTGCAACTTCGTCTTGTGATGTTAAAAGTGTGTAGCATGTTTGAAATAATTTTGAAGAAAATTGAAGCATTTTGAAATTTGCAATTTTTATTTCCAGTACAAAATCAGTAAAGCAGGAAGTAAAATCTATTTGTTCTTTCGCCCGGCGCCATGGTAACCGAAATGCGTCTAGAAGGAAATTAATAAAACTCTTGTGATTTGTTGCCACCTTTTTTTTCATACTTTAGTTAATTTTAAAAAATCTAATTGTCCTATTGATAAGCTATTTAAACCGTCTGATTCAGAAAAATCGGACCTTTCATTTGATACCTTATTTGTAACGATACGACTGATATTTCTAATTTATTTTCCACTTTTTCCGTAAAAATTTCGCTTTTTAAGCATTTAATCATGAATTCTGGGTCATTTTTCGGTAGACAAGGGTCGACGTTTTAATTAATATCTCCGCTAATTAGGGTCGCATCGCTTAGCGAATTATCGCGATGTCGAGATGAAGAAATTCTGCGTCTGTCGACACCAGTTTCGAGGCGCTGCGACCATTAGCGCCGGAGCTTTAGCGGTCACAATGCATTTCTCACAGACAGACAGGCAGACAGACAGACAGAAAGACAGACAGACAGACAGTTGCGCACAGATTTTAATAATATAAGGAGATTTGCACCAAATGTATATAAAAAGAAAAAAAAAAGTTATTTGTGAGAAGCTAATATGATTAAATTTCCTGTATGTTAACTGGTAAGTGACGCTATTATATATCATAGAATGAAACAAAATAAAATAGAATAAATAAATATATAATTAAATGTGATAACCAACAGAATTCTAGTTTTAATTATTTTAAGCTTAATTGAAGATAACTTTCGTGCATGCGTAGAGAGTAACTTTTTTTTTTTTTTTTCAAAATTTTTGTTATTAAAAATTCTGCGTCAACTTTCAATCTTTTTTTTTTTTTTTTTTTTTTAAGATTTTAAAAGTACATCAAAATTAATAGCTGTGAAATGCACCAAAATACTGGTATTAAATAGTAATGGATACGAATTTTGTCAGTAAACAGCAAATATTGCAAAATTCCACAACTACTATTTCGTGTAGAAATATTTAAGCACGAGCTTTCATCATGCGAAAAAATTGTAACACAAGCGCTGCCTGTCACTGCATTTTTTTTTTTTCTAAAATTTTGCTTTCTATTTAATTATTATTCATAATCAAAACTGGTATGCATTATCAAATTCTATAATCATAAATTATTGTAAAAAATATTTTAAGTATTTTCGACTTATTTTTAACTAAATTTCAGTTATTTTTTCACTTTAAACGCATTTATTTTTTATTATACCCACTTTCAAACTCTTAATAAGAAAATCTGTCTTAAGGTTTTCCTGAATTTCTAAATCAGGTGTTTACCTATGTTGCCTATAAGAACTGTATCACTAAATAATATACATTTATGAAGAATGAATAACGCACAAATGCAGAATATTATTTGTGCGAAAATGCCGCCCAGGCGGTGTAGGGGTTAGCGTCCCTGATTCCTGTAATGTTCGAATCCCGGACAAGGCATGCATGTGTTGTCCTTGTTAGGGGTAGCGGTGGCCACCAATTGGGTGCCACTTCACAAATGGGTACCAATTCGACAATCCCCAGACAATGCTTAACCGCAAGCGTAGCACCATTGAAAAAAAAAAAAATCTGCAAAAATTTAAGTTTTAAAAATTACAATTATAAACTCACTACTTACACGGGTAATCGATTAACTCTTTCATCTAAAACTTCGGGGCGCAGTCAAAAATTCTTGTGTTAGATTGAACCAAATTTGAAATTAAAATAGCTATAAAATGCTAAATTAAATCTAAATTTTGTATTACAATAGTTGTAACCATAAGATGTTGAAATCTTCTGCCATATTTTGTGCTACTTGTTGAAGAAAGCACCAAGATTTAATGAAAGGTTTTACCAACCTACGGCTGCACTGATTGCAGTATCAAATTTTGGTTTATTATTTAAACCAATTTTAGTTAAATTATATAAATTTTAATTAAATCATGATGGAAAGATTCCTTGTCTTGTGATCCTGAATAATCCATATTGCAACTATTGTAGTACCAAATATTCGTTCAACCCTATAAAAAACTGTTAACAACGTATGTCTTCATATAAGTCTCGAATCAGACTCTCCAACAAGGTTCAAAAGTGTTAATGACTTCCGCTTGTCAGTCTATCTCTCTGTCCATGCTTATCTCCCGTAAATATTCATGGGATTTTTTTAAAACTGATGTATGTTATTCAAGTTCACTATCGTATGTTCCCTATTAAAAATGGAGTAAATACCAATACTGATTTCTATACAGGGACACCCGAAAGTATTCCAAAGCACTGTGTTCTATTAGAGATATTCCTATAAACAATATTTGAATACTTTTACTTTACACAAACCTTTGAAAATGAAATGTGTTATTCACTTTCCCTATCGGATATTTTATATTGCAAACGGAATAAATACAACTAATGGTTGTATACAGGAGCACCCGAAAGTATTCCAAAGCATTGTGTTCCATGAGAGGTATTTCTGTAAACCATATTTTAATAAGTTTATTTTGCACAAATCTTAAATTCATATGTCCCAAAAATTGCTTTATATAGAAGCAGCATTATGAGTAGCATTAAGATATGTAGGGCCACATACAAAATGTTCAGTTACATTAAGGGTCATCATTGGAAATTTTCTGAAATAATATTTTCCTTTAAATCAAGCTTTTTTAACACTGCATAGCAATTTTTAAGTGTGGTTATCATTTGAATTAACGTATCTGCCTGTCGACTGTCCGTCTGCCTGTTTCAACGTCCTTAAATATACTCTATAACAAAAAAAGTGACGCACCAAGAAGAAGTAATGCGAACTGGACACAAATTGAAATACATACTGGTTTTGATGGAATCAAGCACCAATTACTCATTATCATGGATCCTACTTGCAACTGGTACTTCAGTGACTTCAAATACTCTTAATAGGCGGCTCAGTGAAACGGGGTTGAGCTCAGTCCCCGGATCTCTCTTCCACTGAGGACGTTTGAAGCATCATAAAAAGGGTCCTACAACCAGCTCGGGATTTTACCAATCTAACGCAACAATTGGACAGAATTTGGCACGATACTTCACAGGAGCACATCTGCCAACTCTATCAATTAATACCAAGCCGAATAACTGCTTACATAAGGGGCAGAAGTGGACCAACGCGTTATTGACTTGTTTACTTTGCAAGGCCCTTTCTCTTGACTAAATCATTCAAATGTTCTGAAAACTGTAATCAATTGTTTCCCCACATGTACATCTACCAATTTTTGCCCCATTCGGACCACCCATTCCACCCCATCTACCAATTTTTGTCCCCACTTCTTCTTAGTGCGTCGTTTTTTTTTTTTTTTTTTTTTGTTATAGAGTGCATTTTCAGAATTTCTTCAAAATGAAATATGTTATTCAAGTTTACTATGGAATGTTCCCAATGTATATTGCATTTAAATGTCATATATTTTATATATTATATTTAAATAATATATATAGTACCTCTATAAATCAATTATAAAAAATTCATATGAAGTTATATTTATAAAAACACATTTAAAATATTTAAAATCAACACAAACAAATTTGGTTTACTTTATAACCCGTATGTCAACAAATGAAAATTTAAATGTCCCAAATTAAATCTCACAATAATGTCCCAATTAGAATCTCTCAATAAAACATATTCCATATTATCGGAATATTCGTCCTTAGTCTAAACTACCAATCAGCTTATCAACATTTGATTTTCTGTTTAAACTTTGATTTTTGTATTGATAAGACGCTTAAAGTGAGCTCAAAATGGGCTTTTTGTTTAAGCTTTTTAAATTAATTTTAATTTTTTTAAATTCGCTTTTAATAAAGATAATTTTATTATTATTTTTTTTTTTAAGTTTAGTTAAATACTATATGTTTATTTCGAAACTTTTTTTTTCTTTTTTTTACTTCTTTGATACTTACATTTGATACCTAGAATTAAAATGACTTTTTTCTCAAATGACCCCTATTACATAAATTTAGTTCCTAATGCATTATTTTTTACACGCATGAGAACTTTAACAAGCATTCATGCCTTAACTGGGATTCGAATCAAAAACCTACTTTTCTAGTATACCAATTCTTTACCAGCTGAACCTGTGGATTAGCACTTCCAACAATATTTCTGTTTATATATATATATATATATATATACATATATATATATATATATATAAATAAATAAAATTTTTGTTATTATAACCAGCTCCTTGCCAACAGAACCAGCCGGTTATTATTCCCAGTATTTTGTCTGTGTATTCATTCATATAAATAAATAAATAAATCTTCTGCTTTAGTACCGTGCTTTTTGCCAATAGAATCAGCGGTATAGTACTACCAATATTATATCTGGGCATTTACCCATGTACAGCCGGTAACAAAAGTGTCCGAACACTAGCAAAAATTCCTATGTAAAATAAGTACACTTCATACGGTTTCGTTAAATAAATCCTTGTCGAATCCTCTTCTTAGTCAGTCTAAGAACATCATTCGATAAGGATTTATTTAACAGTAACCGTATGAAGTGTACTTTTTTTACATAGGAATTTTTGCTAGTGTTCGGGCACTGTTATACTGACTGTATGTACAGGGTGACTAATATTTGAACTTTTCAAAATTCTCTGACTTTCCCATGACTATTTTTCACCGCTTTTCCTGACTTACACTGTTTATTTGCCATAGAAATTTCAACAATTAGCGAACAAAAATTAGCAAATTACAATAATAAGCTTTCAAATGTTGATTATTTCCACAAAATTTGTCAAAATTCCCTTACTTACATGAAATTCCCTTACTATTCCATGAACTTTCCAGACTCATCTACAGTTGCAACAAAATTATTCGAGCACTAGCAATAATTCCTATATAAAAAATTACACTTAATACTGTTTTGTTAAATAAATCCTTGTCGAATCATATTTTTGACCTAATAATAAAATGATTCGACAAGGATTTATTTAACAAAAATGTATTAAGAGTACATTTTTTATATAGGAATTATTGCTAGCACTCGAAGAATTTTCCTGCCGATTGTAAATTCCCTGACTTTTCTTGAC
This sequence comes from Salticus scenicus, assembly GCA_963930645.1. NCBI lineage: Eukaryota > Metazoa > Arthropoda > Arachnida > Araneae > Salticidae > Salticus > Salticus scenicus. Next base: position 303,162,734 of record OZ005649.1, read on the forward strand.
TAGTGACCTTCCTAACGTAAAGAAATTTTTATTTCATCACCTAATATTATATGTAATTAAATCTATGCTAAAAACAAGTGCACAGATTACTTCTGAGAAAATTAATATGTGATATTGAGCAATTCCCTGTGAATTAAATATGATACTTAAAGTATTTAATAGCGATAACACTTGAGAGAATTAACGATATCTATATTTTTAACAGCCTATGTCTAAAAATTGAGGCTACGCATACTTGAAGTGCTGAATCAAATTTTTTTTTAGCCCTCATAAAAATTTTACTATTTTAATAGCTGCTGGCAAAAAACAAGAGAAATAAGACAAGCTTTATTGATTTCCCCAAAAAGATTATGAAAGATGCACCTATAAAAATGTAATTTCATCGTAAAAGATTAATAAAATTGCTGATAGCACATTCAAAAATTTTAATGCAATGGATTCGGATATAGCCTTCATATCGTAAAATACTGATATCATCAATTCCCCGGGGGTTATTTTGAAATTGAAAATAATTTTCTATATATCGATACAAAATATTTTACGAGAATTCATGGTTTTACATTACTAAATTTAGACGAATTTCTTTTATGCGTTTTCTTCTTTAGTTGAATCAATAAAATATTTTAGTGAAAATGTAATAATATTATTCTATACAAATATCTAATAGAATATGATGTATTCTTTTTCCTTATCAAGAATTTCTCAAACTGTAGGTAAACCAAGTTTTATAAAAATCTGACTTTATATATATATACATATGTATGTACCATACTTTATGTATATATACCAGCCGCTTATTAAAATAACATTCGTTCTAAGCCAAAGGGATTTTATTAAATTCTGATTTTTATGGCTGACGAATATTCTTCCATTCAAGAAAAATGTGTTACTTCCCAAAATTCGGAAAGAAATTTCAAAAGTAACGAATAATTGAATTAATAAGTAATATTAATTATTTTTTACTGGTAATTAATGGACTCTTCCCAGTTTCGTCTGCTCAACCATGTGATAGAGGAAAACGAATAATCGAATTCTGAGAATCGAATTTAATTAAATATTGTTCTTAAGAACAAAAATGTTAATATTTAATATAAAATAAAATAAAAGTAATATTGTGTATTTGTAAACAATAGAATAATTGTATTTGTAAATTTAATAATTTAAAATAAAAACACTTTATGTGTTTATTTATTTTTAACTGCAAGAATCGATTTTTGTATGTTGAAGTGTAACTGTTACATTAACTGATTTAGCAATAAATGTTTATGGATTATAATTTGAAATTTTAAAATGTTTTCTCTTAATTTAATTGCATAAAGGTGTTACAACAAGTTAATTAACTTAGTTACTGGTTTAAATGAATTTACGAAGTACGATATTGCACTGTCACTGATTTAAGTACCAAAAATCAGAGTATTTAACATGTTCTTCATGAACATCAATAACAATCTAAATGATGATTGTAAATCTATACAGCAAACAAAAGATGAATAATAATGATATAAAATGCATTAAAAATGATGATGTATAAAAAAATAACACAGATTAAATACGTTTGATCAAAAATAAGAATAGAAAATACGTTATTTCAGCAATCGCTATAGATAAACAAGACTTCGCCTGCTATTTGTTTTTCCTCTATCATGTGACCTCTGACGTCAGGTGGGAAGAGTCCATTAATTATTCCTTCAAAATAAGTAAAGTTCCGATGTGCTTTTCTTTAAGGGAAATCATCATTACCTTGCCAAAAATTCACGCTTTTCTTTTAAATTTAAACATCTTGCTTCTAGGCTGTTTCAAAATAAAAACAAGAAATTGTCTTTTACTGATTAAAAAAAAAAAATCACTTGCGAATCAAACGAAATCTGTAACATTTTACAGCGTTTTGAATAATGTACGGTTCTTGAAATTGTTAACAAGACAAGTGATGGGGCGCATTTAATTTCTAACTATTCTGAAAGTGTAAAATTGTCGACAAAAAGAGATAACGGAAGACTTGCTGTGCTTTATTTTCTTTTTTATATCAAAAATAAAAAACCACAGCGCAAATGCAAGATGTTTTTGTGTGCATAAATGACAATTTTGTTACTAAAGAGACTTTTTTGAGTTTAATCACCAGTGATACTGATTTTATTAAGCGGCGGTTTGTATTGATTTGATTCCGGTCCCAGCAATTTAATCAGATTAAGCGGCTAATTTTATAAAACAGTGGATTCATTAAGTGGCCGTTACTGTATATATATATATATTTATATTTTTATGATTTTTATATAAAGTTAAAAAAGTAATACTTTTCAAATTATAAAACAGAAAAAAATAATTTTAATCATTTTAATGGTTAAATATAATACACTATCTAGCAATAAGTACAGTACCCGCCGCTTTATAAAATCACTGGTTAATAAAATCAACCGCTTACTCTGATCAAATCGTTATGTCCGGAATCAAACCATTCAAACAGCCACTTAATAAAATCAGCATCACCGGTTAATAAACTCAAAAGAAAATCTTTTTAACAGTAAAAATGATCATGTATGTAAGCTGAACAACGAATTATATTTTCTCACCAGATTTTTGAAAACAGAAAAAGACACAAAATATAGCTAGCCATCACATTATTACTCTTTGTCAAAAATTTTATGCATTAAAAAAATATATAAAAAAAGAAAACACGCTCCACCATGTGTTGTATTTATCAATTCGTCAAATGATTGGTCAATGAGTATTTTTTTTTTTTTTTTTTTTTGGTCTTTAAATATTCATTTTGGATAATATTTACTTTTCTGCTTGAGAATATAAACAAATGAATGTGAACAGGTATTATTATCTTTCATTCCCTAGAATTTTAATGTTTCTACTTCTAAGCTTTAATAAAATAAACAACTGAAATAATTGAAATATTTCTACAATTTAAATGTAATTTGAAGCACATTTTATTGCTGTTAAAATTGTTGTAATCGCTATTTTTTTTTTCCAAGGGTTTTCGATCATTTTGAAAAAATGTAAAGTAATTTATATAAATTTATTCACACAAGTGAATTGAGTAATATTAATTCGATATTTTATTAAATAGTTAATGAATAAATGAAAATAAGTAAAATATTTTTTTTAAACTTTCGTTTGTGTATTAAAGAAAAAATAATAAAATAATAAAAATAAAGCATGTATATTTGCTCTCATTTATGATTATACTAATTCATGTATAGTTTTACATCATTTGTAATTTAAAAATAGTAGTTGAAAGGAAAAAAAAAACTTGTTTTATTTACGTACTTTACACATAATCTATTACTGTATCAATCTAAAATAAATAAATAATAATAAAAAGCCAAACCCACGATGACGTTATTTATTAATGCATATTTATATAAATCATTTTGATTGCTTCATATTTTTACATGACATTACCTACATTTAATTATTTTTTTGAAATTTTTGATTTAAATTTTTGATATATTTTGATTCAATAATATGTTACCGAAATAAACTCTAAACAGATTTGCAAATATAATACTTAAAGGGTATCGTATGCATTTATAATGGTAAGATTTTTTGTTTGAGAAATGATTTTACAATTTCTAAACTATCACCTGCTTTTCTTATTAATCTCTGCATTCCCGTCATTTACAAACGCACGCTTCAAATTCTGAGAATCCTATTCCCCCACCACGGACATAAAACAGCATTTTGTTTAAGAACTGACTTTCCTCTTTTCTCTATCAACAAAAATGTAACAACTTCTATTAAGTTTTTTTTTTTTTTTTTTTTTTTTTCATCATTTGAGGAAAGATTTTTAGAAAGTATTTTTGCAAAACATGGGAAAAAATATTTTGTAGGCAAAATAGAATTTTAAATTTTTACTTGAATCGAGGTACTCGTAGTTTAAAAATTTTAATTGGATTTTCAAAAAATTTAATCGAATTAATCGGGTCGATTAACTCGATTAAAAAAATTGATCGGGACAAAGCATTTATCGATTAACCGAACCGATTAATCGGCACAGCCCTAAAATGAATAAATAAATAATCCCATCATCTACCGGTCACGTGATTAAACCAGAAAATAAAAATAAATTAAAACCTACATTAACAATTGACTTTTGTCTGTAAATTTTCCGGAATCCAAAAATTTTTTCTAATATCTTCACGTTTCACACATCTTGAAAGCCAAAAATGATTTCAGAAAATGTTCTGCGTGTGTGGAACAGTGGAACGTTGTGTCTGTATGTCTATAACATTATTTTTTTCACGTATCACGTGAGAATTGCTGGACGAAATTCAACGAGATTTGGTAGGAATTTAGGTCTGTACCCAACTTAAAACTGCCTTTGTCGAACTTTTCAAAAATTTTATTAGAGATAAAGCTAAAAAATCGACCGCGCATGCAATATAAGTTTTTTGTCAATAAAACGCTTCGAATGGAAACAGAATTGCATTATCTCTACGTATTAGACATTAGATATCACCCTCAGAGAACCCTAATATAATTTAAAAATGTTTTCTTTGTGTGCAAGGCAGAGGTGAAGGTATATAGAACTTTTTTATTCGACTGGGTATCATGTGAAAACGGCTGGTCAGAATTAAATGACACTTCACTGAGGTTTGGTCTCTACCCAACTTAAAATTATATCAATCCATCATTTGAAATTTTTAATTAGATTTTCAGATATGAGCAAAAAATGCTTCTGTAGTGAATTAAAAATTATACCTAGGTATTTAGATACGTTAAAATGACTACATTTGACAAAAAACTCAACTTTTTGTTTGTTGTTGATTTGTTTATTAATGTAAATTCTGCGTTTTGTTACACAGACAATATTATTGCTTATTTTTGAAAGTTTTTTTTTTCTTTTTTTATAATTCTTTTAAAAATTAGATTGTTTTGTATACTTTATTACAAAGGGAAGTTTTATATATATTATTATTTTGTACTTTTTAAATAATTATTTTTGTAAAACACTTATAACTGCTATACTTAGTTCTTTAAATTAAAACTTAGGGGGAAAAAAAGAAAACAGTTAAAACAAATAATGACCAATAGCAGGATAATTGCCAAAAAAGTTAACATTTTACCTGCAGTCAGTTGCCTCATCTTTAACACACTTTCTTATATTTTTGTAATATAGCAACACTCCATCTACTTTAATAATAGGTCTATGGTTAAAAATTAATATGTTATTATACATTAGTTTCCACATTCTAAACAAACAAACAACACAAATAAATAAATAAATAAATAAAAGTACTTTTTTTAATTTTAAAGCCTTAAATAGCAAAGGTAATTATCCCAAAGAACTGCGTTCTTTAAATGACTTGGGTACAGCTTTAGTACAGTACTATCTTGATGGCATTTAAATTTTTGTTCCATTTTGGCGATGAATTAAAATGGCTATTGCAGTTCTGTTAGAAAAGACTTTGGCGGAAAACGACCGAACTACTTCGGTGCCAAATTTCAAATTTCGTCATGTGGGGCTACTAAAGCTATAAGGAAAGGGCATATTTACAAATAAACGCTACCTCAATTAATCTTTACCAATCTCTAGTGGCAAAAGATCATTCTGTATTGATGGAAATACCAATGTTTTGCCCTTCTACCCATAACTTGACTGCGACTAACGTCACGTGTCCTTTCCTTATTACAAAATATAATTATTTTTTCCACTTCATAACGCATACATATAGATACATATTTCAAATTTCGTCATGTGGGGCTACTAAAGCTATAAGGAAAGGGCATATTTACAAACAAACGCTACCTCAATCAATCTTTACCAATCTCTAGTGGCAAAAGATCATTCTGTATTGATGGAAATACCAATGTTTTGCCCTTCTACCCATAACTTGATTGCGACTAACGTCACGTGTCCTTTCCTTATTACAAAATATAATTATTTTTTCCTCTTCATAACGCATACATATAGAGGGAATCCTCGGATTCAAATATAACCGTATTTTCAGCATTCGACGAAAGTTTAAAAAAAAAAAAAAAAAAAAAAAAACTAATATGTATATTTTCGAAGGAGTTGAGTATTGAAGAAAAGCGTTTGACTACTTTTTATTTACTAGCTATCGTACCAGTTTTTCGGAACGTAAACGGCAATAGAAATTATGTTTTTTGGCGTTAAGAAAATTTAAGTTCAAATCAGTGCACTATCAATTTTGCAAGTTAAAACTATATATATATATATATATATATATATATATATATATATATATATATATATATAAATGAAATTAACAATTTATATTTATTTTTCAATTACTACTGGCTCAATGCCCATTTCACAATTTTACCACAAGCAATTTCAGTAAATCTTTGACTGCAATTCAACAGCATCCTGACCAAGTGCCCCTTTTCGCAAATGGTTATTACCGGCACTATCTTAACCAATCTCTGCTCTGCATTGGTGCCCTTTGTCGTGATGAGTTCAGTAATAAATTGAAATATGACTTCTTTACCGCCGCTACTTGTCGCGTGGGAGACCTGTCTCCAGCGGTCCTTGTATATATATATATTTTTTTTTAAGTTTTTTAAATAAACGTTCCGGAGGAGGGGACTAGAATGGCTGGAATCTCTCTACACCACTCCTGGAGTGGAGAGCGGCCCCTCCTCCCTGTTAATCCCTGTTAATTTACATTTATTAACTATAACAGCACATAATCTTTTTCCACCAGTATAGAATATTCAACTAAGCTAAATATATTTTTAATAATATACTGTGGATAATAATTAAATTCCCGTGTGAAGAAGGAGCACAACATCCAGTTCATAATAAAATTAGAACTCGTTTGTTTATTAAACTATTTTCATGAAACATGAATGGTAGGCTTATCATATGTCATCCTGGTCTATTATTAAATTCTGTCTGTTTTTTAGCGTTAAGAAAATTTAAGTTCAAATCAGTGCACTATCAATTATGCAAGTTAAAACTATATATATATATATATATATATATATATATATAAATAATAGATAACGTAATAAAATTTAATCTTAAAATTTAGCAATTAATAGAACTAAAACAATAACAGAACACTAAAATATAGAACTGAATTTAACATAGAGGAAAGAATGACACAAAAAGTTGCGATGATGAACCAATGAGTTACCATATTAACTTAAAATACTTACGCCGACCTGAAGGATAATAAAAAAGGGACCATTAAACTTGTGAAAGAGAAAAAAGATAATAAACCACATAATCAATTGGATATAAATGCTTAAAAGTAGAAATATACTTTCAAGGGGCGCATATTTCATAAAGCAGAGAAAGCTGCAATGATTTCGTAAAACGATATTGCTAATCATAGCAATTTATATCATCTCACGCCCCGATCAATGCAGCAAAAAAACCATAATGAATGAGAAAAAAGTGAAAAACTCAATTAAAACAAAGGATAAATAAATATTAATTAAAATCTTAAAGGAAACCACATTAATAACATGAAATAAGCAGAGTAACCACATGGAAAACAATTAACACAAACTGGAAAAAAGGGTGATGCCAAAACCTAAATTGAATATATATATATATATATATATAAGTGAAATTAACAATTTATATTTATTTTTCAATTACTACTGGCTCAATGCACATATCACAATTTTACCACAAGCAATTTCAGTAAATCTTTGACTGTAATTCAACAGCATCCTGACCAAGTGCCCCTTTTCGCAAATGGTTATGACCGGCACTATCTTAACCAATCTCTGCTCTGCATTGGTGCCCCTTGTCGTGATGAGTTCAGTAATAAATTGAAATATGACTTCTTTACCGCCGCTACTTGTCGCGTGGGAGACCTGTCTCCAGCGGTCCTTGTATTTATTTTTTTATTTTTTTTTTTTAAGTTTTTTAAATAAACGTTCCGGAGGAGGGGACTAGAATGGCTGGAATCGCTCGACACCACTCCTGGAGTGGAGAGCGGCCCCTCCTCCCTGTTAATCCCTGTTAATTTATATTTATTAACTATAACAGCACATAATCTTTTTCCACCAGTATAGAATATTCAACTAAGATAAATATATTTTTAATAATATACTGTGGATAATAATTAAATTCCCGTGTGAAAAAGGAGCACAACATCCAGTTCATAATAAAATTATAACTTGTTTGTTTATTAAACTATTTTCATGAAACATGAATGGTAGGCTTATCATATGTCATCCTGGTCTATTATTAAATTCTGTCTGTTTTTTGGCGTTAAGAAAATTTATGTTCAAATCAGTGCACTATCAATTATGCAAGTTAAGACAATTTATATATATATATATATATATATATATATATATATGCATATAAATATATATATATATATAAGTGAGATTTACAATTTGTACTTATTGGCTATAACAATACATAATCTTTTTCCACCAGCATAGAATATTCAACTAAGATAAATATATTTTTAATAATATACTGTAGATAATAATTAAATTCCCGTGTGAAGAAGGAGCACAACATCTAGTTCATAATAAAATTATAACTCTTTTGTTTATAACCGATTTTCGTGCAACTTGAATGGTAGGCTTATCATATGTCATCCTGGTCGATTATTAAATTCTGTCTAAATCGGTTAAAATTTGAAATAAATTGAAAATTGCAATTTTTTTTTTTTAATTTAGCGTCACGTGCTTTATTAATGACGGAAGCATTTTCTTTCTTTCTTTCATTAAAATCACACAATCAACTGTGGAAGAAAATCATATTTATTGAAATTTATTTTTCCGACTGAGTGAAAATAATGCCTGGACCGGGAGTCGAACCGCGGAACTTTGACTTACAAGGTCAAGGCTCAACCAATTGAGCTATCCAGGCCGACAACCGGTCAGCATTACTATCACTTTTCTTTCCCAACGCCGACAGCATCTTTAATTATATGAAATGTTTCCATTAAAATTTTATACTTTAGTGAATTTAAGTATTGTAACTATCGCATCGATAAGAGACTTGCACCCTTGAATTCAGAGTAATTTCCCTTTCATTTGGCTCTAATATTTCTAATTTATTTGGCCATTTAACGCTTCTTAAATGTTTTTTAAACCCAGAATAGACTCGTTTATAGTTTGACATATTTGGTGTTTAAATTAATACCTCCGCAACTACCCATTTTAAATTTTATTTTCACTATCATCTCGGGAAGGCTTCTGTACACCCGAATGTCAGTTTCTGTACTCCTACGTTCAGTAAGGGCTGAATGTATAACTGTACAGATAAACAAACAAACTATTTCTTTTATTATATCACTTATAAAATTTAGTTAAACTAAGAAATTAATTCTGAGAAATAAAAAAAGGGAACAAATGCGGTAGAAAATTGCAAATTATTTAGTTGTTAGAAGTTCTCAGAATTAATGGAAGTGTTTAAGTTTTTCTTTCTTTTCTTTCATTCTTTCTTTTTCTTTTTTTTTTTACATCATTTGTTTAGATATATATATATATATTTAAAATGTTACAGTTTTGGCTTAAAATATTTCAGAATTTCTAAAAAAAAAAAAAAAATGGAAAAGAGAGAAAGAGAAAAGGTGGAAGAAAAAATAATCGATGATAATAATAATAATAATAATAATAATAATAATAATAATAAAATAGGAATAGAAATAAAATAAAATAAAATAAACAAGTAATGTTGTTTTATTTATAACTGTTTGTGTATGAAAAAGGCCGAGTTAGATTTAAAAAGCGCGCGGCAAATTTTCCGATACAGGCTTCCAGCCTGTGTTCTTTGACTTTCTGTGCAAGCACACTCAACCAACTGAGCTACTTCTTCCAGTAGCGGAGGTAGACCCGACCCGTAAGAAGACATTCGACCCGCAACCCGGCTCCCAACATGCAAAAAAGTATTATTCAATTTACATTATATAAGAAACCGAATTAAAATTCTATTTCGTGAAATACAGTTATATTATTGATCAGATCTTTCAGAAAAATAATTATTACATAAATATTACAAGTACATAATTATATTAAAACTAGTGTATAATTAAAGTTGCAATAAAATAAACTAGTCTAATTATAAACAAAACTTCATTGTCTAATATGACAAAATTCCTAAATTCCTTGTGTAATACATTTACTTTTAAAACATCCACTGTTTTAAATATTCAGTCTTAAAAACGAAGTAAAATGAGGAAGCAAATATACGTTGGAAGGCAAAAAATTTTCTCATATAATGTTTTAAACTTTAAGTATATATGATTTCATCTGTATGAATTCAACTTACCTAAACATTTGTTATGAGTCACGTTGCTTTAAACTGCCGTGAATGAAAAAAGAAAAAGGAACATTAAAAAAAAAAAAAAAAAAAAGCAACGTAGATTTTTTTCAAAGAAAAGCATTTTTTGGTAGACCCGCGGTTTACCCGCGGGTCAAAGAGTAATGCTAACTCGATCCGCACCTGACCCACAAAGCGGGTAATCGCAGGGACTTTACCCGATGCAGGAGTCTAAGCGGGGGTGAACTATTTGCTCATATGAAATCTGATCGAATAATGCAAGACAAATTTCGAGTGGGTTAGACCAGACAATATAGCACTGACATAAGACAAAGGACAATATGGCTTGAATCTTTATCTATGGCCAATTTATGCTGTTGTTAAAACTGGTTTGGCTTTTTTCATCAAAAATCTGAAGTATTTAAATTTATAAATGTGGCATATAACGTCATAACTAATGTTTCCCTAAAATCGATTCATGAAATTTTAAAGATTGCATTAAGTACTGCATAATTTAATGTAGATTCTTCGATATATACTTTCCGGGAATTTCACAATTGGTGGCAATCATTAAATAATATTCAATTTGAATGAAAATAAGTTTTTCGGATAAATATATTTTACTGTTAAAATTCTGAGTAAAGCAACGAACGCTGATGACACAGTTCTATAAATGAAATTTATAAACAATTTTTTTCCAGCTAAACAACTTTCCTAATTACGTATTTCGTTAGAAATTATGATGTAAAATTTCCGATGATGCATTTTAAGCAAATCGATTTTCAACTTAATAGTTTCATAATTATAATTAATTATGAAAGCTAGGGGCTTTATGCTTGGGTGTTTATTGAAATACATGAACTTATTTACCTGTAAGCATGATGTAAAAGCTGTATTACTAGCGTTGAAAACAAGTTATTAATAAAATATCGACGAGCATTATTAAATGATAAAATGTTCCTTTTTAAATTTTTTATTTCAAAGTATTCCATTTACGTAAAAATAGATAAATTATTTTAAAAGTTATTTAGTTAATAATTTAATATTTAATAATAAAAATTTCAATAGAAAAAAAAATTCCTAAGAAGAAAATGGAATTGAAATCCTGTTTTTATTATTTTACTCTAATCGTTTTAATCATAAAAGAACAAAATAATTGTAAATTTGATTTCAACGAAATAGCAACAATGTAACTGACCTTTACATTCAAAAGAATCACGAATATTTTACAAATACGATTCAAAAATAAAGAAAAGTGTTTTAGAAAAATTCAGGTTATTGCAGGTTATCTTATAATTTAATAATTAAAACTGGAAATCTTTAAAAAATCTTTTTTTATTTTTTTTTTTTCTTATTTGAATAAACCAAGACGTAAATGCGATTTTCAATTCAGAAATATATAAATTCATATGTCCGCTTATATAACATTAAAAAAAAAAAGGGGGAAAAAGTAATGTTGAAAATGATATATCTCCATGCTTTTATCTATAATTAAATGTTAGTGATATATGTGCTTACTTTATGGTTTAAGAATGACTGTCTACACCTGAGTGCTTATGCCTGGTAAAGACTCTTTTGTAGCGATCTTCATAAGTTATCCAAGCCTCTATTCCCTTGGTTTAAAAAAAAGGGTGGGGTGGGGGGGGGGGGGGAACTCACGGAAAACAACTCTGAATGGTTAAGCGATCGATGACGCTCTTGATTCAAATGCGACAACTCGCATCTAACAAATCTGATAGCAGAAAATTTTAGCCTCTATACAACGTACGAGAAACCACAATGACGTCATAATATTTTTCCTATTTTTTTTTATCTCAGAAAATTTTAAAATGAAAACAGATAACTCTTAAGAAATCATAATATATATATATATATATATATATATATATATATATATATGTATATATATATATATATATATCGAAAACCTTTTCAAACATTGCAGTAAATGAAACCAAGTATCTCATGAAGAACTAGAAAAAAAAAAAAAAAAAAAAACACGAATAAAGGTTACTAAAAAATTGAGCATCCTGATATTAAAACATACAGCATCATTACTTCTTCAAGGGCATAAAATGAATGTATCATGAAAGGTAGGTGGTATTTCTGTTGTACTGTATGTAATTTGTAAAATTTTACAGCATTCTATGCCCAGTATCACCCATAAGACATGCAAATAATTAAAAACTCAAGGAGAAAGAGGAAAAAACCAAGTGAGAAACATACTTTTATATCAATAATCTCCAATATTACTGAATAAACAAATTTAATCCTAAGATTAAATAAGAAAACCAAAATTATTATTCACTCCACAACTGCAAAACACGTCGAAAACAGCTCAAACGCACCACAGCAGCCATGAGGCTGAATATAGTTAAATTTACAGTTAATTAGAGTCGTATTTACCTACTGAACTATTACGTAAAAGTATAATTTAGTTTGAATTGTTTCTGCTAATTTCAATAACTAATAAACCTTAAAATTAAAAAAAAACTAAAATAAATTTATTCGATTAAATTTTAATTTATAACTTACAATAATTTGAGATAAGTAAATTCGGAATTCATAATTAACATGTGAAGGTAGAGGTGTTTCCTAGGGATGCAAAAGAACAAGATAGGGAGGAATGATAGCGCCTTCTGTTTGAGTGAGATAATAAAAAAAAGTAATGACTCACACACATATATATATATATATATATATATAATATTTCTTAAGGTACCTGCCTACCTTTTAAATGCAATTTTCGGTCAAATATCCGATTTTCTATTTTGGTTTAGTATTAAAACCTGGCATTTTAGCTTTCTAAATCAGTTTGAATTTTGTTTCTATCTTGCTTAGACCTTGAGTTACAAGCATTTTAATATTAGTCACTCGCAAGTTTTTGAAACCGGAAGGGACCATAAATGTGTTTATGTAAACGTTTTACTCACTATATGCATCAAAATTTGTTACTGTATATAAAATAAATAAATAAAATAAAATAAACTTTGAAATAAATCAGGAACTTTATTTAATAAATTTCGTAAGTAGTTAAACGAGGGTATAAATTTTTAACGGTAAAATTATACCCTCAAAGATCCTTTCCTGTCAAAGAGTATTCGGAGGTTTATTCTGAAATACAAGAATATGTAATGATCAGCTATTCCAGATCGCGATGAAAGATACAAGTGTTTTATAGCTGATCGCAGATGCAAATTTGGGCGCTGCTTTATTATAGGTTCTCCTTAACAAAATTTGAAATTTGTCACCTAAGTAGTTCAGACATTTCTCGCCATGATATTTATTTATGCAGTTGCGATAGCTGCTTCAATTCATTACCAAAATGGCCAAAAAAATATATGAATTCGCTAAGGGCGCCCCATGCTAAAGTTGTACTTTTTCGATACAGAGAGCATAGGTTTGATATCTGTCGTCCTTGGTGATTTTTGTATTTGCAATCAAAAATGTAATAGGAAAATGTACTTGCTAGATGCAAGTACATATGCATATTTCGTAATATGAATTGTATGAAATATTGTTTCATATTATTGAATGCTCTCGTTATAAAACATTTTCCATTCTGGGGAAATTTAAGTTACAATATTACTTTATGCTAAATTTTTAAATCCTGATGATAATTTAGGGCTTTATAATAGGAAATTTTAAAATTTTGTTCCGGTTGTACGAATTAAGTGCTCATTATAGAGAAATTTTAAGTTCAAATATGGTTTTATTAGTATTAGTGAGCTAGATTTTAAATTCTGATAATAATTAAGGAATGTTTATTGTTTATTGGTTTTCTTCATTAGTCAAATCAATACAACGGAAATTTTTATCATTCATGATGTACACCGAACACCTTTCGCCAAGAAGTTTAATTTAGCAACAGCGATTTTAATCTAGGTAGCGCTTCAAATATATAAAAATTATAAAATACTTTAATTAATAACATGAAATTTAAATAATGTAATAATTGAAATGAATTACTCGTGGCTATAAAAAACTGAGAAAAAATATGAAAATGAGAGAAATAAGTTAATTAATGTGAAATTAAGATAATAACTAATAAGTAAAAATAAGCATAAGTATTTAAAAAAATATTTTGTTACAAAACGAAAAAGATGAAAATAACACTTATTTAAAAAATAAGATGCCCTATTCTTAATGCACTAAAAAGAACAAAATAACTTTTTCAGATCAGTACCGCCGATCTGAATGCTAGCATTTTACTACTATTCCAATAAAATTGCACCTCAAACGAAGAAAAGGGTGGCTCAAACCATTATATACCAAAAGTTTCCAATCTGGCTAATTTCAGCTCGCATTTTCATAAAGCCATAATAATTTAAAACTAATTTAAAAATTTAAATTATTATTGGGTTAAATATTTATCGGGTTTGAGCCGCACTTTTTTTCATTTGAGGTGCAATTTTATTGGAATAGTAGTAAAATGCAAGTATTCACATCGGCGGAACTGAGCTGAAAAAGTTATTTTGTTCTTTTTAAGGCATTAAGAAAAGGGCATTTTATTTTTTTTTAAATAAGTGTTATTAATTATGTTTTCTGCTTTTTCTCAAAATGAGATTTTTAACATTTTGCTTTATCGCAAAACATCATAACGCAAAAGTTATACTTGAAAACTTATGAAACTTTGACAAAAATCTCTAGAGAAATTGTTTTAGGGATTGAACTACGACAATGAATCTAGCTAAATTATTTTTGGTGTTTTGTCGATAGAAGTTATGAACTGCCATGTATATTCATGATTTTTTCAGCATGTAAAATGTTATCTTCACTGAAATATTAAATAACATGGTTATAGTTTTGAGAATGGTTCACTCCCTTAAAGACCTTTCAATAATCGAAATAAAATTTACAGAATAAAAATATCTTTATTTAAATTTGACTTATGATGTTTTAAAAAAGTGCTTTTTTTATTTCAATTTTTTTATGTATATTTTGAGCCAAAATTTCAAATTATTTAAAATTTTGCATATTTTTTCATGTTATTCACTGTTTTTAACTATATTCTATTATGTAATGCACATGAATGGCCAACTTTTCAATTATTAAAAAAAAAATCACCTGCGACAGTAGGCAGGAACCTTAATAAAACAAATGGTAGCTTTTTAAATTATCCTAATAGAGAATCGGACACTTAATAAAAAACACCACATGCAGTATATAATTAAAAGTTATTAATCAAAACACAAAAGCTGATAAAATTTCTTTAGAAAGCCGGACTAATGATGATTAATGAACAATAAACAAATTAAATTGTTTTAGGTCATACACTAAATAAAACCGGAATTGTAAGTCTATTAACCCATTAGCGCCCAGAGTTCTCATTTGAGGACAGCTAATAAAATGGCACGTATATTTTTGTGGTTTCTTGGAATGATTTATGCTTTTCAGTAACAGTTTATAGCGTCACTCTAAATGATTCCTGAAAGTTTTATGTACCTACTATTAATTATTATTTCATAATTTGAATAGTCATTTTATGATTTTTTATTCGCTGCACATATATTTGCTTTTTGCGCAGGTATACTAACTTAAATCAAGTTGAATAATAACATATATTATATTATTTTACTTTCGAGATCTTTGTCAACATATAAAAGGAAATTAATCTGTTATCTCAAATTTTTTCTATCTCGAAGTTTTCTCGCTAGAACATTAAACGTCAATAAATGAGGATAGGCTTTAAATTTAAAACTATCAGAAGAATTGTTTAAGTTAATATATTTTACTGTCAGTTGTCTATATTAATTTAGAAGTGAAATAATCAGCTAATAATATTTTGCAAGGTTAATTCGGGAATTAACGGGTTAATTCACCACGGTAAAAGTAATTTGATTATATATATATATATATATATATATATATAAACATAAATAAATAAATAAATAAATGTGTATCAGATTCAATTAAACCTTCAAAAAAAAATACCAAAAATAACTTTCTCTAATATATATATATATATATATATTTTATTAAAAAAAATAAATAAATAAAAGGGAGAGAGTGAGAGAGAGATTTTGAAAAGTACCAGTTTGTACCTGAATCTTAAGTACATTTTATTAGAACCAAAAATTTATTTTATTTTTTACTAAAAAATATTCTAACAATACTAAAATAAACAAATCTATCTCTTACACTTAAAACTATTCTTTCTCTCTTTTACTCTTATATTTTACCGAGCATCACGCCGAGCGGAGGAAAAGAATAGATAGATTTAGCTACTTTTAATGGAAACTAAGAGATAAAAATCAGCAGGAAAGTAGCGTAACACAAAGCGATCAGGATTCCACAGAGATTTCGAGTAAGTTGTTTAGGGGCCACTAAGAAGAAATCCTGATAGTTTTTCTTGCCTTGATCTGGTATTTCCAGAATATATACAGATAACACTTCCTTTGAAGCAGAAAGTTAGAAACAAGACTATAGGTTTTAGAAAAGATATTATGCTACACGTATTACGGAAAATTTCTTGTAAATATTTCCAAAGACTGAATATAAAATTCCAGAAAAGAATGCGTGATAAATAATATTAATAAAAGATAAGAAAATGAAATTTGTTTGTAGTAAAATTTCCTAGTTTGCATTTTGGTTTTTTGATATAAATAAATTCTATTGAAATTGGCTACAATGGATATTAGTTTGAATATACGGATAGGAATACGTTAAATCTAATATATTCGAAATGCAGAATACGACATCACGATGTTAAAAGAACATAAATATATGAAAATTGAAAATTGACTCTTAGGTTTGACTAAAATGGTGTTCAAAATACCACTTTTCGTTTTTAAAGAAAAACTTGTATTTTTCTCATATTTACATAGGATATAATGTTTAATATAATCCATATACTTTAAAAACTTAAATTATTTATTAAAGTGGGATTTATTTTATGTTTTTTTTATTATGTAGATCTTAAAATATACATTATTTTAACTAGACAATTCTTAAGGATTGTACACAAAATGTAATATAACCATCTGAAAAGATAGAGTAGTAATTATTATTTTAACACAGCGATTAGTTATATAAATTTATTTTAATGCTCTGAAGTTGAAATTTGTACAAATAAATTACTAGTATTAAAAATAATTTTGCTAAGATTAAAATATACATCTACATAAATAAAACTCTAATTTTATCAGGGAATCTGACCAGACTTTTTGGCTGTCTGTACAAAGCTACACCATCCAACAAATCATTAGGAAAATTGCTACACTTATTAATCGGGACAAAATGTAGCTAGCGTATTTTGTTTTAGTTCAAGCAGATAATTAATTCAGAAGATACAAAATAAAAAATCTCATTTTAACTTTAAAATTATTATTACAATTATTATTTTAAGTTAATGGCAAAAAAAAAAAAAAAAAAGTTTAAAATTTTCCCAACAAAAAAAGAAATGTATTTATTTGTAAGGAGTAATAAAATTGAAGTAAAACTTAAGCGTCTGGCCAAATTAACGACAAAAAAATGTATATAAAATCTTTTAATATATAATGTCAGTTTTGCCAGACACATGATAAAATTTTACTTTTTGATAAAGTTTTATTTTAACATTATTATTTTGTGTAAACAAATATATTCCTTTTTATAACAAAAAAGTAAAGTTATTATTATTATTATTGTTATTTGTCTGGGTTTATTTGTTTAAATCGCCACATTGAGCTCAAATTGTTATAAATTTGGATTTTATGTAGATAGTACAGTTAGTGAATCATTTTAATATTTTCAATTTATTTCATAAAATTTTTCTTTCTCAGTTTCAACGTTTAAATAATTTTGATATTAAAACTCAACAATCATATAAATAACTAGAGACCAACGGTTTGAGTTTATACAAAAATAAGCGTTGTAAAGCCTCCAAAAATAGCGTTTTTCTTATACAGAATCTTTTGCTTTAACAGAGCTGTATCACAAAGAAAAACACAAAGAGAACAACCGCATGAAACTGTTCAAAAGCTACATATTAGTTTAATTGAAGAAGAAATTCGGGAACAAATAAAAGCGAGACACCTTCCTAAGTATCAAATGAGAAGACCTAGAAGACGAGAAGAAGTTGATCAACCTAGATAAGATAAGTATTTAGCAAATGCTCAACAGACAGTGGATAGAAGACAGAAAACTTTTCATTAATAACATGTTTAAATGAAGACAAGAATAAGCTGGAAAACAGAAGAAACTGACGAACAGCCAGAAGTCAGGTATCGTGCAGATGATCAAACGATAGCAGTTAGAAGACAAGAAAAAAGTGAAGAATGGGCAAAAATCTAGAAACCAGAAACATGATGAAACAGAAACTGTCAAAAAAAAAAAAAAAAAAAAAAAAGGAGAAGACGACGACGAACGGAAACAGACCATGTAAGGTTCAAATTGTCTGTGAGCCTAGAAGATGATATATTCCTTTTAAGGTCAATTATATGTTGGAGGCTGCAGTATAAAAATTTCTAACAAGCTTTATGTTTATTCTTCTTCATAAAAAAACTGAAATTATTGTTTACTGAGGATATTTATAGATTCGTAAACATAATTTATTGACCTCCTGGGTTAAGTTTGAAATTCAAGATTTTGAGTGGCAATTACATATAGCAGGAAGATATTTTATTTTTATTTAATTAAATTTTAATTCTTTCTCACACTTTTTTATTTTGTTCTTTCCTTAATTCAAAATTTCATAAGCACTACATCAACCCAGACCCGAATAGATCTGTCGGTAAACATATAATATTATTCCGTTTTTATTGCTCTCAGTTTTAGTTTTGTCTTTTCCAGACCCGGATAGACCTGTCGGTAAACGTATAATATTATTCCGTTTTTATTGCTCTCAGTTTTAGTTTTGTTTTCTATTTCTGGATTTCCACCAAATATTTGTAATAATTGAGCACGATAATAACATTTCCACTTCTACAGTATAAAATACAATATTAGTTAACTATAACTACAATACAATTTATTGAATTATTATATGAGAAAGGCAGATTTTTGCTTAAATATGCATTATAAGGTTTTTCTATCTAAGAAAAATGTTTATAAAATGAATTTTAATTCAATAAATATTAATTTTTAGATCTTATACTAATAAATTATATTTCATTAAAGGGATTTAATAAGGTATAGGTTTTAATGAGTCAACTAGATGGTTGGAAGTGATTAAAAATAGAACCCAAAAAGGGTAAAAATGTGTCATGGAAATTTACATTGTAAATTTTTGTTTTGTTTATATTATAAAACAATTTATAATTCTCGATCAAAGTTACAAAATATTAATAATACTAAAATGACAAAATATAAAATCTGTTTAAACAAATTTTACACTTTTTTAATACGACGCATTTCTTTCAATTTGCGAAAAAGAAAAAATATATATTTATGTATTATAATTATTGTTATTATTTTTATATGTTGAAAAAAAATTAGAAGGAAAGTGAATTTGCATGCATTTATTATGATTTTAGAAGGATATGACGTGATTAATTAACTAAAAAAAATATTTGAAAATATTTATAATTAACATTTTAAAAATTACTGAAAATAAAGTTCCTAAAATAATGACGGCAATTTCTAATAAATTAAAATAAATGAAAAGGCCGGAAAAGGCTTAATTTTAATAAAGGAAATTGAAATTCCTAAAAGTACACAACTTTTGTGACGTAAATTTGACTATAAAAAATTTATTAAAATTATAAAACTGTACATCGAAAATTCTATTACTCGTATTTATGAGCCAAAAATAAATAAATAAATGTGTGAATAGGGCAGTTCCCTGTTTGTAAACAAACATCTCAACTTTTATGAGTGGTTGGCAAAAAGGCTTGGGAAAAGCATAGCGATGGCGGATTACCAACGGAAAATCAATGGTGGGCGGGGCGCGGGAAAGTCGAGCGCGCTTTTTTGCCAACCACCAGACGTCACGAGGAAATGCTCTATATATTTATTTTTATTTCAATAAATAAATAAATAAATAAAAATAACGTGCAAATATATTTTTTTTAAATAATTTAAATAAAATTGAGAAAAATCGTTTTGAAAATGGAACAGCTTCAGTAAAGAACCCCTTGGTTAAATTTGAAATTTGAAACTGAAGTAGTTTGGACATTTCTCGCCAAGATCTTTACTTTTGCAATTGCGATAGCCATTTTAATTCATCGCCAAAAATATAAAAATCGCTAAGGGGTTCCTGTACTAAAGCTATACCAAAGAAATTTTAAGAAATAAATATAGGAAATTAAATACTCTTACTGCATGCCTTTATATGGAAGAATATATTAAAATAAGTCCTGTCGTATTTAAAATCTGTTTATAAAGAATGTAAGCAGAATTTTACTTTATTTGTTTCAACTGTGTGTATATATATATAGATAATATATATACGGTGCATTCAATAAATAACTAGCCAGAGTCTGTTGCCGAAGTTCATGTCATTATGAGCAACATGCTTCAATACCGAAAAATCTGCGTGAAATGAATTCCTCATCATTTAGAAGTAGAAGAAGACTTTGCATGGTCATTGGAATTTCTGCAGCAAAGTTATCCGGATGAATATGCAAATATCTTGTCGTAAATTGTTACGGGGAGAAGTACTAGTTCCACTATTAGGAATTGGATTCAAAGCACCAAGTTCTTCAATGAAAACACGCAAGATCACCACATCCACAAAATCAAGGCTATTTGAAACAGTGCGGACACAGTCATGTTAACATCATGTTAACATCAATATGGACCACTACTAACCACGTTCTTGCCAAAAAATGCCACAATTAACGCAGCCTAGTATCAATTGATATTTACCAATTTCTAGAAGGCAACCAAAAAAAAAAAAGTCTAGTAAACTGTCTAGAAGTGTCATTCTCCTACACGATAAACCGGACCCCATACAGCAAATGCCGTCAAAGATCATCTTCATCATCTTCATTTTCTCCGTTGCCATGTTAATCCGCTCCCGAGCAAAGTTGTGTACGTCCTCAAATCGTGCCTGGAGATCTTGGATGTACTCCTCGGGCGATGAAGGCGCATCGGGTGGACAACCAAACAGGAGATCACAAGGGAGACGATGTAAACGTCCAAACAGCATTTGGGCTGGAGTATAACCGGTGGTTTCATGGACAGCACTTCGATAAGCCAGCAGGAACAATGGCAACTTCAAGTCCCAATCTTGCTGGTTCCTTGATACTAGAAGAGACAGGTTATTCAGGATGGTACGATTGAACCTCTCGATCATGCCGTCCGACTGGAGATGTAAGGGTGTTGTCCGGGTTTTGTCTATGCCGAGTAGTTGACACAGTCCTTTGAAAAAATCAGAGGTAAAGTTCCTAACTTGGTCGGTATGAAGTTGTAGGGGCGTGCCGTACCTTGACACCCATTGCTGCATTAGGACTTCTGCGACTGTGCATGCCTCTTGATTGGGAATGGGATATGCCTCAGGCCACTTGGTGAAATAGTCCATCACTGGAGGGTTCTACTGGAGGTCCGTGGCAAAGGACCAAAGATGTCGATTGCAATCCGTTCAAATGGTTCTCCCACGTTATACCGTTGCAGTCTTCCTCGACTTGGTTCTACGGGCCTTTACGTGCCGCACAAGCATCACAGGATTTACACCATTTCTCCACATCCTCCTTTGCCTCGCACCAGTAGAAGCGTTCCCGAACTTTCTGCAGAGTCTTCATTACCCCAAAATGGCCTCCGGTAGAGCTACTATGCAGTTGTTCTAAAACAGCTGGAAATTTTGATCTTGGTAATAAAATCTGCCATCTGAAGCTTTTCCCATCATCAGATTCCCACTTTCTGTATAATACGCCGTTTCTGATATGAAGAGAGTCCCAAAGTGCCCATTAACTTTTCGTAATGGGACTGAATCTGGAAATGTCCTGCCAGGTAGGTCTGTGCTGGTCGTCTCCTTCAGCTGTAATATTGGCTTTATGTCAGGATCTTCCAACTGGGCTTTTCTAAGTTCTTCGTCACTCCATGGATCGGGATCTTGATCTGATGGTGTTGAGACAGTAACTTGGCAGGCAACCGGATTTATCGGCAGGTATTTCTGTTCGGCTCTAGAGCAGTACTTGCAGCTTTCCGAGCAGGGCTTCCGTGACAAGGCATCTGCATTACCATGTAGAGTCCCTTTACGATGACGTATCTCGAAATCATATTCCTGCAGGCGTTGTATCCACCTGGCAATCTGTCCTTCCGGGTTCTTGAACTGGAGCAACCACGTTAAAGATGCGTGGTCAGTCAGGAGCAGGAATCTTCTGCCATAGAGGTAATGATGGAAATGTTCTATGGCTTTTACGATGGCGAGTAGCTCTTTCCTGGTGGTACAGTAATTTCGCTCCGGTTTAGACAGGCATTTACTCCAATAGGCAATGACATGTTCTTGACCGTCAATTTCCTGCGACAGAACAGCACCGACACTCTCATGGCTGGCATCTGTATGAAGTATGAACTGTCTGTCGGGCTGTGGATACGTCAAGATAGGCGATGATGTTAAAGCCTCTTTAAGTCGCTTGAACGCTTTTTCACATTCATCTGTCCACAGGAACTTCTGTTTGGCTTCCGTCAGCTTGTGGAGTGGTCTGGCAATATTTGAGAAACCCTTGACAAACTTCCTGTAGTAAGGCATAACCCCAGGAAACTTCGAAGTTGGTGTATATTTTCAGGGCGACTCCAGTTCTCGACTGCATAGATCTTCTCAGGATCAGTTCTCACTCCTTCGGCAGAGATGATATGGCCGAGGTAGCTCACTTCACGTCGGAACAAGTTACACATGCCTGGATTCAATTTGAGGTTAGCCATTCTGAGTTTCTCCAGCACCTTTCGGATGTTTCGTAGATGGTCTTCAAAGGTGCGCCCCACAATGATAATATCATCCAAATACACCAGACAGGCTTCATAGGAAAGTCCTTTTAGCACTGTCTCCATCAGGCGTTCAAAGGTGGCAGGAGCATTACATAATCCGAACGGCATAACTTTAAATTGCCACAGTCCTTGTCCCGTGGTGAATGCAGTCTTCTCACGATCACCAGGATGTAATTCTACTTGCCAGTAACCGCTCTTCAGATCCAACGTCGAGAACCATTTATTGCCAGCAAGTGTGTCTAATGTGTCGTCAATTCTGGGAAGAGGGTAACTGTCTTTCTTCGTGATGTCATTCAAACGACGATAATCCACGCAAAATCTTGTTGAACCATCCTTTTTTTCGCACCAGTACTATGGGAGAGGCCCAAGGACTCGTTGATGGCTCGATGACGTCATTGTGCTGCATTTCATTTAGAAGTTCAGTGACCTCTTCCTGTTTAGCAAAAGGAAGTCTTGGATGTTGTTTGATTGGAGGATGATTTCCTGTATCAATTCTGTGCTGGGTGATGTTCGTTCGCCCGACGTCTTCAGGTGTTCGAGAAAAAAGGTCTTTAAATTCTTGGAGTAGGTTCTCCGCAGCACATTTCTGTTCCTTTCCTAACTCTGCATTCTTGAGTAGTTCCGTTGTTAATTGCTCAGAAGACTTGGATTCGGTTGATTGAGTGGGGCGGTTTATGCATGTTACAGGAGTGCAGGCTGCTAACACCTCATCCTTCTTCACTGTTCGGACCTTATCGCTGATGTTTGCGACTCTCACAGGAATAGTACTCTTTGAGAGATCAACTAGAGATGAAGCTACCAGAACTCCTCTTGGGCTATTGTCTGTATTCGGGTATTCAATCAGTCCATAACGGAAGTATTGCTTTGTAGGTGGTGTTCCTGAAACTATTGTCTCTGTGTGTGGAGGGATGGAAATTTCAGACTTGGCTGTTATCTGGCAAATTGTCTGAATGTCTTGATTTTCAGTGTTGAACACAGCTATGTCTTCCGAACTCGAATGCAGTTCATTATTCTTGAAGTCCAATTTAAAGTTAAATTTTCTCAGGAAATCAATTCCAATGATTCCAGGATCTCTTATATCTGCCACATATGCCATATGATGGTAACTGGCATTCCCAAAAGTGATGATCAAGTTCATTTTTCATATATTTTGATTTCGTCTCCGGTCACTGTCTGGAGTTTAACACAGGGCGGCGTCCAGATGGTCTTCTCTTTTAGTTCTTGAGCCAAATCCTCTCTAATGATGGTCACGTTGGCTCCCGTGTCCAGAATCATCCGGCAGGCGGTGTTGCTAACTTGGCCATAGACGTAAAGTCCATTATCGCCGCCACTCATCGATGAAACATGAAATACGGCAAATTGGGGCTCTTTAATTTCAGGCAACCTCCGCCCCGCGAGATGGCCTCCTCTTAGTTTCCCTGCAGTGATGTTGAAGCCGGGTGATTTCCTATAGTTGGTCGTACAGGGCAGTTCCTCTTCACGTGACCATCCCCTCCACAGCCCCAGCACTTTATCTTCCGGTCCTTTATTTCCTTTTTATTCTCCAGGCTGCGCAATCTCTTTAGATCTCTTCGATACTTCTCTTCATTTCATTTTCACCAGCAGGCGTATCGTTTAATGAGACAGCTCTTATGGTATGGCGGTCTTTACGGGAGGCTTGTTGGGCTGCCTCTATCCTAAGTGCATAGCCTAAAGCTGATTCTACTTCTCTGGTGTTGGAGAGTCTCAGCGCTTTTTGAATTTCTGGATCACGAACAGCATCGATAAAGTACTGAAGAGCTAAGTCGTTTCGAGTGTCAGCATGACAGTCTGAGAATGCTAGGTGTGACAGTCTCTGAATGTCCGCTGCCAGCTCTTGCAAACTTTCGCCCGTTTTCTGGTAACGAGATTTTAGCTGGAGGCGACTATAGTCCTTAGAACACTTCTCTCCGAACCGTAGCTCCATTGCTCTAGTCAGGGCCTCCAAGTCGTTCCTTTCTTCTTTAGAAACATTTCGCAGTATCTCGGCTGCATCTCCCCGTAATGCTGTCAATAGCAAATCCACAGTACAAACTATATAGCAATAACACTTAAAGCAAGTCTCTTTCGAAGAGGCTCAATGCAAGCTGACCGACTCTGATCACAGACTGAACTGAACTAACTCACTGCCTTGGCGAGAAGCGCTCCTTACATACGAGTACTGTTCCATGGAACCCAGATTTTTCGAGAAAACTCTAGAAAGTGGTCAACCAATCAACTTACAGCTTCCATATTTGGTATATCCCTAATAAGGATTTTCTCGCCAAGGTCGCCAAAAAAATCGCCAAGGTGGGAAAAAGTCGCCAAATTTGGCGCTAAATCCATTACCTGCATTATTGGGCTTTTTAATGCGTTTTTAAGGGGAAATAAGGCTATTTCAACGCTAAAATGACTAGAAATGGACAAAATTAGCACTTTATCAACTTACTAAGCCTCTTTGAAAGAATTTATACAAAAATAAACACAATTATTTACAATTTTGAAACAATATTTTAATAAATGTATTTTTAACGTGTTTTTAAAGTGTTTTTAATTAATTTATTATAATATGACACGTGTTTTTAATTCAACTCTTAACTGGAGTTTATTTATACTTTATTAGTGTGACAGAACTATTTCTTTCAATTTGCGAAAAAAAAAAAAAAAAACTTTTAAACACACACATACACACACACATACACACACACACATATATTTAATAATAAAAAAATTATAAGATAAAAAAAAAATTATATACCATGTTTTTAAATAGCTTAAACTTCTCTTTAAAACGCATTAAAAAGCTCCAATAGGCAGGTAATGAATTTGGCGCCAAATTTGACAACTTTTTGCCCTTGGCGACTTTTTTGGCGACTTTTGGAGAGAAAATTCTTATTATCGATATTCCAAAGATGGACGTTCTAATGTGATTGGTTAAAGAGTTACCGGAAATTTGAATTTTAAAAAAAAGTTGGTTTTAAAAATAAAATATTAATCCTTTCCGAACAACATATATTTGCATCATGAACTACATTAGCACTTTATCATTGTGTAGAAAATCTTTAAAATGATAACGACGTCAATTTTTGCCAAATGCATAATTTAACCTGTAACAATTTTTTAACGCTCACGTTTAATTAAATGTATTTATTTTTAGGTCGAAAGAAAATGAACTCGTAAATTTTTTTTGGCAACAATTAAATTATAGTTAATATTTTAATGGCTATTTTACCATGTTTTTATTAACTTCGATTCTTGTGTGTTTGTCAGGGACAAATCTTGCAATCGATTTTTAACTAACTTCCCGACTAGCTAGACATTTGAAACTTTCACAGTAGCTCAGAACCCGGTGACAACACAATACTTCGAAGTCAGATTTTCGAATTCTCGAATAGTTTTCTTTTAATTAATTAAAATGTGAAAATGATAAGCTCATAATAGCAATAAAAATAGCTATTAAAATATTAACTATAATTCAATTGTTGCCAAAAAAAATTTACGAGTTCATTTTCTTTCGACCTAAAAATAAATACATTTAATTAAACGTGAGCGTTAAAAAATTGTTAAAAGTTAAATTATGCATTTGGCAAAAATTGACGTCGTTATCATTTTAAAGATTTTCTACACAATGATAAAGTGCTAATGTAGTTCATGATGCAAATATATGTTGTTCGGAAAGGATTAATATTTTATTTTTAAAACCAACTTTTTTTTTTTAAATTCAAATTTCCGGTAACTCTTTAACCAATCACATTAGAACGTCCATCTGTGGAATATTGATAATAAGAATTTTCTCGCCAAAAGTCGCCAAAAAAGTCGCCAAGGGCAAAAAGTTGTCAAATTTGGCGCCAAATGCATTACCTGCCTATTGGAGCTTTTTAATGCGTTTTAAAGAGAAGTTTAAGCTATTTAAAAACATGGTATATATATATATTTTTATCTTATAATTATTTATTGCTATTAAGAGCTTATCATTTTCACATTTTAATTAATTAAAAGAAAACTATTCGAAAATTCGAAAATCTGACTTCGAAGTATTGTGTTGTCACCGAGTTCTGAGCGACTGTGAAAGTTCCAAATGTCTAGCTAGTCGAGAAGTTAGTTAAAAATCGATTGCAAGATTTGTCCCTGACAAACACACAAGAATCGAAGTTAATAAAAACATGGTAATAAAATTTACAAAAAATGTGCTAAAAAATTTAACAGCTTTAGAATAGGACGATCTATATTATGTATTATAATTATTGTTAATATTTATACTAGCTGGCCAGAGACCCATGACAATTTTTACCAAAAAACATGCTCTCGGGCGCCTGCGGAGCCAATCGTAATTTGTTCTCTGTAAAAGTTGCATAATATTAAAATATTAAAAATTCAAGTATTTTTAAATAAAATCTAAACCTAGCTCTAGTTCAACGTAAAATACACTCAAATCATTGAAAATCAAATAAACCAATCAAATCTCCCTTAATTCCTCTTAACGTAGCTCTATTTCAACGTAAAATACACTCAAATCATTGAAAATCAAATAAACCAATCAAATGTCCCTTAATTCCTCTTAACGTAGCTCTATTTCAACGTAAAATACACGCAAATCATTGAAAATCAAATAAACCAATCAAATCTCCCTTAATTCCTCTTAACGTAGCTCTATTTCAACGTAAAATACACGCAAATCAATGAAAATCAAAAACCAATCAAATCTATCGTAATTCCTCATAACGTAGTTCTAGTTCAAAGTAAAATAAACTCAAATCAATGAAAATCAAATAAACCAATCAAATCTCTCGTAATTCCTTATAACGTAGCTCTAGTTCAACGTAAAATACACTCAAATCAATGAAAATCAAATAAACCAATCAAATCTCTCTTAACTCCTCATAACGTAGCTCTATTTCAACGTAAAATACACTCAAATCAATGAAAATCAAATAACCCAATCAAATCTCTCGTAATTCTGCATAACGTAGCTCTAGTTCAACGTAAAATACATTCAAATCAATGAAAATCAAATAAACCATTCAAATCTCTTGTAATTCCTCATAACGTAGCTGCAGTTCAATGTAAAATACACTCAAATCAATGACAATCAAATAAACCAATCAAATCTGTCGTAAGATTTTCCATTCTGCGTCATTATAGAAGTGGGAAGTTTTATTTTCATATTTTTATTAATAAAAAGAAAACTAATCAAAAATTCGAAACTCTGATTTCGATGTGCACAATGAACCTACAGAAGGCACCTTTGTTTTAAATCACATGATTGTCCGAGCTACCGTTTTCGAGAACAGTGAAATATATATATATATATATATATATATATACAAATATTGCTCACTTAATAGTATAAGATATGTTGAAAAAAAAAAAAATAGAAGGAACGTTAATTTGCATGCATTTATTATGATTTTAGAAGGATATGACCTGATTAATTAACTAAAAAAATATTTGAAAATATTTATAATCAACATTTTAAAAATTACTGAAAATAAAGTTTCTAAAATAATGATGGAAATTTCTAATAAATTAAAATAAATGAAAAGGCCGAAAATGGCTTAATTTTAATAAAGGAAATGGAAATTTCTAAAAATAAACAACTTTTGTGACGTAAATTTGACTATAAAAAATTTATTAAAATTATAAAACTATACGTCAAAAAGTTCTATTATTTATGAGCCAAAAATAAATAAATGAATGTGTGAATATATTTATTTTTATTTCAAAAAATAATCAATAAAAAAAAAATGTGCAAATATATTTTTTTAAATAATTAAAATAAAATTGAGAAAAATCGTTCTAAAAATGGAGCAGCTTCAGTAAAGAACCCCTTGGTTAAATTTGAAATTTGAAATTGAAGTAGTTTGGACATATCTTTACTTTTGCAATTGCGATAGCCATTTTAATTCATCGCCAAAAATATAAAAATCGCTAAGAGTTTCCTGTACTAAAGCTATACCAAAGAAATTTTAAGAAATGAATATAGGAAATTAAATACATTTACTGCATGCCTTTATATGGAAGAATATATTAAAATAAGTCCTGTCGTATTTAAAATCTGTTTATAAAGAATGTAAGCAAAATTTTACTTTATTTTTTTCAACTGTGTGTATATATATAGATAATATATATGGTGCATTCAATAGGGCAGTTCCTTGTTTGTAAACAAACATCTCAACTTTTATGGGAGGTTGGGAAAAAGGCTTGGGAAAAGCATAGCGATGGCGGATCGCTATGCGGTTAGCAATGGTGGGCGGGGCGCGGGAAAGTCGAGCGCGCTTTTTTGCCAACCACCAGACGTCACGAGGAAATGCTCTATAAATAACTAGCCAGAGTCTGTTGCCGAAGTTCATGTCATTATGAGCAACATGCTTCAATACCGAAAAATCTGCGTGAAATAAATTCCTCATCATTTGGAAGTAGAAGTCTTTGCATGGTCATTTGAATTTCTGCAGCAAAGTTATGATGATGAAAGTGCAAATATCTTGTCGTAAATTGTTACGGGGATGAATACTAGTTCCACTATTAGGAACTGGATTCAAAGCTCCAAGTTCTTCAATGAAAACACGCAAGATCACCACATCCACAAAATCAAGGCTATTTGAAACAGTGCGGACACAGTCATAGTTGTATTAACATTTTTTTCGATCAATATGGACCACTACTAACCACGTTCTTGCCAAAAAATGCCACGATTAACGCAGCCCAGTATCAATCGATATTTACCAATTTCCCGAACGCAACCAAAAAAAAAAAAAAAAAAAAAAAAAGAAAGAAAAATGTTTAGTAAACTGTCTAGAAATGTCATTCTCCTACACGATAAACCCGACCCTATACAGCAAATGCCGTCAACGATCAGCTAGTCAAAATTCTGTGGGAAGTCCTAAACTACTCTACCTGTCTCTCTAATATTTTCATGGGCTTCGTAAATTCAAAAAACATTTACGTAGAAGGAAGACTTCAGAGGACGATGAAATGCAGGATGAGATTCGAAATTGGTTCATGCAGCAACCGAAGACTTTTTATGATAGGAGAATATCCTGCCTACTTTCATAGTGGGATAAGCGCTTGAACCTCTAGTGCCAATATCTATGTAATATTTCTCTAACGTTGACCAGTTACAATTATTTTTTGTAGAAACGATAGGATAGTGGCGAAATTAATAAAATACGGGAGGATAAAAAAAAATAATATTTAAAAATGAAAAAAGCTCGTGGACTCAGCTCAATGAACTAATAAGAAAAAATGACGACATTTGTTTGATGACATTATTTTATGGAAACATATATTTTTAAAAGTTGCTTCTTCAGAATCTTTGAAAGGGTCACTTTTAACCTTTTAACTTTATTTATCACGTTGCTTTTAACATTACTTTAAAAATAATTATAAGATAAAAAAAAATTTATAAACCATGTTTTTTAATTTTCTGTTGAATCATATAAACGCTACTGAAGGCAGCCGGAACCCCAGCAATTGGATAAAAGTATTAAAAAAATTCTTTGCTATCGTCTTTTGAGCTATTATAAAAGTTTCAAATGGCCATCTAGCCGGGAAGTTAGTTAAAAGATGATTGCAAGCTTTGTACTGGAAACGCTGCCGAAGGCAGCAGGGCCCCGAAGCAATTGGATAAAAATATTTTTAAAAAGCATTTTCACCGTATTCTGAACTGTTCCGAAAGTTTCAAATGTCTAGCTACTCGGGAAGTTAGTTAAATGAATTTTCTGTTGAATTATATGAACGCTGCCGAAGGTAGTAGGGACCTGAAACAGTTGACTAAAAGTATTAAAAAAAATATATTGCCACCGTGTTCTGAGCTATCCTGAAAGTTTCAAATATCTAGCTAGTCGGGAAGTTAGTGAAAAATCGATTGCAAGCTTTGTACTGGTAACGCTGCCGAAGGCAGCAGGAACCCGAAACAGTTGGCTAAAGGTATTTAAAAAAAAGCATTTTCACCGTGTTCTGAACTATTCTGAAAATTTTAAATGTCTAGCTAGTCGGGAAGTAAGTTAAATAAATGTTCTGTCGAATTATATAAGAGCTGCCGAAGGCAGCGGGACCTGAAATAGTTGACTAAAATTATTAAAAAAATGTATTGTCAGCGTGTTGTGAGCTGTCCTAAAAGTTTCAAATGTCTAGGTAGTCGGAAAGTTAGTGAAAGATCGATTGCAAACTTTGTACTGATAACGCTGCTGAAGGCAGCAGGAACCCGAAACAGTTGGCTATAGGTATTAAAAAAAATGCATTTTCACCGTGTTCTGAACTATTCTGAAAATTTTAAATGTCCAGCTAGTCAGGAAGTTGGTTAAATAAATTTTCTGTCGAATCATACAAGCGCTGCCGAAGTCAGCGGGACTTGAAATAGTTGACTAAAATTATTAGAAAAATGTATTGTCACCGTGTTGTGAGCTGTCCTGAAAATTTCAAATGTCTAGGTAGTCGGAAAGTTAGTGAAAAATCGATTGCAATCTTTGTACTGATAACGCTGCCGAGGGCAGCGGGAACCCGAAACAGTTGGCTAAAGGTTTTAAGAAAATGCATTTTCACCCTGTTCTGAACTATTCTGAAAGTTTCATATGTCTAGCTTGTCGGGAAGTTAGTTAAATAAATTTTCTGTCGAATCATATAAGCGCTGCCGATGGCAGCGGGACTTGAAATAGTTGACTAAAATTATTAGAAAAATGTATTGTCACCGTGTTGTGAGCTGTCCTGAAAATTTCAAATATCTAGCTAGTCGGGAAGTTAGTTAAAAATCGATTGCAAGATTTGTCCCTGACAAACCCACAAACAAACAAACCCACAAACAAACACACAAGAATCGAAGTTAATAATAAAAAAAAAATAAATAAATAAATAAAAAAAAAAAACATGGTAATATATACAGAATTTCATACATTGATTAAAAAACGCTATGATAAAAAGTATAATAATAATATATATATATATATATATTGAAATACATTAATATAATCAGTGCAAAAATGTTTTTATGAAATTTAAAGATGACTCAACTTCAGTATCAAAACAATTCCTCGGATCACAAGCTGAGACTACCCATATCAAATCAAAGAATAATTAAAGAAAAATCGAAATAAATATTGGAAATTGGAATTCGAAAAAAAGCATTATTTGCATTCTAACGTTGTCAAGGGCCTGGTAGAATGCAAATATGCTAAAATATGGATGTTTTTCTGTAACAAAGAAAGCAAAAGCTAAGAATTTCTTTGTTCGCAGGCCCGAAACACCCATAGACAATCCATTAAAGAAGAAGATAAAAATAAAACTATAACCTAATATGACAAACCATAACCATATAAATAGTCAAAACAGAAAAACGAAAAACGAAGATCATAATAAAACGATAATCATAATAAAACCTTTACCTAAATATGAAAAACCATAACCATTTAAATGTAAGATTAAAAAAAAAATAAAAAACCCATAAAATTGTAGAAGAATAAGATTACTTTAACCTTTCAAAAATGAAATTGAAGCAATAAACGTCGCACATGTAAAAATGTAACAATCAGTTAGCAGTTAGATTCACAGTTAATTAGTTCAAAATAGCATGGACCATAGAGTAATTTTTAGGATTCACAGTGGAATTCATGTAGGGTAAGGATTCAAATCCTGAAATAAACAGATGATGATTCCTAATATTGAATCATGAATAGTGCTGCCATCTGGAGAAATAAGATGAAAATAATGAAAAAATACAATCAAATAAATTTAGGATTCAAATAATCAATGTATTTTGATTGAAAACCAAAAAATAATACCTAATATTTAGACGTAAATTTAAATTTGAATAAAATGTATGCGGAGAGAAAAAAAAAAAAATAAATAAATAAATAAATAAATAAATAAATAATTAAAAGAATTTTTTTATTAAGTGTTTGGGATAGCCATTAATTAATGCTAAATTT
The DNA here is from genome assembly GCA_963930645.1 of Salticus scenicus. Classification (NCBI taxonomy): domain Eukaryota; kingdom Metazoa; phylum Arthropoda; class Arachnida; order Araneae; family Salticidae; genus Salticus; species Salticus scenicus. Next base: position 303,195,710 of record OZ005649.1, read on the forward strand.
TTAAAGAATCGAAATTGTAATTTTTGATGTTTGTCAGACACTAAATATTTGATCCTTAGATTAAAATTAAGAAGAATATTGACAAATACAGATTTATGTAAGCATGTTTTAAAGTTAGTGAAAAAATTTACCTTAAAGGGGAAATCTTTCTTTTTATCGTACAAGTCAAATTCTAATTGGCCATTACTATTAAGAATAATTTTTAAATCTAAGAAATTAATGACACTAGAATCCAAATCAGTACTACTTAGAGACAGATTTTCAGGATATTTGACAGGTAAGTCTAGTTTGGTGCGATTTTTATCCAAATATAATATAATTATATCATCAATGTATCGTAGTAATTTAAAGTTAGTACACTCAATGTCACGCTCATAATAATATAAGTATAGATCAGCTAATATGCTAGAAGCAATTCCACCTTGTGGCAATCCTAAACGTTGTTTATATAAATAATTATTGATATTATTATTATATATATATGTATATAACAAAAATTATGCCAAAATAAATGAAATATCATCGTACTCTTGGCGATAAAAATTTAAAAGGAGTCATGGGGGGTCTTTACTAAAAAGATAATAAAAATTAAACACGTCAAAAATGCGTAAAAAGTAAATCAATCATCATTTATGAATCATGAAACTAATGTCAATTTTTAAAACGAAAATAGCGAAGCCTATTGCGAACAAAATTAAAGATTACAAACAAATCGCATTACAAATTAACAAATAGAAAAAAAAAAAAAAAATGTCATTCATTAAATTGGATATAGATATCAAAGCTTTAATAATTAGAATTTCAATCACTTTAATAAAGGAATTTATTAAATGGAACATCTATTTAAATTTGTTAACATCGCCACAGTTCACATGGCAACTTTTAATATTACATATGTTGATTAATATTAAAGTATATTACAAAAACTGGATAAAAAACAAAACAAAGGTATCACTATATCACTCTTACTTTAATTTCATATAATCTGTAACTCTTATAAATAATATTGCAAGATAAAAATTTGCAGGCCACAATGATTTGCTATGGTAGAGTTGAGGATTGTTTTCCGAAAACAGCTGATTTCCTATAGTCTCGAACCCAAAGGAGGAATATTGTCCATTGGTATAATATTTATGAGTTTCAAATTTTAAAGGTAAATAAGAAAAGAAATAAAGTGCGAAAATTCCGCACGGGTTTGCTAGTATTTGAATAAAAACAACTGTCACAGGTGCGCATGGCTCGAAATTTACTGAATGTAGTACCTTATACATGTTAGTATAAGGTACTTTTAAAGAATAAAGTTTAATACAGGCTATCAAAATATCATATTTTAAAAAATATATAGAAATTAAATAATGTATTCTGTGCTATTAAAAAGAGTTTGGACATTGCCATGAAATGTGACACTCGACATAAAATTAAAAAAATAAATTAAATATATATATATAGGAAGTGAATTTTGCTGCTGTCATAGTTAAACACCTTAGCTCCCTGCGTCATATTCTAAAGCAATGGTAAAAAAAAAAAAAAAAAATTCTATTTCATTTCCTCTTTTTTTTTTTTTTTTTTTTTTTTTACGTTTTGGCTGCTACAACGAACACACATCGAAACGTTTCTTTCGACGAATGCTGACGTAGAACTACGTTTTCAGAAATTACAAAGTCAAAGATATCGTAAAAGCAGTTCTGCTGGCTAATTCCACATCGAAATTGTCTGATACGTTTGCTATCTCAACTTTTTTTTTTTTTTTTTTTTTTTTAAGTAGCAAATGATTGAAACCTTAAATTTATTTTTACATGTTACGTCAGAATGATATCACTTTCGATAATCGAAAAATTTCGATACATTCGTAGTAGCAACGTAAGTAAGAGGAGTAACATTTAATGGAATGTTACAATTCAGACATTTTATATTCTGCGCATTTTTTTTTTTTTTTTAATCAAACGCTTAAATTAAATAAAATTATTTCAACAATATAAAAGAAACTTTTTAAATTTTCAACCGTTATGCAAAATATATGAAGATGGATAAAGATTTCCGTCAGTAGTTCCGTCTCTTAGAAGAGAATAAGAAATAAAAATCACAAGCATGGTTGCATATCTTTCGAGGTTGAATTTCTTCAATGATTTCGACTGAGTCCTTTTAAATTTGTTCAGAAGAAAATCCGGATAAAGTATCTCTCACCTTGTACTGATATTTTCAAATACTATATATGTTGTACAATCTAGCATGAAAGGGAATTTAATAAGATTAAAGGGAACAATTTTAAAGTATTAGTGAGATCCATTTATCATATTTCCCAATACTTAAATTTAGAATAACCCAACTATGTATATCTCTTTATTTGATAACTAAAGTGTTTAATTTTAGGGTAAGAAATACAGATTGTTTCTAGTACTTTTTTTTTTTTTTTTTTTTTTTTTTTTTTGTAATAACAAAAGATTTGTTAAATTAGGCAAATATTTTTGTTGAAATAGATAAAACTTTTTTTTTTTTTTTTTTTCAGAATGTTCTGTAACACTGTGAACGTTTTTAGTGACAATTTCTTTTTCTCTTTTGAATACATATTCCTTTATATATATCGCCACAGGAAGATGGATGGGAAAAGGTGGACCAATTCCATGGTTACCTAGGTCTACTGATATATAACGCCGCTAAGTTTTTTATTCGACGATTTTTAAAGGACATCGTTTGCAGGAGGAAAGTGTAGACCACTGATTATATAAAAGCCAGAATTACAACCGCAGTAATCGCTTTGGATGCCGAGATCCTTACCCGTACCTAGTCTGAGAGCGACTACAGTGTTAATATTTTCGATCGAGGAAGGCCGCTGATGTGAAGGAAGTTCATTGACAAAGGCACAATACTTTTTTAAATTATTATTTTATCATTAATGTCATTAAATTAAACCTATCTTCATTACTTTACGAATTATTAAACATCAAAATGTGTCAGGCATTCTATAGAAACCACGTATATATATGGCACAAGAAAAAATTATTTAAAAAAATTCATATTGAAATCTATCCATTAAATTCCTTAATATTCATTAAATAGCGACGAAGAGTTTTAAAATACACAAGGGACCAATTCTTTCCAACATATCTTTTAGAAAGAGAAAAAAAAAAATCTGCACTATATATTTAAGAATGTAGATCAAAGCTCGTTAAATGTTTTTGAAAGGAAAAGTGAGATAAATGCGTAAACAAATTTATTTTGAAGAATTAATTTTTGTTCTCTGAAATTAATAAAATAATACGGTGTGTCACTCACACGACTTTCACATTCCCTGAAATTTAATATTATAAATACAGATTGGAGATTAAAGGGGAAAATAGCGATTACTGTTATGCAAACCTGTGTTAAAACAATTCAAATTAGCCTTCAGAACAGCTTTATTTGACAAATAATTATAACATGTAGGTAAGACTGACACAAAAATGTTGCGATACAGATTAAGAACCAATAAAAGACAAAAACAATTTAAATTACTTACGCCGACATGAATAATAATAATAATAATATATAAAAAGGACCATTAAACTTAATGACGGAGAAAATAAATAAAGGACCACAGAAATAATAATTGGATAAAAATGCTTAAAATTTGAAGTATAAACTCTTTAGGGGGTATGTTCTTCATTAAGCTGTGAAAGCTGCATCGATATCGTAAAACAATATACCTAATTATAGCAATTTATATTGTTTCAGTCCTGATCGAGGCAGCAAAACTATTTTGAATGAGAAATTAATTAAATTATTAAACCAAATCATCAAGGAATCCGGAGAAATAACTAGAAAAAATCAGAGTAGCCACATGTAAAACTTTTACACAAACTGGAAAATTGATGCCATTGAGATATGCTGATAACAGTCAGACACACACATAGACCACCGCTAAAAACATGATTTTGGATTCAGGGGACCTCAAAACGTGTAAATATAACAAAAACTGAATTTCGAAAATCTGACTCAAAAAGAATACTTTTTCTACCTTATGGGTAAGAGAAAGTAAAATAAATCTATTAGTTACTTTAATTTTCGACGAAAAATACAAAAAAAAAAAAAAAAAAAAAAAAAAAAAAAAAACTTTAACACAATATATTTTTTTAACACTCAGTAATCAAAAATAAAACCAGAAACTCACTAAAATTTTAAAAAAGCACTAATAACTTCAATCCGCAACTGTTAGATATTTTTTATAGTTCTTTGCATGTCGGAAAAGTAATAATAATAATAATAATTATATATATATATATATATATACGTAATAAAATTGATTTAATTTTATTAAATAAATTCCTGCTTAGCCATTTGTGTATGGCAATTAAATGAAACTCATCCTTTATATATATATATATATATATATATATATATATAAACATACATATATATAGTCTCAGATTGAACCGATAGGATTATTTAAATTTAAAAATTAACCAATCAATCAATCAATTAATTTATTATATATATATATATATACATAATTTTTTTTTCTAAATGACGACAACGTTTTTTATAACTCACTCGATTATTAATACATTTTTTTTTTTGGGGGGGGGGACATAAAACATGCCCCTTTATCAATAGAAGCGTGATGAAAAATGAAAATGAAAGCTTACTAAAAGTAAAATGAAAAAATACATAAATAACTTCAATGCGTAATCACTGGATAATTTTTTGAGTTCTTTGAGTTTTCGCGAAAATAATCAAAAATATTTTTTTCTCGTAATTAAATTGATTTGATTATCATAGAGAGATTCTTCTCTGGTCTTTTCCACGAGAATTAAATGAAGATCATCTCTAACATAGAGAAGAAACCAAAGTTTAAAAACTCAGCTGAAAAGCTGCATTTAATTCTTTTGAGAGTCTTTGATCTGGAAATTCGAACTTTTGAATAATTCTTTCAAGTGTAATACGAATGGAAATTTTCTCACTTAGAAGATAGGTTCCTCATTTATTCACTTTTTTTTTTTCTCTCTCTGAAAAGAAGATGCGGTGTGATGAAATTGAATTTAAATAATTTTTGAATTATTTAAAAATAGTCTTCGGAACGTAGGACAGTCTCTGATGTATAGATGCAAAGTGGGAGATTTTTCTTTTTCTTTTTATCTTCTTTTTTTGTTTTTTCAATTCTAGTTTTCCTTATGGCTTCGTAATGTATTTTAAATTCTTCGATCCCTTATTTGCGTTTATCGTGTTTGAATTTTTTTTTTTTCATTCAACTTTTATACGTAAGTTTATTTTGTTCGTTTGTATTTATTCTGAAAAAGAGTCTAATAAGCTAACTCTTTATTCTTTTTAAATTTTTTTCTTTATGTTTTTTGTAATGTTTTGCATGTTGTGTAATTATTTTCTTTTTTTATTTGATACCTTTGCTGCATACACTTATATCTGCGCTTTATGTACATAAAATAACTTATTGAAATTTCAAATTTCAGAAAAATAGAAATAAAATAAAAATAAATAAAAACCCATATTTTGAAATAATATAAATAATATGCATTTTTTTTTTATTTATTTATCTATTTATTTCATATTTATAAAAGTGTATAGGATCTTATTTTGGAGGAAGTGGCTTTATGTTTTTCGAATTAAAAATTATAAATTCTATTAAAGGAAAAACTTTTTATAAGTATTATTTATTGAATATTTTGTATTTAATGGCATTCATAAAAGCTTTATTATTTTTTTAGGACTGAGGACTATTAGTCTCAATCTGGAATTTTTGCGTTGTCGTTTTCGATAGCTGGACATTTATCGAAATCTAAAATTTATCGAAAATATAATTGAATAATTTGAAAGCGATGTTATAGTTTGGGAAAAAAAAAAAAAAAAAAAAAACTAATAGTCCTCCGTCCTAGACAAAATTCTGCTTTTGCCAGAATTTCATCAAATTCATTTTTTTTTTTTTGTTTTAAGAAAAAGGAAAGAAAAATTATTAATAATCAGTATCGTTACAAACGATATCGATTTTTTTTTTTTTTTTTTTTTAAATAATTTTGAATTGGGAAATAAAAAGTGCGCGAGCAATATGAAATAAAAATTAGTAAAAAAATGAATTTAATGATTTAATTTTTATATAAAACATGATCGCGTGCTATCTTAAAAAGTAGATGTAAAATTTAAAGTTTAAATTTTTTTGGCAACAATTATAAATTAAAATAAATAATTTAATGAAAGTTTAGAAGTTAGAATTTCTAATTTTATTTCTTTTACTTAGCTATACATTTCTTTTATTTCATTTATTATTTTTGTTATAAATATTACTTTTTATGGCTTAGCAATGTCTATTAAATTCTTCGGGGCAATAACAAATTCGAAATTATTTATGCATAAAATACATTAAAATATGCTATTATTAACATGTTACCTCTTAAATGCGCCTCTTTAAGTCGGAGTTACCTATAGATTTTTTACTCTTGTGCAACACTTGGGGGTCTTGATGGGGGAATTCTATATGCAGGATCCAACAATAATCTCCTAACATGTTAATACTCCATCGACCCTGATAACCTCCTTTATATGTCTTTAGTGTCTTGATGACACAGTTCTCCTTTGTTCCTCACGGTCATTACCCAGATTTTCCGCGAAATAACATAAATGGGTGTTGAAAAAGTGGTACTTTAAACTCAAATATTCCCATTTTTTGACAAAACTGTATGTGATGGAAATTTGTGAATAGTATTTCCTTACCAAAAACTAAATTCGAAAACTGGCGTACAATCAATAGAAAGAAATTAAAACTTCTTCACACACCATAAATTTTAAGTCAGCACGTAGCCTTTCTTCATCAGGTGCAAACACGTGCTACTGCCTTGGAGGCAAAAGCAAGCTCATTGCTATGAGTCTTGCTTTTGCCTCCAAGGCAGTAGCATGTGTTTGCACCTGATGAAGAAAGGCTACGTCCTTTCGAAACCGGTTGTGCTGACTTAAAATTTATAGTGTGTGAAGAAGTTTTAATTTCTTTCTAGTATTTCCTTAATCAGTATCCAAAAATGTATCAGAAAAAAACATATCACCTTATAGAGACAAAAAAAAAAAAAAAAAAAAAAAAAAAAAATCATCGCAAATCTGCGTAATTAGTGTTCAATACCACAACTACTCTTTCCTGTTTATGATTTATTTATTACAAAAAAATTTAATTTTTTAGAGAGATTAAAATGCGCGAGTAGTAAACACTTAAAAACTCAACAGTGGAAATGTTTATGTTCGAATAGTGCACAACTTTGATTTTTTCCAGAAAATATAAAATAAAATACGATGTTATAGCAAATATATGAATAATTAACATAAGGTATTTTCCTTTTACATAATCACTATAAAAAAAGAGAAAAAAATCTAAATTTGGGTCGTAATTTGAAGTTCTTCTGAAAACCTTAACGGCTTCAATAGCAATATGTTTTAATTGAAATTACTCTTGATTTGAAAATAACCATTTTTAATTTCTCTTATGCAGGCCTCGCAGCGTTCCTAAAATTTTACTCCCATTTTATTATATTGACACCACTATCGAAAAGAAAAAAAAAAATTCTTGAATGTTTTGATGTTAAAACATATCAAAACACTAAGCAAAAAAGTATTATTTTACCATAGTAGTGTGAGTATAATTAAATAAGTCTAAAATTTTAGGAACGGTGCGAGGCCTGCTTATGCACGAGTAATAATAATAGTTATAAGACTATATAAGTCTACATAGCTAGCATATAAGGAAAAAGCTTTTATTAACAAAATTCTTTTAAACATTGTATTTAAAGTCTTTTAAGAATTTTCTAAGCGATTTTGCTAAGAAAAACAAAGGTAACAAGAAATTAAATTAATGGTAAACACAATTTTTCGTAGGCAATTATTGGTACATGTGATAGAGAAAGTGTTGTTAAATTTTCAAATTCTGATTCTTTGTTATATTTACATGTTTTAAGATCCCTTGAATCCGAAAATCATGTTTTTAGCTGTTGGTCTGTGTGTGTGTTCGTGTGTTCTGTGTGAGTCTTTGTGTGTACATTTGTGTCTTTGTGTCTGTTATCAGCATATCTCAAGAACAAATTGTAGCAGAAAGTCCAAACTCGGTATTCTAAATCTATATCATGTAGATATGCTACACTAAACGTTTCGTTGAGAACAAACAAACGGTTCGTGTACAGGGACACCCGAGAGAATTCAAATACATTACGTCTATGAGGGATATTGCAAGTAAGTAGAGTTTAAACTATATAGGCTGCACTAAACCAAATGAAATAAAAATATACTTTTATATGCGTGAAAGCATGTTTAATGTAGTATGAAAATCTTTAATCGTTCTTTACATGGCTAAACAAAAGAAATAGAGTATAATAGGTCAATACTTGAAAATTGTTCGAAATGTACTTCAGTTTGTTCTTTCTGTTATTAACATATGGTTATATTTATGTGCAATATGTGGTGTGTACATAATTTTTATATTATACATAGAGTTACCAATAATTAAGTGAAAATATTCTTTTTTTTATTGAGTGTAATTAGGGAAAGTTCGTTATTATAATGTTTTACCATGTATAGGAAAACTGCTCGAGAATTAAAAGGAATTCCTCATATCCATGCGGTGAATAAAGTTTCTTTAAGGTAAATTTTTTTTGCTTGTTTTTAGTACATTCATACGTTTAGAGAATTCCAGACTACCGAAGTCAAGTTTTTAACGTTTCTCCTTTCTCTCTGTCACTTCTTATCAGAGTAACTTAAAAAGAAATAAGTTCAGGCATTTCAGATGTTGTATTTTGAAACTGAAGTAAATTTGCCATTTGAAAAGTTTGATCAAGATTGATAAGATTCATGGAATGGTGCGTGTGAAAATTGTCTGATTAATTTTAAATGAACTTTAAATTTAATAACAGATTTGAATTCTATGCAAATGTAGGAAAAATAATCAATTGGGGAAGAAGAGTTAAGAAGAGTAGGTGGTATGTCACCCCTCACACAGAGATATTTAAAAAAAAAAAAGCTGTTCCGAAGCCTAATTTGAATTGTTTTTAATGTAGTTTTATACAATCATTTGCAAAAGTTTAAGACCAGTAGCCGATTTTCAGTATTTTAACACATTGCATCATTTGCGCAGATTATTGCGTCATATCATGTGCTGATTGCATCACATGCATTTTATTACTATAAATAAAGGTGCCTGGCACGTTTATCGCCAGTTGTTTATTGGATTTTGTCTTAGACAGTGCTGTTGTGTAATTATTGTAATGGGTAAAAAAACCTTCACTTACTCTTACAAAAAGGTCAGAAATATTGACCCTGCATAAAATTCGATTTTCTGAACGTCAAATAAGTTCGAGGGTAAATGTGAGCAAGACAGCTATGCATCAATCTATTAATAAATTTAAAATTTCTGAAAATTTTCTGGACGTTAAGAGTAATTTCTTTTTCATACTTGGAGTAAGTCGAGGTTTCCTTGCTGGTTTATGGGATGATAACCAAAATATTTGGCCAAACGTCTTGAAATAGTACTCAAACTGACGTTGGTACCTTTTGCGGCCAGATAATGTCTAATCGTATTGCAGGAGGCTCTTGGATCTCGTACGACCATTCTGATCACATGATCATCATGTGCACTCGTTTTTCTAGGACGATCGCTTCTCTTAAGGTCCACAATTTTTCCGAAATTTTAACTTTACTAATAGCTTGATGCACATCTGTTTTGCTCACATTTACCCTCGAACTTATTTGACGTTCAGAAAATCCAATTTTATGCAGGGTCAATATTTCTCACCTTTTTGTAACAGTAAATAAAGGTTTTTTTACTTATTACAATAATTACACACTGTAATAAAAACCACAGTAAAATTACAGCAAAAAATGCTGGCAATATGGGTGCCAGCATATTTTGCTGTTAATATACAGCAATTGCGTTTTTCCAAGGAAACAGCAGCTTTGTCAATTTTACAGTAATTTGTGCTGTTTTTTTACAGTAATTTTGTATTTCAACTTTTACAGTTCTTTTGTAAATTATACAGCATTTTTTGCTGTTTTTTTACAGCAATTTTGTATTTTAGCTTTTACTGCACATTTGTCAATTTTACAGCATTTTATGCTATTTGTTTTACAGTTGATTTGTATTTTAGCTTTTACAGTAAAATTGTACTTTTTACTGCTTTTTCTGCTGCTTTTTACAGCAGTTTTGGATTTTACAGTTCTGCTCAAAAGCTTAGCAAGATTTGCAAACGATCAGGTTTTTTCCATTTAAAAAGTTATCTCTCGATGAAATGTTTTCAGACTTTGGGTATTTAAAGAATTGGGTCTTCCTCGTGTTTTTCAGTGAAGATTGGTTTAAGACAACATTTAGGGGGCCGGTAAAAAATTTAGAAAAATCAACAATGTTTGTGATCACCGTGTATCATTAAGCAAGCGAAATGAACCGTAACTTTAGAATATGTTAATGTAGATCCAATTAAATTTGTAGATGAACTTGTGTGACGATAGCGTGTTAAATAACACAGATTGATAACAAATATTCAAAGTTGCCAAGTGGGTCCCATACTAAAGCTATGCCATATTCCTAGTGTATTCATTTGTTGTAAGCAGGCCTCAAATTTTTATCATTTTCCCAAACTGGGATATGAAAGGAAGACAAAAAAATAAGAGTTATTAAAAAAAATAATAATAATATCTCGGGAAATATGAGCACTTTTATGAAAAACGTTTTTACTACGCATGTGGGAAAGATTAAAAAAAGTTTTATTGCATAGGTTGAAAGCTAGATATATTGGGCAACTTTTGTCAAAAGTGCATTTGAATAGAGTAAAAATTTAGTAAATTATACGAAAAAGAATGAGCTAGACTTTAGATATTTTCCTAGAGTTTGAATTTCTTAAGCGAATTTTCACATGCCGCGTAATTAATGTAAAGATCCAATTATTTTATCCACTTAGCAAAAATATCTAAAATCTAGCTCTTTTTTTTTCCTGTATAATTTGCTTAATATTTACTCTATTCAAATGCTCTTTTGACAAATGTTGCCCAATATATATAGCATGCATTTTTTAAAAATATTTCTCAGATGCGCAGTGAAAGCGTTTTTCATAAAAATGCTCAAATTTCATGATATATTAAAGATATTTAAAATCCGATTACTGTATATTGTTTTAAAAGTGTTTATCCAAGTTATCTGAAAGTGGAAATAATTTGCGTTAAAAACTCTGCATAGTATTTAAAAAAAAAAAAATGTTGATTTTTTCTTTCTTTGAGCTTTAAAAAAAATGTTGATTTTTTCTTTCTTTGAGCTTTAAAATAAATGCTTATAATTGTGTCATTTAACATGCTATCGTCACACAAATTCATCCACACATTGAACTGGGTCTATATTAACAAATCCTAGAGTTGCAGTTCATTTCGTTCACCTAACGATACAGGGTAATCACAAACATTATTGTTTTTTGTCATTTTATTACCGGCCTCTTAAATGCTGTCATAAACCTATCTTCACTGAAAAACATGAGGAAGACTTAGTTCTTTAAATACTCAATGTTTGAAAACATTTCATCGAGAGATAAATTTTTAAATTGAAAAAACTGATCGTTTGCAAATCTTGCTAAACTTTTGAGCAGAAGTGTAGTTTTTATAGCACATTTGCCGATACATTGCTTTATTTGCTAAAAGTGCAATTTTAAAGTTAAAAAATTAATATATGCTTCGATACCTCTATTATAACATTATCTTTGACTTTTTATTCATTTTTATTTTTTGGCGTCTGTTGATTAACAGACAAATTCAGTTTTTCTTTATAGTATACCTGCAGTAGATATAACTATATTTTTAGAAAATTTATGATGTTTCATTGCACATAGTATTTTTTATGGTAAAAATTTATATTGTTTATCTTATGATAGCTGGATAATAAAACTTAGACAGAAAATTTAATCCGGTTATCATATGAAAAATAATGGAAATTTTCATTTGCAAAAAACATTGTGCAATAAAATATTATATAAATTTGCCGAAAGTATGGTTAAAGCTACTTTAGAAATACAGCAAACAAAAAAAAAAAAAAAAAAAAAAAGGAATTTTCACAAGAATCCGTAGATGGCGCTGAAATGAGAAATGAAAAAATATATAAAAAATCGAAGATTGTGTGATAGTTGAAACAGTCTTGAAAAATATACCTTGTGTTATCGAAACATATGTTAATATTTTAACTTTTATATATTTTTAACAAATAAATCAGTGTTTCATTATATTTAGTGTTTTATTCATATTTATATAGACATTTGTAGACTTTATATAACTTTTGATGTTATTTTGTTTATTTATTTATTTTTCTAAGATTTTGTGTCATTTTGTAAATTTTATGGCATTTTCCCTTGTTAATTCCACAGCAAAAATTTGCTGCAAATTTTATTAAAGAATAATTACTCTGTAAAAGTATAATTTCTGAGAATTTTTCTCTGATTTCAAAACAGTTTAAGTATTATGAGAGTTTGGTATCTTATTATTACATATTTATTTCTTTTTTAGACCTTTCCCTTTCATGTGTAATTTTTATAAATCCATGCCTTACTGGCAGAGAAACTGAACTTTTACAGAGTTTTATTTATTTAATTTTTCTTTTGTTTCTTTTAGAACGCCTCATATACAGCTTAAGAACATGAAATATTCAATCATATATAGTTTTCCATAACTATATATATTATACCTATTAGGTACAGCATAGAATTAGATACAGAACAGCATAAAAATATTTTGTAAAAATTTTTATATTATGTTTTCTATGCTACACTGTATTTTCATATGTTTTCTATATTATCAAAATTATAAAAATATACTAAAATAAAAAATAATAATAATAATAATAAATAAATAAACAACTAAATTAAAATGTTTTCTATTTGCAGAATAAAGATAATATTGAATTTATTTGATTGAAAATTTTCAACTTACTTTCCATATATGTTGAAAATCAAAAAAGAAAAAAAAAATGGAAAATTTATGAGTGATTTTCTCAAAAAAAAAAAAAAGTCGAAAATTTATGAGTTATTTTCTTTTAAAAAAAAATAAAATAAAATAAAATAAATAAATAAATCAAAAGCCTCATTTCCCCTTTCCATTCTTCTTTTTCTTCTTCTTCCTTTTTTTTTTTAATTAAGCTTTAATAAAAATTCAATATTTTATTTATACTATTCTTGCATTTACATATTTACATGTAAAACGAAGCTAAAAGGTAATTATCTAAAACATTAATATGGAACATAATTACAGCAATATCACGTGAAAACTGCAATTAAAAATGTTTAATTTTTAAACGAACTTGTATACATTTATTAAAAATTTTGTATGACATTTATTTACATATCAAAACCATTCATAATTCGATAGGTTATTCATCAACAATTACAACGCGCGGAGCATGACTCCATCTTTAATGTTATTTTTTCTTTGTTTATTTTCCATGCTCGGGTTGATATTCATCAAGCACCTGGAATAAAAGAGATAAAAAAAAAGTCATTTCGAAAACAATAATCGCAAAGGAATTGTGTTTTACCTTTGAAAATATTATACACAGAGAAACAGCATAGGGCTATATATGTATATATATATGTATGTATACACGCAACATTATGCATAATAGAAAACTTCTTAATTTCATCTATGATTTAATTTTTTATTTCATTTGGCAGAAAAACTGACCAATTTTCATAAAAATCAAAATATATTGGTAGAATAAAATCGGCTTTTATCATTAGCTTTTCCCCAATAATTTCCTTCTATTAATCTTTCTTACATAATTATGAGAAATGCCAGCTTTAACCCGATCCACCAGTGGCCAAGAGGTTCTGCTCTGAAAGCTGGTAGACGTAAGGTGACAATTCGACCGCAGGTCGCGCTCGTCTGCCTAGACGTTCCGAATTTCCAGTAGTTTTCTTCAAAACTTGCGTAAATATGATTTAGGACTCTGGCGGGAAAAAAAAAAAAAACACTGGTGAGGGCGCTCTCTATAGACCAAGGCACATAGCGCAGTCAATTTGTCTTAACCCCAACACCGGCGCGCCTTTTTTTTTTTTTTTTTTTTTTTAACCCCGTAATTCAATTTACATTTTCTTAAAAGCACATGCATTTTTATTAAGTCCCCATCTTCCCATATAACACATAATGCATATTTCTCTTCATCGAAATCAAATGTTGCTGCTGTAACAGCTTCAGTACCTGGACACTCAACACACGCTTTTAGCAAACAATTTTTATTATTAACATGACATAAATATTTCTTTAGAATATTTCACAAGCTAAATAAATCAATTATTAACCCAATAAACATTGTTATTTAGTTTTTCAATTTATTTTAAATAGATATATACTTCATTTTCCACAAAAATGATTAAAGGTTTTTGTTCAAAATTGTTTAGTACCCAGAAAGAGACATCTGCTTGTCACGAATAACAAGAAACGGTCTCTTCCCCTTCTTTGAAAGGTATATCAAAATATTTATTCTTAGTTTGTTTAAAAGATTATTCTGAACCACTGATTTATATACACATAGGAAATGAAATTGTTATAAATTTTGCACAATATTTTAGAAAAATAGTTACGTAAATAAAAAGACCTTTTAGGGGAAAAAAGTTTAGAGATATTTCACTTAGTAATGATCTTTTTATTACTTATTTAACTTTTTTTTTTAATCATCTATGATGGTGATCAGTCATATCCTTCCTGAGGTGAGATGAAATCATCGTTTAGAACGCTATTCCATAAAACAATGAAATGAACAAATAAATAAATAAATAATAATAATAAAAAAAATCTTTATTAGACGTTCCCATTTTTTTTTTTTTTTTTTTTTTTTTTTTTTTTTGAAACATTTTAAAATTTTGTGCAATGAATTTCATACTTCATTTTGAGCAAAATGTTTCATATACAAGGAAAACAAATGCGGAAAAATATTTTTTAATTATGAAAAGTACGAAAAATTTTGAGAAAACTCAATCATTAATTCATTATTTTTTCATGCAATGGGCCAATTCGTATTAAATTTTGAGATATATGTTATTAATGTAAAATTTCCGAGAAATAAATAGAAACGTAACTTTCGCTTGAAGTCACAGTAAGAAAATCATAATTTAAATGTAGTTTCTATGAGAGTAATAAATTAAATATCTCTGCTTTAAACTGGAAAAAAAAATAGAAATTAAACACTTATTAGCAAAAATTGAAAAAAAAAAAAAAAAGAGAGAGAGAGAGAGAGAGAGAGAGAGAGAGAGAGAGAGAGAGGAGAGAGAAATAATTTCAGAAAGAAATTCAATTCTGAAAATTAAGCCTATAAAAATCGCCATTTTTAAAAAGAAAGACCTGACAAAAATAAGCAAATTTAAAACTAACTCTAAACTAAAATCGATGAACTTAAAACGACCTTTTTCAAAAATAGGACGAGTTTAACATTGCTTGAGAAAAAAAAAAAAAATGATGGAAAAAAGAAAAAAATTCTAGAAATCTCTTTTAAAATTCACGTTTGTATTATACATATTAATTCCATAAGTTTGGAACCAATAATAAAAACAGTGTTTAAAACAGAACAAGAAATCTATAAACTTTCACAAATAATACAGTAGGCAAAATAATCTGATTAAGTAAAAATTATATTGTACTTTCTCTCAACAAATAATATAAAAATTTACATTTCATGATAAGAATTTCTATCGTACTTAATAATTATACAATAGGTTGTATAAAATAATGGACGATTTATGACTGGATCTTTGTTAAGTATATAAGTCTCATACATTTATAACAATAAAAGAATATAAAACAATTAAAATTGCACTTACCAGAAATCGAAGAGCAGGAATTAAAATTCACCTGCTTGAAGTTTCAGCTTCCTTTTGTCGGAATCTCTGGATAATAAAATAATGGCGCACGCAGCTGTAGAACAACCAGATATAAAACATCAGCAGACGATTTCACAAATTACAGTAAAAAACCTAAAATGCTGTTTTTCCGCAGCTTGCGAAAAATTTACAGCAGATTATGCAGTTTTTCACCCGTTTTTTTTTACAGTGCACAACAGCACTATCTGAGACAAAATCCAAGAAACTACTGGCGATAAACGTGCCGGGCACCTTTATTTATAGCAGTAGAATTCGTATGATGCAATCAGCACGTGAGATGACGCAATAATCTGCGCAAATGATGCAATGTTTTAAAATACTGAAAATCAGCTACTGGTCTTAAACTTTTGCAAATGACTGTATAACAGTACTCGTTATTTTACCCCTTAATCTCCAATCTGTATTTATAGTATTAATTTTAAGAGTAATGGAAAGTCAAATGAGTACCACATCAGATTATTTCCACTCTTGTGAGATATGAAGGATATATATTATTTCTTTTCAATATTTGCTTGAATTCAGAACGCCAATTTCAAAAAACTTAAATATCTCCTCTTAATTTGCAGAAAAATAAACTATATTGAATATATTAAAATATTTCGATTTGATTCTAAGTTCAATGATATGATATTCTGTTGCGCATTCAAAATTTAGGAAATCACCTCCCTGGATTACTATTAGTTTAACCCCGCAAGATCAAATTTTAACAAATTTGGTATAAGAATAAAATATTTTTAAATAAGCATGTTCTTTGACATATATTTATGCTAGTAAGCTTTGTTTGTATCCGTCAAAGTATTTCACGGCATTTTGCTGATTTGTGTATTAAAGGCTATATGAAAAATGTAACACTCAAACCTTTGCATAATATTTTGCTTGTAGTATATAACTAAAAAAAAATTCAAAAGGCTTTAGTTTATAATCTTAGTTTATTTTGAAAAAAAAAAAATATTTTTTAAATTAAGATTGCTTGCATTTTATTCCATAATAAGTGTCTATAAAAATGGTATTTAAAAATTTAATGTCACTTATATAAAAATCTTGGGTTTTCGTGAATAATTAATAATAATAGTTAGACTATATAAGTCTACATAGCTGTTCTATCAGGAAAAGCATTTATTAACAAAATTCTTTTAAACACTGCTATTAAAGTCTTTTAGGACTTTTCTAAACTGTTTTGCTAAGAAAAACAAAGGTAACAAGAAATTAAATTATTAAAAAGCAAATTAAATGAAATACCTAAATATTATTTTAAATGCATATGTTTTAAACTACATTTAAGCCAGTAAACTTTACGTCAATAAAGGTATTTCTTGGAATTCTTTTTCTATTTCGTATATTAAAAGAAATCATTTCTAAATACTAATTTTCAAAAAATATGCTTATTTTCGGATTCAGGATTTTGAGGAAGGAAACAAAATCAACTTTTAAATTTATAATATTAGCGCTGTTTAATTCTAATTAATATTATAAAATTTAGCTACTAATGATTTGAATTTAAAAAAAAAAAAAAAGTTTACTTTATAGGATTTAAATATGCTAAATATCAGAGAAAAAATAAAAAATAAATTTTTATATTCACGATACTAGCACAATTAGGATACTAGCACATTACGATACTAGCACAGTTACGATACTAGTATTTTATAACATTAATTACAATAGAGCTATTATAGTTAACGTTATAATAGCTCTATTACCAATCATAAAAAAAAGAAAATGTTTATTTTGGAGGGTGTGCCGAGTTGATTTTTAAAATGATAGTACAAAAAATTGCATTTTGTATCTGAAAGCAAAAAAAAAAAAAAGATAAATAAAAAAAATAAAATAAATAAATAAATAAAAAACATGGTGCATGAATCCATAACAGCACTGCTAAATTATAATTAATATTATAAAGTTTACTTATTAAAGATCCCAATGAAGAATAAATGTTTTTTCTCTGGAATCCAGAGTATATTTATTCTAAAGTAAATAAATAAATAAATAAATATTTGATAATTTGTAATGGTACATCCATTTTATAATAATTTCAAAAATCCATTATCGCGATGTTCGTAGGTTCAAAAAAATCCCATAAAAAGTAGACAATAATATGTGTGTGCGTGTGCGTGTGCGAAATGTATTTGTTTAATGAATCTTCTAAAATTACTTTAATTTGGTATTTCACCTTACGTGGACTGTAGCCTAAATCAATGTTATTCTATGGAGAAATTTGTTTTAAAAATTACTCATTACTTAGTGTATTTATTATTTTATTTATTTATTTATTTATTTTTTAATTTTACTTTATTTCTTTTTTGGTTCGATTTGGGTAGTCTTCGCTTATGATCCGAATAATTGTTTTCATACTGAAATTAAATCATCTTTAAATTTCAAATCCTTATTTTGATTAAATCCTTATTTTGATGATCGAAAGGTCGAAAAGTTATCTAAGAGCAATTATTGCACTTTATATCCTCAAAATAATATATATATATATAAAAAATCAAATAACATTTTTTGGAAAACGGAATCGGTTTAATCGCTGATCATTTTCTAAAAAGTAAAACGGAATTAAAAACAAAAAACACATTAGGTAATGGGTAATTTTGAAAACAAATTTCTGCATAGAAAAACATAATGTTATGCTGCTGTCCACGTCAGGTGAAGTATCCCCAACTCTTTTACGTACCCGCATTTTCTTATCCCTAACAGTAGACCTAGCCATTTGATGATCCTTTCTATTATTAAATTAATTAAACAGTGGATTTTACTTACTGATTTTTAATTTATTTAAATTTTATCTTCAGCAATGCATATGTTAAATATCCATATCATATATGTACTTGAACGTCACATAAAGTGTAAAATACGGACAAGCAAAATTCAATTTAAAATAATGTATTGTTTAAAAAAAGTCCTTAAAAATTCTTTTTTCTCTGCATCTCTGTGTGTAGACATTTTAATTACTGCCCCGGAAGGAGATAACATTGCCTCACTGTCTATTCATTAAAAAGTTATGAAAAACTTTATTCTGTATTTCTATATGATAAAGTAAAATATTCAATATAAGAATTCTTTTAAAGTTTGTAATGTTACGTTCTGTTACAATATATTTACAACCCTTTAATGACGAAAGAAACAAAAGTCTTAGTGAAAAATATTTTGTGAATTAAATTAGCGGTATTTTGTTCTTATATAAAATAAAACAAAAAAATATTTTTATCGTTTACAGTTCTTTTTATTTTTCTCTTTTCCGGCCTGCTATATCTGTGTTGTTCATTTAGTACATAAACTTAAGAGATAATATTGCTCATGCGTTATAGTCTTCAGAAATTTTGCTTCAGAAAATAAAATATTTAATAAAAATATTAGAGTTAAATTTTTAAAGGTATATTCTGTTTTATTATGTTCATGAAGCTGTAAAGTCAAACTAATTTAAATTGCTTAATAAAAAAATTCGTGAATTAAAAAATGTAAGTTTTATTCCTAAATCAATTAAAAGAAAAAATTTCTACGCATATCTGTATATATTTTTGCACTGTACCAAATATTTATATCATCTATAGAGACGATACTGCTAAAAGATGTACTAAATGTGTGAGGTTTGCGTAGTCGCAACCTCCATCTTAATTAAATAATTAAGTGACTAAAGGTAAAGTAGAGCTCAAGACTATGAAGTAAAACTAAATAAGCTTTTATTTAACTTAAATAATGGGAGGATAAATCTGGCCTTTCAAACTCAAGCAGTAGAAACTTTAAGTAACTTAGGAAAATAACTACAAGAAATAATTTAGATAAATATAAAGTAACTCTCCCCCAGAGACGATAACAGAAGTAGGTTGAAGGCTGCACTCTTCGACCACTCAACGATGTCAACACAAACTTGTCGGCTAGATTCCCACGACATGACAAATTTTACACACTACTTTTCTAGGTTCTGTAACTTCACTATACACATAGGACAGGACTAGCAAACTCCAATGACGAATAACTTCACCCTTCGTATAATAATCCAACTTCAGCAATACACCACAAACTATAGTTTAGTCTAGCATAAGAACTAACCCATCTACACCACACTCTTTACGAAAAATACCTTCCTATTTATCCTTCATTCCACCGACTCATATCTATTCACTTTAACAAAACTTTAAAGCCGCTTCGCATTCGCCAACACTCCACAGCTTACTTCCTTCGTTGCAGCACTATGCTGACGCAAAACCATCCCAACCTAAAATTGCGACGACTGCTGCCGTTGAAGCATTCAACTATCCCCTTTATTGCGTCGCTGGATCCACCTCAATTTGAAAAACTGTGGTGACCTACCATAGTCTCAACCTTACAAATGTTTTAGCAATTTTAAGTATATTATTAATTAATACATAAATTACTTATGAACTGATATATATATATATATATATATATATATAAATAATTTTAGGAGTTTATTATATATATATAAATAGGTGAAGTAATTATAACCAGTGCTATTTCCAAGAAAACTGTAAATAGTAATTTCTAAATGTGAAGCCTATAATTTAATTTCTATGATAGAAATCCTTCATCATTTATCTGAGGCACATGAGTGTCAATTTAACGAATTCGACAACTTAATGAGCGTTAAAAACGAATTCGACAACTCAGTGTTCACAGATTTTTTTAATCCAAAAACGAAAATTTTTCAGGTCAGGAAACTTATATTTAAAAATATGCTAATAATGCATTTATGTATCTCTGACATGTTTCAAACCTTTTTAACATAAATGAATGTTTTAAAATGTAATATCATAATTACCTCATTAATTTTTCAAATTTGGGGTAATTATGACCACATTGTAATAACACAGTAACAGCACACGTATTAAAGAGTTTTTTTAATTAAAAAAAAAGTACAACTTTAAACAATATAGGAAGCCAATAAACCCCTAAAATGATTTATAATTTTTACCGGAAGTTGCAATCTGTATATCACGGAAAAAAATTAAGTACAGATGAAACGAGACTTTGTTGACACAAATGAATCTAGATTTTGAAGTAACCTAAGTACCTTCTTTGTATTTATATGTTTCTGAAAACTAAATCATAACTTTTTTATTAAAATCACACAATCAACTGTGTCAATCATATTTATTGAAATTTTATTTTTCCGACTGAGTGAAAATAATGCCTGGACCGGGAGTCGAACCCCGGATCATTGACTTACAAGGTCAAGGCTCTACCAATTGAGCTATCCAGGCCGACACCCCGGTCAGCATTACTCACTCAGACAACCTTTTTGGCAGAAACATCTCTGGTCTGTCATTTAGATAGCTCAACAGAAATAAGCCGCAGGAAATGGAAAACACCATTAGATAATGGAAGAAAGAAATACAATTTTTATTAAAATCACACAATCAACTGTGGAATAAAATCATATTTATGCAGGAAATGGAAAACACCATTAGATAATGGAAGAAAGAAAAACAATTTTTATTAAAATCACACAATCAACTGTGGAATAAGATCATATTTATGCAGGAAATGGAAAACACCATTAGATAATGGAAGAAAGAAATACAATTTTTATTAAAATCACACAATCAACTGTGGAATAAAATCATATTTATGCAGGAAATGGAAAACACCATTAGATAATGGAAGAAAGAAATACAATTTTTATTAAAATCACACAATCAACTGTGGAATAAAATCATATTTATCTGAGAGGTAAAATTATCTGAGGCCGGTAAAATTTGCCATATTTGTAAATCAATGATCCGGGGTTCGACTCCCGGTTCAGGCATTATTTTCACTCAGTCGGAAAAATAAAATTTCAATAAATCATAACTGTTTTGGTCTTTGTAAAAATATAGAGACGAGCTAAAAATCCTTTAAAAAATATAATACAAAATAAAAGACATTTAAGTATGTTTTTCAGAAATAGTTGCTGTTTCTGAGTAGTCCCCATTTATTTTGATTTGTTAAAACAATTTATAACACCTCTAGTGCAAGCTGCCTTTTGTTTTAATTTGATTTACTGAAAAATATTTTTACTAAACAACACAGGCCTACAAAAATGAAGTTGACAAAATTTGATTTAATGATTTTAGCTAATCTTTATGTTTTTCGATATGCTGAAACCGAAAATGCAGCCCATTTTTCTCTATCACGTATAGATTTTTGCCAATAAAGGGTGCTTACCGACACACTTTCTGACATGTACCATCCTAACAATATTTTAGTTGGATGGTTGGTATGGTTTTATGTCGCACTAGTGCTGCGCTATTACAACAACAGGATTAATTAATCATGGAAATATACCATAAAATTTGCCATATAATTATACTGGTGGAAGAGTAATCGAAGAAATTGTATAGGTAGGCACTCTGTATTGGTAAAAATCAGTACGTGATAGAGAAAAACTGGCTTCATTTTCGGGTTCAGCACACCAAAAAACATAAAGACCAACCAAAATTATGAAATTAAAATTTTACATGTCGACCTGTGCAATTTTACTAATTTTTCAAACAATAACTATTACAATTACGCGTAGTTAGAAGTACTTTAATACCAAATCAAAACAAAAGTACACTGAGAAAAAAAAATGTGACTGACATCCAGAATCAAATTGTGGCTCTAGTAAAAATAGTTCCATGTCATCCTTTTAAATTCTAGCTCCCTTTGCTAGCGAGTTCTAAAAATCCCTATTAGAATTCTAGACCGTTTTCCTACATTCTGTGGTCAATCTCATTTAAAAAATCTCTGTAAATAACCGCAAAAACCCAAGAGGTGAGTTTTCGTAACTATAATTTTGTTTTATAACCCAATTCTGGTAAACCCACGAGACTTTCTCGCAATAGAAAGTATTCATAGTATTCATAATAATACTTATTTCACCATCTAGAAAAATATTGACTAGAATTTCTCGATCATTTCGTCTATCCATGTTATTTGTTTACCTTATACGCATTACCCAGATACCTATATTTCTAGTTTAGGGATTCAGAAAATAGCTACTTATTGAATCTAGATGAAAGTTGTATTTTTTTTTTCCTCAGTGTAGTGGTCTTAATGGCCATAGCTAAATTTGTATCAGTGCGTATAAAGAGAAACAAAAAATTTCTACTAAACTTTTCTACTAATTTAATTGCTGTCGATTATATTTACCCCCAAATTTTTGTAATTCTGTGTTTTTGATGGAGGTAGTTTTTGGAACTGCTGTCCTCAAAGCTGGTAGACGTGAAGTGCCGGGTTCGAACTGCGGTCGCGCTCGTCGGCCTAGCCATTCTGAGTTTTTCTTGGTTTTCACTGAAACTTGTATAAACAGTGGCAAGGACCCCTTAAAAAAACAGCCACGAAGGGCACTCCTCTTTATGCCTAGGACCCTCGTACAGTCAATTGGCCTTAAACCTAACACACTTTAACCACCGCCTTTAATTTCAAATAAAGAAGCCGAGAGAAGTCAGAATTTTATCGAGTTTTCTTAGAACATTAAAGTTACCTCAAAATAATATTAAACAAAATTATTTTCATTTGGAAAAAAAAAAAAAAAAAAAGAAATTACAATATTGAAAAACGTATTATGTAGTCATAACTCTCCCAACTTCACCTAATATATATAAATTTAGAAAATCTGTTTATTTCTTTCTTTAAAATTAAAAGTTAGTGATTACAATGCTTAAAAAGTAAAAAGAAAGTGTTTTGTTTCTAAAAATATAATTAAATTAATATAAGTTAAAATAAACGTTTATTAAAATTTTTTCAAACATACAGATGTACATAAACCAAGCCTTCTGTAATAACCTAAAGAAAAAAAAAAGTCTTTATTGGATTTTCCGTAACGTTAAAAATTTAAATTTAAAGAAATGACGAAGAAAAGAAATGCTGAAGCAAGAAAACTTTATGAAACAAGAATAAATTTAATCAACATTTCTTCAAAATTTGATATAATTTTTTATTCAGAAGCTGAAAATGCAATTTTAAGTCAGATAAAATATAATAATGACATTACATGACTGTCGCTTACTAATGGAGAAAAACACAAAAGTGAATTTATAATTAATCTTCGCTGACTGTATTTAATAATTAAAAACTGGAACAGAAATAAACACAATTATAAATCCATTTATTTCCCTGTATTAAATTATTTTCAGCCCTTAAACTAATACAAAATTACTTTTTTTTTCACTCTATTTTTTTTTTTTTTTTTTCTCATTTTGAAAACGGATAATTGAGTTTCTTTTCCAATTTATTTCTTATTATGTCTGATATATTATTTTATCTGACTTCGGAGATTTGCACGAATAAAATGATTAAAAATGCGAAGAATTATGAGATAATTAATTTAAATACGTAGGTGAAAAATAATAACGTCACGAATAAAAATGAAATTGTATATTAAATAATAAATAAATCACTCTAAATACTGTTACCTTTTATAATGCAGTGTGATTAATAAAACCGTGATTTTAAGTGTAATTCCTTAAATATTGATACTGAATATTCAGATATATATATAATAAATTACAATGGTGAGTAAAAAAAGTACAAAATTTCAGGAAATCTATAAAAAAAAAAAATTGAGGGGTTCGATGTCAAAAGTGGCAATATTTTAATTTTTATATCAATATAGTACAAAAAATCCGAATGCGAGTGAAAAATGTCCCATACCCTATGCAAATTTTGTATAACATTTCTGTATTGTATAAAAAAAATCTATATTTATTTAAAAAAAATCTCCAAAATGTTACAGCACAAAAAAGAAGCTAAAGTTCACTTAATACAGTATTCTGTGTCTTAATACTGATTCCCTGACGCAATAAAAATAAATAAATAAAAAACTGGTTTGTAACAACAACACGACTTTCATTACGTATATTATAAAATCTTTTAGGAGATAGGACAATTTTATGTCATTTGACCACACTGACAAATTAGACATGAAACAATTTTCCTGTAAGAGCATGCTGATGCATACGTCCAACAGTAGGCTGACCAGCTCAAAGTACCTTTATAATAGAGAAGCATTAAACATTGCTACAATTATCGAATTATGGATGTATTTTTTCGTTCCTAATAAACAAGGACTAAAAATAAAATGTTATTGATTAATAATTTAATTTCTACAATTTTTTAAAACTTAGAAAAATGCCTTAAAAAAAATAAAGGGCGTTCCCATTTCTCCCCAGAAAATGGGGTAGTTTGGTCAGTATACCTAAAGACATATAAAAGAGAATATGCCTAGCGTGTTTAAAGAAAAAAAAATATGATACATGGCTTCATTATATACCCATTAGAATATACATATTGTTATGAAAACATTGGTATTTTTTTGTGAGGTAACTAAACAGGCAGGTTCCAACCACGAAAGAAAAAAAAAAAACTATAAAATTGAAAAACTGCTACTTCAACCACATAAGTCGTGATAATAAAATTATATATGCCTCCAAACAAATATAATTGTTTTTCAGGAATGGCTTAGTACAGAATCTCTCACTGGCAAATTCATAGCTTAGAGTTTAATGAAAATCATTCCATTATAGATGGGCTACTTTTGTTGTACTTAGTCAAAGATTAGAGGAGAAAAACGATACATTTTATCGAAACAATTACTTCATTTAAATTTTAGAAAGGATTTAATAATTCTAGCTATCCTGAAACAATATTTGCTGCCAAATTTGATCGCTAAACTCGCCAAGTTGCCAAGTTTGTTTCCAACGCTAATTTTGGTCTTGACATCGATTTTGAAGATTTTGCGTCAAATTTGGCGACTTGACGACCGAATGTGGCGAAAATGAGATGCATAGTCTAGAGTTACCAAATTTTGGAAGCTCTAACTTCAGTAAGAACAGAATTCTGGAATTTTCCTGAAAGATTCATTTGCTTATAGCGCTGAACTAAATTCTTCGAATTTTTTTTTTTAATGATAAACAAGACAAAAACAAAATTAAGGGCAGCCGTCGACTTGAACCTGTTTATATATTAAGGATTACTTTCTACACTCAAAATGTTAGCAACTTTCATAACAATAACATTACGTGCTCTATCTACGTGCTGAATGTTCGTAAAAGAGCATTCGTCGACTAGAACATTTCTATGTATTTAAGAATTACTTTCTATACTCAAAAATGTCGGCAATTATCATAAAACTGTCATTACGGGCTCTATTTACGGGCTGAATATTCATTAAATAAAAATGCATTCGTCGGCTAGAACCTGCTTATATCTTTACAAATTACATTCTATACGCAATAAATTCGACAACTTTCATAATAATATCATTACGGACTTATTTTGAAATCTCTATGATGGTAGGTCATATATAGGGGCCAAAACCTTTCTTTATTTGGTCATTATGAATATAATTTTCATAAATATCTCGAAAACGAAAAGTCATATAAAGACCAAAACGGGAGGTGCCCAACTAAATGTTATAACAAATCTATCTACCAATTTACAACGCTCTACGTCTAACAGTTTTTGAGTTATGCGAGATACATACACACATGCACACATACAGACGTCACAAAAAATCGTGTAAAGTTACTGATATCGCCAAAACGAGAGCTCGTATTAAGACGAAACTTCCAGATGTAGAGGAGCGTGTGGCTGGTTGTAACAGTTTTTAGAAAATTAAATATATTTTGATATGTATTTACATTTTCCTGTTTATAATTGCTGTTTTCCATAGCATACATATTCCTCTATCATATTCATTAAAAAAAAAAAAAAAAAAACTCGTTAATTTTACTAATTTAAGTACAATTTTTTTTTTCAAAATTATTTGCCTGTTACAATTTGCCCCCGATTTGGGGGTAAATTGGAACACACGTGGGGCGAATTGGAACAGTTATGAGGGAAATATTAATAATAAAAAAAGACAATATTTTAACATGTTTTTGCTATCAATCATTTATCAATTTAATAAAAAAAATGCAGTAAATAAAAAATATTAGATTATACCTTCTTGATATAGTAATAATGAATTATATCAAATGGATTATAGTAAAATAAAGAGAAAATTAAATATGTAATCAATATAGAAATCACCCTTTGGCAGAACTGAAGTTAATAGTAGGACAAAACAAATTAACATGTTCCCTCTCACACATTTAATGTGTGCCCACATTTTGAAAATTAAGCATTATACCCAATCTTCTGCGTCAGAGAGGCTGCAGTAGGGGGTCGTAATCCTCGCCTCTTTTTTTATTTTCTATGTCACTTTCAGGGATGTGAAAATTCCGCCTGTTTTGATACCACTTTTTTTCTTGGGGAAATTTTTATTGTATTTTTAAAGCAATATGTCGGGATTAAACAGGATAGAGATTACTGTGTAAAAGTAGTAATAACAAAAAAGACATAAATTTCTTATTTATTAAAGTGTTCTGAAAAACAAAAGGCGGAGACTACGATCCCTGGCTGTAGTTATCTCCAGAAGATAAGTAAAGCCATTCCTTTGATTCAGAATTTATATCTGGTATTCAAATAATTTTATTTATATTTTTATCCTTTCGTTTCATTATTAATTTATTTCTACTTTAAGGGGGTCTGGAACACCAATTTATTATTATTATTATTTATTTATTTATTGATGAATTGAGTAATTATTTTTTCTGAAATTGAAGCTTATTTGACGGTGAATTTGAGCAAGAAATAATCTTTAAAAAATTTAAATAAAATTTTAAAAATTTTAAATTAAAAAAAAATGTAATTTTAAATTTGTGATAAATTTTAAATTTGTTATATCTCACGAACTTATGGTTCAATTTACAAACATTTTTACCCTTATATACGGAAAATATTTTTCTTCAATTTGTCTTCAGGATTTCTGATCATAATAATAAATTTTTTAAATATTAATTTTAATTTGAAAAAAGCACTCATTTCATGCATAACTTTTAGCTCGACATGGATTACCAAAACGTTTTTGCTCCTAATTAAAAATCCCGAAGACAATTTATTAAAAATACACTACAGAACTCATGTGCAAAATTTCAGCCATGTATCTTAGAGGGAAATTTAGGAATAACTTTTTAAGGTTTAGAAATCATGAAAAATTCCATCCTGAGATAAATGGCTGAAACATAAGTTTAAAGAATTCAGGTTTTAAAAAATCTGCTTCAAAACACTGCTTATTTATGCAGTATACGCATGTTTATCATATATTTCAATATGTACAAAGTTGATATGGCAGTTTTAAATTTTAAATTAATAAAATTTGATGATATATTTAATGATGCATCTAATAGAATATAATAATTTTATCCAATATTTATATCTACACAGACAAATGATATCGTAATACATATAGAAGTAAACTGTTCAATATTTACAACCAAGGTTTAAACTGCATTTTGTAAAATGCTTAATTTTAGTTTTTGCAAAGTAGTGCAATGTATAAATCCCACCCCCAGTTCCACACACACACCAACTAAAAAACAGAAAGAAAAGAAAACACTAAAATACTTTTTAGACATTTTAGCTAAAATACTAAAGTCGATTATTTGTCAGGTTAAGTCCTGTTTCCAACAATTAGAAAAATAGTAATAATAATAATAATAATAATAATAATAATACAAACAATCCTATATCTTTTTAACTACTTGCCAGAGAAACATGAGGTTTGCGGCATTCGATTCAGAAAAGCGTTTTTTTTTTTTTTTTTTTTTTTTTTTTTTTTAAGAATACAAAACATTTCCTTTTTTTTTTTTGGTCAATTTTGGTGTCCCAGACCCCCTTAATATTTTTTCTTTCTCTATGTTTGCGTTACTTTTTAATTATCTATTCAAAATATTTTTCAAATGCTTTCTTTTCGGGTGATGCTGTCTAATATTTGTACCTTTCTCACAGATTTCACCTTTAGCCCTTTCTAACTCTTTCAGACTTCTTTTTATAGTTCCTCATTAAAAAACAAGAAAAAAATCAGAGAGTAAAGCGCAGAATAAAGCGCAGAATAAGTAATTTGCTTATTAGCATTTATAATAGAATGACTAATTACATGAATGTTAAAACTTGGCCCAACATTTTGTTTCAACTTGCCCCATCGGATGATTTTGAACATTTTGTTTATTTATAAATAATAATAATAATAATAATAATAATAATAATAACGATTTATACAAAAAAATTAAACACGCGTTTTATAACTTAACACATAGACAAAATAAATAGCTATGAATATTTCTTTAAAATATAAATTAACATACCTTTAATCAAAATTTACGAAATATTTTTTTCCACAAACTAGCTAAAATGAAGCACGTATACAGAACCTCTCATTAACCATTTTTGCGGAACACTAATCGTGCTTGCATAATAAAGCGCGTCATAAAAATTATGTTTATCGGAATATTTAATTAAAAATGTTACAAACTATTTCATAAATTGCGTGTTACTTCTTACCCCTGTTACAACTAGCCCCACGCCCCCCTACCAGTGTTGCCAGACTCCGCGACATTTTTATTTAATAGTCATCAATAATTTAGGGAAAAGGTTATTTGAAATACATAACAGACAATTCTTGGATTCGATTCGTCAATTATGTACTATATCAAATTTCACTTCTCAAAATTATTGGTGACTATTGAATTAGAGAGTCGCTAAATCCATATACTTTGTGTAAGGAAGTAATAAGTACAGCCGTTTAAAGGAACACCCAATTCTGACACCTAAAATTGACCTACTTAATCGGGTCACCTGTACACTTTTACCAAATAATACATGCTAGAGGATACCTAAAAAAGTGGTGTATGTAGAAAATTTTAAGAAAACCCGTTAAGTCGTTTTTGAGTTACTGGTATTTGGCCCCACCTGACCAACACTTGCTAAACTCATATGTTCACTGGTAACTAATAATCACACATGATAAGACAACTAAGAGTAAGTTAATATGGGAAATTAAAAAAAAAAAATTCGCAACGCCTGTTTTTTTTAAGAGACGTATTTGTGAGTCTAAAATTAATTTACTTATACAGGACTCTTATAAACTTATTGAATTAACCAACTAATACATGCGAAAGGACGTCTAAATAACTATATTTAATGTCGTTTAATATGGTGGAGCTCATGAATAAACTGAACAACTTCAAAATGGAATGTCATCTTTCGCAACGAATCCCACAATATATTATATACTGATAACCGTTGCAAAAGAGCAGGAAGAAGAGAGCTGAGCATTCAAATATAACAACGTTTGTAGAAAAAGCATGTCAGTAAGGAAAGCAATCTGATTAGATAGGCGTTCATCATTAATCGTGTTATTTAAAAAAGAAAAAAAATGCCACTTACACGATGCCGACGATATTTTGTGAACATTAGTTATTTTCATCGTATTCACCCAGACATTGTTCTAATTTAAACAGGACAGCTCTCTACCATATACAAATCTTAAAACAATCTTTACTATGTATTTTATCCATACGTGCTAACTATATCTCCATAACTTTCCATAATCGAATATATTTGAGATATGGTGACTAGGAAATCTTAACCGCATCGGTCTACCTTAAAACTTATTGATCTGTTCAGAATTTTATGAAAAGGTCTACCACGGCTGGAGAACAGTCAACAGATTCTTAATCGACTCCATTTCCTAATTATAATATGCTTTTATCGCATGTAGAAGTGGAATAAGAGCATTCTTTTATTGCTACACGTTAATAGAATGGCGTTTTGTTCCAATATTTTAATTGCCTTCTCATCTACTTGTACATTATATGCATTCCAGGTTTTTCAACTCTGGCTCAATTCTTTCTGGAAACATATTGTTTCGTACTTGGGAGTTCGTGAGTTGTCTCTGAATGAAAGGCGAAACTTGTAGAAGTTTGACAGTTTATTTAAAGAAAATTCTATAAGGATACAGGTCTATAAACCAAGTATCAACTTTACTTTCACCAGTAAACACAGCTTAAACAACGGCTGTCAACAGCAAATTCACAGTACAAACAGTATCAGAGCATTAACACACAGCAATAAGCTGAATTCAACGAGGTTCAGTTAGGAGGACTTTATCGTAAGGCAGTTAATGAGAGACTGACTCCTTTTATAACCCTCTATAAAACACAGACTGTTTTGGTAACTCGTAGAATATTCGCGTTAGAGTTTCCATATTTGGCATATCGATAGTAAGGATTTTTTTGCAAAGTTTCCAAATTTAGCGCCAAATTCATTACCTGCCTTAATGAAACTTTTTACTGCGTTTTCAAGGGAAAATTAGCTATTTTAACGCGAAAACAAGTTAGAAATACAAAAAATTGACATTTTACAACCTGACTACGCCTCTTTGAATGAAATTACGTAAAAAAAAAAAAAAACTATGAATTAGCTACAAGTTCGTAACAATATGTACATTTTGCAATAGAATATATTTATTCACTTACATTTTTCTGCTTTTATGATAAACTACAACTGCGTTTCTGAAAATGTTAAATCATGTTTTGGTGAATTAACATCTGTTAAAACTTAGTGAATGCTTTTGACTATCTTTAGAGTATGTTTTGTCTGAATCTGAGTGTATGGTTTTTAACTCTTTGAATCACGGGT
Source organism: Salticus scenicus (assembly GCA_963930645.1). NCBI lineage: Eukaryota > Metazoa > Arthropoda > Arachnida > Araneae > Salticidae > Salticus > Salticus scenicus. Next base: position 303,227,065 of record OZ005649.1, read on the forward strand.
GGTATATATTATGTACCAATTACTTTTATTCCAATTGCTAAGATTCATACCGGAATATTTTTAGGGAAACTTTACTTTTAAAACGGCGGTAAAAAATCATTTATTTCTCTTCTTCTAACTTTATGTGTAATTTCTAGTGGCTACCGTTATTAAATAAGCTTTATTAACTTGTATCTTAAAGGGTTAAAAAAAATCGAAAATATTGTCTTTTAAACTGACGAAATTTGGTAGATGAATGTATTAAATTGTACTCATTAGTGGTATGGAAAACGTAACACAATTTCAAGCTTTTACATACTGTTTATTATTGGTGCCAATTGTTATTTCATTTCAAATACTTCTATTAAATATTATATATTGTATTTAACAAATTAATATTCTTCACTTTGTAAATATAAATAATTCTATGTTTATGAGTAAAACAAAATTATGTGCACTAAAGAGCTAAATTGTTGATTAAAGAGACCTATATTTTATCTTAACAGAAATTTGTTGTGACTAAATTTTTGTGCCCTATCTTTTAACAGGTAGTAGGACTGTGTAATAGTTTTTTTTCTTTTTTTTTTTTTTTTTTTTTTTTTTTTTTTTTTTTTTACATGACAGGCATATTCTGATATTATTCAGATACATTTGGACTAAATTTAATTAAAAAAACGCCTATTTTCATAAAGGAAGATATATATATGAGAATTGCAATCATTATAAAATTTTGCATTCAAGCGATTCATTGTTAATGTTAACATATATATTTTTAGTATTTCTCAACTGTACATCGATGTATAGTGTTTTCTACTACGGCGTGATAGAGATATATTTTGTTATGTTAGGATTTTGCTGTATTTAATATATAAAATTCATTGAAAAACTGTATCTTTTAAACTTTACTCAGTAGAAAACTATGCTTATCTACCTTTTATATAATTAATTTTATGGTAATATCTCAGTTTTTATTGGATATAAGCATGTTATAGAACCATTATGCAAAACATACTTATAAAACTTAATATAGTATTGAAAATAAAACAACTGCGTTATTTACACCATATTAGAAGGACTTAAGAGGATTAAGAGGATTATTCGGGTAACTTCATTGCAATAAATTAAAAATTATTTTTAAATATTTAATTTTGTGAAATACATAAAATATTATTAATCTGAGAATCATATTTGTAAAATAAACGAAAAATATAAGAATCGTTTTTGTAAAATAAATGAAAAGTATAAGTGTTTTAAACATATTTCTAAAATTTTTCGCTACAAAGTCAAATACGCAAAAGTTTGAAGATGATATTTTGTATTTTGTAAATTGTTTTTAATATATGAAATATAACAATGTTATACTTTGATTGATTGTCTCATCCAACACTTCGTAATTTTTTTTTATATATAGTTCGTAACATATGCATATTTAATAATATATAGCTATTTTAATTAAGTTGTTTTAAATAATGTATTGTTGTTTTGTTTTTAGCAACACAATCAGAAAATGTGAGAATTGATTTCGAATGCAGTATTTAAAAGAATTTTATGAATAAATGCTTTTTTCTATGACAGCTTAATCTTTCTCCTTTAAATTATATTAAATTATCGAGTATCACTTTCATATAAACGTATTATGGAAGAACAGTACAAGCAATCTTAATTTAAAAGTTATTTTTGTAGAATAAACTAATATTATAAACTAAAGTCTTTCAAACAAATTTCAAAATTTATGTGTAACAGAGCAAAATATTATGCAAAAGTTTGAGTGTTACATTTTGCATCTAGCCTTTTAATATACAAAATAGCAATATGCCATGAAATATTTTGACTGACATAAACAAAGCGTACTACTTTAAATATATTTCGATACACATGCATATTTAGGCAGTATATAACAATTTTATTTAAGTTGACTTTTGATAATTAAAACTTTCTTTCTCTCTCTCTCTCTCTCTCTCTCTCTCTCTCTCTTTTTTTTTTTTTTTTTAGCAACACATTTAAAAATGTATGAAAATATTTCAAATTAAGAGTTAAAAATATTTTTTCAAAAATTGTTTTTCTTCCGTCACCTATTAAGATTGATATCTATTTCTGTTATTACGGATCTATGACACTCAAGTGGGTAGCTTTGTTATCCAAACAATATTACCATGTCGAACACTACTCTTAAGGACATGTATTATGGAATAAGAGTAGAAGCATGAAGAAAGCAAAAGACTTTTCCAGATATGTAGTTCTTTGTTACGATAAAGATATTATTTTCTGTGATATTATGTGTTTTTTTTTCTCTCTATGTAATTTATTTCTATAAGCATAGTATAATATGACTTCTTTCAATACCACGCGAATATTGAAGTAAAGCATTGTTCTCATTACACTTCATGCACTTTAAGTAAAATTTATATATGAAAACTCCTCCACTAAATCAAATATATATTTTTCACTTCAAGAGAATAGATTTCATATAGGTATCTTCTTTGTGTTTGAATACATGTCTTCTATGCAGCATAATTATGCATTGTTTATACATTAACTTCATTCATTGGGAATATATAAGGAATTTTATTTAATCGGAAATATTTATTGCATTTTTTTTATTTGAATTTCAAAGAAACATTCATTTAACTGAAGTGTTTCACACAATATAAATTATTTTAGTTTTGGTACATTAAAGTAAAATAAAGATAAATCAAAATGTATTAAGTTTTACGTAAAGGGATTAGAAATTTTACTTTCATTAAAAGGAATTATATTATAAACTAGCAAACCCATGCGAAATATTCGCACATTATTTCTTTTCTTATTTACCTTTAAAATTTGAAACTCATAAATGTTATACCAATTTCACCACCTAATTAAAATTATAATTTACCAGAAGCCAAATTATTATTAAAACCAAATTAATATTGCACAACAGTGAAACCAAAATCATTCAAAGAAAGGTTCTAAATAAAATTCATATTTCACGACACAATTTTCATACTTCCACAGGTTTAATATAGGACTCCCACGACACCTTTTAAATTTTTGTCGTGATGTTGGCGATGAATTTTTATTAATTTTGGTATATATATATATATATATATATATATAATAAAATAAACTAATTCCTATTTTGGTTATATTTTTTATGATTGTGTTTTTTAGTCAATTTATGCCACAAAAGTTCATATTCTTAAGGAAAGTTCTTCAGTACGACCTGCCAGGATCGAATCTGTGATCACCACACAGTAGGTGAAGATTTTAATTCTTAGCCATGAAATCAAATTTTATCGCACTTCTGAAGCCTGCAGTAACCCCCCCCCCCCAAAAAAAAAAAAAAAAAAAAAAAAAAATGGTGTACCCAAGAGATAAATCAGTGATCACGGACTGCATCTAGTTACAGAAAAAAATGTGCCTATTGACAGATGAGTATGTAATAATAATAATAATAAAAATAAAAATTTGTAGCTTTAGACGACAGAATTTTTCTGTAGGAAAGTTACTAAAAATTTTCTGTTTCACAACAAAGTTGTTTTATTATGAGGAAAGTGAATTATTCATGAGGATTTGAAAAAATATATATAATTATTAGATATAAAGGCACAATATAATATTACATGTTACATGTAGAAATTTCGCTACCTGATACTATAGTCAGAAATAAAACATTTAACCAATATAGTACCCAACCATTTCATCTCAAAATGCTGCTTAAAAATTCTTGTTTCAAAAACATAAAAGTTTTCTACTACAGAAGTGTCGTTAAATAAAATTGAAAGCAACCAAGTATTAAATAATATGACGTTAAAGCATCTTACAAATATTTCCCATTTCGATATGTAACAAATATTTAATGCTCCTTTTCTCACTGTAATATTCATATGAACGTTCACTGATGCTCACAATTCTTTTCATATAAGAATTTATGTGGGAGAAAAATAATGCTATTAACATCATAAAGTGTGTTATATTTAAAGAATACACTTGTTTGGTGTTCTCTTTAAAATGCACCAAGGAAATAGGCCGTTAAATTTTTATTTCCTGTATTTGACTCGAAAAATTCGTGCTTTTGTCTGATCTGAGAATGCTTACTATAAAACTATTACCAGCTTGAGGGGCTGTATTTTGATATAATACAAGTTAGTTTTTGATCACTCATATTCACTAAATATTTGTTACTTATGAATTTTATCGAATGCGGGAAATAATGTATGGAGGAAGTAAATTTGAAATTATTTTCAATTTACTCTAAAGGTTTCCCCAATTCAGTAATTTATGACAATTTTCATTAAAAGAAAAAAAAAAACAATTATTTGTAACAAATTACCTTAAAACAATGACATTTTACTAAAATCTGTTTATTGCTTAATAAAAGAGTACGTGTTGATTTAAAGTTGTTGAAAACAGAGCTTTTGAGATCAAATGGCTTTATCGAAATAACTTTCCAAATTTATTGAAATTTATAAGAAATATTAGTTTTTATTAGGCATATGGTCACGGAAGAATTTCGTAGAAAATACAAAGACAAATGTTTTACAGCGCATGTCTAAAATACTGCAAACAAACACCTTCAAAATACTATCGATGGTAAATAATAAATTTGTTATACTGAGTTCAATAATTTATTTTTCTTCTTAAAATAAATTTTAATAAACATACGTTTAAATTATGAATTCGACTTTTAAATTCAAGAGTTTTTCTTTTCCACATTTTCTATTTTATGTGCGTTCCGCATTGCTTCTAACATGATTGCATTAATTGGAAGAATTCTGATTCTAATAGCTATAGTTTAAAGAGTAATGTATCACATAATGCCTAATTTTGTCTATCTTAATTAAAAATACGTATATTTGCATTATTGGGAAAATTTTCGTAGTATATTTCAGGAAGTTTAAAAAAAAATTTAAAGTTACAATTTTTTAGTTTTTATCAAAATTGTAATTAGATCTAAATCGCGTTTTAGAAAAATGACTGTGTTATTGAGAGCTGAAAGTAATATCTTTATTTATCAAAATATTATCCATCATTATCAAACATTTTTTCTAACGGTCGGGCAATTTACGAATACCATGCGCATATAGTACGATTCGTGTTTTAACGTGCTAAATTTACCTAAACAATTTACTACTTCATCTTTTGTCCAGAACTGTACAGAAGACGAGATAACTGCTGATCGACTGAAAAAAAAAAAAAAAAAAAAAAAAAAAATGGCAGTTCGAAGGGTAAGTGTCAGAGCCATACATCGAGTGTTACAAAACTACCCAGCTAAGCTTTGTTAAAGTGTTCTTGAGAGGTCTTGCAACATGAGGCCTTGTGCTATCAAGGAGCAATTTCACAAGGGGCAATTTGCTATCAAGGGAGCAAACACAAACCTTTGCCAGTAAATGCACGTTTTCGCCCGATTTCGACCGATTTCCTGGTTCAATGACAGGAGACTTAAAGAGTTCAGCAGTTACACTTACATTAAGTATCGATAGTTCGTAATGGAGTACAGCCATCATATCACGCCGGATACATAGAGCTTTTATGTTTTGAATGGTTCGTTTCGGCTTTAAGGTTTTTGCTTCATCGGGATTCATCTAATGATTTTTGTGTTTAGGACTGCTATAAAAAATTTCTTTTCCAACTCCTATTACAAATTTTACAAGAAAGATATTCTGTATGGACCGTTTAACAGATTTATGCGCCTCAACAATACTTATCATTGCTCTTTGGATCTAATCATGTTGAACGCATCTTTCTGCTTTCTGAATCTTTGATGCGACATGTAAGCGATTGTAAATGATTGTAAATGATTGTTTAGGATACTTCTAATTGTTTGGCAAATTCTTTTTGTGTTTAAGATTTATCTTCATCGAAAAGTGCTTGCAAATCCACATGCTTAGCGTCTAGTCTAATGCCGTTATGTTCTCGATTTATAACATCAAAATCGACACTGTTAAAAGGTCAGACAAGGCCCGTTTTACAAATTTGGCGCCCTAGGCAATAGATTTTTGGCGACCCTAAGCAATAGATATTTGGCGGCCCTAGGTAACAGATTTTTGGCCTCCCCATCTAATAGGTATTACACCAGGGCAACTTATTGGTTTTATATGACCGCAGGTAAATTTTCTGACTTTGATCCCTTCCCTTCCTACCCCTAAGGAAGAGAAATCACGCTAGAGACAAGACTTTTGATTATAAGTTACCATATTAGGACTCAGCTTATTCTAATAATATAAGTGAATTTAAATAACATTTGCATTTTGTATAAAAATTGAGCGGGACCGGGCATATTTATGAATAAGAAAAAGTAAACAGGTTGAACCAAACATCTAGCTTTCCTACCTGACCGTGCTAAAAGTTCGATTGGGAAAATTCCACAAAATTTCTGCCTACACGAATCTCCATTCTGTATATGACATCGGACGTATTGACACAACACAAGTTGTTTGGAGAAATTTTTCAGTAAAAACAATTAATTAAAATAGAAAGAAAGAAAATTTTTGTATGACCAGAAGAAAAATTAAATGGGAAGTCAATAATTTCTATTACCCTGCTCACTACCACATTGCTGTTATTTATGGTATCAGAGTGCGGCATCTCACCACAAAATGAAGAGTGAATTTATGAGAAGCTACATTTTTTACAACCGAAAAAGAAGTTTCACTGTGAGTAATGATAATACTAAAATATTATTGCTATTTTTTTTTTTAATTAATTCTTATTTTTGTTATAATTTTAATCCTTCCATAATAAACGACAATTTCCAATTGTTCACTGAATCGGATGGTAACGAGAATTCTTTTCAATATTTAAACAAGAACGAAACCTCATGCGGTTCGCATGGAATGCTAACACTTTCCAACTGTACGTACTCGTTGCAACGTTCAGTGTCCCTGTACAATATCAGTTGTGCTATTTCTACCATTTTAAATAGAGAACATTCCATAGCGAACTTGAATAAGATATAACAATTTGAAGAAATTTTGAAAATATTTATAAATGCTAGAGTGCGGAAAGACGGACAGAAAGACAGACAGGTGGACTAATTGGATTTATAGTCTCTCTTAACCCTAGATAACTAAACTTAAATCAATGTTACTTTTTAACTAATCATTCGACACATAGACTACGAATTTAAAACAAGTATATTTAAATATTTCCTTTATTTATTTCAAACTAATTACAGGGATGGAACACGGGCGCAGAACTCATACCGGAATCCGTCTAAGAAATTTCTCTACTTATAATATCCTTGATTTAAGAAGTAGAAAATTTTCTTACATTCATAGTGGTATGAATTCTGCGCCCGTGTTCCATCCCTGTAATTAGCGTAACTTAAAAAAAAAAGTATTCTTTCAATTAAAAAATAGAAAAGAGGTACAATTGATCGTTTGCAGTCTTGACAGATGTTAAATGTGTGCTCTCTGCAAATAGCCTTGTTGCAGTTGTTGCATACATATTTTGACATTCTGCGTTTCTTAGATGGACAGAAAATACAAATTATGCGTTTGTTCGCTGCACATCTACTCGTGTCTTCTGTGGGCTTTTCAATATTCAAAATATCTTCAATATTTATTTTGATGATCACTAAACGTAAACATTCGACTGTTAGACCACGATTACAGCAAATCACGAAGAGTAACAAGTGTATAGCCGTGTTTATCACCTTCGGATAACTCATTTTACTAGTTATGAAGGTACTGTGTGTTAGAGCCCTCTATTTCGAGGGCTCTACTGTGAGTGAGTTGGTGTGAGCGCAACGGGAACATCTCGAATTCGCAAAACTGGCAGGGGTTGGTAGTGTATTAGACGAATGTTTAGTTATCTAGGGTTAAACATAGAAAGTGTTTCAAATGCTTAATATAACGGAAATTACAGAAAAAAAAATGAAGTCATAAACATTTTTAAACTTTATTGGAAAGTGCTAAAAATGCTTCCCATTCTATTTTTCCTTTAATATTTTCCTTACTGTAAATATGATATAAAATTTTCATAAATTCCCTTTTGAGTGAAGAGATTTATCAGATGAAGTTTTTTGTAAGCTATTATTAATGCCAAACTACATGCTTCAAACACAATTACGAAGCTTTTTCACGACATAATTAGGTATTCTTCTTCCCCAAGGATTAGGCCGAAGGCCTGTTCCGGCTTCTTGGTCAAACCACCGCTTTCTAGGCCTACCTCGGTCTCGTCTGCCTTGTGGGTTGAAATAAAACGCGGCTCGAGGTAGTCTTCCGCGTGGCAATGGATATGGCTTAACCAATCTTGTCTGTATTCCCTAATTTTATCTTCTAGGTAAAATATGTTTAATTCTTTACGTATATCTTCGTTTCTAATTCTATCGGGGATTGCACAGCCTTTAACAGATCTCAAGAACCTCATCTAGGCAGCTTGTATTCTGCTTAAAACCTGGGAGCCCAGAGTCCATGTCTCAGAACCATATAGGAAAGTGGAGACTGCCATGACTTCCGTACTGTGTAAAATTTTAGTTCAGTTTCAGGTCTAGTTTTTCTTTTCAAAGTTCGGATTAGTGTTCCACAAATATGTTGGAATTTATGTAATTTGTGTTGGATGTCATGATCATAATCATAGGTTATGTCACAACCTAGGTAGGTGAAATGTTGGGTTTGCTCAATAAGTTTATTATCTATAACTAATTTTGTTCTACCTGGTTCTTTGCCTTTGAATGCCATAGACTTCGTTTTTGAGATTGAAATTTTCATATTATAGTTTAGACCGATTTTGTGAAGCAAGTAGATGGATCTTTGAAGGTCATCTTCATTTGTCTAAAGAATTATCTGGACATCTGCAAAAAGCAAAGTATTAACGTTGGTTGTGATATTTAACGGAATGCCAATGGCCACTTCGGCTTTCCCTGTCCTTATGATGTCGTCAATATATATGTTGAAGAGGGTTGGGGACAGGCCACAACCCTGTTTAACTCCTTGGTTGGGTTGGACCTCCTCCTCATCAATTAGTATATTTGTATTTTGATAAAGAGATTGGCACGCCTGAATTAAATGTTGAGGAATGCCTCTCTTATGCCTTATATGCCATAACACTTCTCTGTCAACACGATCGAAAGCTTTCTCATGGTCTACAAAAATCAAATGGGTCTCAAGGTTGATTTCCCGGCGTTTCTCTAATATTTGTTTTACAATAAAGACATCGTCAATACAGGAACGTCCTCTTCTGAAGCCAGATTGCTCTTCCAATAGTAGCGAATCCAACAATGGCATTAGTCTGTTATTAATTATTTTACTGTAGAGTTTATAAGCACTATTAAGAATACTAATTCCTCTGTAGTTTTCGCAGCAGCTACGATCTCCTCGTTTAAAGATAGTAATATTTTTTGCTGTTTTCCAACCTGTGGGTATTTCACAGTTTTTTCAGCACATGCTAAATAGATTAAGTAGTCTTTCCTGTAATAGGGTTCCTCCATACTTAAGAAGCTCGGCATTTAGGCCATCAGTACCCACCGCCTTTCTGTTTTTAGCTGTTTTTAGCACTGCTTGTAGTTCACTCAATTCGATGTAGTCTATAGAATCATCCACTTGTCCAATGTCAACTTCCATAGGTGTGGCGGGTTATACCAGAGAGTTTTGTAGTGTTCAGCCCATTCCTTTCTTTTTATGACATTAATGTTTGCATCGTCTTTTTCTTCTCTAGTTAATTTTCTAAGAAGTTTATAGGCCAATGACTGTCTACCATGTATATCATTTTCGATGTTACTGATGAATCTACTTCAAAATTCATGATAAGCCTGGTGGATAACGCTTTTCGCTAGGTTTCTTTTCTCCTTATATAATTGTCTTGTTTCATTTGTATTTATCTGTAGGTATTTCATGAAGGCGATTTGTTTTTCTTTAACAGCTTTTTCGATGTCGCTGTTTCAAATTCTTGGTCCTTTTTTCCTAAAGCTCCGTTTTTTCTTTCCCAAGGCTTCGTATGCTGCTTTCACAATCATAATAATAATAATGATATATATATATATATATATATATATATATATATATTATTTTAACTTATTTAATCATTATTTTATTAATAATGTGTAATAATCTGCTTTGTCATTGAATTTGGGATCAAGATCATTTTATGATTAAATAATATAATGTATCTAATAAAGCTATTCAAAACAATATAACTGTTCTAATGCCTTAAAAAAAGAAAAATTGAGAATCATTTAATTACCGCTTTATACTTTATCTAGAAGTTCAAAAATACTTACGTATACATACCTACCCAAATTTGCCGGCTTATGTGCTAGGCATATAAAACATACAGAATATATCAGTTAAAGATATAAACAAATAGTATATTATGTGTTAAAATATATCATAGAAGAAAACTATCTATTTTGCTTATAATGACGTATACATTTGGATATTGGTATTATGGTGACCACAATCGTAAATTAGTTGATTTATAGATCAGCAACCTCGAAGTCCGTTTGTATTACTCAATATTGATCAGTTTATAGTTTATTATTATTATTTTATATCTACACACACACACACACACGCACACATATACATAGAGTGTAAAAAAATAATTTAGAAAAGTAAAAATGAATATTTATTATTTAAACGTTTTTTTACACATAAAATAATGATACAAATAGCTTGGAATTTAAAATATAGTGTATTATATACGAGACTCTTAATTATTTACAACATTACGGAAGCGGATGTCATAACTGACAGCCATACATGCATGGATATCGACTGTATTTCTGTTTCCATGGCCGCAATTACGTATACGAGCACGTTCACGTTTTTCTCATATACTTTATCTTTTACATACCACGCAGGGCGAAAATCACATGGAAGGAGATACATTGGGTAACGAGAGCAACCAGTGCTTGCACTGTTCACATTTATGTAATTCAGATAAATAACAAATCAAACAATATATTATTCTATTTATGATTATTCTTATCGTCTCTAGGTATACATTTCCGACATATTATGAGTTTGCTCTTAAAGTTTCTCGACTTTACTTGCAATGAACTGCGGAATATAAGCTTTTCATTCAATTCAACAAATGAGAATTTGTACCGCCCAAAGATGGAGAATGTTTGTGTGGGGTCCAATGAAAATTATTTGAAATTGTAAAAAGAAAAAAAGGTTCACCTTTTTATTTAGTACTAGAAAAGCCCAGGTTCGTGAACGAACCGAATTCCGAATGCGGGAAAAATTTCAAAATCAAACTCGAAATGTACAAAACTCGGCTTGATGCTGTTTGCGTGCCAATAGATCAAAGTTTTTTAACGAAACCATTTTTAAATTCATTAAATCAATGAAGGTAGTGTAGATCATATCAATAAAAAGATCTCCGAATCTTTTATCCAAAAAAGATATCCAATATGTTCAACGTGAGGGAAAAAAAAATATATATATATCACCCTTTTGGCGACAAAAGTCCAAAAGTCGCCAAGGGAGATATATAATAAAACTATGTACCATGATAAAATTTTCTTATCTATTTCTTTTATATATCAACTACTGCGCTAATTTAACATACAAATAAATGGGCTGTTTTCTTTAACTCCGAGATATCCGTGCTCTTACATGCTGTCAGGCAAAAATATTTGATTAATTCAAATTAATATTTAAGTAAATAGATAAAATAAAAATCTTTATAACCACAAAAACATTAGTCGTGTTTAAAATCCAACTGAAATAGCGTTCATAGCACATTGTACTACTGGGTATGTAGGCGCGAAATTATTGTCATTTTGTGGTCGACATGATACATCAAATAAAATATAGGAAATAACGTGACGATAAATACTATATGTATAGTACGTAAAACGTTGTTTATATGTAATTGCGATTGAAATATGAAATTGCTATTTCTATATTTTTCGATAGTATTCGTTTCAAAATTATCATTCGATAAGCACCTAAATTGAAGTTCACGGGTAAGGCGTTGTCGCAGGCAATAGAGAAACAGACCCGAGACATTGCACTGAGGAAATCTCTGACATAGGCAGCAAAGATCCAAAGCGAAGTTATTGAGTAATTTGAATGTATTTTCTTTTTAGTTTTTATTTGTAAAGCGGCATAAAATGTGATGTTTTTTTCATTATTCATTTCAATACAGTGACTTGAGAAGCGGACAAAGCCTGCCAGTTAATATATATAGTATTTATTTTTAAAATTTCTTTTGTAATTCATTAGCATAATTATTCCTTTTATATATTATTTTTGTATTTTACTGCTGTTTTGTGCATAATTTCAACATAATTGTAGTATTTAGAATAATTATTTTTTCCTCGTGTGGTATTTAGTATCATTTTTGCTGTTTATTAGGTGAAATTTATAAGTAAAATTTTGTTTTAAATATACTCTTTCTTTTAATAATTAAATTATTTATCTCACATATTTTGAAGAATAATCTCTTATTGTCATTTCAAATTTATTCTTTAATCAAAATAAATTATGAAAGCAAAACTATAATTTACAAAAAATAAAATAAAAAATAAAAAATAAAACAAAATCCACAAAAACCTCTGTCTTAACGCTACAAGGCACCCAGTTCCATATGTGGAACACCGACTTTAATCATTCCTATAGCTATAAAACTATTAGTATCGACATCTCTTGACATCTTGATAGAAGCTACTGGCATTTAGCAATGTAGTAATACGAATCTTTACCTAAAGATGTCGTTCGTGTTTTTGTTATAGTGCACTCAGTGTGAAATCTGAATGAAAGTGATACGTTAGTCGTTTGTCTGAAATCAAAAATAAAAAAAAGAATAATTATTGAACAGTTTTGACTCGAAAAAAAAAAAAAAATACTGTGTGTTATAACGAAGTGTATATTTTGCAGAGGTAGGTTGTGTTTTTTATATTACAATAGTAAACGTATTAGTAAATCATATTTTTTTGTATGTTTCACATACGGTACGTTGAGCTAAAACGTTGATTGTTCCGTAAAATATGGTTTTGTTTTTATTTTTATAAGTTTTCCCTACCTTCTGATCACTAATTACAACCTATATATTTTTGCCGCGCACTAAAAAAAAATATAGCCTTGTAGGGTTAATTTGCGCGGTTCTGACATTGTTGACTGTAGAACCGCACTTCAAATAACTTAGAATGCAGTTAATTTCTGTCAACATGAACTTTGATTTTTTTTTTTTTTTTTGGAAAATTTTTATTAAAAATAATAGTAACATCGGTCTTCGGCACTAACTAAAAATTTGACTAAAACAGCCTTATTTTTTTTTACTATTTATTTATTTTTTTTATTTTTATTTTTATTTTATTTTTTTAGTTCTCAACATCCACATCCTTATACTATTTTCTTTAAATATTTGCATTATTCTCTCAACTTACATGTTAGCGTTAACATTTAAAAGTTTTATACACATCTATTAACAGGCTTGTAACTCACTTGTTCTTTGCCTCACTTTCCTACCCATTTATAGAACACTATATTTATCCATATTTTCAAATCTTTATTCAGCTGAGAGAGCGAGAGGGGAAAGTAAAGTTAGACCGGAACTTTGAGGCTTTTCTGTCAGTAACTTTCCCCTCTCCACGTCCATCTTTCCTCCTGAACAAACTTCGATCATGCACTTTTCTATGAGAAGTTTAAATATTTATCAGCGGATGGATTTTCACAAAAATTAATCGCTTTCACCTATCCCTATGAATAGCTCGATTTACGTACTTTGTCTCTTGGGTTCGGAGGTTATGTGATACCCTGAAAGAGTTTATGAACAGGCATAAGGAGGAATTTGCAAGATGACGTGATTATTAAAAAAATTGTAATAAAAATTATTAGTAATTTCGTTAAATTACTAGTTGAAGCTATCATTTAAAGGAATTATTATATATATATATTTTTTTTCATTTTTATTAAAAATTAATTCATTTTTATTAAAAATATTGTAATAATAATAAATTTTTATTGATAATAAGAATAAATAAATAAATATTTTTATTTTATTTATTATTTATTATGTTTATTTATTTATATTTTATTTATTATTATCAAAGTATTTTATGTATAAAGAAATACTTTTTAAGTTAGTTTGATAAAAACAAGATATATTCTTAACTGATAATATAAATTTTACTTTAAAATAAGACTTAATTAATAAGGCAGTAAAGTAAACATAATTAGAATAAAACGTGCAAATTTGGTTTGAAAAATATTCCAAACATTACGTTTAGGAAATAACAATATAAGAAATATGGCATTGTGGTTAACAGTATCGGTAAACATGACGCTATCGTTATACAGAATCATATAAAATATTAGAATTTTCCTTTTATTTAAAAGAAAGTTTACAATTTTATTTTACAAATCTAACTATCGAGAAATTGTGTTTTTCAGAAAAAAATTGTTTTAACCATGATACTATGACTTTTGTAGCTAAAATATAAAAAATAGAAACTTTCCAATATAACGTTCACATTCCAAAGTAGAATTATCCGTAAACAACATTCTAGACTGATTACAAGACGAAAAATATTTATCTTGTGTCCTTGTAAATATTTATCTTGTTTGTTGTTTGTCGTGTGTAACAATTTAAAATACTATGGTGTAAGTTGTATTGATTAGTGAAACGCATGTATATAATATTCAATTGAAAGTTTTATTTAGATTTAATTTAGTGGTATATGTGTACTTTTCAAAAATATACAACATGTAAAAAATTATAACTTACTTTTTTATTATCAGAATAATAAAAAAAAAGAGAGAGAGAGAGAGTGCAGAGACTAGAAGATAAGATATATAATATGTTTTGTATAAAATACTGAGCTTTCTACAGTTCAAGTCCAACTGATTTTTAAGCTCGATTCTGTCAGCATAAAAAAAAAGTGAAAGGTCAGTCACAAAACTTAGCAGTTAGAAGTATAGATATAGTAATTTGTATACATGTAGCATCCCTATGTTCTTGAAAGCGGATTTTTACTTCCTAGAGAAGTTTGTGATAAGAGTAATGTGAATGGCAGAAACGATTGTTGAGTAAATGATGGTTCATCGAATTTTTATGTTATTAAAAGTATATGTGACTTAAAAGAAACTGCTTACATATAATTTATATTTGACAGGTTTAAGAAATGCTGAAGTCACCCGTTTATCTTTGTTAAAAGCAGTCAAATACCTTTTTATAGGTATTTTTTAAAAGGTGTCTAATAAAGAGGCCAATTTTTGAAATGGCCGCCATTTCTGTTCCATTAAATTAGCAGCACTGAACGGTACATATTGATATAGTATATCATAGTATATCATGCATAATAACAGGTAGCATACTCTGCAAGAATATCAGTTACTGAATTTTATCCATAAATTTTATTTTATTACTCACTCAAATGTTTCCTTCTGGAGGGGACACACCCTATTTCGTGGAAATCACTCGTGTATCTTAGAAAATTCGATAATTTCTGAAAAAAAAAAATTAATCATCTTTTGCATCTTCTCTTTCTTATTATTATTTATATTATTTTTAAACATCGTTACTTTGTGTAGTGTAAAGAATGAACCTTATATCTGTGCTAAGAATAAAACTAACAATAATTTTAAACTAAAGTCTTTAAAAAAATGTTTAATTAACTAAATTTTGCCAGTATTATACAAACAACCATAATTATCTATTTAATTTGAAAAAAGTCAATTTCATTTCTTTCTATAATTAAAAAAAATATATATGTAAAAAGAAAACGAAATAATTTGTGTAATTAATATTTTGATTTTAAAACTAATAATGCTGCATATATAAATATAGTATTTTCATAAATATTGATTTTATTCCATTTAACACATTAAAACTGGACTAAGGTAAATTTTAGCTACGAGCGCCACTGAACTTCTGCCACTCGCATGGTCGTCTGCCGGCAAGTAAAATATAATCAAGTTTTACCTCATGTTGCTCTATCTACAAATTACTCTATGTTTGGTTGGGAGAGTTATGTCTCTTTTGACTAGTCTGCAAATTAAAAAATAAATGGAGAGTGTGATGTACCCGGCCCTTGTCAACCCATTCTGCACCATCGACTGCAGTCGACAGCAAAATTATTGAATGACATATCCACATTTTTTATATTCTTTTTTTTTAGGACTGAGGGCCTATTAGTCTCAATCTGGGATTTTTGCGTTGTCGTTTTCAATAGTTGGACATTTGTCGAAATCATTTTTCGATAGTTGGACATTTATCGAAATCTAAAATTTATCGAAAATTGAATAATTTGAAAGCGATGTTATAATTGGGAAGAAAAGAAAAACTAATAGTCCTCCGTCCTAAACTAAATTCTGCTTTTGCCAGAATTTCATCAAAATCATTTTTTTTTTTTTTTTTTTTTTTTTTTTTTTTTTTAAGAAAAAGAAAAGAAAATTTATACAGTATCGTTACAAACGATATCGGAATTTTTTATTTTTTTAATAATTTTGAATCAGGAAATAAAAAGTGCGCGAGGAATATGAAATAAAAATAAGTAAAAAAATGAATTTAATGATTTAAATTTTATATAAAACATGATCACATGCTATCATAAAAAGTAGATGTAAAATTTAAAGTTTAATTTTTTTGGCAACAATTATAAATTAAAATAAATAATTTAATAAAAGTTTAGAAGTTAGAATTTATATATATATATATATATATATATATTATAATTCGCGTGAAAATATATTTTATTAGATGTCGAAAAATAAATTGACTCGTAAACGTTTTTGGCAACAATTAAAAAATAAAATAAATTATTATTATTATTATTTTTTTTTTAGTTGGATTGCTATTTTTTATCATCAACGCACTTTTTTATAACAGCATAAAGACTAAGATCATGACTCGATAAATATTTCCTTAACAAATCAGCATTAGCTGCACATGTTTAAATACGAATTATTGCTAGCATTTGAATAATTTTGCTGCGACTGTTACTCTGACGTAAGAGTTCGACCTGACATAACAAAGGAACAACCTCTCCGCAGAGAATGAAATCTTTGTTCGGGAATTATGGTATGGTCTGAAATAATCTGTGGATTATATAAATATGAAGAATAAATTATATCAACAGCATTAATAACTTTTCGTTTCATAACAAACATATAAGCATCCAGTAGCAGACAATCCAACCTAAAATTGTATAATAATTTGAATTCTAATTATGAAAAAATAATCCAAATGAGCTATCAAAGAGTAAGCAGCATTAATTAACCCTTTATATACCGCATTATGAAGCAAACAAAAAATGTACTTGAAACATATTTTTATAGTTATTCAAAATAATTTCTTAAAGATAACTGCAATAAAAGTTATGCATACGAAATCACCATAGTAATAAAGGAGGATTTTCTGAGGTGGTTCTTTAGTGAACAACTAGTACATAGAGGTATAAAAAAATATTTGGACCTTAAAAAAGTGTAAAATAATATTTACTTTTTGTGCTCTTTATACACTGAGAAAAAAAAAATACCGCCTTCCTCTAGAATGAATAAGTGGCCATTTTCTAAATCCCTTAACTAGAAATATAGATTTTCGAACAAGGCGCATAAGGCATGCTAATAAACTGAATATACGAAATGGTCGAGAATTTCTTGTTTACACATTTCTAGATGGTGAAACAATATTCTGAATATTCCGAATATTCTGAAACTTTTGTATTGCGAGATATTCTCGCTTGATTTTCTAGAATTGGGTCATATACCAAGATTATAGTTGCTGAAACCCGCCTCTTGTAGTCTCATTTATTTGCAGAGATTTTTAAATAACTTTGCCCTCGAGAATATAGACAAACGCTCTACAATTCTAATAGGGGCTTCTAGAACTCGCTTTTCAAGGGGACTAGAATTTCTAAGGATGACATGGAACTATTTTTTCTAGAGCCACAATTTAGATTCTAGATGTCAGTTACAGAATTTTTTCTCAGTGTAGTTTTTGTATGATTGAGGGAAGATTCGTGAGGTAATATAGGAATTAATAATAACACATGTAAAGGTCGTGAAAAAGCCAAGCAAAAACAACAATAGCACTCTATAAAATATTTTCTGTAACATAAACGGTTTAAAATAGCTAATGCATTGTAGTGAGGTTAAAGTGCGGTATATACGATTCTTATAGCTAATGTTATGAGTTAAGATTTAATTTCACACAAAATCATATCTCTAGACAATAAACTCAACTATAACATCTATCTAAAAAAAATAAAAACTTTAAATATTAATTTCTTAAAACACTGATACCTTTGAGTATATCAAATCGAAAGTATTTATAAGATGTCACACATCGTATTTTTTCATTCATTTTAACAATTCTTATAGTAATAGTAAAATTATTCAGCAATAGATATATTTGGCATTAACAATTTAGTAAGCTAATCATCCGCCCCCAATAGCATAATAAAAATGAATACAGTTAAGAAAAATACTTTAGAAAATGCGTGAAAATAAAATAAAATACGTCACATGGGAAGAATATGAAATTCTTTCTTTTATGAAGCTATACATAATTTTTTTTTATTTACTTAAATCATATTTAATAAATAATTAGAATAAAAAATGTTTTTTATTTATTTATTTATTTATTTTTTTTTTTTTTTAATAAGACTATTAATGAAAATGATTACAGTAGAAGATATATAGGGTTGATGAAACGGTTTCTTTTTATTTTATTATTTATCGGAGAGAATTAAAGTCTTAATTTCATACTTTATTATCAATCAGAGTGGTCTTAGAAGTATTTTATATATATATATATATATATATATAAATATATATATATATATATACACTTAATATATATTTTTTTTTACCCCTATCACATCAAAGTTAAAACAAAAATTAATTGCATGGTGTTCAATTATTATTATTATTATTATTATTATTATTATTATTATTATTATTATTATCTATTTTTTTAATTGCTTGTCTTAAATTTTCTAATCAATAGTGATATATATATATTTATTTTTCTCCTTCTTTACGAAGTTTTCTTCTTTACGAAGATATTAGAATATCTTATGATGAATGATGTTTTGAACTTACATCGATTTTTTTTATCTCATTTTTTCACATAAATGCTTGTTTTATTGATTTATATTGAATCATTACAGAAGATCGTACAAAATTTATTGAAGACAATGTTTTTCAGGTATATGACCCACTTCAAGTATAAGAATCGCAAAAATATCGGAAGAAGCTTTACCTGCTTGTTAGTTTTCGTAAAATAAAATCAATAATCGCTTTTAAAACGATGAAAATGGAAGTTTAACTTAAAGTATTTGAAGAAAGTATGTTTAAAAAAATATTTTTTATTAACATATAAATTGTAGTGGAAAATGTTCTAAGCGAAAAACAAAAACTGTTAAAATAATACTTAACAAGATAATAAATAATCTGGTGTGACACTCACACGACTTTCTCTTACCTTGAAATTTAATACCTATAAATACATGTTGGAGATTGAGAGGTAACATAAAGCGTACAGTTATGTAAACCTATGTTAAAACAATTCAAACTTGTCTTCGGAAGAGTTTTATATGATAATTAGTTCTATATAAGAAGGTATAACGCCCCCCCTCAATCCCCCGTTTTATTAATGCCCTAACAGCACAAAATGTTTCAGAAATTTAACTGTCATAAAACATGGAAACAATGTAAATATTACAGAAACTTTCAGTTAGCTTTCCGATTACTTTCATAAACGTAGAAATGTCCGCGATCGTAACAAAAAAATCATATACGTAACAGAAACGTTTCAGTCACATAACAGAGAAAACATAGAAAAGGGCGAATATTTCAGAAAGGTATCAGAGAGCATATTAAAATGTGTTACGTTTTTGAAAGTTTGTAAGCATTTTGCAACATAACTGAAACATTCTGTGCTGTATGGGTGCACCTATATTTATATAGAATTTAAATCTGTTATTAAAATAAAAGTTCACTTAAAATTATTCAGATCAATTTCACATGCAACACTCCTTGAAACTTATCAATCTTGATCAAACTTTTCCAGTAACAAACTTATATTAACTTCAAAATACAACATTTGGATTTCCTAAAATTATTCATTTTTAAGTCACTCTAAGAGATACAGACAGAGATCAAACGTTAAAAAAATTGACTACGGCAATCAAGAAGCCTCAAAACGTGTAAATATATTAAAAAAAAAAAAAAAAAAAAAAAAAAAGCAATGAATATTTAGCTAAAAAGCGTACATTATTTACCGTATCTGTATGAGGAATTCATTTCAATTCCCGAACAGCTTTCCTGGAAATGATAAAATATTATCAGTAAAGCACATCCACCCACAAAAAAAAATATTATCGCTTAAATATTTGCAGTCCTGTATATCTTTCGACGATTATATACAGCCCACATGGTGCACCTAAATAAAATCCTATAGTAATAATACATGGCCCAGCCTGAAATACACTTCCATCAATTTTTAAACTATTGTCACACGTTTACCTAGTTCTTTTGTGTAGCCCTGTAAACGAACAGTGAATGATTTTCCTACCATATTCTACATGAGACATGCATATATTCGTTTCATTTGGTTTAGTGCAGTGTATAGATGTTAAACTTTACTTATCAGCACTTTCACTCATAGACGTAATGTATTTAAATTCTCTTGGGCATCCCTGTACACGAACCATTTGTTTCATGTCAACGAAAAGCTTAGTGTAGCATCCTTATATCATACACATTCAGAATACCAAGTTTGGACTTTCTGCTACTATTTGTTCTTCAGCTATTCGGATAACACACAGACAGACACACAGACCATTCGCTAAAAACATGATGTTCGTATTTAGGAAACTTCAAAACGTGTAAACAAAATTCACGTTTGAAAATTTTACCCTAAAACAACACTTTCTCTATCTTATAAGTAAGAGATTGTAAAAATAGGAATGTTCCTTTAAAAAAAAATGTCGACTTTCTTGCATCTACAAAGTGTTCGTAAAGAAACAGGCGGGTTCCAGTCGACGAATGCACTTTCGAATGATTTTTAGCTCATCTAGATAAAATCAAAAGTATAAGAGGATTTACCAGATATTTTATTTTAATTTATTTAGTTTTAATATAATGTTCGTTGACTGTAAATAAGTATTAATAAAACACCTCTATCATCCCCCCCCCTTTTTTTTTTTTTTTTTTTTTTTTTGAGAGAAGCTAAAACTCAGTTCATTCTCACAATGATAACATTTTGAATTTTCACGATATTTGCTTAGGGGTTTTTATTTAAAAAGCTCAATGCATTTTGCTAATAAATTGCGCAATTAAAATTTCGTTAAAGCTTGTACTTTCGCATATAAAAAATATGTGTCAAAAATGCTCTTTCATTTGAGGTGTTGTCTTCATTAGGTGTTTTATCTTTTTATACTTTGATTTGTTTCGTTTAATTTGTACTTAATGTAGTGTACTGAATTTCCTGAAAGTGATATTGCATTTTATTTAATATACTTCATGTTATGATAATAATTAAAAAAAAAAGGCATTAACTTTTTTTTCCCAGATATTTATAGATTTATATATATATATATATATATTTCCACTAATATATGCGTCAGTCTCATATATCTCAATGAATACAAATAATTATATGAAACCTCATAGTCACATGCTACGGCCAGAACTAATTTTAAATGTTATTTTTTTGCAGTGTGAACCCAATGATTTTGTTTTTTCTATAATTTTTTCACTGGTCTACTTTTTTTCTTTCGGGGCAAAACTTTTGCTGAAATACATGAGGTATAACATGTGCTTCAGACTATCAAAGTTTCGGTTTAATTAGAGAAGATTATTTTAATAGATATTTCACGAAACGTCTAAAATCGCCTGCCATTGTAGTTTGTGCTCTTATAATTTAAATATTTCATATGTTAAAACTTCAGAATCGGTTATATGCCATTAATTTTCAGTGCAAGTAAAATAACGATATTTAGAAACAAATATAGAATAAAACGATTCTAAAGATTTAAAAGTAATAATTTATCCAAATTATTTATGAATACGAGTTTCAAATGAATAAAGCTTTACATACGCACTCATGTTCACTAACATTGTAATATTTCTGTACGAAAGCCTATTTCGAACAAAAAATAAGGGATTGCACTAAACTATATTCTTTTTACAAGCCACGCTTTCCCAAAACTCAATCCACTTTTCGAAAATGCATACAAATTCATTTAAATATAATTTCAAACATAAACTTAGAGAATTCTGAAAATATTTCCTTCAAACATATAAATCACCAAGATTAATTGCCAAGAAGTACGAATCAATGCCTCCGTGCATTCTTACGAGAGATATTCCGTAAAAGTGAAAATAATAATACACGAAGTGCAAAGTAAGGAAATAAAAAGTGCATCATAATGCATCCGAAACGGGACACAATGTCATTAATTTTCGGTGCAGTAGCAGCGGTGAAATCCGGAAATAAATTGCAGCACCGCCGCGAAAATTATTTTATTCGAAATAAGTTTCAGGAAAGAAGGAGCGAAAACGAATAAATCATACATATGAAGGAACTTGCTCTTCCGCTTCCTTTCACCAACGAGATAAAAATTAAACTTTAATTTCCAAGATGTGCGTTTATAAAGACCTATTTATTGTCTTTGATGGCGCAACGATCGGTTGTAATTAATTTTTCTTGTAGATTAAAAGTTATAAAAAGAGAGATGGATGTTAAGACAAATGAAATAAAGTGAAAAAATTAAGTTGAATCTATTACACATAAATTTTCAAAATGTGCATTTATTTACTTTTATAGCACAACAGAAGGTAAAAGAATCTTTTTTTTTTAAACTAGTAGAAAGTTTTTGGTGATTTATAGAAAATAATGATATATATGTAGATTTATAAACAATCTATCTAATAAACTTTAATTATCTTCATTTGTACACCTATTTTTTTGGAATTTTTTTTTTATGGTAATTAATTGTTATAAAAGAGTATATATATGCATATAACTGCAATTAAAATAACTGCAATGAAGAGAAAAGAAAAAATAACTAACCAAAATTTAATTAATTTAAAATCTGAACTTCCCAAATATGCATGTATAAAAACCTATTTGTTCTTTTTAAAGGGATAGTAATTGATTTTAATGAGTTTCTTACTGCAACTGATAAATATAAAAAGAAAAGAAAAAATGTATACTAAAGTAATTAAAAGAAAAAGAGAAAAACAATGATAGTCTAACTGTCAAAGTAGAGCTTTAGATGAAGTAGCCTTATTTATTGCCTCAAAGGGTTATGAATTATAAAAAGGGAAACGTATGTCAAGGCAAATAAAGAAAGGCGGGGGGAATTTGTAATCTATTACATTCTCATATTTAACTTTAATTTTCAGGACGTACATTTATTGTATTTGATGCCACAAAGGTTAGTTATAATTTAATTTTGATGGTAATCGATATATGTATGTATAAAACAGAAATATATGTTACGGTAACAAATTAAAGAAAGGAAAAGAAAAAGAAACATATCTTTTAAACTTTATTTTTCAATATTCACATTTATAAAGGGTATTTTTGTCTTTAAAGGCACAACAGTTTTTTAAATTAATTTATTTATGGTAATTAATAGGTATATAAAGAAAAATATATACCAAAAAATTTTAAATAATGAGAAAAAATAATCAAGAATCCAGTCTAATTGATGAATTTTCTGCAGTTATCCCTTACATTTGAACTTTTTAGTTCCCCATCATAATATAAGTGGGAACTTAGGTAATCTTGAAAATTTTCGACCTCGGGTATTTTTTAACTTTTTTACGTGTTTTCAGACGTGAGGAATCTGAAAATGACAAAATTTGTATGGTGTCCGTCTGTAGGGTGTCTGTTAGTTTTTTAGTCCGTGAGTGTGTTAGTCCGTTAGTCCGTTAGTGTGCTAGTATGTTAGTATGTGTACACGATATCTCAAGAACAAATAGTCGCAGATTAGTTTTAAAATAGTGATTTCGACACTGGCAAGAACCTATTCATTTGCAACATTCAAATTAAAAAACTTCGTAATTTATTAGAAATGTACGATTTTTTTAACATGGGAGAATAGGGCAAAATTTCACTGAAACGTGCATGAAAAGAAATATTTTTACCGTAAAGATGTAAAAATAGCTTTGTAATATCCGTTTTGATGCCGGGATGAATATCATTAACTATAAACATGCTACTTTGAAAATTTCTCTAATTAGTCGAAATTTACGAATTTCTTAACATGACAGAATACGGTATAAATTTCGCATAAACGTTGGTTTTGAGGGATATTTTCATCATAAAGCTGTCAGACTACTTTTATAGAATTATATTATATAATGGTATAAGCATCCTTGACTATGAATTTTCCAATTTAAAAATTTCGCAAGTCATTGGAAATTTACAAGTTACGTAATATGGCAGAATAAGGCAAAAGTTCGCATAAACATCCATTTTGAGGAATATTTTCATCGTAAAGATGTTAGAACACTTTTGAAATATCATTTAGGATACTGGAATGAACATCCCTGATTATATATATATATATATTTTTAATTTAGGAATTTCGTAAGTTATTTGAAATTTACGATTTACTTAACATGGCAGAATAGGACAAAATTTAACATGAACGCCCATTTTGAGGATCACAAATATATTAGACAACTGCAAAATATCATTTATGATTCTTGTTTGAACATGATTGACAACAAATATTCTAACAGGAAACTTTGTAAGTTATTAGTAATTTAAGTTTTTATCAACATAGCAAAATTGGGGGATATTCCATATAAATATGCATTTTGAGAATTGTTGCACTGGAAATAGCAGTATGAAAACTAACCTATGAAATTGACCATAACAAAATAATTTAATAAATTAGAATAAGATAATTATATCGAAGTGAACGGTGGATAGCCTATTAGACAGGGATTTCATTCTGTCACTGTGTCAAGCGTTTGGTCAAATTCATTTCTCTTAACATGATTGTAATATGTCTTGCACTAGAAATATATGAGAACATATGTATGATGGGGAACTGAGCAGTGTCCACCTATGCCATCTAGTTTGTTATAACAATTGAAATAAAAGGAAGAAATTAACCAAGTCTATTAAAATTTTGTATTAAACTTTAATTTCAAAATGTCGTTGGTGGCAAAACGATTGTTGCAATTAATTTTGCTTGGTAATTGATAGCTATAAAAAGAAAAATTAATATATATTAAAGTAAATTAAAGAAAAGAAAAAATAATCTATTCATATTAATCTCAAATTCATATTAATCTCATTTATAAAGTCCTATTTATTACATTTAATGGGACAACGATTATATTTTTTATGTAATTGATAGCTATAAAATGAAAAACATGTATAATAAAGTAGCTGAAATAAAGGGAAAATTAACCACAGCTAATTTTACTCTAAAACGAATCTTCAATTTCTAAGTTATAAATTTATAAAAATCTATTAATTGTTTTAAATTCTTAATGTCCATTTTTATTTTATTTTTTAATTTTAATTTTAATTTTATTTTTTATTTTAATTTTTTATTTTATTTTATTTTATTTTCTGGGGGAGGAAAAGGGTAATCGTAGTTATAAAAATATATATATATATATATATAGCCTGTATGTTTCAATATATAGCCTGTATATAGCCTGCTTCAATATAGCCTGTATGTTTCTGCATACCACTGAAAAAGATCAGACTTGTTCTTCTGCCATACCCAATTGATTATTAGATCATCAACCCCCCCTCCTCATTTATGGAGTTGAAACAAAAATCTTCTACATTCTTCAGACAATGCCAGTATTATTTGTAACCATCTAAACCATCTATATTAAACTTCTTTTAGTCTAAAAATATTATAAAAGAGTCCCATCTGAGGTCCATGATACGTGTTTTTTAACCCATAATAACGATAATCAATCTGTGTTTTTTTTTTTTTTTTTTTTTTTTTTTTTTTTCGCTTTGGATGATTCTTCCACTTTTTGAAAATGAATTATTTGGATCTTGTTTTGTAATTGTAAACTGTTTGCTTTGACACATGAGTAAGTCCTAATTGATCTGGGGCCTTTGCGATACTACCACTGCTCTTTTTAAGCTCATGAGCAAGTTTTCTTTCATGGTAAAGCGTTAACATTTTATTCCTACCAGTCATCTTTCTTTTCCAATTTCTATCTGACTTTCTGATAATGTTAGAAAATGTATTGGGGCTGACGTGCAGTATACGAACAATCTCTGTAACACCTTTAAAATTAATTTTATATGCAACAATTTGCCTCTTTTGGAAATAATTTTAAAGTATTCTTCTAGGCAGTCTGAAAAGAAAATAACAATGCAATTTTTAAGAAAATATGTTTTCCTCATCAAAAGCACTCAAAGAAAATTCAATATTTACTTTTTTATTTGTGCACAATCCACCAAATAAAAAATTTTCGAAAGTGTCCTTCTATTTTTTTTACACTCTCAAAATCATGGGTGCTAGTTTTTTTACAATCCACTAAATAGCATTAGTAGTAGAAATTTCATTTTTACGTAAAATTAAAGAAAACTTTGTTACACAAAATTTGTATAAATATCTAAAAGCCAGGATGAAAATACAGAAAATAATATACAACAATCGACTGTCCTTCTACTTTACTCAGTGTATTTCTTAAAATACGTAAATCCTACACACACACACATATATATATATATAGATATATATTCATATATATGTTAAGGTAAACGCAAATAAACAGTCGGTGTCTACCTTTTATATTTTAATGTTAAATATAAAAAATAAATATTGAATATTGAATATTGTTATTATAAATATAAAAATGTTTAATAAATGCTTTATCTTGATAGATACCCTTTCCATCAATAGAAGAGCTAGGAGATAATAAGAAATAATAAACTAAATATATTACTAATTATTTTAAAATATGGTACTATTGACTATTTCGTAAAAGTGCATACTGCTTCCATTAATAACTTTAATTAGCGGATCTCTATATTTTGATTATTATTTGGGAAATATTTCTTTAAAAAATATACTGAAGAATTTTAAGTTTTGTTTAATAATTATTATCTAATTACACTATTAAATAAAGCTAAAAAGTAGACAATTTCGAAATAATGCATTGGGTAATTGAGTAAAATTTTCAAAAATCTTATATATGTGAAAAATTTAATTTTCTGACTTTTCTTCAATGTGACACCTAGTGTTTAAAATAAATAATCCACACTCAGATTTCTTAAAAGGATGAGGATCCATAAGAGAGATTTTTGGCTCTGAGAATTCCAAGCACCTATTTGACTATGTGAATGGATAGACTATTACATACCTGCCAATTTACTAATTAATATTCCATAAAATTATTAGTACCCGCCTCCTTTTTCACAACAGTCTTTTTTAAAGTAGTTTTCTTCTTATTTAATCGTAATTATATTGAAAGAAAATTGCTCCAAAAATAAAGTGGTGGGAGAAAGGGAGCGGTTTTTAACAATTTTACGGAATATAAAGTATGCAAGTATATAAATGAAAAATGATGCGAATTAATTCGAAAAGTTCAGTATAACATTTGAGGATGCCCCATACATGAAGAGTCACTGTTGGCATAATGTTAAATGTAAGCTCCTCCTACGGGTGCTACTGTTACAAGTTCTATAATTTTACATTGTATTCCTTCTACGGAAGAATTCCTTCTGCATCGTATTCTTTCTACAAGTTACATCGTATTCCTTCTACGGAAGAATTCCTTCTGCATCGTATTCTTTCTACAAGTTACATGGTATTCCTTCTAAGAAACCTTCTAATTGTGATTTTGACACAGTTTTCGAAGCAGGTAATACTTTTAACTCTTTCAGGATTTCCCAAGAAAACACATTATTAGTCAAATGGCTATCACAGCATCTCGCTCTGGATGGTATAAATATGTTAATATTAATAAAAGATCTGTTATGAGCAGGTAATTTAATGTTTTTGAGATTCATTGCAGAATTGCAAATAATAGAACTAGAATGTGTTTTCCTCGTTCTTTTTATGCTCAAAGCAATGACGGCTTCGCTTGTTTCACTTCTTATACAAGACATTGCTTCTTAACCCGTGCGTGGTTTATTATCAGTCGTAGAATGAAAGTCGTCATTTTTTAGCACTTATGCATTTATTTCACTCATTGAATCGGCTCCACTTTTTAACTTTTATTTCTCCTATAGGCTACAGTATAACATTGCTGACAAAATTTTGAAATATTATTAAAACGCTAATTTTTAGTCATCAATATTAAACAGCATGAAAACTGGTTACACGTATTGCAGTTACTACATTTACTTTTTCCGAAAAACTGCCGCAGAATATGTTTTTAATGCTTGCAAAATTCACTTTTAAACACGATACTGATCCGAGATATAAAATAAATGCATGTAATTAAAAGTATTTATATATTTAAAATGCACGTTACTTTTCCTGAAGTAATTGTATTACAGTTAACTTTTCAACATAAAGAGAAATGAAAAAATATTTTAAAAGAACGTATGAGTTTTTAATCGTTTTACCTATGAGCGCAGTGGAGTAACATTTTTATATTTATGTATAATTTATGTCATAGTGTACTTAAAAATATATTTCATTTAGAAAGTGTTGCTATCTTGCGCTCATATGAAAAAAGTAAGTCAAATCTATAAAACTGGTGTAATTTTATCCGAAACTGGAAAATTGTGGATATTTGGACTGGTGTGAAACACACAATTACTAGAGTAGTATAAATAATATCGATGAAAACTTAAAATAATCAAGTGCAGGAATTTCATACGAGCGGACAACTTTATATTTTCCTCATTTTTAGAAGAAAAAAAAAACTCTTATGGTCCATAATCCGTTGTTTCTTATTTCAAACGACATAAAAATGTTAATAATATATTGAAATTAATTTTTACTAGCGATTGAAAGTTGTGAAATTATAAATAATTATAAAGCAATTTAAAAATAGAGCGGAAGAAATAAGTTAAATGCACTCTTTTTATGATTAGAAAAACCTTTATTTTTTTTTTCCTAAAAATTTTCATTCTTCCTCCCTGTAATACTTTACTGCAGCAGTTTTTCAATTTATAAAAACTGAATTAGTTGTATGATATTTGTTGAAAGATTAAATAATCGTATTTCAATCATTTTTGTTTTGTTTTGTTTTCTTGCTGTGTTTTTTTTTTTTTTTTTTATTTCATCATGTTTAAAATTAATGATTAAACTTCAATTTATAATTAATAATCAAAATTAGACATTTTATTTAAATTTATTTATTTATTTAAAATGCCATTAACAATTCATAAATTGTTCATTTTATTCATTAAAAATATTTATAATAATAATTTGCTTAACCTAAACCTATTAAGTAAATCTGTTCAAAAGTATAAATATATATATATACTGTTTATGAAAGATCATATTTCTATACTAGTTGGCTTTTAAGTATACGTTTCTGTAGCAAAACGTACATGAGAAAAATATTCATGAAAGAAAAACCTGAAATACTGTCATTGAGTTAGAATTTTATTTAACCATCTCCTTCGAATCTGTAAATCAGATCAACGCTTCTATAGTCTCCTGATCATATCTTCAAACTTCCAGATGTCACTTTACAGATCAGATCCGTGCTGCAGGGTGTTTCTCATGGCCAAACTCTTTTAATCCCGTAACCATAGCAACTACTATTAAAGATGCGGATGACTTCAAAGACAGCACTTGCTTGTTGCAGTTAAAAGAATCGCTTACTTTTCTTGTCTTTCTTTTTTTTTTATTATTATTTATTCTTTAACTTTTCGTTCCCTTGTCTCTGAGGCGGGTACAGTTAATTCGGAACATGTCACAAACTTGAGTTTGGGTACCTCAGGGAATGTTGTTCAGCGAACAAGTTGTCACTGATCCTGTGGGGCACATTTGTTTTATTTTTACGTGGGTAATTTTTACCTTGTTTTCTATCAGCTTTTTTTGTCCTATTTTTAAGGTTTATTTTTTCTCTCTTTTCTTCTGCCTGAGGTATCTATAGACACTGTCACGCTACACTGGGTTTTAAAGTTTTTCATGGCAAAAGGGGAAAAAAAAGTTTTAAGTACCTGAATAAAATGAACAAAATTGTCTTCAAATTGCTTCGTGAAACGCCTCGAAGAAAAGTGTGAATTGATTTGTAATTAAGCTTCAATCAACTTTTCAAAGAAAGTAGTTTCTGAGCTGTTTATTGTAGAAAAAAATCTATTAAAAATGTGGTAAACATTAAATTTTTGTAACTGATTTTACTATATCTATAATACTATTTTTTATAATATTAATATAGATGAATTCTTAATATTTTAGGAAATGCATACACATTTAAATACACAAGACATGCACAAGATATATGCATTAAATTGGAATAGTTTTTTTTTTTTTTTTTTTTTTTTAATGAATTGGTGATAGTGAAGTTGAGTTTTTATCTTCATATTTTTTTAATTGTTGCACAGAGCCAAATGCATTATTGCAGTGAAAAAAAATATTTTAGTAGATCACTGCTTAACAGATTAAAAAAAAAAAAACTATTTCTTTTTTCGAAGAATCAGAAAATAGTAATAATAATAATAACAATAACAAACTCTATTTTCTACAGTTTAATTTATTTTATTTTATTGTTTATTTTGCCCTGCTTAGGACATAGTAGAGAGGTAATGTATATTGTGGACTGAAAATATTATTCTAGTGAAGATCTTCCTTACCCTGCAAGTCAACTTTTTCTCATTATTATGCATTAAGAATATGAAAAGAAATTTCTGAAAAATTCCTACTTTATTCCATTTTAATTATTATTATTTTCTTTTTTTCATATTTCATTTTTTCTTCAGGGATTGGTGAATGAAGAAAAATATTAACGTATTAAAAAGATATTTAGTATTACTAAATATTAGAATACTAATTAACATTAAAGAAATCTTTTTAACTCTTTTATGCATTAAGAATCTATAAGTAATGCAAAAATACGTATTTTTTTTTTTTTTTTTTACATTAATCTTCCTTAGGTGGAGTTAAGGGTAAAAGACATTTTGATCATAAAATTGTCATCATTGTTTCGTCATTAATACATTAAAGATATTTCATCAATTAAAAAGTATTTTATTGGATTGTTATTCAATATTAAAAACAACATTTTCCCCTTTTATATGTACTGATAATCTTAAATGATTAAAAAAAAAAAAAATCCTCTGTTTCGGTAATTTACTTATTTATGTCTTACTTCCTTTATTCAATGTCAAAGGGCAAAAGATCGATTAAAGAAATATTTAAGTTTTGTTTCATATTAAAGGCAATTTTTCTCGGAATTAAGTTTATACGAATTTAAATGCAATAAAAATTCTCTCCCTTTTTAGCCCATACTCGTGGCATTCAGCAATGCATGCACTTATACATGCGCACAACACATGGATAATTTCATTTGCATGTTTAGCTATACACAAAGTTTATTTGATAACTACATTTTGCATCCTACTCAATTTGGAAATTCAACTAATGTTTGTATGTATATATTGAAAATGATTATTTTGTATTCTTTGTAATCCACATTTTCAAATATTTTAATTATTATTATTATTTGTTACTTTTTTTTTTACTTACTTAAATTCTGTAAAGCATTGAAAAGAACATCAAGGATTTAAAAAAAAAAAAAAATCTTTTAATATATAAGTATAACAAAATAATATCATCGCGCATATTAATTTTTGTACCACGGTTCATTACAATTTAGATACTAATAATAAATAAAAAATTGCCTAAATAATTTCGACGATTATTGTAACCTTTATAAATGACGAAAATATACATAAGTTTTTGATATGTAATACACTTTTATTCAATTTTTAAATTATTCGCTATAAATATTTGCTTCAACATAAAGATATTTTTAGCGTAACGTACTAACTGAGTCATCCTAGCACGCAAAAAAAAAAAAAGTTTACTCTTGCTACTGACTTTTGTAGTTAATAAAAAAAAAAAAAAAAAAAAAAAAAAAAAATCTAGTGATCGGTTCACGGCTCGATTAATCCTTGAATTCAGAGGAAGCACAAATCCATTTGGGGTCCCCCACTGACTGCTTAGTCTAAAAACTCATACAAACACCTTGAAAAATTTACAAATTTTTCATTAAACTTTGTAGTTAACTGAAATTCGATAAAATGTACAGAAGTAAATTCGCTTAATATAGGCACCAAAATGTAAACTAGTGAAATCCTGCTTTCACTACTATATATGAAATTTTTCCATCGTAAATGCATGAGTAAAAGCTTCATTAAAATATTTCCTATATAATCTAGAAATGATACTTGTGCAATCAGGTCTTCTGTGACTTTTTTTATAATCAGACAATGTTTCAGACAACAAACTTACAATTCGGGGTCCTTATTTTTTCCAAGGGGAAACACATGCTTCTCGTGCCTGTTGGGAAATCAGGGCCCGGATTGGTTTACACATACTATACAGTAATTTTTAAAAGCCACATACACACCTATATTTTAATAATAGATTGTTAGAAAAAAAAATCTCTTTCTTTTATTAAAACTGGTGTTACCGTGAAGATGCACAAGAACAAGGACGTTGTCTTCTACAGAAACGACGGAACGACCAACTCTCGAATTGAATTAGTTGAATTCAGACTGCTCAGGTAAGGATTTGTCCTAGAAAAACTGTGCGGCAAACCGTCGATAACTTCTCCTCAACCAACAATATGCATAGTTTACGATGCGTGGAGTAATGTTTCTGTAACTTTGGTGTACGACAGACAATTTTATTTTGGGATTGTTTCGAGAATATTTGTCGACTACAACATGGCTGTCTTTAGGTCGATTTCTTTAGAAATCGACCTATTGCAATGAACATTGTTTATATATATATATATATATATATAAAATCTTGTCATCACGATAACTCCCAAAATAATACTTAAAATCGAATCAAATTCTGACAGTAAACTTATGTTATAAATATCTTGGATGAGTTTGTTAACAAAGCTGCTCCGCCTTTTTGTTTTCAAGTGGCGACCAGTTGAAAATTTCAAATCCATATTGTAAAAAACGTATTTAATGCCGGATTTGCTTGAATTTAAATGCATAATAGAAAACAAAGGATCTCAACTAAGTTTATTAATCCGTTTTATCCACCATTTTTAACAAAGTAGCGGATATCTTAAATTAAGCGGGACCACATGAAATCAGGCTACCACTTGAAAATTTAACATCATGATAACTTCTGAAATAATTCTCCAAATCGAGCCAAATTTGGACAGTGCACTTATTTCATAAACATCTTGGATGAGTTTGTTAAGAAAGTTGCTCAGCCCTTTTGTTTTAAAGTGGAGACTACTTGAAAATTTCAAATTCAAGTTATAAAATTCATTTTTCGAATTTGTTTGAATTTGTATGTAGGGGAGAGTGGGGATGAATGGGACACTTTTCATGTTTTTATTAATAACGTTCACCATATGTAATTCAGAATTGTGTAACATTGCCCATAAGAACACTTAAGTAATCAGTTACAAATAAACATACTAACTTTAATAAAAAGTTATCATTTTTAATTAATAATATTTTTATTTTATATGCATGTGCATTGTCCCATTCATCCCCACATGTGGGGATGAATGGGAAACACAGTAAAAGATTATGCGTTTTCATCATATAAGAGTTATATTAACGTTAAGAAAATAGTTAATTTCTTAACTAGTACCTAATTGATTCAGTAAAAGTTACTTTGGCACTTTATGTGCACTTTATGTTTACACTTTATTTTTTTCTGTTTTTCTATAGATAGCACAACTCTGAAACTGCATTTGATGAATGACCTCAGTACTGTCATATATCAGAAAAATTGTCAAGATTCTGGTGCTTGCAAAACATAAAAATTTTGCTACTGTCCCATTCATCCTGCAACCCACTCATCCCCACTCTCCCCTATACATTGACCATATAAAGGTCTCAACCAAGTTTTCTATTGAACTTTATCCGCCATTTTTAACAAAGTGGCGAATATCTTAAACTAAGCGGAGCCACTTGAAATCAGGCAACCACTTCAATATATAGAATCACGATAACTTCCGAAATAATGCTCGAAATCGAACCAAATTTGGACAGCGAGTATTATCTTATAAGTATCTTGAATGCATTTGTTAACCAAGTTGCTACAACATTTACCAACTCCATATATACACAGCCCACATCAATATTTCAACCAAGACCATTAATAATTTGCAGCAGCCTTTTTGTTTCAAAATGGAGTCTACTTGATAAGATAAAAGAAATCAACCTACCCTTCCGAATGAGCCGGAAGGATTTGTTTTATATTCCACATTCCACACTCATGAAAATTCAATTTTTTTCGTAGCAATACAATTATACAAATTTTAATATAAGTACACACACACATATTATATACACATTTTAATTTTAATACGTTATTTCAAAAAAAAAAAAAAAAAAAAAAACCTTTTTTTTTTTTTTTACAAAAGAAAGAATAACTTTTAAGGTTCAACTCATATTTATAGAAAGTGAGTGCTAAATTTTACCTTTCTAATAGTGCCATTTCCCATGCAGCACAGAATGTTTCAGTTATGTTGCAAAAAGCTTACAATCTTTCAAAAACGTAACATGTTTTAGTATGCTCTCTGATACCTTTCTGAAGCATTCGCCCTTTATGATTTTCTATCTGTTAAGTGATTGTAACGTTTCTGTTATGTATCTGATTTTTTGTTACGATCACAGACATTTCTACGTTTTTGAAACTAATCGGAAAGCAATCTGAACGTTTTTAAACGTTTCGGAAATGTTTACAATGTTTCATTGTTATATGATTGTTACGTTTCTGAAACATTTTGTGCTGTTAGGGTTTATTAGAAATCACAACTAAAACGATGAAACATAACACCAAATTTCTAAAAGTTTTGATTGCAGTTGAATAACGTAAGTTAAGCAGTTGAATAAAGTAAGTTAACACAATGTTTGTGATGAAAAATTGTATTTAATTTTTAATCGAATATTATGACATACATACACTTATTATACAAGCATATTACTTTCACACTTTTGGTTATAAATATATCCACAATTTAATATATTTTTTTTCACAGTGTAGAAACTGTATTTTATTTTTAATAAGTAATCTGGCTTGGATGTCACACTACTTCCTTCTACTTTTAACAACTATAGATATACAAGTTAGATATATAGATATTTACAGGTTAAAATGCAAAATATGAAGTACTGAATTTAAGTATTTCTTGTGCGCTATTAAAAAAAAATTTCAGAAACATTTCTTATTTGGCATAAATGTATAAGGAGGAACTGTCTTCTTCAACACCTTTTCCTCACGTTTAAATATTGTAGTTACATTCAAAATTATTTCACGCTGTTATTTAGTGATAAATTCCAGTTAAAAACAATTTTTTTTAACTGTCCACATTAAACTTTGAAACTAATTAACTTTGAATTTTCTCAACTAATTTATAGCAATCATGTAGATTACTTGTAAATTATATGTGAAACAATCATTGTACATATTTCAACACAGGAAAAATGATGCATTATACAACCTAAAATATACTTCTATTTCTATCCAAAGCATATAAAATTTTAGAACTATTAGAATAATTTTGTGTGACCCTGTAAATGAAGAATAAATACTTTTCATATTATTTTCTATGTGAAACATACTTTTGTGCAAGTAAAATTATATGCAAATTTCATTTGCTTTAATGCAGTCTAAAGATGTTAAACTATACAAATGAAAAAAATTCGCCCTTACACATAATGCGATTAAATAAATTCGTATGTCCTTGTGCACTAACTGTTTGTCCAATCGGAATAAAAAGATTCAAGTAATATTTCCACATAAATATAGATTTAGAATACTGAGTTTGGTATTACTATTTAGTTTTGAGACATGCAAATAAAAGTTTAACAGACAGACACACATACACAGGCATATGCTAAGAACCAAATTTCTGAATTCAGCAGACCTCAAAACGTGCAAATATAGCAAAAACTCAATTTCGAAAATTTGGCTCAAAAGCAGTTCTTTCTGTACTTATTGATAACAGTTCTTTCTGAAATACTTATTGATAAAAGTATTTCAAAAGGGCCACAATATATCTTTAAACGAATTTTATAATTTTTGATTTAGAATAAGCATTGCATTGTACCTTACTAACAATCAATTCATAATTAGAAGAAATAATTAAAAAGGTGGTTTTTACCAAATCATAATTTTTCCGCATTAAACTGCAATGAAATGATTTTGCAAACTCCACTAATAACGCAAAATAAGATGATTGGTACAAATCTATCTGTAAACTTACATGAGTATGCAGAATTTAAGCGAGTCCAGAATTTAGTAAAGCGTGCTTTATCTCTACGAAGAACTCTTAAGATATTTTCCTGTTTTAAGTTTCTCGATAAAGAGTTAAAGCTAGTCTGCAAAAATGTTGGAATTCTAATATTTGATTTGAAATGAACAATGTCTTATTTAAAACCATTGTTTTTAATCTAGAATAAGGAATAAATTTATATTCGCTTAATATTCTGTACAAAGAGATTTTACTAAATAAATGCATGGATATTACATTTAAGTATTATATTTAAATTGTTATATTTAACATAATACAAAATTCTAAATTTTGTAGTAACTATTTGATCTATATTATGTGTTTAAAATATTGATTAGTAATGATAATATTGGCAATTTTTTTTTTAAGACTTACAATGCATATTTTTATTCCAAGTTTACATTTTTCCCTGAATATATACAGATGTACAGGGTGATTAGAAAAAAACTATCCCGATATATGAGACCATAGCTACCATACCGTTCTGCGAAACTGAATAAAAATTTGATGGAAGATATTTTGAGGTATGCGCTCAAGAATTATATAAAAAACAACAGTTAAACTCTAACAGTTACTGTTACAGTGGCAAAATTTCGAAAATTTCAAACAGCAACACCTACTTTTTTTATTGAAATGGAATCTCCATACCATAAAACCATAAATAGTGTTGAAACGGTACCTCTAGCACGAAAATCCGCAGCGCTAGTAGGCTAAAAAAAAAAAAAAAAAAAAAAAAAAAAAAAAAAAAAAGACTGTTACGTGCCTACCAGAGCACCACTTTCATTTCTTTTATGACGTCACATTTCACACTGAGTCTTTGGTTCACACTAAAGTCTACTGATCCTGCTTCGAAACGAAAAGAAGAGACAAAGGTATCCTTAATTCCGTGTAAGGCTACTGAATAATGGCTTTAATTTCGTTGTTAGTCGTAAGACGCTGTTATGATGACATCATCACAGTACATGAAAAACAATGCATTCTAAAATGGCTATCAGAATCGATTTTGATGATGATAATAATGCTTCTCAGTTAGCGGCATATTGTTCACAGAGCAAGAAAGCAAGATACACATAACGCATTTCACAATGCCTTATTTTTCACTTAGTGTGATGACGTCACTCATGACGGTGTCTTGCACCTAACAACGAAATTAAAACCCTTTTTCAGAAGACCTACATGAAGTTAAGGATACCCTGGTCTATTCTTCTTGTTTCGAAGCAGAATCAGTAGACTTTAGTGAGAGCCAAAGACTCAGTGTGAAATGTGACGTCATTAAGAAAATGTAAGTCGTTCTCTGGTAGGCACATCACAGCTGTTTTCTCTTTTTTTCTTAGTATGCCTAGCGTTGGTGATTTTCATACTAGAGGTACCGTTCCAACCCTATTTATGGTTTTTTGCTATGGAGATTTCATTTCAAGAAAAAAAAGTTGGTGTTGCCATTTGAAATTTTCGAAATTTTGTCACTGTAACCGTAACTGTTAGAGTTTAACTGTTTTTTTTTTTATATAATTCTTGAACGCATACAACAAAATACTTTCCACCAAATTTTTATTCTGTTTCTCTGAACGGTATGGTAGCTATGGTCTCATATATCGGGGTAGTTTTTTTTTCTAATCACCCTGTATATGATATTATACAATATTTATGATATCACATATATATATATAGATATATATGTCGTTCGAAACACATTTATTTTAAACGAATACGCAAATGTATTTTGAAACACAATTTCTACTTATAATTAATTTTATGTATTTAATCATGCAATAAATACTGTAATGCAATTTCACAAATATCATGTAATATAATTGCGCTTGTCTTTTATCACAATGCAAAATTTATTTAAAAAAAAATCACAAAAATGTATGAATATATTATTTTATGTGTAATTTGGAATTATAAAAAAGCTTTCTCATAATGCCTATGGCCGGGCGAGAAATTACCGCTCGCCAGCTCGCCATTGGCAAGTGAAAATTTTACTGTGGCGAGTAAAATTTCGGTCTAAATGTATATAGAATTTCTCACAGTATACGGTGCTACACAAAAAAAATATATCAATTTAAAAACGTAAAATCATGCTAATCTTAGGGAAGGTGACCAGACATCCTCTTTTTAAGATGACAGTCTTCTTTTTCAACGCTCTGCACTCTTAAATGAAACAAAAAACATTACAGGACTAAAAAGTCCTCTTTTTAATGTTTTTCGTACTCTGTCCTCTTTTTCAAATGAAAAGGATTTAGTCCTTAATTTGAAAAATTTCGCAAAACTGGAAAGCTCATTCGGCTGTTGGCTGTATCGAACGGTGAACACTAACTTTTTTCTGCGTTAGATTTGCAAAAGAACATCTTTCTAATAAACTTGCCAAAGCATATTATGGTTTATGCCAATTCAGATTCTTCGAATCACAAAGAAATAAAAGTATTCCCAATATTTGTACGGTTTTTTGATCCAGAACAAGGAATCACTATTGAAATTGTCATGAAATCATTAAGAAGGTGGTGCTCCGGTCGAAGAGCGGCAGGTTGACGTGTGTTCTCACTTTTGCATGAATAATACTTCTCATAAAAATATGCCCACCAGTAACCAAGAGGTTCTGTCCTCGAAGCAGGTATACTTAAGTCGCTGGGTTCGATACCCGGTCGCGCTAGTTGGCTTGGCCGTTACGAGTTTTCCGTGGTTTTCTCCGAAATTAGCGTAAATATGGGCTAAGACCTCTTAGAAAGACCCCATGGAGGACTATTCTACTGCGGCATAGAGCCCTAGTTCAGACAATTGGCCTTAATGATACCACTACCACCACTTCACAAAAATATGCAAATGTTAGTTGAATTCATTTTATATGTCCTCCTGGCAAAACGCTCCCACAAAGCGACTTTTTTCTTCAATGAACAAAACTTAGACATGTGAAAAACACCCCCTTTATATACTTACTTTAAAAACTTGTTAACTACTAAGTGTAATTTAGGTTTATACTTGTGAGAAATTTTATAAAATGTTGATAAAGAATGATTGTCCGTTAAAACA
The DNA here is from genome assembly GCA_963930645.1 of Salticus scenicus. Classification (NCBI taxonomy): domain Eukaryota; kingdom Metazoa; phylum Arthropoda; class Arachnida; order Araneae; family Salticidae; genus Salticus; species Salticus scenicus. The sequence goes on from OZ005649.1 coordinate 303,266,355, forward strand.
AATCATTTCATCTGCGGAATATTAATTTTATTTTTTCATTTGCTAATTTTGTTTTTTATTTTTTATTTTACGATTATGATTTAAATTTTTAAAAAATGTCCACCACCTTTTTATGTAACAGCATGAACGTACCACAAGAAAAAAAAAAAAAAAACTAGTATGTTGTGTCCACCACATGACTTTCTTCTATATAATTTTACACAAAATTTATTCTATACAAATTGTTTATTAATTTATCAAATTATTTTTCATTATAAGTGCAGACAATTTTATCTGACAGAATTATAGAACTAAATGCCGAAAGAAAGTCATTTTTTTGCAACTATCAGAAGAAATGCGATTTTTTTTCTAAATATTTTTTTTTTTTTTTTTTTTTCTGTTAAAAGTAAAAAAAAAATCGATAACTTTGTTTTAAATTATTACAGATCTATAGTTGAACCATTCGTTTTAAAGGTATTGACGAGATCTTTTGAAAGATACCCATATTGAAAATTTACCCCCCCCCCCCGGGGGGGTTCTTCCCCCAGTGAGGGAAACGATGTCCGCACATGCACAAAATTTTTTTCCTAGTTAACTACTACTATTATCAATAATTCATATTAAATTCACAGTCACACGATTAAAATTACTCCCATTATGTACATTTATACGAATTGTCATCCTATACTGCCATGTTAAAAATTTAGAAAAAATGCTATCACAGCGCCACCTGTTGAGGGATCCCAAATCTAATCAGCACCAGTTTATGTCAGGGTCCAACTAAATACCGTTTGGTTAAATTTCGTTCATTGGTTCGTGAGATACAGCGTACACAATATTCGTGATATAAACACAGGCGGACATTTTCTAACAACAGTCGAATCGAGTTCAGGACATTACAGAACGTGCAAATCCATCGAAAACTGGAATTTGGAAATTTTTATGAATCCAATACTTTCTCTATATATACATACAGAAGAAAGTAAAAAAGTTTTTATCTGTAGCAAAAAATAATAATTAATATATATATATATATATATTGTCGCGTACTTGGGGGTTCGTGAGTTGTCTGAGAATGAAAGGCCAAACGTACAAAAATTCAGTAATTTATTCACAGAAAATTCCAGAAAAATGCAGGTCTATAAACCAAGTATCAGCTTCAATTCAAACAGTAAACACAGCTTAAACAACAGCTGTCAATAGCAAATCCACAGTACAAACTGTATAGCAATAACACATAAAGCAAGTCTCTTCCAAAGAGGCTCAAGAGCAATGCAAGCACTAGCGAAGCTGGCTGAAAGCTGAACTGAACTGACTGCCTTGGCGAGGAAGCGCTCCTTATATACTGTTCCATGGAACCCAGATTTTTCGAGAAAACTCTAGAAAGTGGTCAACCAATCAACTTAAAGCTTCCATATTTGGTATATCCCATATAAGGATTTTCTCGCCAAGGTCGCCAAGAAAATCGCCAAGGTGGGAGAAAGTCTCGCCAAATTTGGCGCCAAATCCATTACCTGCCTTATTGGGGCTTTTTAATGCGTTTTTTAGGGAAAATAAGGTTATTTTAACGCTGAAACGACTAGAAATGCACAAAATTAGCACTTTATCAATTTACTAAGCCTCTTTGAAAGAATTTATACAAAAATAAACACAATTATTTACAATTTTGTAACAATATATATATTGCGCAGTGGCACCTATAAAAATTAGGGATTTTTCCTCTCGTATCCGTATATTATTATTTTAAATTAAGGTGGACTGATCCAAATTTATCATTTGAGATAAAAATGTTTCCACTACTAGTGTAAAGTGCCTTTTGAATCGGTTTTTATAATCATTTTCATTCAGTTTTATGTCTTCTTTTTCAAAATTGAATGTCTGAATTAAAATATCTTCAAATCGTAACGTCAATTTTTCCAACTATATATATATGCATATATATATACATATGTGTGTGTGTGTACATATATATTTCATTGCTAATCCAAAAAATTCCTCATAATATTTTCACTAAGTGCTATTTAGCAACCTGTAAGAAAATTTTTGTGAATAGTTTGCTATACATTTTTAAGTTTTTCTTTAAAACAGTGACAAATACAATTAAAAACTAGTATGGTATGGCCATCAGAAAACAATATAGCTTTAGAAATTCACGCACAACAAATTATTTATTTTTATTTTTTCTATTGTGAATGCAGACTATTTTTCTTTCAATGAAGTACTAATGCAAGAAATGTCGAACGTAAGCGAATTTTTACCGTGCAGATGACATTCTTCTCGTTCTAGGGGAAATTTGTGGTAAAGCAGCGTTACCGATCGGCTGATATGCAGCCAAATTGAATCCGCATAATTTCTCATAAAGACTTTTTCATGTATTATATCAAGTTTCGTTTGATTGTACACAATAGAACTTGAGATACAGTCCACCTTTAAATTGAGGAAATCCCTGTATGTCATCGCCATTTGTTGATCGATCGCCACCAAAAGTTGATAAGCACTATTTTATGTCATTGTAAATCTATATAAAAATGTATATGCAATTCTCTGCATTTGTTCCTGAGATATAGTTTTCCCTGAAATTGCGAAAATCACTGAATAGCCACGCCACCACTTGTGTGATTTGCACTAAACGTTGTTATGCCCTATTTTATGTCAAGTTGCAACTACATATAAATTATATGTAATTTTGAGTAGTAGTGTCTGAAATATAGTTAGAACAAATTTTTGTCCATCTCACATACCCACAGACACACAGACCGATATTTTCAAAAAATGGTCTAATCATGTTCTGCACCTCTAGAAATGTGTAAATCGATCGAAAACCGGAAATCAAATATTTTTACGAATACAATACTTTTTTTCTATTGAATATAGAAGAAAGTAATAACTAATCTAAACTTATGTGAAAATGTGTATATCGATAATATACTCTGATGATTTTAATATTTTTTTTTTTCTCTTTACATTTATCTCTCTTTGCATGGCTTTATAATGTGTTTCCTTTTATTGCAATCATTAAAATACTGCCAGCATTTTTCTTTTCTCATTTGTTTCCAGATAATATTCAAAATGCGAAAACATGATTCTTTAAAATTATTTTTTATAACCATTCTGGAAAATCTTGAATAAATACTCCACATTTTAACATCTTACAACGAAATTCAAAAGTGTTTATAATTTTGATTCATCTGTCTGTGATGTAATGGATATCCATATCTGTGTCTGCAATATAATTTCTAGAAATATTTCTTAGAATTCCTTGAAACTGATATAAATTGTTTATAACAGCTTGTTTCGCATTAAAAGCAAGACAGGTTTCTATATAGAGACTCACAAAATAAATGGAATACATTGCTATCTATCACAGGTATTTTGCTACAGCTTTTTGTTTCGTATATTTATACAGTGCAAAACATGAAAAACTAGTTGGCATAGGTGGACTCTGCTCAGTTCCCCATCATATTTATGTTCTCAGAAATTTCTAGTGCGAGACATATTATAATCATGTTAAAAGAAGTGAATTTGACCAAAGCTTGATACAGTGACAGAAAGAAATCCCCACCTATTAGGCTATTCACCGTTCACTTCGATATATTTATCTTATTCTAATCTATTAATTTATTTTATTGGCGTCGATTCCGTTGTTTAGTTTTCATGCTACTATTTTCAATGCAATAAGCCTCAAAATTCATATTTATATGAAAAATTTACAATTTCGCTATGTTGATAAAATCGTAAATTACGAATAATTTACGAAATTTTCCTAGTAGAATATTTGTATTCAATCATGTTCAAACAAATATCATAAACGTAATTTTGAAGTTGTCTAATGTATTTAGAATCCTCAAAATGGAAGTTTATGCTCAATTTTGCCTTATTCTGACGTGTTAAGTAAATCGTAAATTCCAAATAACTTACGAATTTTTTAATTTGGAAAAATCATAGTCTATGATATTCATGCCAGTATCCTAAATAATATTTCGAAAGTTGTCTGACATCTTTACGATGAAAATATCCCTCAAGATTGACGTTTATGTGAAATTTTCTCTATTCTGTTAAGAAATTCGTAAATTTCCAATAACTTACGAAATCTTTATATGGGAAAATTCATAGTCATTAATATTCATGCCAGTGTCCTAAATAATATTTCAAAAGAAGTCTGATATCTTTACGATGAAAATATCTCTAAAAATTGAAGTTTATGTGAAATTTTGCCCTATACTGCCATGTTAAGAAATTCGTAAATTTCCATTAACTTGCGAAATTTTCAAAGTAGCATATTTATAGTTACTTATGTTCATTCCGGCATCAAAACGGATATTTTAAAACTGGTCTGACATTTTTACAGTAAAAAGTTTCCATTTAATGCACGTTTAAGTGAATTTTTGTCCTATTCTCCCATGTTAAGAAAATCGTAAATTTCTAATAACTTACGAAGTTTTTTAATTCGAATGTTGCAAATGAATAGGGTTCTTGCCAGTGTCGAAAGTAATATTTTAAAACTGATCTGACCTCTCTGCGACAATTTGTTATGGAGATATCGTGTACACAGATTAACAAACTAACGGACTAACCCACTAACCCACTAACAGACTAACAGACACCGTACAGACAGACTCCATAGAAATTTTGTCATTTTCGGATTCCTCACACCTGAAAACGTGTAGAAAAGTCAAAAAACCGAGGTCGAAAATTTTCACGATTACTTAAGTTCCCCATACCTATAGTATGATGGGGAACTAAAAAATATGCCCATATATTATTCAGATACACATTAGCAAGTTTTCTATATAATAGGCTATAATCAGTATTAATGCTTATTTTACAGAGACACGTATATTGATCACATACATAATGAGATTTAGGTAAAACTTGCTCCAAGGTCATTTTCAGTTAAAAATTAAATTTATCTCAACTATACAAAATTGTTACTGTAGTATATGATACATATTGCATCTTTGAAGAATATGCAGGACTACACATTTCATTCTTTTTTGTGTTCTCATTTAAAATTATTTAAGTTGCATATTCCGGTTAGTTTGCAAAAATCCGGTAGTGCATTGACAAACGATTCTGAACTCTTTAAAAGTGAAGGTATAATTATAGTTTAGTTCTATTTTTTTTTAATTAAATATTGCTTAAACATAGTTTCATGAATAAATTTCACTTCTGTGATTGAAGCAGTCTATAAACTATGCTCTTCTGGTTTGCGTACAAGTATTCACAAAAGAATACGGATACGCTAATGAGAGACATTTCTACTAAGTATTTTTGATATCTTTATATTGCAAACAAAAAAAATTAACATACTTTGTCCATAAAAAGAAAAGCGTGATTTTTATAGATTAGGATATGATTGGTATTAACCATTGCTTTACAGGGCCACGAAAATATTTAGATGCAGGCTGATACACAGCATAAAATACGTACTTCTAAAAATTGTGGACCACTAATATAAACCAATATTTAATTTACGTAATACTTACCTTTAAAATGTATATAGAAAAGTATATTTTTTAACATCTTCGCTTACTTTTGTATGAGACATAAAATAAAAAATCTGGAGTGACTCCACTCGACTTTCCGAACATTGAGTAATTAACAGTTTTGTAGATAAAGTAAAGAAAGAGTAGTTGTTAAACAAACAAAAGAGAGAAAACCATAATAGAGTGTTTGAGTATTTTTCTCCATCTATTACACGTTGTTTTATTTAACGCTACTGAACTTTGAGCCCATAGATCATAATGATAAAGAAATTTTTGTTGTGTCCCTGTAAAAATCTATAAATGCTAGATTCACCAAAATGCTTATAGTTAGTGCAACAGTGATTTATAATACTCATATAAATTTTCAGCTGAATTCAATAAGGCGTTTAGATGCTATCGTACTTTTAAAAATTTAGTCCCATAGGCCATAATGATAAAGAATTTTTCTTTGTGTCCCTGTAAAACAACTGTAAGTGCTAGATTCGCCAAAATCTATACAGTTAGTTCAACTGTGATCTATAACATGTGTACAATTTTTTTGCTCGGATTAATAAGGCGTTTAGACGCTATCACATTTTTAAAAATTTGGCCCCATAGGCATAATGATAAAGAATTTTTCTTTGTGTCCCTGTAAAAAAACTATAAGTGCTAGATTCTCCAAAATCTATAAAGATTGAGTATTTGTGATCTATAATATGTGTATAAAATTTTTGCTCAATTGAATAAGGCGTTTAGATGCTATCGCACTTTTAAAATTTTGCTCCCATAGGCCATAATGATAAAGAATTTTTCTTTGTGTCCCTGTAAAAAAACTATAAGTGCTAGATTCACCAAAATCTATAGGGTTCGTACTATGGTGACTTACAATATGCGTACCAACTTTCAGGTTAATCGAACAAAGCGTTTAGACGCTAGCGTGTTCACTCACAAACATACACACATACACACATACACACACACATACATACATCATCGTAAAAATAGTGAAAACGGACTCAGGGGACCTCAAAACGTATAGAAACATCAAAATCTCGAATTCGGATTTTTGACATGATTACAATACTTTCCTCACTATAGTGTTCGGAAAGTAATAATTTACAGTCATTTTTCTGTTGTAATTTTTAACTGTATACACGAATACAATTTTTTATTAAAATCACACAATCAACTAATTGGAAGAAAACCATATTTATTGAAATTATATTTTTTCCGACTGAGTGAAAATATTGCCTGGACCGGGAGACGAACACCGGATCTTTGACTTACAAGGTCAAGGCTCTACCAATATAGCTATCCAGGCCGACAATCGGTCAGCATTACTCACTCAGACAACCTTTAGGCCTCCCGGTCCAGTCAATATTTTCACTCAGTATAGGAGTATTGGAGTATATATAGGAGTATTGGAGTATATATAGGAGTATTGGAGTATCAGTATAGGAAAGTATTGGATTTATGAAAATTATCGACCTCCGGTTTATGATAGATTTACATGCTTTCAGATGTCCTGCATGATTTGACAGTTTTTAGAAAATATCTGTCTATCTATCTGTGTGTGAATGAAATTATGTAACTGCTACATCACATGAAGCAATATTGAGGGATTTGGATGACTTTATATTTAGTTGGAACTTGGCTTAAATAGACGATGATTAGATTTCGGGGTATATCGCTCAAGAGGAACCAAAGGTGACGCTACAATGCTGCAACTTCGCCATTTCAAGGTTCGGTATACTACACTGTAAAAAATTCTATAAAAAATGAAGCACTTTTTAAACATAAATACAGCATATGTTGCTGTATATTTTTACTGCTAGTTCTTTAAAAATAATTGAAGACTGGTTACTTCACATTGTGCTGTAAATCAGTATCAAAAATTTTCGAGAAGTCTTTTGGTGCGTATGACATAATTTATCAACCAGTCAGTGTTGATGTTGACCTTATCTGTTTTTGTAAAGAAAAGTCATTGTGAGCCCAACGACGCGATTGGCAAACTGCTGGCCTCTAGAACAGGAGATTGTGAGTTCAAATCACGGCCTATCCAAGACCATTTGCTACGCATGAAAAAATAAATAAAGTATATTATAAGAGTAAAAAAAAAAAAAAAAATACTAATTTGCTCAGTGTTGTGGATTACTCCCTGCACGCATGTGTAATAATTGCAGGAAGTATTTTTAAAACATACTCTGGAAATTATATCACATGTGAGTAAAAATCGCAACAAATTTACTTTACTGCACACTGTAAAAATACAGCACAGTGAGTGGACAATACTTTTACCAGTACACTGTGCTGTAATCTAGAACACAAAATTTTTACAGTGTAGGTCATTCACACTTTAAGAAAACGATTTTAGTAAGTGTGTTTTATATATAAATGCCCTATTTTTAAATCGATTTGCGTGTATCTCATAACCATGGTTCTTGGCAATACCTCGAATTTTCAACGAAAGTAAACTTTTTATTAGTGTTATCATGTCATTTTCATCCCATTCCTCTTGTATCGTTTTCCAAAGTCCGTTCAATATTTTTAGATGCAGTTCGTCTAAGGCTCGCTTTAATGAACCACAAGCGCAAAAGGCCATTGGAGAAGCGTCAGGCGATTTTACAGGTATTTCATTAAATGGGATAGATTTTATTTCTGTTTCTGATTTATTCTTTGGTAGGTAAGCGAAGTTGATTTATATGTGTGACGACAGTCTTTGTCTTTATAAAGCTATGTCCTCTAAATAAAAAACTGGAAATTTTCTTCAAAAATTCATTCTAAAATATTCTGCTGATAGTAGAGTGAATTAATGTTTGCATTGCGTGAGACTTTTTAAATTTTTAATTTCCCGTTGTAACAAAATCCTGCAACTATCATGAATCCCTTTGGGATTTTTTTTTTCTTTTTTGTACACGGACGAAGCAATTTTCTACAATACCTTTTTAAGAAATACAATATCCGTGAGTTCTACACCGCTTTATAATTTGGTTACACGAATATTTTTCTTTGGAATGTGCAGTTACGTAACCCTCGAGCTATCTTCTAGTTTTAAGAGCCATTTTCGAAATAAATCTTTTATTTTTACATTACAATCAAAACATAAAAGTAGCGGACGATTATTCTAAAGTTGCCAATTTTTTTCTCAATCTAAAATAAGTAATAAAATCGTTTCAATAATGTGTGAACTACCTTCTGTATTCAAGATTCTTTAAAAAAAAATGTGCAACAAGCTTGATAGGAATGAGTTCCATGATTAAAAACTAGTTTAATTTTGGTGATTATCAGCCTACAGGTAATGTGGCAAGGCTTCTATTTTCCCCCGTTTTAGGAAAGGCAATATCTCATCTTCTATAACATATAAATGCATCAAAAGTTATGTGTGAAATAGACATTATGCGAAACTATTTTAATTAAATTAATGTGTACATCGGCTGACAAGTAGTACTTCCTTTATGACTTTTGTGATTTTCCAAATGGCTATATCCCAGAATTTCTTAGATAAAGGTGTACCAAACTTCTTAAGTAAAACGTTGATTGTGAGAAACAATGCAGAGTTTTTTTTTTTTTTTTTTTTTTTTTTTTTTTTGTGCGTGTTAGTCAGCTAGTGGTGCTGTTAGATAGAATAACACATTAGGAAGTTTTGCGAAGTTTACAGAGAACTAGAATTTATTGTTGTTTTTCCTCCTTATAATTTAAAATTCAAATCTTGCAAAAAATATTTAGGGATAACATGAATTTCGATATATAAAGTACATGCAATGAGGTTTTATAACTTAACGGAAAGTATGATAATAGATAAAAAAAATAAAAATCTGTCAAGACAGAATTTAGTTTAGTACGGAGGACTATTAATTTCAATCTGTAAAATTTATTTTTTATTTTTTCATTTTAATTTATTTTTAATCTCATTTTTTGACCATAAAACTGAGCAACCTACTTTTTAAAATGACTGAAATGAATTAAAATGAATTGTTGCCATCTGAATTTCATAATTTATTTAATTTTAAAATTCTAATTGTCGTGTCAAAAAACTGTTTGCACACCTGGATTCAGAAAAATTACCCCTCTCATTTGGTACCAAATTTATAACGTTAAGACTGATATTACTAATATATTTTGCTGTTACACAAAACTGTTCTACAAAAACTTCAGATTGAAACTAATAGTCCTCTGTCCTAATAAATTTTTCGGTATAATCAGGATTTATTTTTAATAAGATTAAGTTTTAAGTAAAATATTTACACCTCTAAAATTAATAATATCTACTTTAAAAAATTCAAGGTTTCTTAGTTAATCTTTTGAAATAATATTTTCCCTTTTAAATTTCAATCATATTTCAGGTATGTTAACTTTTTATATGTCATGGATAAAACTTTTTTCGTAGTATATCAAAGAAACTAATGAAATAGGAAAAAATAAATTATATATTAGAAAAAAATATAGATACACATAATAAAAGAAAAAGTATCATGAAACATAAAAGCATTTCAGATGTTTGATATCTTTTATAGACCTTTTGCTAAAATGATTGAATTGCATGACCATTCTCCTTTTATTTTCCGATTTATATAGAGGTCATCCGGCTATCTGACAATAAATTTGAAGGATTGATTTATTCGATACCTTTACTCTTAAATAAAGACATTTAATTTATATTTTACAACCGAAAATGAAATTATAGAAGATATTGTACATACTGCAGTGCAATTAGAATAAATTTATTTAGTGGAAATTTTAATTAGGTTTAATATCATATTGTAAGAGGCAATTTTCTTTTTTCTTTTAGTGATTTATTTGACAATCCCATTATTTACCTGAAAATAGTTTTTCTTTTTCTTTCTTTTTTTTTTTTTCTTCTTTTCTTTTTTTTTTTCTATTTTATTTTAAGCTTATTTTTAAGTTTAATTTTGGTGGCTAATATCCTAAAAAAAAACTGCTTTCTATTCCCTATTACGAAATTTTATTCGAAATCATTTTATTAGCCTGAACGCCTACTGCTTAAAAAAAAAATCATAACTTTTTATGTTAAAGGTTTTTACAAGTGCAATTTTACCTAATATATACTGAAATATAGCCACATAGAAATTGAGTAATAATAGTGCCGCAATCTGTTTTCCGACGTACATTTAAAGTTATTCGGCAATCTTTTTTACAACGACCATTGCTCATATCCATTTTGGTACATTTATACGCTATAGATTTTTAGATATAGCTTTTTCGTACATGAGAAGGGGAAATTGCAGCACATCAATACCACTTGTCGGCCAATATGCACCCAAATTCAATCATCATACATTTCAAAATGTACCTCTCACACATTAAGTATCCAATCATGTAACAATGCATACCATAATACAAATAAGTAAACAAGCGCGTCTTATCGGTGAAATCGAAACTTTAAAATACAGTTGCTTGTTGCGACCATTTGAACTGAAGCTGTATGATGACTCGTGTCACAGTGCACCATTATAAACATAAAGTTTTTCTACAAATTTCTAGTTTTTCTAATTTATAAAAAATTCGGCCGAATTTGGAAAAAAAATCAGTCAACAAGCAGAACCCCAGAACACTTTGTAGACTCAGTTTTTACTCACTGCTTCTATATTATGCACATGTACTAATATTGTATTGGGCTATGCCATCGTATTTTTCCAATTTGGAGACATGTCGGTCAACGTTTTTAATAAATAAGTTGGCAGAAACAAGCAGAACCCCTGACCACAGTTAAATCATTTTTTACACACTACTTCCATTTTATGCATATGCGCTACCATTGCAAGGGTATGCAATATGGTATGAAATTGACTATGAATCGGACTACCGGTTCATAACCAATATTTTCTTTTTTATTAGAAAACCGTCTGAACCATATGATTTAAAAGGGCGAATACATACTTTTTAGGTGCTTTCGACAAACTTATTTTATTTTTCTTAATCTCTCATGCAGTAGAACGATGTCTTAAATCTTGCAACGATCGTTAACTACAATTTTATAGACCATAATGGAAAAATTTTTCTTCTACTTGCATTACCTGAACTCTATTCAGTCAAAATTTCTATGCAGAGTTTTCACCTAATTTGCATGTTTTAAGGTCTTATGAGTCCCAAAATTCTCTATGTATGTGTGGTGGGGGAGGGGGGGGGGTTAAATTTTCTGGCTATCAAATTTCTGCATAGAAATTTGAACTCTATTCAGTCAAAATTTCTATGCAGAGTTTTCACCTAATTTGCATGTTTTAAGGTCTTATGAGACCCAAAATTCTCTATGTATGTGTGGTGGGGGAGGGGGGGGTTAAATTTTCTGGCTATCAAATTTCTGCATAGAAATTTGAACTCTATTCAGTCAAAATTTCTATGCAGAGTTTTCACCTAATTTGCATGTTTTAAGGCCTTTTGAGTCCCAAAATTCTCTATGTATGTGTGGTGGGGGAAGGGGGAGGGGTTAAATTTTCTGACTATCAAATTTCGAAAGCAAAGAAAGAAAAAAAAGGACTACTACCGAATTAAGTCAGGTTCAATGGCAGACGATTTTGCCAACTTTTAGTGAAAATTGGAAAAAACGGAAGTAGGACATCAGAAAAAGGAATTGGGATCGTAAATTTATGTACTAAACGGGGCTTTATAGATTTTTTTCAAAGTTGCTGTATAAATTCCGTTTAACACATATTTTCGTATGATAGTAATGGTTATTTAAAGAAATTTTATAGGCGTCCTACAATAATTTTATACCTCAGACGGATGAAAGTGGGTTATTAAAAAATCGGCTCTATTATTATTTTTTTTTTTCAAATTCGCCATGTAAACTTTCTTTAGATATTCTTTCGTATGTACTAGTTGCATTTCGGTAAACAGATGAGCTTGCCATGGAAATGGGATAGAAAATCGGTATATCAAATTTGACTTTAATTTTTTTTTTTCAAATTTACTACATAAACTCCTTTTTAAATATATTTTCTCATGTATTACTTGGGTACTACAGGAAAATTACTAGGTGTGTCAATTTTTTATTTCATAAATGGGTGTCTCAAAAAACAACTTTACCGATTTTCTTAAAACTTGAGTTAAAGTAAACAATTTAGGACCAATTTCTACATATACTTTATGCATTGAGCTTTATATGTTTCATTTTCTGTATATATTAAAAAAAAGTAACTGTCGCTGGCGTCAATTTTTTTTTTTTTTTTTTTTTTTTTTTCTTGTCTGCGACAGCATCTTCTCGCGGAGGGCAAAGTGCTCTGCATCATGAGAGGTATCAGTGTATTCCGACTGTTTCAAGGAAGGCATTTCAGCTGCTTAGAAATTTCTATCATTTTAATTACCGAAGTTATTAACAAAAACGTAGGATTTATAAAGGTACTCTATTTGCCACCGGAGAAAAATTTCTCTTATGACGTTTTTTTCCGTGTTGCTGACGTCACTTTCCTCAGAAAAATTAAAATGTGATCAATGGTGTAAATAAGAAAAATTGAAAAATTGGCATCTTTGAGATGCTCGAGAGAAGAAAAAAATTATTTAGAATAGCAAAATATGAAAATAACATAGAATAATAATAAAGGAAGAAGGAGCACACCTATACTCTAATGCTTACAAACCCCTTCTAGTATTATAAATTTTCTGCGAGTAAAGATATATAATTACGTTATTGTTACGTAATTATTGATAAATAGCAAGATTATTTTTTTTTCTCTTTTTTATATCTATCATGACATAAAAAAAGTGGTTTCAACTTCAACTGCATAGCATTTATTTTTAATAGTAAATATTATCGCTTGATGAATAATTAGATAATACATAATAGAGTTATATTGAAATAAAATTCGTATTGCCATGATAACTGTAAGTAATGCAGGAAATCCTATTTTTAATTTTTTCCATATAAACTGTGTATGCGAAGAGCCGTATTTATTATTTATTTATTTATTTATTTGCATTTGAAGTACACTAACTGGAATAAAATGGGCCATGCGCAAACCTCCAAAACAATATTTCGTCTCTTTTTTTACCTTGGGCCAACAGCCTGTGTCTTTAATTTTGCAGTAACAATCAACTTACTCTCTAAAATTTCTGGAGTGATAATATCACTACTTAAAACGTGACCACTATTTTGACACAAATTAAAGTGAGAAAATGCTATTATCATTCTTGAAAAGAGAGATTTTTTTCACTTTTCTCGAAAGAATGACGTGTAGTCACTCTGTCCCAAAGAGTGAAGTTATCATCTATTGCAAGATCAGCCTACTGAAGAGTGAAAAATTGTTTGTGTCATCTACTAACCATATTTTGAATGAAATATGAAAAGCGGTTTCTGGACGATCTCATGCATGTGATTTGTTTAACAGAACTCATTGAAGATATTTAAGTGATTAGTGATTAGTGATTGGGTTTTACGTCGCACTAATGCTGCGCAGATGGGCAATTGGCGACGGTCTGGGACACACCCCTAGAGGGAAGATATTTAAGAATAAAAAGGAAAATAATTATGTTAAAAGATATTTTGGTGAATATGAATTGTTTTATACGATTGATAAAAACGAAGTGTTATTAGTAAAGAATCGAAAATCATAAGAAAGATATCAAAATTCGTAACACAAAGCAGGTAGTTTTATTCAGTTGTATAAGGTATAAAAGAAAATATCAATGCAAACATTCAATGCTTAACGCCTTATAATCTATAGGAGTTTAAATTTTTATCATATTCATTGATACTTAACACATGTGAAATATTCAAAATTTTTGCTAAAATATTTTACTAGTAATTAAAAATCATGAGCAAGATTTACATTCCTGAACAGATAAGTTTTTCAAGAAACTCTGTTGATTTGCACGTAAATATTTAACTATTTTTTTTTAAATGCGCATTCATGTAAATATTGTTTTCCCCTAAGATACTTTAGAAATAACTATTTGTTTTAGGGAATTTCATTTCAAGTATATATTTTGATTTTAAAATAATTCTAATTTTGATGAAAATGTGCTTTACCTCACTGCTTGGCGACTTTTTTGAAAATCACCAATTTGGCGCGTTTTTGCAGTTTTGCATCATGATTTTTTTTTTTTCAAAATGGCCGATTTTACGTGTTTTAAATCAACTACCTAAAAATAAAGCGTAAAATGTATCTTTTGAAAAAGTTGAACAAAAGAAACTACAAATAGAAATGCAAATTTTAAAAATTTGCAAAATTTTTAAAAACAAAAACTATCAAATAATGATTATTACAAAATAAAAATACCATAAATAACTGAAATACATAACAAATAAATATGTAAATAAAAAACAAGGTTTTTTACTTACTCGTTTCCGAATTTTTGTAGAAAACACTACAATCCTTGGAATAACAAAGAATTAATTCTCTGTGGAAAATTCAAAATAACCACCTACACTAACGAAATTAACACCATTTCAAACACTACTGCAAAGCTTTTTTTAATATATGATATTCAACACAAATACTGTATACTCTAAAACCAATAAACAAACATTTTACAAAAAAAAAAAAAAAAAAAAAAAAAACTGACCAGCTCAGTTACAAACGTGTCTCCCACATGTTAAACGAAAATCCAAAATGGTCGATTATTGCCATAATTAAAAAAGAAAAATCAAACAAAATATATGAAATAAAATATTTCCAAGAATAATCAGGAATCCTCAAATAGCAAAACGATTAAAACAACCAGTTATTATCAAAAATGCCGTTACCAAACCCTCAGTTAGTAAAACAATAACATTAAATTTAAGACATATGCGGATATTGGATTTAACGTTGCACAACTACTGCGTTATGGGCAATTAACGACAATCTGAGAGGTACACAGGTAGGTACCCTAACAGTACATCTACTCCAAATGACATGATGTCCTATGGATGAAAAGGACATCTAGAGACATTCTACGGACATCTTCAGGATGTATTTTGGACAAGTGTGTCGTTAGGGTAGGTTGGGTTTATCATAGCACTAGCACAACGTTATGACAACGTTTCGAAGGAATCGGTAATACGTACGTCTGTACATTTTGTGCACATGAAAACCAAACAGGACATCACTAAATACCTCATCCACAATCAGCACGAATTTATAAAATGCACAAAATTTCGTTTCGCAGCGATGAATAATACGTACGTCTGTACGCATCGCGTACATGAAAACAAAAGAAAAACATCACTAAATGCCTCACCCGACTTCTGCATGAATCGTCAAAACGCACAGAATTTCTTTTCGTAACGATCAGTAATACGTACGTCTGCTCGCTACACGCACATGATAACCGAAAAAAAAAAAAAAAAATCACAAAGTACCTAACCTGCATTCTGCATAAATCTTTAAAGCGCACAAAATTTCGTTTCGCAGCGATCAGTAATACGTACATCTGTACGTTTCACGCTCATGATAACAAAAAAAAAAAAAAAAAAAAAAGAAAAAAAAAAAAAGAAATCACAAAATACCTCACCTGCAATCTGCATGAATCTTTAAAACTTACAAAATTTCATTTCGCAGTGATCAGTAATACGTACGTCTGTACGCTTCGCGTACATGAAAACCAAAAAGAAAAAAGAAAACACTAAATACCCGACTCTCAAACACCATGAATCTTTAAAACGCATGAAATTTCGTTTGGCGACAACCAGATACGCGAAAATCACACAGCTTCAAAACATCATGGTGAGGTTACCACATTTCATACATCGATCTTTCAACGACGGATAAACATCGAGGGTGCTAAGACTGGTATCTTTATCGACGATCGGAAACAAGACGCCAAGCAGTGTGGTAAAGCACATTCGACCCCTAATTACTGTAATATAAAATAATTCTAACTGTAGTTTTAAAATGTTTATTAGAATTGTGTAATTTTATATTCTTGATTAAATGAAATAAAAATTTATAGATATGATTAATCCCTTATGTGAATGATTTATCACAGTAAATCAATCGACTTCTGTATGTGCCCAGTGGTTCAGTGGTATGACACTCGCCAATGAAATAATATGTCGTCTAGTGTATCCGATTTTTTTTTTTTTTTTTTTTTTCTGGTCGGAAAAATAAACACTCAAAGTATTTAAATAACTTGGAATATTCTTACTCTTAACAGAGAGTAACAAACCTCACTCTTTTGAATAGAGACATTTCACTCTTTAGAGGTTAGCTCCATTTTGGCATGATCAAAAAGTGATATGTCACTCTTTTAGAGTCAGATTTCACTCTTCATATTTTAAAGAGTAGCAGACCATATCGAGATTTTGGTGTCTGGGATGAAGGCCGATAGTCTACGCATTGGTCGCAAATCTAGGCAGTATGTCCTCAGTAAAGGTTTTTCTTAAGGAATATTATTTTATAACGTATTTTATTGTATAGCGTCATCTACATGTAATGTACGAAACTAAAACTTTATTTTTTTTTATTGCACGTTTATTGTCCTTATACGCCTAATTGCACTGCTCGGCATGAAAATTGCATCTGACACCATTTCAGCATATTCTTATGTAAAATGACGTCCTGAATCCGAATATGACGCCTATTTTGCCCTATCACCCACCGTTTTTTAGGAATGGACCCCTATTTTTATCAGTTTTCGGTGACTTTTTAGGAGGGGGGAGAATTATTTTAACCATTAAATATCTTCTGAAGGGCTACAGAGTTGGAAAATTCTAAAACATGGACATTTGCGACAAGGGTAAAATTTTGGGGGGATTTGCCATTGAAATTATGTATTACATATCTTATATTTTTTTAATCTGTTATTATTGTTATTTTTAAAACTTTACATTTTTTTTTTCTTTTGGTGTTAATTATTTAATTATTTTTCATTCTTCAAATCAAATTCATGGTCATAAAATTATCGAGCAGGGAAAGAAATTGAGGGAGGGGGTGGTGTATCTAGAAAACGGTGGGTGACTGGACAAAATGGGAGTCATATTGGGATTCAGGAAGTCATTTTACATAAGAATCAGCAAGAATGGTATCAGATCTAGAAAAATTTTTTTGTTTTGCAGAGCAGTGTTGTTGACTGTTGGCTTGATTCAAAAATATAATGCATTAATAGGTCTACAAAATGTTAAAAAGAGAGAAAAATTATTTTACAATTTTAAATGTATATCTCATCCGTCGTTCAAATAAAATTTATTTTTAAAGTGTCATATTTTATTTTTCCTTTTAATTTCATGATAAAAATGATCAAATACTTATAACTTTCGCAAAGTATGCATGTACACGATTTTGCCCAACGCTACTATGCATTTTTATTTATTTATTTTATTTTATTTTCTCATACAGAAGTTACCGATATATTAATTTATCAGGAAAGAGAGTAAAAGTTACAGCAAGAGTATATCAAACATCAGTAAAAATTTCTATACAACAACCTTAGAAAATTAGTGATAAAAGAAGAGAAATAAATCATTTTATTGATGTCTTTCATTTGAGCTTGTTAACGAGCAAATCGCGTGATATCTCGGTACATTTTAGAATAATTTACTTGATGTTGTCATTATTTATTTATTAAAGGTTAAAAAGCATTCGTAAATGCAATTTTTAATTTAAAACCTCTCATTTATACTTTTATAATACAAGCAAAACTTTGCAAATATTTGTTCAATGGTCACGACATATGTATATTATAAGAAAAAACAGAAATATATAATAATTTTTAGTTTTCAGAAAAATATTTAAACTGGATCCATTGAAAAATATTATTATATACGCAAAAAATATTTTTCCATTATAATAACATAAGATTGTTTAAGCCTTTTCTCATTGATAAAATTTTTGTATAAATAATCAATGACGTCGTATTCACGGAAATCTTTCACGAACTTTCAAAATGGATTAAAGTAAATTCTGTTTATTTATTTATTTATTTTATAACAAGACGTTAGAGTGCTTAAAAACGATGCATCAATCATTATTGACTTAGAAATTTTTTTAATCTTCTGTAATTTAAAACATTGTCAAATTTAGTATATTTTTATGAGTCTGATTATAGACAATAGATTGTTTTTAATGGCCAATCCTATTGGCAGTTACATTACCACATTTTTGTCTGTATTGCGCATGTTTCTACACGAATACTTTGGAAAGTTCAAAGTTTAGAGTGAAGATTACAAAAGATTAGCCGTAAATGCGTGAAAGATAACACTGGATTATAAATTTGGATCAAATTTCGTATGTTTTTTATTTCCCGAAAAAATTCGTAAATGAAACATGAAGTGAAAATTATTAGGAGCTTGGCTTATGGAGCTACGCTTTTACCGAGATATCGGGATTTGGGGGAAAAGAAAAAGCGTTTTCCCTTATTTACTTTTCCCATTTGCATTTTTAAACATTCAAAGGGATTTTAGAAGGATTAAGATTTAATATTTGATGTTTAAAGGATTTTAATTAATTTAAAATAAATTTCTTAAATATGATTAAAGACTAAATAAAAATTTACAAAGATATTATTAATTTAATTTTTAAAAAATATATATGTTTTTTTTTTTTTTTATATTATTATTATTATTATTATTATTATTTAAAATTTTCTTACGTGAATAAAAAAATACAATAATCTTTCACTGTAAAAAAATTCTGTTAAAATCAAAATATTTGTGTTTTTTTTTTTTTTTTTCTAATATAAACTTTTATTTTCTAAAACGGCAGAAATGTCTTGAAGAAATTGCACCACAATCTGTTTATTTATTTATTCATTTTATTTTATTTATTTATTTATTTTTGTGTGTGTGTAATTAGATAACATATGTCTAAAATAATTATACAAATTTTATCTGGTGGATATTGTATATTATTTATAATTTGCTAAATATCAAAGCAGGATTAAAAATTGCTAAGAAACAACATGAAGTGAGATTCCATGTCTATGAGGTAATAATATCTTTACATTCTCTGCCGCGAGGCCTGGTTTCCTGTCGTCTGGTCAAACTGAGAAAATTTGCACTGTCCCTACGTAAAAAATATATTGCATACAAATATTTTCTGTATTGTTCTGTTACGAAAACATTCTGTCATTTTTTTTTCGCTATTGTATAAAGATGTTTTCTGGAAACTGTGCTCTCACTTTTTTTTTTTTTTTTTTTTTTGTAAAATAGAAGTTTTATATATATATATATATATATTTATAATAAAGATGATCTATTAAGCATAGTAGAAGCCAAGCAACAGATACAAGATCACTGAAACACCAATGACCAATAAGATTAAAAAAAAAATCATTAGTGGATGAAATACACTAATGTAAAGAAACCAGATCTATTAATTAACAGCCTGCAAAACAAACGAATCAATAAAGTAAAACAACAAATCTTAACTTAAAACCATAAACTTATCAAAATTAATGAAAAAACAACCCAAGAAACACAAGATAGGAAGAAGGAGGCAAGCGGCAAGACTTGTGACTTGCCTGTGGGGTTACACTAGTTTTACGCCGGCAACACTCCCCCAGCCTGCCACAACCAGAACAGGAACCATATGGATTTAAAAAAGCAAAATTTCAAAGCAGATGAACAACAGTGAAACCACGAAGCAACAATGAAATTCGCCGATTGATCACATTTAACAGTATAATTAGAACGTTAAATATAGTTGACAACTCAAAAAGGAAGAATCTGAAATTTTATTGGAAAAAGAAAGTTTGCATAGAAAGCAAATGCAACAAGCCTTCTACTTATTTTTTTTTTAATTTAATTTCACAAACCCACCCAACCATCCAGCCTTACAACACCACCCCACCTCCGTAATCAAACATCTGCCCACCCAACCGCCACCTTTTTTATAGTCTTTTATTATTTTATAATTTTTTTTTTTTTTTTGATATACACAAAAGTGTACACAGCTTTTTTTTTTTTTTTTTTTTTGTACTGACAGAGACATGGTTAGGGATATAAAATAGAAAATACAAAGTTTTTAGGAAAACCCATTTTAGCAGTGGCTGTGATCCGTTTATTAATATTTTTGTTTTTAATCTTTGCAGAGCATAAATTATAAATTCGAAATAATTGGTTAATGATGATGTTTCTAAATACCGAAAGATGCAGACATGAATTAAAATGTGTAAATAAGTTTACATTAAAACTAAAATCTTGCCGTTTGTCATAGATATCTGTGTAAAGTTTATTACCATCGATGATTATTTTGAGATCTAAAAAGTTAAATGATTGATTAGTTAGAGTATTTTGAGTTAGCTTTAAATTAGGTGGATAATTGAAGGAAAAGCCAAGCCATTTTGTGAGTTCTTGTTGAGATAAAATACAATAATATCATCGATGTAACGATAAAATCGAACATCATCATTGCAAATTTGCTTTTCATAATAATAAAGATAGAGATCTGCCAAAATACTGGAGCTACAACCTCCTTGTGGGATGCCTAATTGTTGCAAATAGATATCGTTGTTGTGGAAGATATAATTATTATGGATAACAAAGTTAAGAAGTGTTTTAAATTTTTCTGCTTTAAAATTGTAAGGAAGATTAATTTGAGCTTTATATTCTTGAAAAAGACTGTAAATTATATTACTAAGATCTGATAACTCAATATTATTGAAAAGATCTTGAAAGTCAAAAGTCATAATATTGTATATTGAATCGAGCGATTTGATGTATTGAATTAATTGAAAGCTATTTTTAAGACAGTGTAAATTATCAACTTTGCAAGTACATTTGTAAATTTGTTTTAGAATATCCAGTAGAGCTTTATTAGCATTGTTGTTATTATACAGTGTACACTACCTACCAATAAGTATTTAGACACTTTCGAATTTAAATATTTTTTCAAATATCTAGAAAAGTTCTTTATTTCAACAAAAGTTGTGTCCTGAAACGGAAAAGGAAACCAGTAAAAATTAATGAAAAATCAAAATATTTTGGATCACCCTATAAAAAGTAATACTTGAAATGCATTTTGGCTATGCATTTTGGCATTTTCACATTATCTGTATAAATTTGTATGAAGCTACCACATATATTCATCGATATATAGTGGCTTTTCTAAAACACTGCAAAAAAAAAAAAAAAAATTATACAGACACGACATTATTTCATTATTTAAAACATGAAAATCTGACATTGACAGATTTTAATTTAGTGCCAGAGGCCTACTGCTAAACTTGTTAATATTGACAAATTCTTCTTTAGTTAATTCGTGACGATCTAAATTCCATGATAAAGTTTTCATTAAATCAAACCAATGTGTTTCAGCTGCAGATATTGTAACAAATAACGTTGGAAGTCCAAACTGTCTTATAGCCGCAAAACAACGTTTTTTCTCTTTTTCCCAATGAGGGGGAGGTGTGCCTTGGGGGGGACTCATGTCAAAGGTGTGCCTTGGGGGGGGACTCATGTCAAAGTTGTACCTTGGGGGGGACTCATGTCAAAGTTGGGCCTTGGGGGGACTCATGTCAAAGTTGGGCCTGGGGGGGACTCATGTCAAAGTTGGGCCTTGGGGGGACTCATGTCAAAGTTGGGCCTTGAGGGGACTTCATTCAATAAATCCCCATTCAATAAACCGACTGAAATAGGCCCTTAGCACTATTAAGAGTGTATTATAAAAATTCGACAACGCTGTACCGACTGAAATAGGGGTACCTTGGGGGGGGGCTCATGTCAAAGTTGTGCCTGGGGGGGACTCATGTCAAAATTGTTCTTTGGGGGACTTCATTCAATAAATCCCCATTCAATAAACCGACTGAAATAGACCTCTAGCACTAATTAAGAGTGACCTATAAAAATTCGACAACTGTACCGACTGAAATCGGCCTCTAGCACTAATATATATATATATATATATATATATATATATATATATATATATATATATATCCACTTTTTTTAATTATAACGCGTAGGGTTTTAGACCTAGAGCAAAAACATTTTCAGAGAATTTGGCATACTTCATTAGACACAGAACACTGCAATCAGAGTGCAAACATGTTAAATATCTTACAAAATATGAGCATTTTTATTTAAAAACTTTTATCTACGCATGCGCTTGCTTATAAAAAATTTCATTTGGACAATTTAATAGCCAAATGTATTGAGCAAATTATAGGAAAATCCCAAACAAATATCGTGTAAATTTAAAGAGTTATGAGAGAGAGAATAAACAGAATTTTAGTTCTTCTCAAATATTTACACTGTTAAAAAAATGGTTTCTTAAAAATGAGCAAAATTGTCTCAAAATAGCCCCGATATAATATATACCGGGTGATCCAAAAGTCAGGACAAACTTTAAAAATGAATAATTCGAAAACGAATCAAGATACAAAGATACGGTTTGCACCAAACGGGTGGAAAAGAAGCCAGGTTTTGTGTGGCAAAGAAAAAAAAATAGTTCTGTTGGCGATCAACAGATGGCGCTGTCGTATTTCTGATGTAGGATGTTGCAAAGCAACAAACGATATATAAAGGAACAACTACAGCATGTAATGGTAGTCGAAGCCTATATGCATCAAAATATCGCATTCTCAGTCGCTACTTTAATCACGCATGACCTCCCAGATCTTCCGATCTGACACCCTCTGGCTTTTGGCTGTAGGGATTCTTGGAAGTCAAAAGTGTACCGCGACCAACCGGCATCACTAGCAGCACTGAAAGATGCCATCCGCCAAAATGTGTCTGCCATAACGCAAGAAATGCTACTAAAGGCTGCGAACGATGTGGTGAATCATCTCACAGCTGTACTTCTGAATGATGGACATTGAACAGTTACTGTAGTAGTACTTATTAACTGTAATTAAGCTGACTTGTAAGTTGTCAACATTTTTTTTTCATTTGTAAATCATCTTTTGGTGAAATAACACACTATAGCGCCATCTGTTGGTCGCCAACAGAACTAATATTTTTCCTTTGCCACACAAAACCCGGTTTCTTTTTCATCCGTTTGGTGCAAACCGTATCTTTGTATCTTGATTCGTTTTCGAATTATTCATTTTTAAAGTTTGTCCTGACTTTTGGATCACCCGGTACTTAAATTTGAAAACCCATGTACTCATTTTTGAGTATATTGATTTGTCAAACATAGGGATATTGGGATTCTTATTGGTCAACCCCATTTTTGAGCATGTCAGTATACAAAAAAATCTGGAGTGACTCCACTCGACTTTCCGAACATTGAGTAATTAACAGTTTTGTAGATAAAGTAAAGAAAGAGGAGTTGTTAAACAAACAAAAGAGAGAAAACCATAATAGAGTGTTTGAGCATTTTTCTCCATCTATTACACGATGTTTTATTTAACGCTACTGAACTTTGAGCCCATAGATCTTAATTATAAAGAATTTTTCGTTGTGTCCCTGTAAAAACCTATAAATGCTAGATTCACCAAAATGCTTATAGTTAGTGCAACAGTGATTTATAATACTCATATAAATTTTCAGCTCAATTCAATAAGGCGTTTAGATGCTATCGTACTTTTAAAAATTTAGTCCCTTAGGCCATAATGATAAAGAATTTTTTTTTGTGTCCCTGTAAAAAAACTGTAAGTGCTAGATTCACCAAAATCTATACAGTTAGTTCAACTGTGATCTATAACATGTGTAAAAATTTTTTGCTCAGATTAATAAGGCGTTTAGACGCTATCACACTTTTAAAAATTTGGCCCCATAGGCATAATGATAAAGAATTTTTCTTTGTGTCCCTGTAAAAAAAACTATAAGTGCTAGATTCTCCAAAATCTATACAGATTGAGTATTTGTGACCTATAATATGTGTATAAATGTTTTGCTCAATTGAATAAGGCGTTTAGATGCTATCGCACTTTTAAGATTTTGCTCCCATAGGCCATAATGATAAAGAATTTTTCTTTGTGTCCCTGTAAAAAAACTATAAGTGCTAGATTCTCCAAAATCTATACAAATTGAGTATTTGTGACCTATAATATGTGTATAAATTTTTTGCTCAATTGAATAAGGCGTTTAGATGTTATCGCACTTTTAAGATTTTGCTCCCATAGGCCATAATGATAAAGAATTTTTCTTTGTGTCCCTGTAAAAAAACTATAAGTGCTAGATTCACCAAAATCTATAGGGTTCATACTATGGTGACTTACAATATGCGTACTAACTTTCAGGTTAATCGAACAAAGCGTTTAGACGCTAGCGTGTTCACTCACAGACATACACACATACATACACACACACATACATACATCATCGTAAAAATAGTGAAAACGGACTCAGGGGACCTCAAAACGTATAGAAACATCAAAATCTCGAATTCGGATTTTTGACATGATTACAATACTTTCCTCACTATAGTGTTCGGAAAGTAAAAATGAGTACATGGGTATTCAAATTTAAGTATATATTGTTTCGGAGCTATTTTGAGACAATTTAGCTCATTTCTAAGAAACCATTTTTACAGTGTATTTACAGTCAGCGAACACTGTATTGCCAGTGGGCATTGATTGAATCGAAATAAAAATGTGAGTAAAATAAGAATGATGATTCTGTAAAATGTTATGCTGGATTATATTATACTCATGATTTTTTCTTAGTGGGGTGATTGTGACACTGTGTTAAGGGAATAGTGGTTTTGATGAATTCTTCTATTCCTTTTAAAATGTAAAAATTATTAGCTACTATTTCACTATTACACTTGTATGTAAGATATTACATACTACCATTTTTTTTTTCTGGACATAATGCATTACAAATCGGATTAGGCATCAATATTTCGGTACTTGAAATTTTGCGTCTTAATAAAAAGGCCTTCTCATCTGAATCAGGAAAAAAAAAATATATATATATATATATGTGGAGAAGATGATTCTTTTACTGTGTGAAGATTTTTTGCTGACAATCAATTTAAAGTTGAATGTTAGGATGAACTTCCTGTGTTTATCCAAAAAGACTTTGTATTAGTGAAATTTACCACCAAAAAGACAAAGTTTTTTGCCGCACAAATAACCGATAAATGGTCAGTAGAAAATGAGAGGGACTTTATCATAAACATTCGTGAATAGAATTTCATTCTAACAGGTTTTATTGTCCCAAAAAGGAAGAGATATCAGCTGTTGATCTAAGGGACATTAAACTTTGGCTGAAAAGTCCTATACTTATTTCTCCCTCTAGAGAGCCAGGGGTTTCGTTTTTCTGTTTTTTTCAATGGATATAATGTAAATTCTTTCTCATCTGTTTGCATAGAGAAGTAATCTATTATGCTACAAAACTATTACAGTTTCAGTGCTTTTTTTCAATATATTGTTTTTATATTTCTGCTAAATACAGACAATAGATTGTTTATTTTTCTTTTCTTTTCTTTTCATTTCTTTCTTTCTTTCTTTCTTTTTTTTTTTTTTTTTTCATTGCTCTTTCAATTTTAACATGTAAAGACTTTTAATGATACCTGCTATTATATTAAGTTGAGGGAAGAATACAGGTCGACTATGTATTTCAATACAAAATAAAGTATTACTTAATTTTATTACCTCTTTAGCTCTTCAATTCATGTTTCAACCATTTGTGAAAAATATGGGTACATTAAAGATTTCTTCTCCCGTATTTTCTTTGACACAAACTTAAAATGAAAGCAAAAATGTTTTCAAAAATCTGTTATTTTACCAAATCTGTAAACTAAATTTACCAAGTCTACATATGACGGGCGAATATGGAAATTTTGCTGTTGTCACCCAAGCCAATACCACTATTATAGCAATCCCAGGGAATTAGTGAAAACAGAAGCTGCTCTGATTTATTCTTTGTCCAATCTGAATGGATATATTCTTTACAGAGCTTTTCTGATAGTAGAACGGTAACAATCACAGCTATGTTCATAAAAAAAAAAAAAAAAAAAAAAAAAAAAAACTGGCTTTGAAAAATATGAATTAGCTTGTTCACAAAGTAGAAATTTAAATTTTCCTGTCACTACTACCCCACTTGCCCCTGCTTGAAATGGAATACTAATCGCATTCTTTTCTTGAGACTATTTATTCTTGGTCATGTAGATTTGTCATTTAATCTTTTACGTATTGCTTTGAATTTTCTTTAAAATTTATTTTACGAAAATATGATCGAAAAGTTTCCTGCATAATTTAATTGGTGTTAAAATACTTCTTTTAAAATCTGTGCACTTAAATATCCAATTAAAGGTAATTATGACAAAAAAATTATCTTTTATAGATGACTCCTTTTAAAAATGTAAATATTTAATATTAATCTTAATATAAATTTCCTGCGCTTTAACAGCTCCATCATTTTTCATGGAAATTCCTTTTCAAAATATATTTTTTTCATCTCATCTTACTTTAAAAATACATTAAAGTGATTAAGAATTTATTTTAAATAACCTGGAAAATAGCACTTTGTAAGAAAAGAAATGAATTATATTTCACTGCAATTTGCATAAAACATAAAAAATTCATCATCTCCATTTTACTCTTGAAAAGTGTTTCCTGTCACACCGGCGGTTTATTTTTTATTCTGTTATTTTTATTTTTCTGCTTTCTAGCCTTTGTGCCAGAACGCTGCAGAATATTTGAATAGGCATTTAAATTTCTGTTGGAATTTCTATGTGGAATGAAATTTCTAGCTGGCGTTTTCTGCATCGTATGACAGAACGCCATTTTAAAATTATAAATGAATGTTTAATCTTTAAGTGTATCTCTTATATGAATTTCACTTCCACTACTGAATTATTTTGCATGAGACCTTTGAAACTAATCCTTGTTCTACATTTATGGTTGTTGGCTATATCTTAGTTCTAAATGCATTGGACGATAAAATTGTATATATTTAAAACTTTATTTATTTATGTTAATAAACTTTTCTAAAATGCTAGTTAATATTTTTGAATTTATGAATCTCATATTTTTAAAATACTCAAAAGTAGGCAACATTTGAAAAAAAACGATACATATATGTATATATATATATATAAGCATAGATTTAGTTGTGTGGCAATTAATTTCTAAAATTAATTATATATTTTTTATTGCATACAAATATTCTATGTATAAATCGATTAAATTATGTAAAAAATAAATAAAAATAAAAAACTTTTAAATCAATAAATTTAATCTATTTCAATAATAAAACTATACTTGAGATTACATATAATATACAACGATTTTAAACATTAATTATAAATTTAAACTACTTTTTTTTCGTTCCTACGAACATTCTTGTTTGAGTTTATTTATTTATTTATTTATTTATTTATTTTCTATTAAAAAAAAAAAAAAAAAAAAAGAAAAAAAGAAAAAAAACTTTAAATAATGTTTAGTTTAAGTAACTGAAAAACATTTTTTGATTCTAGTTTCAGAAATTTTTTGTTGCCTTTTATTTATTTTGTATAATACATGCAACTAAATTCGAAAATATTGATATTATAATATAGATCTTCTATATGTTTGTTTTCAACTATATATATATATTAATTTCAAATCAATTGATGTAAATAATTATAACATTCCCTTTTCATAAATTTGCACGCTCTATACACTGATTGTGAATATGTAAGTATTATGCAGGGTTCGTACTCTCCGCCTTTCTATCAGGACACTCCCATGAATGAGAAAGTTTCAAATTTATTGTTACCACATTTTTTATAAAATAATCTCTTTTCAGTATAATCAAGTAACATAATTGTAAATATACCAGAAATATTTCTTCATGAAATTAGTGGTGGCAAAAAAGTGGTTAATTTCTTATCTCTGAGAGTTTCCAGAAAAAAGGGCGGAGAGAACGGTCCCTATATTATGTATGTTTGAAATCAATAATAATGTAAAATAATGCTTAAAAAGGCTTAATTACTATCAAACTATTACTATGTGCATTAATAAAGTACTCTATATTACTTTTTTAGTCACATTATACGCAAGTTCATGAAAAACCTATGACTTTATAAATATATAAATTACGCTTATAACGCTATAAAAAATTATCTCTTCGTTTAATATTTTGAGATAGACTTCCTTTATAATCAGAGTGAAAATAATGTTAAAAACGTCTTTCAAAGAGAAATGTAAAAATGAAATTAGAATTGATTCGCATTTGATTACATAATCACGGAGATATAAAGAAATGCGGTTCTTTTCGTGCTAAAGCCATTAAGAAGAATTCTTAAATTGAAAAGTATTTTAAAGAAAAAGTTAATTGTTTAATTTTTTGCATTAATTTAATGCATTTTAATTTTATAGAGTGCAGAAAGAATTTGGATTTTAATAGATAGAGACATAGTTTGTAAAAGTATATTTATATTTCAAAATAATGCTTAATTGTAATGAAGTAAGTTATGATATATTTTTCTTTTTCATATTAAATTTTATCTAAAATTAACAGAAGAATAATAAATGATGAATGATATATACAAAAAACAAATCTCTAAAAATTGCTCGTAATATTTTTAAATATTTCTAATTTTAAGCTAAAATATTTTATAAACATGAACTAATAAGTATTTTTCAAAATTACAATTTATTTTTAATTAAATATTTTTATCTATTTAAATAACCGCTGCAAATTTATTATAAAATAAAATATCTGCAGACTGACATATGTATGTGTACAACGCTCAGATGCCCAATATTATATATATACATATATATAAAACTATGTCTTTTATTTTTAGTAAAATTTTAAAAATATGGATTTCTTTTTATTCTAACCTTTAAATAAAATTTTGGAATTGTTAATATATAAGCACGTTTTTAATAATCACAAATCAAATTTAGGTAAAAATCTGGAATATGTGGATTCTGGTAAAAAGAGATTATGGGTCAGTGTAAAGTAATAAAATTAATGATTCTTTTTACAAAACTTTTTTCAAACTTTTAAGTACAATCACAAAAGAAAAAAAAAAAAAACTTTTAATTGCGTTAGTGTTCCGTATTTTACCCTCATCATACTATGAATAGTGAAATTAGGTATTTGTGAAAATCTTCAGCTTCGGTATTTGGCATTTTTACATGTTTTGAGGTGTGATGAATTTGAAAACAACAAAATGGATGTAGTGTATGCCTGCAAATTAGTCAGTTTGTTATTCGTTAATATGCTAATTAGTCTATTTGTTTATTTTATCTGCATAGACAATATTTCAAAAATGAATGATCGTAAAGTGGTCGGACAAGTTTTAAACTATTTCTTATGAAACTAGAAAAAAAACCTCTCAACTGAGTGAAAATAATGCCCGGACCGGGAGTCGAACCCCGGATCTTTGACTTACAAGGTTAGACCTTGTAAGTCTAAGATCTGAGGTTCGACTTTCGGTCCGGGCATTATTTTTACTCAGTTGTAAAAATTAATTTTTAAGATAGGGTAGGTGCTCCAGTGATTGGCATGTTCCAGTAATTAATATCTATCCCGAAGTAATTAATAAATAAGAAAAATTGTAAAATTATATATTTTACGTATAAGAATTTTAACATTTTACGTCAAACTTTGGAGCATAGGGTGCTAATAACTGGTAAAATGAATAACTAGCTGTGTCAAACACTGGAACATAGGGTGCAAATTACTAATAAATTGAAAAACTGGCAGTGTCAATTACTGGAACATTGAGTCGGTGTCAAATAAAAATTCATTAAAAAAAATAATTGCTATCAAATGTATATATTTTAACATATATGTGGTTCTGAATGTCTTTCATGCCATATGTATTAACTTAAAATTTCTAAAAATATTTTCTGATGACTAGAACATTAAAAACATCAGAGATTGTTCTAAATGTGCCAATCACTGGTGCACTTACGCTATATGATTTTCTTCCCAATCTGCTAATTGTGTGATATTAATAAATGTAGAAAATAACCTATTAATATTTAGCATTTTAGTTTTAAAATCTCAATAGGCATTTGAAGTTTATAATTTCTTAACATGAGAGATATGGCAAACATTCTCATAAACAATTTTTATCGTAAAGGTGGCAGATCAATTTTTAAATAAAATTTATACTTTCATGGTAAATATC
This sequence comes from Salticus scenicus, assembly GCA_963930645.1. Lineage (NCBI taxonomy): Eukaryota > Metazoa > Arthropoda > Arachnida > Araneae > Salticidae > Salticus > Salticus scenicus. The sequence continues at coordinate 303,296,692 of OZ005649.1, forward strand.
ATTAACTATGATTATTCTATTCTGAAAAAAAAAATTCTTAGGGTATTTGAAATTCACGATGTTCTTAACAGGGTAGGTTAAGACAAAATTCCGCATGTATGTGAGTTATACGATTTTTTTCATCGTAAAAATGTCGGATCTGCTTTAGAATGTCATTTTTTTAAGGTGACATGAACACCATTGACCATATATACTCTAATTTGAAAATTTAATAAGTTATTCGAAATTTAAGTTTTTCGTAACATGGGTGAATGCGCCAAAATTTTGCATGAACGTGCATTATGAGGTTCATTGCAGTGAAAATATAATGAAATTGCATGAAAAATAAAATGCAAAACTAATCCTGATAAAATTAATTAGCAGATTATAGGATTAAGTAAATGCATAAAGTAGGATATAGTATAGTAGCCTAGTGGGTGAGATATTTTATTTTACATCTTAGTGGAAGGCTGGCGTCGTTGCTCTTTCTTAACACTTTCTAGACCGCATGTTTTTGTCTTTTTGACAGTAAGGTCCGCCTGTTGGCGTTATTCTCCCAAGTTACAATATTTCAGAACAATTTTTTCTATATTCAGATTCATATTACAAATAGATATACATTATAATTATACTCTTTGTAATCAAAGTATTTATATCCATAGCATATTGGTTGTACAAATAAGAATATTATGTATATTTAAAAGAAATAAATGACACACAAATTGCAAAAGATACGCCACTGGCGGAGTTACAAATTTTCAAATGACGTGAATCTACGTCAACGGTCGTGAAAATGCTAACATAATTGTAGTATGCCTTTTAGTAGAAATTTTCGAAAACAAATATAAGATGAGGAATTGAGTAGAGTCCACATTACATTGTAGAGTAATCCTAATTTTGCAAACCTGGGAGTTTTTGAATAAATTGTCTGTGTATGAAACTGGTTGTAAACGTCCTTTCGAATGAAAAAAAAAATATATATAAATAAATAAAATGGATGGAATATTTTTTATATCCTAGATATATTTTAATTATAAGTTACTTTGTGTACGTACACATTTGTAGTAACATTTTTTTTTTTTTTTTTAATAACTTAGAAAGGAATTTTGTGGGAAGAAAAAATGGGATTTCTTAGAAAATAATTAAATAGGAAATTATTATACTCAAAGTTGAATTAGGTACAGGTAAATTTAGCATGATAGTAAATAAATATTGGACTGTAAGTAAATATTGGACTGAAATTCAGCTTTTCTGATAGGGAGCATACACATATTTTTTTTTTATGTCAAATAAATAAAAATAAAATTGTTTCGTTAATTTTATTGAAAAAAAGGTTATTCTTCTTAAACCTTTATTATTACTGCTGAATTTTTAAAAATAATATTTTGTTGCATGGGAAATGTATTTAATTTCTCTCTCTCTTACAGGACCGAAAATTAAAGATTTATGCGTCACGTACACATAAAGCACTGTGGAAAGATCTCAAGTACACTTTTTTCTTTTTCAAAGACATCCATTTGCTTTCAGCTTTAATGGCCATATTGCATGATGGCATAATAGATTTCACTTTGTTTTCACAGGTACATTACATATTAATAGTAAATGCATCTACTCGTTAAAGATAATTTCCGAAACACTTAAGAAGATTGGTATTTTATGTAACTAGAATTTTAATTAATATTTTAAAAGATTTTTTTTAAATGAACATAAAATCAAACCTATAAAATATTTCCTACAGATATTGTTGTTAAAACGGATTTGAAAAAAAAAAGAAAAAAAAAAAAAAAAAACGTGTCATTTATATATATATATATATATATATATAAAGGTTTGTTTTCACAGGGGAGGTATAATTGTCATTTGCAGCAGCACGATTGTACTACTTTTTCGTGTTACGGGTATTATTCATAATTTTATTGTATTTCTATACTGTACAGAATTAAATATATTTGAAATAATTGATCGGCAACAAGCGGTTACAATTAAAATTTAAAATTATATTGTTATCTACATATATCTTTAAGGTTATTGTTATCTGCATGCATATCTCCTTTATATCTCAAAGAAAAAAAATAAATATATGTAAGATGCGTAAAAATATAGCAAGTACAAATATCTAAAAATTAGATGGGCAGAACGCGATTTCCGATAATGTTTCATATCTCAAAAAAAAAAAAAAAAAAAAAAAAAGATATCCGTAAGATTTTTGATTTAATATAAAACAAATACAAATGTCTGAACACCAGCTTCTGGAATTTTATAAATCCGGCCTCTAAGTGTAGGGGGGGGCGTAATTTCGCATATCCTTTTATCTTTTAATATTGTAAAGAGTACATCCAGCCACTGAGTCAACACTGTTGTGGATGTTCTGTGTGCGACTAGGTCATGAATTCTGGTATGAAGATTGGTTCTAAAGCACTGATACCTACTAAGACAGGGTTTTGCAAAGTTCCGTAATTTTTATGCACCATACTCAGTGTCCGAAACAACTCACCATAATTCTCCAAGATACAATTAGAAAATCATAGAAATATTTCACAGAACAAGCGTTTTTCTAAGCTGAAGCAGATTTACAACTTGCAAATTAAAGGTCAATACATATTATTTTCGACAATAAAAAAGCTAAACTCAAAACAAGCAATGATAACCAGAATTTAACTATGCTAAAACAAAAAAGAAACAAACAAATAAATAAATAATTATAAGATTATAAGATTAAAAAAAAAAAACCTTTTTATATACCATTTTTTTTTAATTCTCTGTTGAATCATAGCTATAGAACTATATTAGCACATTATCAATGTGTATAAAATTTTTAAAGTGATAATGACGTCGATTTTTGTGAGATGCGAAATTTAACTTTTTAAAATTTTTTAATGTTCATGTTTAATTAATGTATTTTTCTGTCGAAAGCTTATGAACTCGTAATTTTTTTTTTTCAACAATTAAATTATAGTTATTTTTATGGCTATTTTCAAAGTTATTAGGAGGTTTTTATTTTCATATTTTAATCAACTAAAAGAAAACTAATAAAAAAAAAATCAAAAATCGGGCTTAGATTTATTGCGTTGTCTTCGTATTCTGAGCTATTCTAAAAGCTTCAAATGTCTAGCTTGTCGGGAAGTTAGTTAAAAATCGATTGCAAGATTTGTACTTTACAAACAAACAAACAAACGAGAAAGCGAGTTAATAAAAACATGGTAATAAATTATTTACACATGTCAAAAACGTTGGCTCTCGATTATATATGACATCTGAGCTTTCTTTTTTCACACGCTGTTCTCCTGGCAGTGATTGTTTCAAGCTGCAAATTCTAGAAACAACGCTCGTCTGAAACTAGTCGCCTCCGATTCTGCGGAATACTGTACGACATTCCACTAAATATGAAAATATTTACATTTTTAACACTATTGAAGATTCTGGTTAAGAGTTTGCGAAATTGAAAAGAGATATTCGAGTTTATTAAAAAATAAATCTAAGATGATTCTGTTAAAATCAAAATTGCATATATTTATTATTATTACTGTAGAAGTAACTAAAAGCTCAAAGAAATAATATGCAATTGACAGATATGAATAAAAATGTCTTTTCGTACACGTAGAATAAATAACTGAATTACTGAATGATTCAAACGTAAAAAATTGATAATTATAAAAACGAATAAAATTAATAGAATGAGGTTTTCACCAAGTAGATTTAAAAGCGTTGAGTGTTCATAATGCCACACTACAGTTACACAATGGGCAGTTGGTGACTGCCTGGGATTTACACTGCTGGGAACGTAATCAAACTTTAACTTAGGTAAAGTGCCTACATGCCTAAATATATAATTGCTCTGGAATTCTTTAATGCTTCCCAAATTAACAAAAATTTTGCAATATTGTGAATTGTGAGTTTCTGGTACGAAATTCGGAAATTTTACATTAAATCTACATTTTCTTAAATTTCTCCCATAGCTTTTGCAGAACTCATTTCTCGATTTCATATTGGCTAATCCCTCAAAATTACAACAATTATTCTGGGTGTTGATCGTCATTTCGATTCATTTCTCTTACCTATTTCAGATCACAAATACACCTGAATATTTTATACTGTTGAAAGTATGCTTAATGACACCGAAAATTCAGTATGTTGGTATTTCTCATACACTAATATCTCTTTAAGAGATGCCACTTTACTTATATTATTTTGTATATTGTTTTGCAGTCCGTATGCAGAGACAAAATCAGACTCAACAGTGACAAAATCAGTTTTTAAACTGTGAAATTTTCGAAAAAGAAAAGGAATAGATATAAACAATTAACAGTAAAGATAGACGCTACGTTTTGGCTACTGTAAGGATTGTTCAGTAAATATGCTGCACTTTAGACTGCGCAATATTCGATTCATTCATCCAAATCACAGAGAAAAACAGTTGTGCTGCTGTTCCATATTAAGCCTTTTGTAAGCAATTTAATTACACTCATGTAATTAAACATGTACATGTACGCTCAAAGTAAAAAACAAACAGATTCTATGAGAAAAATTATAAAGATAGATATAAATGAATTCTTTCCAGTGAGCTATAAAAATAAAATTCTGTTGAAAACGTTTGAGGCGAATTCTTGAGGATCGGAATAAAAATTAGTGGTAATAGCATATATCACCTCCCACGACAGCATAGCTGACAACTTATTCCGGAGAATTATTAGTACCCACCCCTTTTTTCACACCATTTAATTTTTATAGTAATTCTCTTTAAATGTATTTACGATGATATAAGAAGAAAAGTATTCTAAAAAAAGGACTGGTGAGAAAAAAAAAAGGCGGATACAAACAATCCTCCGGATTATTAATTTGGATGTTGGCAGCTCTGCGAAAGGGTTAATACAGAATTCTAAACGTTTGGAGAATGACAAATATGTTAGATTCTCAAATTTAAATACGTTGCAAATTGTGTGAGTGTATAACTCCACAGTTTTCCGCACTGCACTCCAGACACTTCGACAAGTCTATTTATCTTACAAGTTTTTTGTGAGTAGCTATAGTGCGACTTTACAACCTCTAACTAAACTTAAGAGTGTTTTGAGCTCTAAATCCTTTCAGGGCAGAAAGTATCTATATGATCTACATCGTCTATTTTAGGTCTGACCCACATTAGGGGATTCAAAGAATGAACCACTTTATTAATGTGAATATCAAAACTATAATTTCCAATTTTCCGCTATTATTGTCAGTGCAAAGCGCCATAATTCTTTTTCATTCTTGCATTCTATAAGCTCGCAGCTTCTATATTTACGCAGTTTTATATTAAATTTAAACTAAACGTGCATTATTAAGGATGGAATTCCTCTGAGGACGAATTTGATTACGTATATGATGCATTTGTTTTTTATAATCCGATATCTCAAAACCAACAGCACTGTCTTTTCGCCAAAAATAAAACTATAAAAACAGTTTTTTTTCCATTTGTTATTAAAAAAAATAATAATTTTTTTATGCATATATGATTTAAAATATAGATATTTTTTTAACTATAAAAATCTTTATTCAATTTATTAATGAATTTTGATATAAAAAATCATTTATAATTTCTTTATTATTATTATTATTCTGATTTGATTAAAAAAAAAAAACGAACTTTAAAAATAGATTACTTAAAATAGCTTTATTTGTACTACATTTATACTACTAAATTAGCAGGTCAGAAACTGAAAATTACAAGCTATAATTATAGCATTTTATTAATTCTTTAAAAAATATTACTTTTCTTTAAAATAATACATCGCCGCTTTATAATATTTCCTTGTTAAAATACGTATCTTTTACGGAATCAGCCAGTAAAAATATAAGATAAATTTTGTATTAAGTTAACGTTTTCTCTGATATTTCTACTAAAAATTGTTATATATTTCTTTTAAAATTGAATATCATAAAAAACAATGAAAAATAGAAACATTCTTGCACAATAAGTAATGCTGACCATGTTATTATATTTTTAGTATAGAGTTTTCGTTTTCTGCATTTTATACAAAGATTGTTTTTGGACAATATTTCAAAAATAAATATTATTCTTTGTCTCGAAAATGGCTGGCTGTTTTCCTAAAAATATATGATTTGGAAGTTCAAGTTACATACATTTTTAATATTAATGCATTTATATTTTCCTTGGATTGAATAAAAATTTTTGTGAATAGAAAATTTATATGTATACATATAAAAATATATGTTTGTGTATTAGTTTTTCTTTGAAATAAAATGTGTTTTAATATAATTACAATATAAAAAAGACTTTTTATGTACCACATTTGTAAATTTTCTGTTGAATCATATAAACTGGGCAATTCTATGTATAAATAAATGCTTTTAAAAACCATGTTTGATGAATTATCTCATCAACTTGAAATAAAATGACCAAAAGCGTAATAAAGAGAGCAATTATAAGAATTTTCAAATTGAATAAAAGTATTAAAAGAATGCATTGTCATCGTGTTCTGAGCTATTCCAAAAGTTTCAAATGTTTAGCTAGTCAGGAATTTAGTTAAAAATCGTCTGCAAGATATGTACTGGATAAATAAGAAAATGAGTTAATGAAAACATGATAATGAATATGCAATTTAAAAAACAGAAAGGAAAATTAATATTAATTGCAGTCAGCATTCTAATTTTATTTAACAATTAAATTAGATATAATATTAAACGGAAGGAAATATTATGAGGCCTTCATGTGCTTTATTAATCTTTATTACCCTATTAACAGGCTACAGTAGAGCCGCAGTTATCCGAGCCCTGAATAACGGAGTTTCGGATTAACCAAGGTAGCCGGGAAAAGGCACGTTCCGGAGGAGGCGAGGCTTTTCACAAATGGTGTAGTCAAATCACATTGACAAATTTTACGATATATAACTGTTATCTATAAATTATGTATATATATTTCATATTGCATTTTTAACTGACTACATTTAAATATGTAGTAGATGTATTCTTTTACTTCATTGACTACGTTTTAATCCATTTTAAACTTTACCGTATATTTATACTCCCTCTACTTACAACAGAGTCCGTTTTATCCGAGATTTCGATTATCCGAGGTAACCTCGGTCCGCATTACCTCGGATAAGCGAGGTTCTACTGTAGTTATAACTAAACTTCTGCGTTAAACATCATCCTTTAACTTTAATGAGCGAACGAATTGCTAATATGTAGAAGGTTCGTGAGATATGCGATCGAGGAATTAAAAAAATAAAGTATAAAATGCTTACTATGTGCCGCTTGCATAAAAAGCAAAAGATACAAATATATATATATATATATATATATATATATATATATATACATTCTTATTCATTGGATAAATCATTTGAATATTTATTTAGTAGTTTTTATAACTTTGGGATTATCTAATTTCTCGTCATTTTTTACATTCAAAGAGCCAATGGGTAAACATTTTTGAGCTATTATTTTTATTACTTTCGTGTATCTTACGAAGTGTCTTCATATCAAATTAGTTTAACAATACGTTCATCTGTTTTTTGCTGTAGGTTATTAATTATAGTGGAAATTTATTACGATCACCCTTAATATTTTTCCTTAATTATTTTGTAGTTATTTTATACCAGAAATTGTATATTATATATGTTATTGATAATAACAATATTTGTGGCAAAGCCTGTAGAAAGTTTAGGCCAACGTTTATAGACAATGCGTCCGCCGAATTGCCCGCCATTTGGAGCGGCGAGTGTCGTATAGAAAGCTTAATTTCATGCTGGAAATGTTTAAGAATAAAAGATTACACCATTAGTAATTTGTTAAAACAATAATGTAAAGCGATTACAAATAATTTTGTGGATTTTAAAATTTTCAAATACATCCTGCAATGTAAGTATTGAGTTTGAATATATGCTTTCATTTATCAACTCGCAATCTGTTGCCGCTGTTTGCTTTTCTGAGCGCGATCACTGCAAGTACTTGGCGCTGACTTATACTATTTATTGAATTTATATTACTTATTGAATTTATAACTAGCAGGCTTTGCCCGCTTCGCTGGTCACTACATTTAAATGAATGAAAAAAATAATCAATATTTTAGTTCCCCATCATACTATAGGTATGGGGAACTTAGGTAACAGTGAAAAATTTCAAAATCGGTTTTTTGACTTTTTTACCCGTTTTCAGATGTGAGGAATCCGAAAGTGACAAAATTTGTATGGTGTCCGTCTGTAGGCTGTCTGTTAGTTTGTTAGTGTGTTAGTGTGTTAGTCCGTTAGTTTGTTAGTCTGTTTAGACGATATCTCACGAACAAATAATCGCAGAGAGGTCAGACCAACTTTAAAATATTACTTTCGATACTGGCGAGAACCCTATTCATTTTCAACATTCAAATTAAAAAACTTCGTAAGTTATTAGAAATTTACGATTTTCTTAACGTGGAAAAATAGGACAAAATTTCACTTAAACGTGCATTAAATGGAAACTTTTTACTGCAAAAATGTCAGACCAGTTTTAAAATATCAGTTTCGATGCCAGTAACTATAAACATGCTACTTTGAAAATTTCGCAACTTATTGGAAATTTACAAATTTCTTAACATGTCAGTATAGGGCAAAATTTCACATAAACGTCAATTTTGAGAAATATTTTCATCGTAAAGATGTCAGACTACTTTTGAAATATTATTTAGGATACTGGCATAAATACCACTGACTGTGCATTTTCCAATACAAAAATTTCCTAAGTTATAAAAATTTACGAATTTCTTAACATGGCAGAATAGGGCAAAATTTCACACAAGCGTCAATCTTGAGGGATATTTTCATCGTAAAGGTGTCACTTTTGAAATATTATTTAGGATACTGGCATGAATACCATAGAGTATGAATTTTCTAATTTAAGATATTTGTAAGTTATTTGGAATTTACGATCCTCTTAAAATGCCAATAGAAAATTGAGCATAAACGGCCATTTTCAGGATCATAAATATATCAGAGAACTTGAAAATAACATTTATGATACTTGTATGAGCATGACTGATTATAAATATTCTAATAGGAAAATTTCGTAAGCTATTCGTTATTTAAGATTTTATCAACATAACAAAATTAAAAAATTTCCATGTAAATATGCATTTTGAGGATTGTTGCATTCGAAATAGTAGCATGAAAACTAAACTACGAAATTTACCCTAATAAAATAAATTAATAGGTTAGAATAACATAAATATATCGAAGTGTACGGTGGGTAGCCTACTAGGCGGGGATTTCATTCTGTCACTATGTCAAGCGTTTTTTCAAATTTATTTCTCTTAACATGATAACTATATTAAGAGAATGCCCTGGTCTATAAATTTACGAATATATATATATGATGGGGAGCTGAGCAGAGTCCACCTATACCAACTAGTTTTATACATTGAAAAATACATTGAAATTGCTAAAAACATCGCTTTGGGCTCTCGTTGGCTTCGACAGAGACTTCTTCATCGCAACGTCTTGGTACTGAATAATTTAATTTATAGAAATGTCAATAATACAGGAAAACCTGCGTTAGTCATTTTCTTTTTGGTAATAAACAGAGCGGAAAACGCATAATATTTTACATGGAGATATTTTGTATAATTAGACTAATTAAAAAAAAAAAAAAAAATGCTTTTCCTTTTTTTTCCCACCCGAATAACAAAAATATGTAGAATAAAATTGAGAAAAATTGTGCAAACACGTTGAAACAGCTAGGACTTCTTGGACATCTTAGCGAAATTTGAAATTTGGCACTGGCGTATTTCGGACGTTTCTCGTCAAAATGTTTCTTATGCATTTGTGATACCCATATAAACTCATAAAGTAAAATTGAGAAAAATTGTCGAAAAACACTGAAACAATTTGGACCTCTTTGCGGAATTTGAAATTTGGCACTGAAATAGTTCGAACGTTTCTCTCCAAAATGTTCACTTATGCATTTGCGATAATCATATCAACTCGTCGCCGAAAGGACAACAAAATTATAAATAATTATAAGATTTAAAAAAAAATAATAATATTAATATACGATGTTTTTAAAATTTCTGTTGAATCTTATAGCTATAGAACTACATTTGCACTTGATCAATGTGTAGAAAATTTTAAAGCGATAATGACGTCAATTTTTTTGAGATGCATAATTTAATTTTTTACACGTTTTCAATGTTCACGTTTACAATGTTCACGTATTTATTTTTATGTCGAAAAAAAAATAAACTCGTATTTTCTTTCTTTCTTTTTTTTTTTTTTTTTTTTTTTTTGGCAACTATTAAATTATAACTAATGTTTATTTTCATATTTTAATTAATTAAAAGAAAACTTTGCAATGTAATATCTTTTATAATATGTATATAGTGGCCACACAAAAATGAATAATTTTAGAGCTGTTTTAAAAAGTATAACATCTATGCAGTATCTTTAAAACAAATCATCAGTTTGTACTAAAAAAAAATTTCCAACTTTCATTACCAAAGTAGTTAAATCTAGAACAATCAAAAATAGGAGTGGTCCACCCGGATGTGATCCCGACAAACTCTTTGCTTAATTTATAAGATTACTTTGTGTCCCTTACCTTATACTTGGTTTAATTTGTGGTTTCTAAAACAAGAAATAATTTGTCTCACACCGTTAATCAATTAGAGCGAAAATATTTAATATATAATATATAATAACATTTTACAAAAGGAATGCTAATATACAAGATTTAAAAAATAAAAACTAGTAGTTAAACACTGCTGCACTGTTAAAGAAATTCTAACAGAACATTGAGAAAAAATATCTGCATTGTGTGAAAAAATACGCTGACAAAAGTTTTCCGTAGCAGTACAGTACAGAAAATAATCGTACATAACAAAATTTTTCCATAGGGCGCACTGTAAAAAAAAAAAAAAAAAAAAAAATCAGTTAACTAAAAGCCAATTTCTCTACCAGCAAGAATCGAACCAGGATCAAAGCGTGGTAGGCAACAACTTTATCTCGCAGCCACGAAGTCACAATACCCTCTATTAAATAGCACTTCTTAATCCTACATTAATACCAAGTTTCTATATGGGAAAAAATATATCCACGAGATAACATATGTAATCGTTGATTCAGATTTTACCTTGTTACGGAAAAAGTGACATTGACCGATTAAGACATAATTTTGCATTAAATTTGTGCAATTTTAGTACTTTTCGAATATACAGTATGCAAGGAAAATAGTGTAATCAAGAAAACATCGACAATGAGATTTTGATGTATAGGATGGTTATAATTAAACTTTCCCTCTAAACAACATCCTACAGTGCACACGGGTGAACGGAATGCAACGTGTATAGTCTATATACCAAATTTTGCTGCATTCCGTTCAACCGTTTGCGCTGTAGGATACAGTTTATAGAGGAAGTTTAATTATAACCACCTTGCAATATGTGTTGAGGTAATCCGATTTCATTTTTACGATTTTTTTTTTTTCGGTAATGTATGAGTGTACGTGTGAGAGTAAAGGGGAGAGTGGCTAAATACTTCATTTCATTGAGCTAAAAATTAGTAGCTATGTTATATATCACCGTCGCACAAATTCTATCGGGTAAGTTTGGGCGCCATGGTGTATTGGACAAGATGATCTTTTACCTGGTCCTTTTAGGCAGGCCGCACACCAAAGAAGTAAGCGCGACCTGAACGACATAAGAGACATATCCTAACATTACCGGTAACTTAAGTGCAGTTTCCACTGTGGTTGGTTCGAACGGCACTATTGATGTGGTCAAGCGGATCCTTTGATGTGGTCAGGCAGTTGGACCTGGGTCTACGGTTGGTTCGAAAAGGGAGAATCCCTGGTTCTAACCCCCAGCTGAGATAATTGAGGGGCGAGAGGTAGATATCTTTGTCAATTTTGCATGCTTTCCTTTGAAGTAACTGCGCAATCTGATAAAAAAAGACTTTAACTGATGACAAGACATTTGGCTCTTTGTGTCCGAAGCATGATTAATGACTTTTTGAACCTTGGTCTAGAGCTCGCAGTGGAAATCGGCCTTTGTACTTTACTGCATACCTACACCAGAGAGACAAACGTCATTTCTTATCAGCAGAACGTGTTTCTCCCCTTTGTCGTTCAAATCGCGCATGCTACAATTTTTCGACCTTGTTGCTTATGTCGAAACATGGCGACGCTAAAGATTTGACAACTGTTGAAAAGTTTAAATAATACTGGTCTCAATGCAGTCACTTTTTTGAATACCAATAACTTTAATGGAAATATTCAAGAATCCTTTGAAATATTTTTCTTCGGTTCCATATTGCGAAGATTGCTTTGTATAAATAATAGTATTAAAAAATGACTACGCTAAATACTACAATCCCAAATACAACTCAGTGTAATATACAATAAATAATCAATAAAATTTACACTGAAAGGAAAAAAAAATGTTTAAAAATACCGTTGAAAACAAATTATAGGGTAAAAATTTTATTCTGTAACCACCTTCATATATTAAAATATGACTGTTGAATTTCAACCGTTTTCCATAAAGGAAACTGAATAAGCTTTATGGCAAGCAGAGCGTGGCTTAGGGGTAAAGAATTGGATTTGTGTCCCAGGTACAATCCTCATTTTTTTTTTTTTTTTTTTTTTTTTCTTTTTTAATTATTATTATTTTTTTTATAGATAAATAATTTAAGAAAAAGATAATTTTTAAATTTAACTATATATATTTTTTAAATAAATATGTTCTGTAGAAAAACATTATAAAGAAAAGACAAAGAAAAAATTATCCATTTAAAGAGAGCATATCAAATGTAGAAATTTAGTACAATGTTAATAATGACTATATATATATGATTAAAGGTTTAAAAAATTTTTTAAATAATAATAATAATAAAATCTCCCAACGAGGACTTTTTTCTTTTCTTTCTTTCTTTCTTTTTTTTTTTTTTTTTTTTTTTAATGGATGAATAATGTAAGGAAAAAAAAACTATTAAATTTAACTAAGTTTTTTTTTTTTTTTTTTCGTTAAATATATTATACTGAAAGACATTAACGAGAAATAGAGAAGATAATTATTCATTTGAAAGGAAGAAGATCATGTTAAAATATAGAAATTTTGTATCTGGGTTAATGATTATATATAAATACATAATTTAATTTAAATAGCAACTAACTATCTAGGAATAATATTAAGGTAAGTTTAAAGTTAAATTAAATGGAATAATCAATAATTAAAATTTATTGTTTCAAAAATCAAAATTAATTGTTTCTATAATTGACAACAAGTCTTCACAGGTAATTTTAATGTGATGATTTTTTTTTTTTTTTTTTGGTCTATCTGGATTCAGGGGTCTGAAATCTTCTGTTGCTCGACTTTTACTACGTTTAAAAAATATTAATATATATATATATATATATATATATATATATATATATATATATATATATATATATATATATATATATATATATATATATAATTAAAGGTTTTAAAAATATATCAAAATATAAGTTTTTTTTTTTTTTTTTTTTTTTTTTTTTTTTTTAAGAATGAGCTTAACATATCCATTTTTAATTTTTTATTGATAATTCTTCAGATTTAAAAGCAAAGTTTTCAACTGGAAACATTGTTTTAAAAATTAAATTAAGCAATAAAAAATAAATAAAAAGTGTGATGTAAAAATTATTTCTCCTAAATTTATTCATTTATTTAACGTATAAAGAAAAATTAAAAACACTTAACTGGAAAAAAAAAAAAAAAGTTAATAGAATATTTATTTTACGTATCAATAATAACTAAATAAAAGTTTAACAAAACAAATGAATATATAAAAATAAATAAAATAAATATAAAAATTTTGTACCTTTAAATTATTCATTTATTCCAACGATAAAGTAAAATTATTTATTAATATATTTTCAGTTGAAATAAATATTTATTTTCACATATTAATAATAACACAATTAAAGCAGGTAAACAGTATTTTCTATTAGAAGTGTTTATTAAATGTTAATTATAAATTTAAACAAAACATCAATCCTCCCCCCCCCCAAAAAAAAAAATATATATATATATATAAATTACTTTCTCTTAAATCACAAAGAAAATTTAGTTGAAATATAATTTTTTTTAGTTGGAATATAATATTTGAATAATTTAACAGAAAATATATTTTTAAATTTAATAATTATTTACTCTTAAATTATTCTTTTATTTTAATAATAATAATAATAAAATCGAACATTTTTTCTTTTTGTAATTAACAAAACCTGAAATCTCAAAAGTCAACAAACACATGTGATCAAAAACGCTTCCTTCGCTGAATGTGTCTGTCACTTCAGTGAACAAATGGAAAAGGGTGAAAAGGAAAGTTGCTTGCGTCGCGTCTGTGATTTCAAAGGCATGTCCCTGTCGCTTGCCTCTTTGGTATGCGACCTGCCTTGTACGCAGGTCTGTAGGGGAACGCAGGTCCTTCACAGGTGCGAGATGCATCAGTAACGTGACGTATGTTACAGTTTTGCAAATTTTTAGGATTTTTTTTAGATTTGTTTTGATTGATGAAACCTCTTCATCTGGTAAGTATTAAAAAAAATTGACCAGTCCATTGTTTAGTTATTTTTCTAAACCGTCGTTTATAACGGAAAAAACGAAATAGGAGTTTTGTACAGTGTCTGTCCTTGCGGTCAAACCTATAGAGGCCGGTTCCTGATTTTTTTATGTTCATAAGAAGACTTGGGTCTTATTCAACGTTTCGGGATGATATCACAAAACTTTTTCCGGGGAAGATGCTAGTAGTTGGAAATTATAAGGATGGATGCTTGGTTGTCTTCTTTGTTGTCTGGGCCTTAATTTTAGCAAAAAATTAGATAACAGATAATATTTTAGTTTAATTTTGTCTACTAAATTATGCATTTCAAAATACACTGCTCGACATTGAAAATGCAACACCAAGAAGGAATGATATTAACGGAATGAAATTTGTTGGACACATACATTATAGTAGTAAGAACAATTGATTAAAATTTCAGGAAATTTGGAGTAATATGTACTAAGAAAACAGTACATAAAGCAGCGACCTCTGTGAGCAATAACAGCACATATCTGTCTAGGCATTGAATCGAACAGCGATTGGATGACATGTCCGGGTAGAGTACTTCATGAAGCTTCAACACGATGCCACAATTCATCGATCGATGTTACTGGTGAGTGGTGGGGGGCCAGTCGCTTTTCAACGATTAAACAGTCATTTTCATTGGTGCGAGATCAGGAGAACGTGCTGGCCAGAGCAACAGTCGAACACATTCTGTATGGAAGAAGGTCCGGACAACACAAGCAACTTGCGGTCGTGCATTATCTTGCTTAAATTTTGCGCAACGGAGGCCTCGAATACAGGGCAGAGGGGCGGGCCTTAACTCATCAGAAATTTAATGGCCGCTGTTCAGAGTGCCAGGAATACGAACATGAAGTAATCGAGACGTGTATCCAATGGGAACACATAACATCATTGCAAATGATGGACAGTATGATGATGTCGAATCACAGCTGCCAATGTACATTATTCATAATGCCGTTAAATACGGATAAGGCAATCTTGATGCTGTAAACAGGATTGTGATTTGTCTGAAAAGTGACTTCACGCCATTCCTGTGTCCAGGTTCATCGTTGATCACACATTAATGACGCCCATATCAGTGATGGAGCTTTGAAGGTAATCAGAATTTTGGTAGCCGCATACTGAGTCACCACCTGGATTGATGGTATGTTGTACCATTGGATACACGTCCCGGTCACCTCTTGTTTTCATTCCCGCCACTCTGAATACCAGCCATTACATTTCTGACGAGTTAAGGCCCATAGCTCTGTCTCCGAAGCGCAACATTTTAGCAGGACAATGCACGACCGCAAGTTGTCCATATTGTCTGGACCTTCATTGATGCCGAATGTCTTCGACTGCTGCTCTGGCCAGCGCATTCTCCTGATCTCGCACTATTGAAAATGACTGATTAATCGTTGAAAAGCGACTGGCCCCTCACCACTCACCAGTAACTTCGATCGATGAATTGTGGCATCGTGTTAAAACTTCATGAAGTGCTCTACCCGGACATGTCATTCAATCGCTGTTCGATTCACTGCCTAGGCAGACATGTGCTGCTATTGCTCACATAGATCGCTGCTTCATGTACTGTTTTCTCGGTACATATTACTCCAAATTTCCTGAAATTTTAATGAATTGTTCTTCCTACGATAATGTATGTGTCCAACAAATTTCATTCCGTTATTATCATTCCTTTTTGGTGTTGCATTTTCAGTGTCGAGCAATGTATATATATATCAATACAAAAAACCCTTAACGGGTTAAAAGTTTGTGACGCAGCACTGTACTTTATGGCTATAAGAATTAGAAATACGGGTCTTAAAAATAATGATATCAAATTTTCAGTGACGCTTTGATATTAATTA
The DNA here is from genome assembly GCA_963930645.1 of Salticus scenicus. NCBI lineage: Eukaryota > Metazoa > Arthropoda > Arachnida > Araneae > Salticidae > Salticus > Salticus scenicus. Next base: position 303,313,091 of record OZ005649.1, read on the forward strand.
AATTATACATAGATTTTCTTATTTGAATTTGCTTTTTCCTTTTATTTATATTTACAGTGTAAACGTTATTTTCAACATAAAATAATATATAGCATTTACTCATTGATACCTTTCCATTCACATCTCTTATACTATGAAAGCATGTGTTTTAAAAGAAATTATATGAAATTCCAGTAACGCAGTGGTGTTACATTAAGTGATTTGTTTTTAAATTTCTCTGCAATTATTTTGTTTTGCATATTAAAGTATATGTGCACATTGAAATATTGCTTTTAATTTTCAAATACGCTGTCAAATATATCACTTTCATTAAGCTTATATTATGTACTGAAATATATTTATTTCAATGAATTATTCTATCTTTTGCGTCACGCCATCCAAAACTGTAAGTAAAATATATGGAAATGTTTACTTTGTGTCATTTCATCCAAATAAATTGAAAATGCATGCAAATAGATATCGTGATGCAAAGAAAAAAACTGTGAAATTTTTTTCAGTTTTGGATGGCGTGACGCAAAAGATAGAATAATTCATTGAAATAAATATATTTCAGTACATAATATAAGCTTAATGAAAGTGATATATTTGACAGCGTATTTGAAAATTAAAAGCAATATTTCAATGTGCACATATACTTTAATATGCAAAACAAAATAATTGCAGGGAAATTTAAAAACAAATCACTTAATGTAACACCACTGCGTTACTGGAATTTCATATAATTTCTTTTAAAACACATGCTTTCATAGTATAAGAGATGTGAATGGAAAGGTATCAATGAGTAAATGCTATATATTATTTTATGTTGAAAATAACGTTTACACTGTAAATATAAATAAAAGGAAAAAGCAAATTCAAATAAGAAAATCTATGTATAATTTAATTAATATCAAAGCGTCACTGAAAATTTGATATCATTATTTTTAAGACCCGTATTTCTAATTCTTATAGCCATAAAGTACAGTGCTGCGTCACAAACTTTTAACCCGTTAAGGGTTTTTTGTATTGATATCATTACTTTTTAGGGGTTAATGATCAAAACGTAAAATTAAAGGAGCATGGTAATGAGTTATAACACTGTATTAAAAGTGTTGTTTTATAGGTCATACTCGAACAAAATAACAAACTAAATAAAATTTTAAAATTTTATAAAAAGTGATAAAAAAGATGGACACATGCAACATTACAAAGGCATAATATAGTACATTTCAAAAATGACAAAAATTTCTTATTTATATTTATTTCTTATTAAAATTTTTTAGGTATAGATTTGATTTAAAAGAGAAAAATAAATAATAATAGAAAAATCTTTAAAAGGTGAAAATTTTATACTGGTAAATATTTAAGTAGTATAGTTTGTTATGAATTTAATTAAAAAAAATCTTAATCTATATCTATTCAAAATTTTATTATAGCTTAACGTTTTGTAATTTATATATTATATATACTAGAAACTTAATGAGCAAATTAATTATTTTCAAATTCTGTTTTAAGAATTTTTTCAATCCGTAGTTTAAGTAATTTATCACCTAATTTTGAAAAAATTACAAATATTTGCATATGATTATCATAGTATTTGTCATTTTTATGAAAATAAAGGAAAAATTTTTTGTTGTTGCAATCACCTTTTAAAATAGAACCAATTTTGAAAGTTAACAACGTATCAGCATGAAAACAATGTAAATACAAAGAATATTTTTGATAAACAAATGTCATATAAAATACAAGTACCTAAATAAATAACTCATTTAATATATATATTAAAAAAAGAAAAATATTTTTTTTTTTTTTTTTTTGTGTTTATTTTTTACGCTTTCCGATAGATGGAGCCAAAACGATTATTTGATATTCAGTATTTCAGATGGAAGAGAAGAAATTTGTCCGCGAAACTGCCGCATCACGGTATTTTCGGAGTAAAAAATAGTTCGATTTTTAAACTGAGTTATAAAAAAAACAAGAGTTTTCCTAGGGAAAAGGGAGATGTCAGGCACATCAGATAAAAGGGATTAATATCATATATAAATTAAACTAAATTCGCTCGAGCCATATTCGAGAAAAAATTCTTACACATTAGTCCGTCCATTTATAACTTAAATGAGCCAATTCATATCTCGAAATATATTGCACGCAGAAATGTAGAGATTTCAGGGTAGGATCAGACAGAAGGTGAAAGTCTATTTTGAAAATATCAGAACATAACCTCCTATATTTCCTGAGATATTAAGTGTCGGCTTTCAGCGGTTCGTTTGATCTTAAAATTCCTGTATATATAAGTGTCGCAGTTTTCGTTCGTTTTTCCGTTTCCGCTGAGTGTCGTGGCGTTCGTTTGTTTTTGCGCTTGCGTCACTAGAAAAACTGCCGTTTTTCATGATATTAATTCAAAAACATATATATATTTTTTTACATTGAAATCCCATAAGACATTATATCTTTAAATGACCGAAGTTTTTACATCAAAGTTTTAATACTATTTTTGAAATTAAATATATTTTTAATGTGTACTCAATGATATATAAGTGATCCATAAATAATAAAATTTAACATCAGATAATGTTTAGAAATATTAAACAAAAGATACGGCGTCTTCCTCCATTCTGCAACAGATTTTCATGAAATTTTATAGGAGAAAAAAAAAAAGAAGGAAGAAGAAGAATTAATAATAAAGAAAAATTCTTGTTTATTTTGACCAATGGGTTCATATTGTATACTAAAATGCACAAGGATCTAAAGTTAGCAAGGATGTAGTTTATATTAATTGCATAGGTATATTATAGAATATTCTCGAAAGCGCTATGATAATTTTCATGAGTGTAGGAAATATTGTTCTTATACAGGAGTACAAAATAAAATTCTTATGTTGTACAGTCTATGGGATCAAATTATTTTAAATTAGCTTTATTAATATTAACTGGTATATGTTTTTATTTTGTACTTTTCTAGTAAAGTAAAAAAGTATTATGATGCATTCCTTTTTTTTTTTTTTTTTTTTTTTTTTTTTTTTTTTTGCAACATATATTTAAGGTTGAAAACTCTGACATACTATATATATATTATTTATTTATTTATTTATTTATTTATTTTTTGCATTATTTACTAATTTATTCAAAGATTTAGATTAACCAACCGTTAACTACTTAATTTTCAAAAAAATTTATTAGAGCTCCTTCAACTTTTTTTTTTCCTTTTACAGTATGTTTTGTTATGTTAACTAACTGAAAGCAACAAAATATTTTGCATTCGCAATGCATAATAGAAATATATCAGCATCAAATCTTTCTCTATAGTGAATGAAAGCTTTGATTGAATAGCAAAGACAATATTTTTATTTGGTGTGTTTAAAAAATTAATACTATGCTACATAATGCTAAATTAAGCAACTGAAATACTATAATAAGTTTTTTCAGATTTTTTTTTTTTTTTTTTTTTTTTTTTGCAACATATATTTAAGGTTGAAAACTCTGACATACTATATATATATTATTTATTTATTTATTTATTTATTTATTTTTTGCATTATTTACTAATTTATTCAAAGATTTAGATTAACCAACCGTTAACTACTTAATTTTCAAAAAAATTTATTAGAGCTCCTTCAACTTTTTTTTTTTTCCTTTTACAGTATGTTTTGTTATGTTAACTAACTGAAAGCAACAAAATATTTTGCATTCGCAATGCATAATAGAAATATATCAGTATCAAATCTTTCTCTATAGTGAATGAAAGCTTTGATTGAATAGCAAAGACAATATTTTTATTTGGTGTGTTTAAAAAATTAATACTATGCTACATAATGCTAAATTAAGCAACTGAAATACTATAATAAGTTTTTTCAGATTTTTTTTTTTTTTTTTTTTTTTTTTTTTTTACGTAAACGATAGAGTAATCACGTTTCTGTAAAACTTCGGATTTAAATATTAAACAGTAATTTAATTATACTTTAATTATATTATGTAGCGATTTTTTGTCTGCAGTTGTTGTATTATCAATGTTTCATTAAAAAAATAATTTAACAAACATTTACATTAAGGCACCAAGGAAATATAAACCTCTTTAACAGATAAAAAGTTTTATTATCTGAAACGAAATATGAGAAAAAGACAGATAGCATTAACTTTTTTTGATATGTCGGAAATATATCAAAAAGCTTCTTAGGAAGAAATTATTATGTCCAGACTATTACATTGCGTAATGATTCCCATATTTTACAAGCATAACGAGCTTATTGCATGACCATTTAATAAAAATCCTTGCCAATAGATAGGTAACTTTATTTCTGTTTAATGTGTATGTTATATCTTTATAAGTTTTATTTCTGTCTTTATTTTTTATGATAAATATATATTAAATGTTCAATATAGTTACATATATTTGTGTATATAAGTGTGTTTGCATGAATACAGAAATATATATTACAAAATTTATTCTTTCGTTACTTTTGGAATAAATGAATTCTTATTAGTTGCAGAGTCACAACACCATCTCTCTTTGTAGTTTCAATTTATAGATTATTTTACATTTTTTGACATAAAATGTAAGATATTCTAAAAATTGACTAAATATTATTTAAGCTAGACATTTATTTATAAAAAAACCACACATATATATGAAAAGAATATATTATGAATATCCACAAGTGTTTTGCAACTTCTTCTGCAGTATTTAACACGTTTACGACGGCGGGAAACACCGGTGGGTCACAGTAGTCGGCAGCAAAAGTATCCGAACACTAGCAATAATCCCTGTCCAAAAAAAAGTTCACTTAATACTGCATACTTGCCAACCATCTCATTAATAACCGTACATTTGTTAACGCCTCCTGAAAAAAAACGCCCCTTTTCTCACACCGCTATATTTTTACAGTAATTCTCTCCAAATGTTGTTACGATTAAATAAGACTAAAATTACTCTAAAAAGTTATTGGTGTGAAAAGAAAGGCGGGTACTAAAAATTGTACAGTTCATAATGAGATGGTTTGGCAAGTATGATACTGCTTTGTTAAATAAATAATGTCGAGTCATGTTCTCAGTCAGTCTAAGAACATGGTTCGACAAGATTTTATTCAACAATAACAGTTTTAAGTGTACTTTTTTTTATATCGAAATTATTGGATAGTGCTCGGATACTTTTTAGAAGACTATGTAAACAAAATGCGTCTGCGTGAACGTGTTAATAGGTTAATACGTTAATTAATAAGACGTAGGTAATATACATTTCTCGTTTACTAACAGTCATTATTACCATTATTATGAAAAATGGTTATCCGAATCACAAATTAGACAATATTTTAAAAATTAGTTTTTTTTCTAAATGCACAATCATATAAAAAAGATTATATGATGTTCCTTACAGTCTTTTGCACACTTATTTTAGTTGTTTTATGCTTCACAATTCCTTGATAATTACACGAAGATATAAAAATGAATGAAGATCCACTATTTTACAAATTATTTCGTAGTAATTTGTAGGTTAATTTGAAAGATAAACAATGTTGATTATATTTAAAAAATAAAGTTGCGAAGCGTAGAGATTTTATTTAATCTTTCTGAGCAATATTCGTCTTTTGTAAGTTTTATAAGTAATATAAATTTATCTTTTTTAAACTACCGTTGTTATAATTACTTTACTATAAAAAAGCTTCATCCGAATGGGATATAGTATGTTAGATAATATTCGATACTCAATTTATAATTACTCAAAGATTTGAAAATGTTATATGATGTATATCCACGTGTTAATTCGCAAAGTATTCTATAGTATTTAATAGATTAATTATTGAGATAATCAATGGTAGTTATATGTACAAATACGTTTTGTAACGTAACGATTTTACTTATAATCCTTCTCAGCAATATTTCTCTTTTTAAAATTAATGTCTTTATTATTACTATTATTATTAAAAATGATCATTCGAACGTCAAACATGTTAGATAATATTTTAAACTTCATACTTCCTTTATAAATACACAAAGTTATGAAAACAATATGTGATAAATATCCACCTAGTATTTTATTACGTATTCTACACAGTATTTAATAGGTTAGTTAATAATATATAAGTAATATAAAATTTTCCTTTATAACCTTAGCACCGAATTATTACCATTATTATGAATATACATTATTCGAATTTCCAATCAGACGATATATTTCCTTTACTAATATACAATCATATGAAAATGCTTTATGGTAATCCACTTAGTCCTTTGCATACTTATTTTTCAGCATTTAAAAAATTAATCGGTACCATAAACCATCGTGCTTACAAACATGTTTTAAAATATAAAGATTTATTTGCACTTTTTCGAGACAGCAATATTTCTCTTATGCCAATTTAACAAAAAGTAATATGTTCTCCTTTTAATATTATTTTTATTACCATTATTATGAAAAATGATCAGCTTGATGTCAGATCATATAGTGAGTAATTTATATTTGACATATATTTTTTTAGTAATGCACAGGGAAATGATAGTATTATATAATAAATATCAACCTAGAGTTTTGTAACTTATTTTGTAGCATTTAACGGTCTAAGTGGTGACAAATATCATGGTGCTAATTTTTACTAATAGGTTTTGGAACATAATGATTTCACTTCCTTCTTCTCAGCAAAAATTCCCTTTTTGTAAATTTTGAAAATAGCATACATAAAAAAAGCGATATTGCTATTTTTACTATTATTGTGAAAAATGTAGATCTTGATCATTTAGATAATATTTCAATCTCGATAATTTCTTTATAATTACACAAAACAATGAAAAGATTATATAATGAAATCCTTATATTCTTTTGCACACTGGTCCTACAGTGATTTAAAAAGATTAATTGGCGACATAAAGTGGTCATTATTAGAGAAATGCTTACTTCAGTCCCTATTGAATTGTAAATTTGAAATCGGCTGGACGGTTTTAATCGCATAATTACTTATCCGGCTATTTCCAATGGAATGAATACGAATTCTAATAATTATCAGAATGTATTATTTATTTTTAAATAGGCGGTTCTTGCGAATTGTTAAATTTAAATGATAAATAGGAATTTCAATGTATGTTAGTAAATGTAGTACGGAAAATAGAAATTTATAACTCTTGTGAGATAAAAAATATGGTATATTTGATTTTACAATATTGTCATGTTAGCCTTCTTTCTAAATCCATACAATTAAAATGAAATTATGTAGACCTCTTTAGAACCTGTTTTAGTTATTGGATTTGAAATAAGTTTAGTGCATATATTGTCTAGATTACTTGAAAAGACTTCTGCATTTAAAGAAAAACCACTAGTCCAGACACTCTCCACTAGACAAAAATGTGATGTTTCTTTCTTTCAGGGAGAAGACATTGAATTAGAATAAAATTTCAAGTACAGCGGACGAAATATTTTTGGGGGAAATCCAAATATAATTTTTGAAAGAATTCTAGATTTATTCTTTTGTTTTAATAATAATATACTGGTCAACAGTGGTCTTGCTGCCTAACAATTTTGACCTATTTCTGGCTCTATTTGGATCACTGATTCCAAATTTTTTTCCTGTTTTGCCCCAGCAGCTTCAATTTTTTAACATAACCACATTATATGCTAAAGTATCGATACTTTTAACAATGTGGAAATCGATCAAATTACTGTGTAATTTGCTCATGGTACAACCAAGTACATAAAAAGTAGTGAGCATATTCTACATTACTTCTTTCTAGTTTGAAGCTTTATAGTGTCTAAAGAAATTATTCACTTCAATTCTTTGTTCCCTCAGTAACATTCATTGAGTTGAATTATAATTATAATAAAAATTGTCATAATAATAATAAGAAAAATAGTAATAGTCATAAAAATAATAATATCAATAATAATAACAGTAATAATGTTCATTATAATTATATTTCATAAACTAGATCTGCTAGAACAAAATGGACGGTATTTCTGGTTTCAGCAGCACCAAAATATTCGTAATCAGTTCGAAAATTTCAGGCACCACGAGAAAAAGTTTTTTTGGTTGACCTGTGTAATTTTATACAATTTACGAAATCAATTTGCTTCGAGTGACCAAATAAATATAGTTGAATCAAGAGTCACACTTACTAAACAGTCTAATAATCTACATCATAGATCTCTCTGTAAACAGCCAATAATCGAGCGATGTATTGCATGCATACAACTTCGTTGTAATTAGTTTTTTCAGTTCAAATGTTCATTCAACATTACATATAGACCGACTTATTTTCCTGTGATAGGGTTACACAAGCAAATCATGTTTCGAGTTTAAATATTAGGACGTTGAATACCTTCTAGCTGATTTTTGTGCGGCACCCAATATATTGCTTCTTTAGCGTCATCTACTCATAACGATTTTGAAAGCTCAGATAGCATCTGTCATGGGTCCTCCACCAATCTTCGTCTTCAATCTTTTTTAGTGTGCCAGAGCGTTCTTCATTTCCAAGATTAAAATAATCATTTTAAAAGCGTTAAATCCAGTCTCTGCATGCCGTTTCCGGCAGAGCATGCTCAACATAAGTCTCAACAAAAATTCGTCGTGCTTCAGCTGCAGATTTCTTTTGAATAAAATAGTACAATAAAATTCCCCGTAAATAACCGTTACTTGGCACAAAACTCGACATTTTTAAACTAAGAAAAAAAAACATTGTTTACATTGTGGTGAATAATATACACTTGAGTTCAAGATTGCCGAAAGTGTTTCCATGCAGATGCGTTACGATCTGAAATTGCATGCACGTAGTCCTGGTAATGTCTTCTATTAGGAAACAGCGAGAACTTATTCAAGGTCGTAACAATACACATAAACCAAACTTCATCACACTGTATTTTATGACCTGTGTGTGTATGCGTGTAATTTATTTGAATGTAATAATTAATACAAAGATAAAAGATTCGTTTAATTTTTAGTTATTCTAAATATCTTAAATTCCATGAAATTCTTTATAGAAAGAGTTATTTTCCTGAATTTCAAATAATCGCCAAGTAGCTACTCTGTCTATAATAAGAGAATAATTTCCTTCCATTCCTACACTCTAAACATCGCTACCCTTCCCATCACAGGAAGTACATACCAAAGCGGGTGTAAATTTTCTGTATGAGAATCTTAACACTTTCACGATAGCATGTTTCTGTCTTTCTGAGAGTGAGCTCCGCCTGTGGGCGTTATTCTCTTACATTTCATTAGTTTAAATGAATATTTTCTGTATTCAAATTTATAATATAAAGGAACATTTGTTACAATTATACTCTTTCTAATCAAAGTATTTGTATCCGTAATGCATTGATTGCACATATGTGAATATTGAGCATATTATCCAGAAATAATGCAACCCATGTAACCTAAAGAACCGCCCACTGGCGGAGTTAGAAATTTTCAAATGAAGTGAATTCACGTCAGCGGTCGCGAAAGTGTTAAAAAGAACTCGTGAATATTTTATTGAATGAGTAGTTGGTCATATATATGTAATAATTTGAAACAAGTTATGGATATATATATATATATATATATATATATATATATATATCTATTGTTTTAAAAAATGAATAGAAACTACATTATGGTTACTGCTATTTCTTCAACAAGCAATTTCTGTACTATTGTTAGTATTTATATAACGAGATATATCTATGCTACTACTACTACTTTTTTAAAGATACATTTGACAACAAACAGAAAATTGATTTTAATTGGGCTTTTAAGACTTTACTTTTCTGAAATGAAAATCGCTTAAATTCATTATGGAAAAAATATCTTTTTTTTTTTTTTTTTGAGATATTGCATTTTAACTAATAGTAACTAAGGTAAGTAATAAAACTAAGGTATAATAAACTAAGGTAAGTAATAAAAATGAACCTATTGTGAGTGCATAACAGTGGGTGACTCTGTCTTAGATAAAATTACTTGAAAATCCATAAAGAAATACTGAAAGGTGTTTTGTAATGGTCATCACATATTATTTTGTTTTCGGTTGTAAATCTTTACATGTTAAATCTTTTCAAGTTACAAATTTTTATACAGATATCTCAACATATCTTAAATAATTTTCTTTATGAGGTGTTTGTCTTTTGTTTAACCCTCCGTGTACGGTGCCCGTGATTTCGACTGGCAAAAGAACTTTTTACATTAAATTTCATTTACACCACAATTTCTAAAATACTATTTTTAACAGATAAATCATTGAAAATTACTATTCCACTAAATTGCATTTCACCTTTCCCCCACTAATTGTAAAATGCAGTGTTTGATATTTATAAATCCTGAAAATTAATGAAACATGTTTTTATTCAAAAATAGTGGTATTAAAAAATAAGACTATTTGCAACCGGTGTATGTAAACACAGTAAATACAAAATAATCTCCTCGTACTCGGAGGGTTAATAGTAAAATTATGCCAATCACTTTAGTAACTATCAATAGTTGCAATACATTGATTTTTCTTTTTTAAACCATCAGCGTTTAAAACTGGCACTACATTATTATTTTTTCGGATACTTTTATTAATTTTATAGAAATATTTTCAATTACTGAAAATTCGACGTAATAGATAAAATATGTTATTATTTAATTAGTTTTTAGTTTTTGTTCTCATTAAAAAATCAAAGTTCCTATTTTTCACTTTTTCAAGATTTTCTATATGAAAGAAAAATTTATACGTGTAACTTTTCATTCTGTGATTTAAAAGTATTATTTATTTATTGCATCAATTTATACATGTATAGTGCACTATTTTAAGACATGCTTTAACCGAAACCTAGTACTCATTTCCTTCATATTTCCACTCTAATTTTATACATATGATTAATTCAATTAATGATTTTATCGCTTTTAAATGACTGCATATTACTATCTCTTTTTTTTTTTCCTCTTTTAAATTCAAATGAATGTTTCTAATTCATTGGTAAATTTTTAAAATACGGTTAAAATCTGCATAATGCCTCTAAATAATTTCTTTGACATTTTAAAAATGCTTGAAATGTTTTCATTATTCTCAACTTCTGAAAACTTCAACAAGTATAATCTCCAGTTATATATTGATCGAACCGGGTGGAATCGATAAGCCGCAGAGTTATGAATTTCTCGAAGAAAGATCAGGAATAAGCATGAATTCATATGATAAACCTGTCTTAATAACGATTTAATTTTTAAATGTAGTCTTAAATTTACTCAGTGATCATATTTAATGTATTTTATCACAAAGAAAGAATTTCATGTAAATAAAGGAAGAGATATTTCATGAGTTTTACAATAAAGGAAGGAGATAGTTATGTTTAATCGACAAAAATTATCGCCCACACTTAGTAATTTGGTATAGAATAGAATTATAATCATGCTTAAAGAAATAGTTTTTAGGAATAAGCATGAAATTTCATAGGATAATTTAGTTTTAATGAAGATTTAATTTAAAAAAAAAAAGTCTTAAATTTACCTAATGATGATATTTAACATATTTCCTCACACAAATATATATATATATATATTTATTTATGCCAAGAAAGGACATATAAACAGGGGTGTTTGCGTTCCGGGTTTTTTACTTTATTTCCCAACAGTAATTATGAATTGCATTTTTTGGTTATATCTAATTGATAAACTTCACTAGAAAACTGCCAATAGTACCACTATTAAAAAATTCTGGTGGCAATTTCCGGGGCTACAAACACCCCTGTATAAATAAGTACTATGTATTTTTATATTTATTTATTCTGCAGTGATTACTAAGAAATTGCATGTTCCTAAAAAATATTGAGCAGAGGCTAAGAAAAGATATTTTCTTTCAAGAATTATACAACCGAAAAGATCGGTCCTTTTAGATTAATAAAGTATCATCGGAGATTTTCTTTAACAATATTTACATGATATTTTACAAAATATCTTCTTGTCAGTTATGTGACAATGTTAGTGTTATTCAAGATAAGTTTCTGTTAAAAAATGAATTAATTTAAACGGGCAGAGCTTTCCGGTAGACTTAATACTTTCAAGTATCGATTACCATTTTCATGTCTTAACTAAATTAGGTACAAGCTAAGAGGCGCTACGTAATGCTAAAAAAAAATGTCCGTCTACAACAACACCAGTTTCCTTCAGCTGTCTGATGTCAAAAAAAAAAAAAAAAAAAGAAGAAGATGAAGAAGCAACAGATTATTAGTAGACAAAAGAAAACTACTGTCAAACTTAACGTTTACATTGCAGGATAGGTTAGCAAAACCTTAAAATTCAAAACTGCTTATAATTGTTTTATTAAGTTAACTATTGATATAGTAATATATTTTTTTAATTATTTCCAGTATAAAATAAATATTTTATCATAATGTTTGCCACCCAAAATGGCAGACAAACCGGCGGACACATTCCCCATAGTTTTTCTTTTGGTGTTTACTGCAATTTACTGTTTTAACTGTTTCGTTTTGTTGTCTCGATGCCTCACCCTGTAGAGTAAGATGCTACCTTTGAACTGTTATGTATCCACCAATTGCCTTAATCGTTACCTAGAGTGACAAGGAAATGAAGAGATCTTAGCCACTTATATTCGGATTTCTATGAATGAAAAGTTGGTTCAGTTGGTTTGAAAAGGGGCGGCATGCCTTTGTCATCGTGCCGGATGTTTTCATAAGCTGGAGGCCTCACCTTTTCGGGAAAAATGGATGATAGATAGTCGTGATGGCAATAGTTGCTTCATTTCATCATGCCGATTAGAAAGAAAATGGTCGTAAAATCACTTCAACCCGGAGACACTCTTGTTGACTGGAATATAGAAGTCATTGTTTATAAGTTCCCCATCATACTGTTACAAAATTGTAAATAATTGTGTTTATTTTTGTATAAATTCTTCCAAAGAGGCGTAGTAAGTTGATAAAGTGCTAATTTTGTGCATTTCTAGTCGTTTTAGCGTTGAAATAGCCTTATTTTCCCTTAAAAACGCATTAAATGCCCCAATAAGGCAGGTAATGGATTTGGCGCCAAATTTGGCGACATTTCCCCCACCTTGGCGATTTTTTTGGCGACCTTGGCGAGAAAATCCATATTAGGGATATACCAAATATGGAAGCTCTAATCCCATTGGCTGATGAGATATGGAGATTTCTGGAACGTTCCACACTTTTCTACAGGGATATTTAAGTCTGTTTTCTTCGCCAAGGCTAGTCAGTTTAGTTCAGTCTCAGATCAGCTTCTGTCTATATTGCTATACAGTTTGTACTGTGGATTTGCTATTGACAGCTGTTGTTTAAGCTGTGTTTACTGGTTGAATTGAAGCTGATACTTGGTTTATAGACCTGTATTTTTCTGCAACTTTCTGTGAATAAATTACTGAATTTTTGTAAGTTTGGCCTTTCATTCTCGGACAACTCACGAACCCCCAAGTACGCAACATTTCTGGTGTCAGGAGCGGGGTTGTCTGTGAATAGTGATAACTAGAGCTATGGAGCAAGAAATGAAAAAACTTCTAGAAAGCTTAGCTACCCAGATGAATGAAATGAAAGAAGGACAGAGACAGATGAAAGACAGCCTGAGTCAAGAGATGAATGAAATGAAAGCCGGACAGAAAGAATTGAAAGACGGCTTGACTGAAGAAATGAAGGATATGAAAGACACTATCGGTGAAGTTCAGGAAGAAATTAAATCTAATCAAGATGAGATGAAGAGAGAGCTTTCAACGGTGAAAGAATCAATAGAGGGTAAATTAACGGTGATGGAAAATAGAATGGATGGAATAGAAGAGAAAGTTATAAAGATAGAAGAAAATTTTGAAGAGAAAGTTTTGAAAATAGAAGAAAGTTTTGAAGAGAAAGCTATGAAGATAGAAGGAAATGTTATGAAGGTTGAAGAGAAAGCTATGAAGATAGAAGGAAATGTTATGAAGGTTGAAGAGAAAGCTATGAAGATAGAAGGAAATGTTATGAAGGTTGAAGAGAAAGCTATGAAGATAGAAAAAAATGTCATGAAGGTTGAAGAGAGTGTTACGAGGATAGAACGGAATTTCGAGGAGAAAGTTAAAGAAAATTTTGATCAGGAACTGAAAGGAAGGTTTTCAGAGATAGAAGGTAAACTGAAGAGAATAGAAGAAGATCTGGAGAGAAAAGTGGAAGAAAAGTTAGAATCCATGCCCCAGGAAACTGAAAAGAAAGAGAGAAGAATCCAGAATCAGGAATTTATTAAGCTATCTACCTACGATTGCAGTTCCTTCTGGCATGTATGTAAGACGCCGTTTTCCATCGTAGCTGAGACTAACGGCTGGAACTCTGTTGCAAAGACGGCTCATCTGGTAGGGTCGTTGCGGGGCGACGCCGCAGATATTCTGGAGACCCTTTCGAAGGAACAGCGATATGACTTCGAAGCTGTAACCAGAGCACTAGAGCTACGTTCTGGAGCGAAATGGTCCAAAGAATATAGTCGACTCCAGATAAGATCTCGTCGCCAGAGGCCAGGGGAAAGCTTACAAGAACTGGCATCAAACATCCAGAGGCTTTCACATTTGGCTTTCTCACACTGTCATCCTGAAACACGCAATGATCTGCCCCTAGAATATTTCTTTGATGCTGTCGGAGATCCAGATATTCAAAAAGCCCTCAGACTCTCCGGCGTGAAGGATGTGGAGTCAGCCTTGGTGTATACCCTAAAGATCGAGGCAGCCCAAAAAGACACCCATGAACATCGCCAGAACAGCACAGTAGACAAAGTGAACCGTTCTCAAGATGATTTTAAAGAGATTCTGAAAATGATTGCAGAAATTAATAGAAGACTACGCATTCTTGAGAGTAAGAAAGAAGGGAAGACTCCAACAACTAAATGCTGGGGCTGTGGAAAAGACGGGCATATCAAACGAAGCTGCACAGTAAGAACACCTAAAGAAGAAACCAAGAATGTCTCAGAATTATGCTGCCCAGAAAGAGCTCTTCGGGAAAATCCAGATGCCTTCTTTCGGAAGCCTCCATCTGAAGATCATAAATACAGCTCTAAAGCCAAAGATAGACCTCAAAGAATGCATCCAGTTGCTAGCCAAGTTACTGTCTGAACACCTTTAGAACAAGATCTCGATCCATGGAGTAACGAAGAACTTAGACAAGCCCAGTTGGAAGATCCTGACGTAAAGCCAATATTACAGCTGAAGGAGACGACCAGCATCAGACCTACCTAGCAGGACATTTCCAGATTTAGTCCCATTACGAAAAGTTATTGGGCACTTTGGGACTCTCTTCATATCAGAAACGGCGTATTATCCAGAAAGTGGGAACCTGATGATGGGAAAAGCTTCAGATGGCATATTGTATTACCAAGATAAAAAATTCCAGATGTTTTAGAACAACTGCATAGTAGCTCTACCGGAGGCCATTTTGGGATAATGAAGACTCTGCAGAAAGTTCGGGAACGCTTCTACTGGTGCAAGGCAAAGGAGGATGTGGAGAAATGGTGTAAATCCTGTGATGCTTGTGCGGAACGTAAAGGCCCGCAGAAACGAAGTCGAGGAAGACTGCAACGGTATAACGTGGAGCACCATTTGAACGGATTGCACTCGACATCTTGAGTCCTTTGCCACGGACTTCCAGTGGAAATAAATACATCCTCGTCGTGATGGACTATTTCACCTAGTGGACTGAGGCATATCCCATTCCCGATCAAGAGGCATGCACAGTCCCAGAGGTCCTAGTGCAGCAATGGGTGTCAAGGTACGGCACGCAACTACAACTTCATACCGAACAAGGTCCGAACTTTACCTCTGCTGTTTTCAAAGGACTGTGTCAACTACTCAGCATAGACAAAACCCAGACAACACCCTTACATCCCCAGTCGGACGGCATGGTCGAGAGGTTCAACCGTACCATCCTGAATAACCTCTCTCTTCTAGTATCAAGGAACTAGCAAGATTGGGACTTGAAGTTCCAATTGTTCCTGCTGGCTTATCGAAGTGCTGTCCATGAAACCACCGACTATACTCCAGCCCAGATGCTCTTTGGACGTGAACTTCGTCTCCCTTGTGATCTCCTCTTTGGTTGTCCACCCGATGCGCCTTCATCGCCCGAGGAGTACATCCAAGATCTCCAGGCACGATTTGAGAACGCACACAACTTTGCTCGGGAGCGGATTAACATGGCAACGGAGAAAATGAAGACAAGGTACGATCTAAAGGCTACACAATATGAGTTCCAGGAAGGAGAGAAGGTCTGGTTGTGGAATCCTGTTCGACGCAAAGGACTCTCTCCCAAGTTACAGTGCAACTGGGACGGACCATACACAGTCTTAAAAAGGCTGAATGATGTAGTAGTGCGGATCACTAAAACACCTTCGTCAAAACCGAAGGTGGTGCACTATAACAGGCTAGCCAAGTACCACAATTAAAGGTAATATTAAAATTTAAAATGTAAATACTGATAAAATTTGCGCATGCGTAATGTAAATATTTGTATATAAATATTTGTACATATTTGTGAATTTTGTAAATATTTCTCACTTGATATATATTTCTATTTTATCGTTATATGCAACTTACTTTTTGTATTTTAGATTGTGTAAATTTGTTTAGTTTCGCAACTTGACCAAGGGTTGCACTGCCCGGGACGTGGGAGGGGGGAGCAGTGTTACAAAATTGTAAATAATTGTGTTTATTTTTGTATAAATTCTTTCAAAGAGGCGTAGTAAGTTCATAAAGTGCTAATTTTGTGCATTTCTAGTCGTTTTAGCGTTGAAATAGCCTTATTTTCCCTTAAAAACGCATTAAAAAGCCCCAATAAGGCAGGTAATGGATTTGGAGCCAAATTTGGCGACATTTCCCCACCTTGGCGATTTTTTTGGCGACCTTGGCGAGAAAATCCTTATTAGGGATATACCAAATATGGAAGCTCTAATCCCATTGGCTGATGAGATATGGAGATTTCTGGAACGTTCCACACTTTTCTACAGGGGTATTTAAGTCTGTTTTCTTCGCCAAGGCTAGTCAGTTTAGTTCAGTCTCAGTTCAGGTTCTGTCAATGTTGCTTTGCTTTGAGCCTCTTTGAAAGAGACTTGCTTTAAGTGTTATTGCTATACAGTTTGTACTGCGGATTTGCTATTGACAGCTGTTGTTTAAGCTGTGTCTACTGGTTGAATTGAAGCTGATACTTGGTTTATAGACCTGTATTTTTCTGGAACTTTCTGTGAATAAATTACTGAATTTTTGTAAGTTTGGCCTTTCATTCTCGAACAACTCACGAACCCTCAAGAACGCAAGAATACTATAGGTATGGGGAACTTAGGTAATCGAGAAAATTTTCGACCTCGGTTTTTTGACTTTTTTATAAGTTTTCAGGTGTGAGGAATCTGAAAATGACAAAATTTGTATGGTGTCTGTCTCTAGGGTGTATGTTAGTGTGTCAGTCCGTTAGTCCGTTAGTTTGTTAGTCTGTTTAACATGGCAATATAGGGCAAAATTTCACATAAACGTCAATTTTGATAAATATTTTCATCGTAAAGATGTCAGACTACTTTTGAAATATTATTTAGAACACTGGCATGAATATTATTGACTATGAATTTTCCAATATAAAAATTTCGTAAGTTATTGGAAAATTACGAATTTCTTAACATGGCAGAATAGAGGAAAATTCAGCATAAACGTCAATCTTGAGCGAAATTTTCATTGTAAAGATGTCAAACCACTTTTTAAATATTATTTTGGATACTGGCATGAATATCATAGACTACGATTTTTCCAATTTAGAAAATTCATATGCTATTTGGAATTTACGATTTACTTAACATGTCAGAATATGGTAAAATTGAGCATAAACTTACATTTTGAGGATTATAAATACATTAGACAACTTCAAAATTGCATTTATGATATTTGTTTGAACATGATTGAATACAAATATTCTAATAGAAAAATTTCGTAAATTATTTGTAATTTACGATTTTATCAACATAGCGAAATTGTAAATTTTTCATATAAATATGAATTTTGAGGATTATTGCACTGGAAATAGTAGCATGAAAGCTAAACAACAGAATTGAGTCTGTTAAAATAAATTAATAGATTAGAATAAGATAAATATATCGAAGTGAACGGTGGATAGCCTATTAGGCGGGGATTTCTTTCTGTCACTGTATCAAGCTTTGGTCAAATTCATTTCTTTTAACATGATTATAATATGTCCCGCACTAGAAATTTATGAAAACATAAATATGATGGGGAACTGAGCAGATTCCACCTATGCCAACTAGTTTGTTGTAAGTCTCCATTATTAGTCTACCTGCTGTTAAAAGGTAATGATTTATATTTCTTTTAATGTAATAATCTATATCATGAAGAGAAATACTATCTTTTTAAGTTTCAAGAATTATTTCACATTGAAACTGTCTTGTTTGGAAAATATTTTGTGTAAAATAATTGCTATGAAATATGAAAAAACTATTTGGACAATATTTATTGCTTAGATTTTAACTGCAAAATTTATTATCTTTTTGTATTAAGCATAAAGCTTATTTTAAATAAATTTTGGCTTTAATTATGTAAATTTCTGTTTTTCGTCTATGTGTTCAAAATTTTAGCTTTATTCCACTGTGAATAAATATAGTTTGGTACAAGTTTGGGGGGTTAAAACAGAAAAAAAAAATCCTTAAGGAAGCGTTAGCTTCCCTGCGAATTTGGGGTTATTATTATTATTACTTTTGTACCATCAGAGTTGAGTAGCAGAAAAAAGACTAAATTTAAAGTTATTTAACCTCTTATGTGTTTTGCTTTATGCTTTTCATTTATTTTATTTTATTTTATTTTTTTAGTGTGGTGAATATACGTAATGTATAATCTGGAATACCTCTGATGAGACAAAATTCAGCTTAATTATTTTGATGAATTTTTTATTTAATTGAAAGTTAATGTGAAATTTTAAAGCAAAGAAATTAAATGCTTTGTTCTTTAAAAAAATTCCAGATTGTACATAACCAGTGTATTTGATTTTTTTTTCTGACTCTTACAAATTAAATTTTAAATTTGATTGATTTTTAAACTTTGCAAGTAATTTCATCTATGGTAAGATAATCTGTATGCGTTTCACAAGATCTGAATAATTGTAAACTTTGCAAATATATATTAGAGGATTTTGTGAAGATCTATAGGTTTATTCAGTGTAAGATGATTTTACATAATAATATATTTTGCTAGTAGTAGTAAGGTTTTGAGGTGTAAAATTGAGGAGTAAAATTTTGAAGCTTTATTTAAATCTTTCAGAAATGATTAGTGCCGTGTAGGTTTTTGTATATTCACCAACTGTTTTTTTTTTTTTTTTTTACTTCTAAGTTCTTTAATAGATAAACGAATAATTTTGGAGTTTTAGTTGGGTGAGTTTAATGTTGGATTTTTTTTAAACTGGGCTCTCTCTGATGAGTACACTTTAGGCCCTTTGTACTAAAAAAAAATTATTTTACAACTATACGAAATAATGCTTATGTTGTCGGCCAAGAAGTCTTTGACTGCTGTTGTTTTTATATTGGTTCTCTAATTTTATATTTGGGTGGTTCAGTGGCTAGTGCATTCATGCTGAGAAGTTTTTTTAATTTTTTTAAACTTGAGTTTTACCATTTTAAAAACAGTATCAGGCAATGTAGTTGTTAAAGTTAAAGTTCATTAACAATAAAAATAGACAAGTACAGTCATTATACTGTGAAAGGAAAATAATTTAAAAATCTGCTCAATTAATTCAGTAATAAAATCCCTGATGATGTTTTGGAATTTCAAAGCGAAAAGCTTAGGATAATATTTTTTAAAATTTTTAAATAAAAATTAATTTTACGTGTTTTTAAAGTGTTTTTTATGAAAATAACAAGGACACGTGTTTAATTAACCCTTTTTTAGAGATATTGTTTAATAAAGTATCACTGTATATTTTTTAGTAAAAAGTTTTAATACAAAAAATATTTTATTAAAATTGATATAGAATTTGCATTAAGTGAAAAATATTTTTCCACATGCAGTTGTATGCACAAAGCAGTATAAAATGCAAAATAGTACTATAAAAAAAAAAAAAATCCACTTCATATTTCAAAAGTGTAATATGCTTTAAAAACTAAAAAAAAAAAAAAAAAAAAAAAAAAAAAAAAAGCAAAAACGTAAATATACAGTAACTTTGCGCTCTTTCTTTGTAACCCGGAAAAGAACTGTTGGAAAGAAAATCTATATATATAAAAAAAAAGGGGGGGGGGGGTACATTCAAAACAAAAATTATTTTCCTTGAAATACAATTTTGTTAATGGTTAATACAATGTGGTATTAGGACTCATTATAAAACTTAAGGAAAAAGAAATTTTAAAATTCTGTGGCAAAGAATTCAGAAATTCGTTCAATTAAATTTGAGATAGTTTTGTGATCGATAGATACAATGACTAACGCCTCGAATAATCCATATAACATTAATCCAATCTATGAAAATGGGCGCGCACACACACACACACACACACACACACACACACACACATATATATATATATATATATATATATATATACACACACATATGAAAAGTTAAGCAAACATCCATGCCTCATCCGGTATTCGGACTCAGATATTTCTGGTTTAAAAATTAGCTCCCAGTCATTTGAACCAGTGAGCTAGCAAAACTGCCCATTATTTGTGTTACAAGTATAGATAAATTCAAGATCGTCGCTGATTGGTTAAAGAATTACGCGATGCACACCAAAACGACTCTAGGAAATCTTTTTTTTTTATAAAGAACTAGCTGAAAAAATTAAAAATAAATAAATAATACTACAACCTGTTCAGCATATATGTTAGGAAAATGCATTTTTTATCATATGGCGTTGAATAATAAAGCTTAAAAGACTTTTAAAATAACTACACTCTTCATTGAAAAAGAATTGTAATAATTATTTTGAATATAAAAGATTAAGCACAATTCTTAATTAAATTAAGAAATATGATATTATATGTATACTGTTTATTTCAATTGCATGATTTTAAGCTTAATTACATTTCTACCTTTACTAAAGAAAACAATATTTGATATATGTATTTAATTATCAATTTTTGTAATGTAATGTCCGTAACTCACAAACTTTGAACTCGTGCTGGTTTTATTTAATAAATTTTGAATAATTTCATGGTAATTGATTACAATGTTTTTATTGCTGCTTTTCGTTTACTTCTAAAGCTAAAACTATTATTCAAGTAACATAGAAAATGATTTTTTTTTTTTTTTTTTTTTTTTTTTTTTACATATATGTAATAATCTAATATTTAAAAAAAAAAAAAATCAATATTCGTTAGATTTTTCCATTTTCTATTTTCTATTTTTTATCAACTATAGCATTAATCTTCAGTGCATAGTTTTTTTTTATATAACCTTTATGTCATTTAACAATATAAAGACGTTAGATGTTTCTGAATAACTTCCTTCAAAATTACACAAGTATTATGTACTTTTAGCATCATATTTTGTTACTTTTCTTTTTATAAGAATTTTAAATATATTTGTAAAATTGCATTTTGGTTTTACTTTTCATTGTAAATTCCAAATTTAAGATTTCAACACTAAATGTATTCCAAAGTTGAATAAAAAATCATTACATAATACATATATATTAAAATTTATTATAATAATGTGTAATTTCTCTAATGTATTAGATTGGCGAGAAGTTCAGTCTTACTGAATTAAACAACAGACACTGGAAGTTTATCCTGGGTAATATTCACGTAATTTTTAACAACACTTTCGCGACCGCTGACGTGAATTCACGTCATTTGAAAATTTATAACTCCGCCAGTGGGCGGTTCTTTAGATTACATAGGTTATTTCTGGACAATATACCCAATATGTGCAATCAACGCACTACGGATATAAATACAGTGAAACTTGAAAAATTCAAACTTGTTTAATTCGAAATTCTGGATAATTCGAATATTTTACCCGGTCCCTTGAATTTTGTATTAAAATAATGTTAAAAAATCATGGATAATTCGAATTCTGTTTTGGATAATTAGAATGTTTCATACGATTACCTTTAAAATATTATAGCAAAATTTGTTCTCGAGATTTTTCTCTAGCTGAAAAAAATCTCGAGAACAAATTTTGCTGCGCATTATTTTATTATAAAGTGCATTATTTTATTTAACAGTTTTTCGAAAGAGGGATAGAGAAATACAAGAGAAGTCCCAACCTAGTGCATCAAAAGATATGGTCCACATACATAAACTCGAGTTTTTTTTATTTTTTTTTATTTTTTTTTTTTATTGAAAGTCATCTCTAATGTAGAAGATTTTATTTTTGTATCAATTGATCGGTTGAAGTCATATGCTATGACACAAAGATATCACTTATAGAAGCAATCAAAAATATCTGACTATTTTTTAAAAAGTGTTGAATAATTAAGCTCGTAAAAAATATTGATTTAATTGGGGGGGGGGGATGTAGCAGTATTATTATTACGTATAAAACTTATGTGTTAAATCTTTGATCGTAGAGTTTTAATTTTTTAATTTATCTCTTCTTTTTGACAAAATAGTATATATAATTCGAATTTTTGGATATTTCGAATTTTTCTCTAGTCCCTTCAACTTCGAATTATCCAAGTTCTACTGTACTTTGATTAGAAATAGTATAATTGTAACAAATTTTCATTTATATTATAAATTTGAATACAGGAAATATTCATTTAAACTAATGAAATGTAAGAGAATAACGTCCACAGGCAGAGCTTACTCTCAGAAAGACAAAAACATGCGGTCACGAAAGTGTTAAGGTGGTAGTTGATAAATACCTTCTTAAAAGTTATATAAAAGCTGTCCGTGACGAATTTCCGGTGTCCGTTGTTTAATTGAATACGATAGAACTTTCTCGCCAAAGTAGTAATGTAAGGCAACTTCTAATTGTCGAATATATATTCTCTTTAATTCAATATATATTTTTTTTTTCTATATTTTCAACAGCACATATACATATTATTTGTTCATGCAGTCTTCAAAATTTACACTTTTATAATGCTTGTTATTCAAGCAATTACGCTCAACAATTTTATGTCAAGCCACTATGAATTTCTTATTGGTTAAATTTTCATTGTGATTCATAGTACGTTTATTTTTCACGTATTTTTCAAAGACCAAATAATAGTCCCAAATATATTTCTAAAATCATAAAAAATCAATTTAAAATTAATAATTTCTCAGAAATACTTTTAAAAGTTTATCGCTAAATATCTCTTTACAAAATAATTTAAGAATTAGCAATAAACACTCTTTTCAAAATTCTAAAATATGTTCTTCATTTTAATTTCTGTTGCATTCATAAATAAGAAATTTGAAAAATCAGTCAAGAGAAATTTTAAATTTCTCCTCTTGTTCATACGCTGAAATCCAAAATAAATAAAATTGATTTTTCACTAGATTAATGACGAGTAGAATATCTGTTAATATTCATTTTTAATATAAATGTGAACAGTTATTTTCTCTATTCTGTTGAAATTTTATGAAACATTAATTTTTGAGTTTACGTTACATTTTCCATCTAATTTCTGTTTAAAAAATGATATCTGAAAATTTTGAGATATTTTAATTTAAATATTTAGTTGAAATTCCTAGATATTTTATTTTTATTTTTATTTCTATTTTCTCTAAGCAGATATTACTGCTATATTTTAAATTATCGTTAGTAAATTAGTACTTTGAAATATGTTTCACGCTTTAATTCAGACAAATGTTTAAATTTTCAAAAGTGAATTAAGCATATACTTTAAACAAATTTTTGAAAGAGAAAATTTTATTTGGCTTCGTGGTCGATTAAGTGAATATTTGCTATGCATCTTTTACAGAATTAAAAATAACTAATCAAACAAAATTTTAAAAGTAACATAACAAAATTTTCTTTTTCAATTTGCTTTAGTTACTTGAGGCATGAAAAGTCTGCTAGTGATACGCTAAGCACCTTGAGTAAATGTTATTATAAGGTAGTTTCTAACAAAATACCGTGAATTTTAATTTACACTAATAAATTGCTTTTCAAAATTTTTGCGCTGACATATTTGAAAAGAGTTGAATTGAGTGTAAATATATAGATTTTTTTTTTCTTATTTAATTAGCAGCTCATTCAAATGAGATAAAATATATTTGTCATTCTCATATAAGTATATAATCTCATATATGTATTCTTATTTATTTACATTCTTAAATGTATGTTTATAAAAATGATTTTAAAATATAATTATATTTTCAAAATTTAATAGCTTTAATGCACATTGTCCTACGAAAATAACAATAGAATGCATTCATATAATTATTAAACAAATTTTAAAATTCGATTTTTTTTTTTTTTTTTATTTACATAGGTTTTCGCAACATGTTGAATGTTTTAAACTCTTTTTTTAAAAAAGTTGAAAAGTGTTTGTGTTTTCAGACTTTTGATTGTTTGTTTGCCAGGTAGTGTAAATACCACCTCTTCTTTTTGTACAGAGATACTCAAAAGAGTTCACAGAATCCATAATCCCAAAACATAGCGCTCTATAAAAGGTTTTTGTATAAACCATATTTTAATAATTTTCTTCTGCGCAAATAATAATGGAATTAACATTCATTATTCACATGCATGAAAAAAATACTTTCTACAAAATATAGTAAAATTAGGAATAAAATTTACAGAGCCTTACAAAAATATTCAGTTACATTAAAGTTTATTATTAGAAATTGCTGGAATCTGGAATTACATTTTCTTTTCAATTAAGCATTTTTAACAGATTATAGCAATGTTTAAGAATGATTAAGATTTAAATTCATTTATCTGTCTGTCTTTCTGTCCGTTTGACTGTTTGTATGTCTATATGTAGCCGTATGTCTGCCTTTAGAATCCGTATGTATTTTCAGATTTTATTCAAAATGGTACATGTTATTCAAGGTAACTATGGCATGTTTTATTTAAAATGATATAAATAGCACAACTTTTTTGTATACAGAAACTTCCAAATGAAACCAATGAATTGAGTTTTATGAGAGACATTTTTATTTAAGGTACTTTGTACTGCGTAAATCATAATTAAATTAACATTTAATGTCCATATTTTAAAGAAAATGTTTTTTACAGAATATGGTATATTTAACATTAATATTTACAGGGTACTTTTAAATATTCAGATACACAATGCTTTACAACTGGAAATTGCTGGAATTGCACTTCTATTTGTGCTGAGATTTTTAACAATTCCCAACACCGTTTAAGTGTGATTATAAATCCATTTAGTCTATCTGCGGGAATTTTTGTATTTTTGTGTGTCCGCTGAGATTTGACGTAGTCAAAGTACATTGAAGGTTAAGCTATGCAACGGATATGTATAGTTGGAGTGTGTTAATTATGTATGAGAGTGGCATGATCTTTCGTTATTTTTTCTTTATTTTCATTTTTATTTTATTATTATTTTTTTTTTTAACTCTATCAAATTTAAATCTTTAAAATATGAAAATTTTTTGCCCACCATCTACTGTTTTATATTTTTATCATTCCTGGCTAGAATAATATTGGCTTATCTAAGTAGTATTAGTATAGTTCCAGAAAGGTATTGTTTAAAAAAGAAAGAACATATCGGAAGAAGATTCAGTTAATTAAATGGGACAAAATTATACATTAAGTAACCAGTAAATTGATTTAGAATAATTATTTAAAGTTATTTTATTCAATGCTTTAGATACTAAACTTATAACTCCTCTATACCTTTTAAAATACATCTGCTGCTGATAAGAAAAACCGTATGCTATTCTAAGAATAAAATTGTTATCAGTATTACTCATTAATGGAGAGTTCCCTTAAAATTAACCCTCGCTTTCAACAAGATCAAAGTGTTTCTGCAGAAAAATTGCTTTCAGGTGCCGCTTGGCTCGTTTGGTGAAAATCACCATCACCGCACCTTTTTGTATCGCTCAGAAGTTGCGACATTCCACTGATTACGTTTGCTATCTCTGGCGAATTATCGCACTTTTTGAATGAGGCGGGCGTAACTAAATTTCAACTTCAAAATGGGGTCAAAATGACCCCATCTTGAGAAAACGAGTGTTAAAGTATGATATTAATTTAAGTTTTACATTTTTATGAGATTTATATTTTTGTTTCATACAAGCATAAAAACAAATTTCAATTCCAAATTGCTTTTGTTGAGGCACACATTTTTAACAGGTTTTTTTTTACCTTATGGGCATATGAAATTTGCAGGCATTCCGGGCGAGGAATCTACAAAAAACTACGTTTTCGTATTTATCTGTAAAGATAAATGTACATACTATTAGAAAAATATACTGAGTTTGGAATCATGAGTTAATTTTTGGCGAAAAGAGTTTATAGTCACTGTAAAACTCTCGAAACTCGCCCCCTCTTCCCTTCTTAAGTGTCGAAAATTTCCGAAAAATTTAACTTATTCATACAAAAATTATTTATATTTACTATTTTTAATTAAGACGAAATAGCTTTCAGACAACTGTATTAACATATCTGCCAGCTGCTTCGATATGTTGGAAACAATTGTTATCACTATTTTCAAAAAGCAGTTTTGATCTTATGTTATCAGTGCAAAATTTAACTCACAAGATTTAACTCCAGATTACTAAAGAATTTTTTTTTTTCTTTGAGAAAAATATCATAAAAATATTTTGAATATTACTCACTTCTAAAGAAAATTTTATAAATTTCACACAGTTTTGAATTAAGTAGTGCAAATGGTTTTGCACGTGAATATAAAAGTTTCATGAAGTAGGGAGTATATATATATATCAGAAACCTTTAAGAAGCCTACGATAAATCGATAACAATAAATTATGCAGTAAAAAGGCAACGACACCCCCCATACAAAAAGGTTAAATTTATAAAATTAGCATATATTTTCTAACTTTTGCATAAATATTAAGCGAATATAAAGCGTATATAAGAAGTGACCAGCTATATTGTCTTTGGAAGTCACATTCCACAACACAATGTTTCAGAGAGTAACTTCACATTAAAGAAAGTCACCTTTTATAAAAAAAGAAAAATAAGGTCGTTTCGAAAATTCTTGTTTCTAAAACCTTTACTCACATTTATGTTTTATTAAAATACTGGAAGTTCACTATCGGGTGTTACCTATTTAAAATGGAGTGAGTACATCTATTGGTTTGTGTACAGGGACATCCAAAATTTTTCCAAAAAATTTTGCTCTATGAGATTTTTTTCTTTAAAACATATTTTTGTATCTTTACTTTACACAAATTTTAACAAAATTGAAATATGTTATTCAAGCTTACAATCGGATGCTTTTTTTTTACTTTCTCTTACCATAAGGTAGAGAAAGTATTGTTTTTGGGTCAAATTTTCGAATTCGAGATTTTGTTATATTTACACGTTTTGAGGTCCCCTGATTACGAAAATCATGTTTTTAGCAAATTGTATGTCTGTGTGTCTGTCTGTTATCAGCATATCTCAAGAACAAATAGTAGCAGACATTCCAAACTTGGTATTCTAAATGTGTATCATATATAGATGCTACAGTAAGCTTTTCGTTAAGTTCAAGTAAATGGTTCGTGTACAGGGACAATCAAGAGAATTCTAATACATTACGTCTATGGGGGAAATTGCAGGTAAGTAGAGTTTAACGTCTTTAGACTGCACTAAACCAAATGAAACGAATATATACATTTTGTAATAGATATAGTCAACTGGGAAAAAAATTGTGTATGTAGGAGCCTCGCCTGTCCCCCTTCGAGGGGAGTAAATTTACATGATGGGTATCTTTCAAAAGAGCTCGCCAATACCTTTAAAACGAATGGTTGAACCATCGATCTGTGATAATTTAAAACAAAGTTATCGAATATTTTTTACTTTTAACGGAAAAAAAAAAAAAAAAAAAACAGTTTATTTTTATTTATTTATTTTATTTTATTTTTTTAATATATTGAGAATAAAATGGACTTTTTTTTGGATATTTAGTGTTATACTACTTCTCTAATATGGAAATCGTCTGCATTATCATAAAAGATAATTTTTTTAAAAAATTATTTTAATAAATTATTTTTTTAACCGAATTAAATTTTATATAAATCTAGGTGCATTAATGAAACGGGGGGTTGAGGGGGGCGCTAGCCCCCCTCACACAAAATTAATTATAATATAAAACTCTTCCGAAGCCTAATTTTAATTGTTTAACATAGGTTTACATAACATCGTTATCTTACCTCTTAATCACACCAGATTATTTTAAATAGAAAATGGAGTAAATACCACCACTGATTTGTATACGGGGACACCTCAAAATATTCCTAAGAATTGTGTTCTATCAGAGGTATTTCTATAAACCAAATTTTAATAAATTTACTTTACACAACATTTAATGAAATTGAAATACGTTATTCATATACACAAAGCGATTTTTTCTATAGAACATAGCATGATTAGCTTTAGGATTTGCAGGGCCAAACAAAACTATTGAGTTACACTAATAGCTATTCTTAGAAATTTGCTGGAATTGAATTTTCGCTTTAATTAAGCATTTTGGCAATTTTCATCAATGTTTAAGAGTGAATGTTATTTGAATTAGTGTATCTGTCTGTGTGACTGTTTATCTATCTATCTAGTCGTCTGCCTATCTCCAGTGACCGTAAATATTTTCAGAATTTCTTAAAAATGATATATGTTATTCAAGTTCACTATGGAATATTTCCTATTTAAAACGTAATTAACCCTTTGGGTACATTTGACGTGTGAGACTCGTCATCTGCTTACTTGGGCGAAGTTACGGTGGACGAGTCTGACTCGTCATCTGAATTTAAGAAGTAGGCGTTAATGTTTGCTGCACCCCCGCCGGTGGGCGTTGAACGCAAACACTTTTCTGGCGTTTCTTATGATATCTTACAACCATACTTATATCATCAATTTAAGTATATTCCAAATAAAATGTATTACTTTTACATATTAACACATTTGCGACCGCTGATTTAGATTCACACCATTTGAAAATCTGTAACTCCACCATTGGACGCTTCTTTTGCAATTTGTATGCTATTTTTTTCTTAAATATATGATCAGTATTCACAATTGTATAATGAAATATACTATGGATACAAATACTTTGATTAAAAAGAATAAAATTATAATGTATATCCATTTGTATCATAAATGTGAATACAGAAAATTTTGTTCTGAAATATTGTAACATGGGAGAATAACGCCCACAGGCGGACCTTACTGTCAAAAATTCAAAATCATGCGGTCGCGAAAGTGTTATTCCATATAGCGATAAATTAAATCCGTCCCATGGGCATAAAAATCTTCAAATAATTCAGTACTCAAAGGGTTAATATGCCCTGTAAAACTGGTTTGTGCAAAGCGACACTACAAAAAAGTGCCATTGCATTCCGTTTCAGGGCAGAAATTTTTATAAATCACATTTAAATAACATTCTACTGTAAAAATCATAAAGAAAGTGAATTTTTCTAACAGAATATGATATGGTTAACCTTCAGATTTACAAAGCTACACTAAAATATTAAGATAGATTAATGCTGCAATTAGAATTAAAAGGCTGCGATTCCTTTTGCGTTAAGCATTTTTAGCACTTTCCAACAATGTTTAAGAGGGATTAGGAATTTAATTTGTCTATCTGTATTACTTTAAACCTTACGGTCTGTCCATTGTGTCATAAAGTAGTCAAAGATCATTGGAAGTTTTACAATACAGTTGGAAAGTGCTAATAATCAACCCGTATACCGCATGATTTTTCGTGCTTGTTTTTATTTAACCATTAACTCACTTAAAATTATTCAAAATAAAGAAAATCATTAACAGATATTTATGTATTACTAAATAATATGTCTTTTTTTTTTTTTTTTTTTTTTTTTTTTTTAATCAGAACTGGAAATATTCCTGTTAATATCAGTTGTATCTATTTCTTTTAATACCGTGTAAATTGTATTTACAGTATAAGATAAATATTTTCTAAATTTTTTCATAGGTGATCATAAGTATTTTAACAGTTATCTACTGTAGAAACAAAGCCTGGTTCGACAGTAAATGAAATTGTAAAATGATTAAGCTCTTGTGCCGTTGCTTGTGCATTTTTCAATAAATAAATAAATAATAAAAACTAAAATATGTTAAAAGATCTCAACATCTTATGGTTGTCAAATTTTGGTTAACTTTGCGTTCTTCTATAAAAACTTGAAAATAAGCGTAATTTTTAATTTAAACAAATTGAAAGGATTTTTTTTTTCTAATTTTACATAAATATACGTATAATCTGGCAATAGAGCGACAAAGTATTAATTAATTTTGAAATTTCATAAAATATCTCGAAAGTAATTATAGATAAATTAATGAAACATAAAATTTAAGATAGCCACAAATATAAATAAATAAATAAATAAATAAAATAAAATAATAAGAATAAAATAATAAAATAATAATAAAATAAAATAAAATAATAATAATAAAATAATAAAATAATAATAATAATAATAATAAAATAATAATAATAAAAAATATAATAAAATAAAATAATAATAATAAAATAAAATAAAATAAAATAAATAATGCGTAAAAAGAGAAAAATAATTTTAAACATAGTGAAAATGCAAAAATTTCCCCTAATTATTTTTCTTGGATATTGATATATTTTAATATACAAAATTAGAAGTTAAAAACATATAAATAATCACTGAGTATTGCATCAATATTGAAAGAAAATATTTTGATCTGACATTTTCTAATGTCTACTGACTATTTCAAATGTTGGTATTTGAAATGAAATTCTCTTTTACTTTTTTATTTCATTCTTGATACCGTGCTGTAAATTTTACTGAATAATATTCATGTTAAAAATAAACCTTTAAATAAATATATTTTCAACACTGTAAAATCTATTTTCCTTCTGACATTGCTTTTATAAATAATCCATTTCAAACGCCTTCGGACACTTTACAATTTCACTCATTCTTTTTAACAAACATATTTGGACAGATTTCATGCAAGCGATGGGGAAACGTAAAAACTATATTTTCACTGGTAAGTTGAAATTTTTTGCAATATATTTTACATGTTTTTTTTTTTTTTTTTTTTTCACGAATAGTAGTTTTAAAAATGAGAAAAACAAGTTTCATAGATTTCTGTCAGCTTGCGTTGCAAAATTTACGAAAGTTTACGTCCGTGTAAAAGATTTCTATAAATTTACTAAAATAGTTATTCAAAATCTCTATATATTTTAAATAGTTTTCAGTTGAATACAAGTAATTGAGATTCTGAATCTAAGCTGAATATTTTCATTTTATTTTCCGAACATACATTTTGGAAAGAAAGTATTGTAATCATGAAACATTTTACTATGAGATTTATGTTATATATAGGTGAGAGTCGGGAGGGATGGGACACCTAAAATTATTCTTAAAATAAACATTGTTTTAAATTTCTGACACTTCCATTAGGTGAAGTAACTACAGCCTCATATTTGTTGCTGTGAATCTTTTTAGTTGGAGAATTCTGTAAGTTTATGTAACAACAAAAAAAAAAAAAAACTATTTTATAATACAAAAAGTAAACAACTGCTTAATTTTCAAGGCAAGTTTTCAACGTCATTCACTGATGTTAGAATAAATACTTTTCATATTTTATATACCTAATAATATAAGTTTTATGAATTAGTAACTAAATTAAGTCTAAAAGTAGCATGTGCCTAATTATAAGTTACTTTTTTGAAAAATAATGAAAAGGGAAGGATGGGACAGAGCAGTTCAGGGAGGGATGGGAAATGTGAGAAAAGGAAGAAGAACGATGATTCTGATACTAATTAAACAGAGAATATCAACAGGCAAATGAACGAATAGGTAGAAGAGAAAACGCACGAAACAAATTCAAAATCATGGAAAATATTTGGTGTGGCACTCACACAAGTTTTGTTTACCCTTTTAACTTTTAAAAATACTTTATTTACCATATATGTATGAGGAATTAATTTAAATTCCTGAGCAGTTTTCCTGGACATGGTAAAATATACAAAAGAAATTACATTCACAAATTACAGTTAGGATTTCTTGGTAATATTTGTTCTTGAGATATGCTGATAACACACACAGACTAGCCACTAAAAACCTTATTAATATTCAGTGAACCACAAAACCTGTAAGTATAACAAAAAATGAATTTGGAATATTTGAACTAAAAAACAATACTTTCTCTGCTACAAGTTAAAAAAAATAATTAATTAATTAATTAACGATGAATTAATCGAGCATTTGAACATTTTTCTTTAAGTGGTACATTATATTCTAATGTTGGATAAAATAGATGTTATAAGTAATTAATAACCTTACATACATAGTAACCCACTGTTTTTGTCATTTTTCATAGTATGCCTGTATATTATGTACTTATTTTATATAAGCATGTCCCATCCCTTCCTCATATAAGGGAGGGACGGGACTTTTTTATGACACTATGTTAATTGGCTTATAAAATTAATATTTTAATAACTACCATCAAATTTATATTTTTAAATGATGTTAAAATATTTCAATTTGTATCTCTGAAACTTACAGATAACTCTGAAACCTACAGTATCGCTGAAATTTACCAGTAAAAGTAAATTTGTAAAAAATATTTTTGTAAAAATTGTCCCATCCCTCCCTACCCTCCTCTATGTTTTAAGGTCTCCTCACTTCCTTTTTTCTAAATTTTACGATTATGTATGCACGGGTGTGTTTACATGTTTTCGTGAAGATGATAGCAACGCTTTGTTCGATTAAGTGTAAAATTGGTAGGTATGTTATAGCTCACTGTCATACGCTTTGAATTTATTTTAATCCGTGTAAGAAACATAAATCTTTTACAGAGACACACAGAGCAATCCTTTATTAGTATAACTTTTCGACTCAGATTATTTAAAGTGTGAAAGTTTGTAAAAACCTTATTCGATTGAGCTAAAAGTTGCTTAGTATGTTGCATGTCAATACAGTACGATCTACATTAATTTTGATGAGTATACGAGTTGGCCTTTTGCTACAAGGACTTTTTCTTTTTTTAATCATTAATGGCCTTTAGGCTAAAATCATTTAAATAGTGATAGCTTCTAAGCGCATTATTTGATTGAGTTATATGTAAATATATATATATATATATATATATATATATATATATACAGTGAAACTTGGATAATTCGAACTTATTTAATTCGAAATTCTGGATAATTCGAATTTTTTACTCAGTCCCTTGAATTCTATATTAAAATAATGTTAAAAAATCGTGGATAATTCGAATTCTATTTTGGATAATTCGAATTTTCCATACGATTACCTTTAAAATATTACAGTAAAATTTGTTCCCGGGATTTTTTCTCAGCTAAAGTGCATTATATATCTTAACGGTCTTTCAAAAGAAGGATAAGGAAATACAAGAGAAGCCCCTAGCTAGTGCATCAGAAGATATGGTGAATATGCATGAACTTCGAGGTTTCTTTTAATTGAAAGTCATGCCCAGAGCTGCCAATCTAATCCAGCAAATTGTTAGTACCGCCCTTTTTTCTACACCACATAATTTTTAGATTATTTTTCTTCTTAATTCATCGTAGCTACATTTTAAGAGAATTACTCTAAATATTAATTGGTGTAGAAAAAAAGGCGGTACTAACAATTTGCCGGATTAGATTGGCATCTCTGCATGCCTAATGTAGTAAGTAGATTCTATTTTTGTATCAAGTCATATGCTATGACACAAAGATTGTACTTATAGAAGAAATAAAAAATATCTGATTATTTTTTAAAAAGTGTTGAATAATTAAGCTCGTAAAAAATATTGATTTAATGGGTGAGGGGAGAGATGTAACAGTAATCCCCCCTCCCCCATTAAATCAATTAATATAGCTCTTTCTTTTGACAAAATAGTATATGTAATTTGAATTATTGGATATTTCGAATTTTTCTCTGGTCCCTTCAACTTCGAATTATCCAAGTTCTACTGTATATATATATATATATATACAGGGTAATCAATTTAGAAGGTACCCGTTGGTTTTTTTTTATTAACCTTAACCATGACGGATATGGCAACTATTCTAACACTGAAATATAATTGCTTGAACCTTGTTTAAGTGCAGGACACAATTTTCAACACTGTTGGACTGTTACAACTTTATTTGTGAGGTAAAACAAAAATAGAGACGCACAATTTTTTTTAATCCTGTAATAATTTTATTTATAGAAAACAATTTTTATTTTACATTATTATTCCTACATTACATTTATATTATCATTACCATTTTTACATTATCATTTCATACACTTTTCCAGAGAAGTCCTGCTAACTTCGATGAATTAAAACAGATCATAACTGAAGAAATCTCGCCAATAACACCAGCAATGCTGCGGAGTGTGTCAAAAAGCTTTCTTGACGTGTTCCGGTTTGCATTCAAAATGGTGGCGAACATTGTCAACAATTTCTGTGAGAAATGATAATGAAAAAAAAATTGAATTAAAGTATGTTTTTCAAAAATAAAATTATTACAGGATTAAAATAAATCTGCGCCTCCATTTCTGTTTTACCTCACAAATAAAGTTGTAACAGTCCAACAGTGTTAGAAATTTTCTTTTAAACTTAAACAAGGTTCAAACAATCATACTTCAATGTTAGAATAGTTGCAACATCCGTCAGATTTATGTTTTATAAGAAAAACCCAAGGGTACTCTTTTAAACTGATCACCCTGTATATATATATATATATATATATATATATATATATAGTTCAATCTTTGAGCTACATATAGAGAGAATACATATAGTAAGAGAATGTAAAAAATCATCTATTTTACCAAAAACAGAGTTGTTTGTACGAACTACGAAAATCTAGTACAAAAAGTAAATATTTATTTATATTTTTACTAGTTTTAGCGTAAATAAAAATTTAATCTTATACAAATTTTCCCAAACTGATACCCTATATATCATTTATTAATATAAACTTAGTTTAAAGTTGCTTGATGATCATTTGCATTTTTGACTTTCATAAATAAGCTTAAAGATCAGCAAAATATAATCGTATTATTGAAATGAAAAAGAAGAGTCTCTTTGACATTCAAAGTAACTTTTCCTGGAACAGAATTTGCATACATTATTCTGTTAGAATAAAAAAAAAAATGCTTGAATAACTTTTTAACGACATTTTTCTTTTATAAATTCAATGAATTCGCAGTTTAATATTTATGAATGCACTTGAAGGTATTGTGCCGAAAATAGTGCTTAATGCAAAAGTTCTGTAGCATTCCACGATATCGTATATTTTGTGAACCAAAAAATTTATATATTTAATAGTGTTTAACGATATTAAATTGTATTTTGTATCCTTTAGAACTTTTAAATTGTGAAATAATATATCTTAACGAAAGTAGTTTTATAGTGAATTTGAGATATATTTTTGTCCAAAACGATCTTATTGCGGACGCTAGTGCCGAAAAAAATGAAATTTAAAGCTAATATGGGAACATTTTTTTCGAAATACATTTAATATATATACATATATACATATATACATTTAATGTGGGGTTGTCCACTAAGAATATCAATATCCTCATTTTTTGAGCATGTCAATATACTCAAAAATCAGTACATGGATTTTCAAATTTATATGTAATAAATTAAACGATGTAATAAACTAATTATTCTTAATTCAACTAACTATATCGAAGCTTTTATTATTATTTTAAATGTTATTTTAAATATTATTTTCTTTTAAAGAACGAAATCTGAATAGCCTTTCGCGAAACAATTTAATAAAAAAATATATACATATATCTTTTTTTATTATTATTCAGTTACTGTGTTTTATAAATACATAAATTTTAGTATATATGATGTCGTAATTACTATAATGTTGCATGAGATTTATTATCGGGAAATACCACATGTTTTTTTGACGATTGCTATTATCTCAATTTAATCATCCATCTGATCTTGATGCAAATGTATGTATGTGTTACAATTTGGTCGTTATAACGGTCATCGTAAGGAATAGTTAATGCAGGAATTATTCTTTTCCTTAAAAATCATCACTCATCTATTTCTCCAATGAACGGATAAATGAACTTTAATCTGTTGGTATTTCTTTTATATTAAAAAGTTGGTCAGATTAAAGCATTACCTTAGAAATGCTTAGTGCGGCTTAATTATCTCAAAGAAAAAAATTGACGAAATAATTCGGTTACTTTAACGTTGCAGTCTTGCTACTGCCGCCGTAAGTCAAAACCTATCTACTCTATGTGGAAATTGGTTTATAGAATTAAACATTACCTTATGAACTTTTTAAACTCTGTTTTCACATTCGAAAAATTCACAAACACTAAATTAGTACTAGTTTCCATAAAAAGAATTTTTGGTTAAATAATTTGTTTAAATAATACTTACATTTTTAAATTAACACGTTTAAGCCGTCGCATTTTGTTTACATAGTCTTCTCAAAAGTATCCGAGCACTAGCTAATAACTCCGATGTCAAAAAAGTACACTTAAAACTGTTTTGTTCAATAAATCCTTGTCGAATCATGTTCTTATACTGACTAAGATCGCGACTCGACAAAGCTTTATTTAACAAAGCAGTATTAAGTGTACTTTTTTTGGACAGGGATTTTTGCTAGTGCTCGGATACATTTGCTGCCGACTGTAGCTGTGACCCACCAGTGGATCACGCCGGCATGAACGTGTTAAAAATGCAAAAAATTAACTGAATACACATTTCGCATTTTTTAGCTGTAAAATGAAATATTTAAAAAAAAAAAAAAGGGGGAATTTTTTTGAAAAAGAGTGCTAATTTAATATTTGCGATTATTCCGAATGTTAAAGTGGTAATGCGTCCTTCTAGAAACAAATTTCAGCATCTAAAGTTGGGTGGAATTTAGTGACCGGAGACGCGGAATTGTAAGAGGGAGAGAAGAGACTTATGATCTTCAAAATTATTACCTGGTAAACGAATAATGTTTCTTGTAATTGCTTATTTTTAAATTGCCTTGCTGCTTACAAGAAATATTGCAAAAATAAAATTCTGCACTTAAGCTGGCTGGAAATTAATTCCTTTTCTTCTGATTTGTCCTCGAGTGAACTTAACAGAAATAAAATATTTCTATTTTCTTTCAAGGAGTTTTCCCATCCTTCACTATTATCTTTAATAAAACTTTTTTGTATGAACTTTGGAAGTTTAATTATGCATTATTATTTTGTTAAAGTTGGCTCTTCATAATTCTTCTGAATTACCGGACCATTGGGTATAACCTTTGGTAAAGTACAGTAAAATGACTCCACAGCAAACAACACAAAAATAAATATGGACAGTTCCGATCTGAACTAGTTTCACGAACTTCTATTTACTTTTTTAGAGCACATATATGGGCGTAATAGATACGCATTTACTTTTAATAGATTGAAATAAATATGAGAATACATGTTAAGTATAATTTAACAGTAATAACCAATTAAAATTTGAAGATAGAAATTAATTTTTATTTGTAAATTTATTTTAATATTTTGTCACGCGATGTCGATTTCCTTTAATCAGACAAAAATATATTTTTGATTATTTTAAAATTAAATCAACTGTTTCATTAATCAGCATGTTTTTATATAACTATTCTTTTAACCGCCTGTCCATTAAGTTAATCATTCCGTTAGGTAATGGGAGAAATAAATACAATTTTTATTAAAATCACACAATCAACTGTGGAAGAAAATCATATTTAATGAAATTTTATTTTTACGACTGAGTTAATAAAAATTGTATTTCTTTCTCCCATTATCTAATGGTGTTTTCCATTTCCTGCTGCTTATTTTCTGTTGAGCTATCTACATGATAGACCAGAGATGTTTCTGCCTTAAGGTTGTCTGAGTGAGTAATGCTGACCGGGGTGTCAGCCTGGATAGCTCAACCGGTAGAGCCTTGACCTTGTAAGTCAAAGATCCGGAGTTCGACTCCCGGTCCAGGAATTATTTTCACTCAGTCGGAAAAATAAAATTTCAGTAAATATGATTTTCTTCCACAGTTGATTGTGTGATTTTAATAAAAAAAATAGCATCAAGATTGTTCAGATACATTTACTAACAACTCTACAGCGTCTCCAATGTTCTCGGGAATTTGTCACTTAGAACATAGATGACTGGGAAATGTTTCATTTTGGAGGAAGTAAAAATAGCTGGATCTACAATGTCAAGAGAGTACCGAGAATGTACAATTTAAGGTATTTATCTTCAAATATAGTTAACGCAATAGCCGAGCGCATCTACTCATTCACTTAGACTTGAAGTCTTTGTAGAAAATATAGTGTTATCAGAGATAAATTTCACGGTGTTAAATAATACTAACAATTAAAGTAGAACGTACAACAGACGTATTCTTGAGGACAGTCCACAGAAATATAGGTTGTTGGACTATGCCATCAGAAAACCTATTTAAATACATTTATTACCAACATGCTATTAGCTAATGTGCCTTACATAAGATGGTAATAATATCAATTGGACTCTAGATAACAAAAAAAAAAAAAAAAAAAATTACATGGTAAGATCAACCAAGATCAACCACGATGATAAGATTTGAGAATCCCACGAATCCCACTAGGTTATAAATTAATGTTATGGACAAGGAACTATGCAGTCAAATACAAAATACTGCGCATACAAAAGTTGACGTAGCTGACACTGGTAGGTGATCCTCAAAAGTGTTTCTCATACCTTGGACTGGGGGGGGGGGGGGGGGTCTTTGCTCAAACTGCATCCGTCATTGACTGAAAATGATTTTATATAGAAGCTTGATGGCCATTGCAACATATTTTAAATTATATATAACTGAACAATGATAGAATTATCCTACACGTCAAAGCGCCAGGCTAATATCGTTTGCGATGGTTTGAGAAAGACGCTGTACATATCCTTTGAATGATTTGGCCACGTAAATCGGCTGTCATTAATCCTATCGAATGTGCAGGGGATGTGTTCGAAATGCGGATTCGTGCACAAAATTGTGTACTAAAATATTGTATCTTTTTGGAGTTATATATAACTGTAGAGTCAACATGGCTAGATTCAAATGGTTACATTTCTGTGATCAAAAGACGTTTCTACACACTAATTTGTGTATATTGGTTACGTTCACCAATTTTTTATTTAAAAGAAAAATTAAAAAATGAATTATAGTTTTTTTTTTTTTTTTTTAATGCTCTTCTTTGTCTTCTTCTCAACTTCAAAAATAAATAAATGAATACAAATAACTGATTATAGAACTTCTTTTCGAAGCTTTTTCCCTTTCCTTACACGATTAAAAGAAAAAAAAAAAGAAAGAAGTAAATATGGACTACATAACACATATTAGCAATACTGAATTTAATTTCTAATTAATTACGTTTAATATTGAAAACCCGTAACGAAAAAAAAATATATATATATTTACTTGAAGTTATTTTATTTCAATAATTGGTTTTCAGTTTTCAAGCAATTTTCTACTTAAACACTCCTTTTTAGAATAAATATAGTTAATGATAAGTTCTGTTTTAATAACATTCTACTCAATGAGCTATAACAGTTATATTTTAACAGAATTTAAATCTCTGCTAATGTATATGTTTACACTCAGTGATTTAAAGTTCCCTTATTTAAAACTTTTAGTAATTTTTCTTTGCAAATAATTCTAGCCCATTTTGGAAATGATTGTCGGATACAAAGTTTCTGCTGATGATTTTGATTAATTAAAGGGAGTTCATATTGAATTGAATATTTAAATTTCCTTTAAACAAGATTACTTATTTTATTAACAACATTTTTAGTTTATTTAGTGGTTAAATTGTTTTCTACAACAACGCATGTGAAAATATTCATTATTTATGATGAAAGTTGCAATCATGAGTATTATTTCTGAAAAATTCATTTTTATTTTTACCACTGTTGTAATTTTTTTTTTCTAAAAGATTTTTACATTTTCTTTTATTTACTCTTAAATAAATGTAGAATTTATACGAAAAATTTTTATGCAAACACTTGTACATATATTCATTTGTTTATTTATCTAGAAATATTCTTTTAATACATTGATTACACACACATATATGTATATATATATGTGTGTGTACATACAGTTCAGTCACAGTAATGTGACCACCTGTCAAAAGTGATATAACTGCTTTTTGCAGAACAGACCGCTGCGTTGATATGCAGGTAGAGAGTCAAATGCAGGTAGGGTTCTGGAAAGTGCTCACAGAGATGTGAAGCTTTCAGCATCATGGCCAGAGGTTGAGGTTCCATAGCGGGAGAACTTGATCGATATCCTGTCTCAGAGATTAGAAAAGATTTAAATATATTTAAAAAATATTAATGATTTTCAAAATAACAATTAAATATTGTGAGCTATTTAAAGATAATTAATTATTGAGAGTTTGGAAAAAATCTTAATGCATATATATATATATATATATATATATATATGGCCCACTTTTGTACACTTGAAGAACAATAATACATGGTTGAACATAAATAAATGGTTAAAAATTACTATTAATCCATTTTTCAGATTTTTAAATTCTTAACTTATGCGTATTAGTAATTAGATATGAAATAATTAGAATTCTTTTTAAAAGATTTGTGTGAAAGTGAAATTTCCCTTTATTTTAAAACTAAAATTTTTTCGTGACTTTAAATGAGATACTAATTTTCATTTAGTTATCGGGTTTCGGGTAAAAAGAAATCGGGTTCGGATCTTCAAAATTCGGTATTGCAAGTTCTGGTATAGATTTTCGGGGCTTTATTTATTTATTTATTTATTTTATTTTATTTATTTTTATTTATTTATTTATTTATTTATTTATTTATTGCGAGTTCAGGTCGGGTTTTGGATTTTGCTTCGAAATTTCAAAAAATTTCAAAATACATTGTTATTTATCTGTATAAAATGCAGAAAATAAAATTACGTTAAAAAGTGGTATTTTATACATTCAAGCGTATTCAATATCATACACAAAACATTACTTTAACGCGATGTTTATTCTAAAACATGTGAAATATGTCACGGGGGCGGGCGTAAATACACTTACATATACATATATATATCAACAAAGCGAAGAAACCAGAAATCTCATCATGAAATAAATTTAAAATTTAAAATACAATCATAACAGCTGAAGATTACATTTTAAAAATACGTAATTTAACTTAAAGATGGTAAATGAATGAAAGTTCATGAAATAACTTTGAAAAAAATTTCAAAACAGCTACAAATACATTTAATAACCCTACAGCCCCTTTCCTACTTTTAGGATGCAAAAAATTACATTGTCTCTGTAATTATAAATGCTCTTATAAAAAATTTGAATATATTTAAAGGAAAAATTCAAATTAGTATAATTCGATAAATAATTTATTAAAGAATAATAGATATAAAACTAATTTTATAATTATCAGATTATTATTATAATTATTATATTTTTTTTATTATTATTATTATTCGATCATTTAAAGTTCACAATAAATCTAATGAAAAACTAGTAATGTAAGAATATATCGAATAACTTAATTTACATGATTAATACATAAATACAAAAAATCATAAATTTTATTTAATTAAAAAGAACTATATGATAACATAAATCGATTATTACGATAAATTTTAAGCTAATTTATACAATCCCTGATATCAATCTATATGTATCGGATATATTGCATATTATTTAAATATTTACTCTAATTAAAAATAGTTTTTTTTTTTCATTTCGTAATCGGAAGTATTAATTAAAAAAGGTAACATTAAGCTAACGAAAATCCTTACAGTTACAAAATACTTACTACGTAGGTCAATCAGAAAGTTAGTTGTACTCCTTCGTAAAAAAATTCTGTCAATGGCTATTTTGATGAAACTATCTGGCACTTCAGATCTGTGTCGTGTGATGTAGCGGCTTTCACGAGACAATTTTAGTTCCTCTGATTATCAGTCGTAAACATGTCTCGGCAGCTTCAAGTGACGTCCAAATTGGAAATGCGTGCAGTGAATGTTTTTTTTTTTTTTTTTTTTTTTTTTTTTTTTCGCGGGCGAAAAGGTGAAACATTAAAACGATTGCGCCAATCACTTAAAAATCGACGGCCAGGTAAACTGTCGAAAGGCATTGTGCTCCTGCATGCAGCAAAACAAACGTGCGAATTTCTGAAAAGTTTAGGTGGGAAGTGTGGGATCACCCTCCTTATAGCCCAGACCTTTCACCGTGTGACTTCCATGTTTTTGGTCCCATGAAAGAAGAAATTTTAAAGCGACAATACCACTCGGATAATGATACGAAAGTTATAAACCAAGAATGTTTATCGGGCATTCAACGGAATTTCTTTGCAAAAGGCATCGAAAAAGTTGAACCACGTCTGATGTACGTTGAAAAGTAGATTTTGAATGGAACTTTAAGATACAAATAAAGTTTTTGTAAATTGTTGCCCTGTTTTGTTTTCTTATGCAGTGCAACTAACTTTTTGACTGCCAGGTAAACTGACTGCATGGTTTTGACTGCAAGGCCTCGTATTTAAAGTTTTAATTATAACAATAATAAAAATCAGTATTTATATAAATTATATACCTAACTAGTAAAATGTAACTAAATTATATCATTACTTTTTTTTTTAATATTAAACATTTTTAGGGATAAAAAATCAGCAAAATTAAAAAAAAGAAAAAGCAAAAATGTATGCACTCGCATTGCCTGCAGCTATGCAATCAAATCTAAGTGTGAAAAAAGAAAATTTCAAACAGGTTCCTTTCTTAAATTTGATCTAGCCGAATCTGTGTGCATATCCAAATCTTTCTACCGTATTATTTTTGTGTTCCCACTCTCAATTGATTACAGG
Source organism: Salticus scenicus (assembly GCA_963930645.1). Lineage (NCBI taxonomy): Eukaryota > Metazoa > Arthropoda > Arachnida > Araneae > Salticidae > Salticus > Salticus scenicus. The sequence continues at coordinate 303,355,891 of OZ005649.1, forward strand.
TCTCCCTTGAACTGAATATAAACAGCCGAATTGTGTTTTGAGTGCATGGAAAATGTCTTATTTCTTTTTCTTGTAAATAATAAAATTTCTTCCCGTTTCGAATTTCATAAGTTAAATTTGGTATTTTAAGTGTTTGCTTTTCCCTGGAATTTTGATTTTTCGATTTTATTTTAAAACAGTGCATTTAAAATGTACGAAACAGAAATATTTGAATTTCTCTGAATAAAACAAAACAATTTGGAATAAATTTTGATCAAATCCACATTTCTTTTTTCCTATGAAAGAATATTATTTGCGTTCATTATGTTTTTTTTTTTTTTTTTTTTTTTTTTTTAAATATAATAAAACATTTATTTTTTCTTTTGAATCAACGAAACATTTTGCATTTATAACTTTTTAATAACACTTGATTTAAAAACAAAATAACAATAATAAGCATGGCTTGAAACGGTTTTATAGTAAAAACAATTTCTCGATAAAATTTACTGTTTTTTCAATAAAATGTGGGGGTGTTTGGAGTACATAGGTCCGCTTTTCTAATTTTATTTTTTATCTTTAAAAAAAAATATGTATATATATATATATATATATATATATATATATATATATATATATATAATTTGATTTTAAACCTGTTATATGTTTCTCTCACCAATGTTTTTTTTTTTTTTTTTTTTTCTGTTAATAGTGTTTTCTATTGTAATTTTAAACAAAACCATGCAAAGTAAATCAAGACGGCCCATTTAAGGGGAACCTTGGTCCATTTTATGAGGCACGTTGGATCATATTATACCAAATATTAAAAATACACTATTACGATATTCAGATACATATTTTCCAACATTGTAATTTAAAACATTTGTTTTTTATTTAAAATAAAACATGTAAATATCAAGAATCAACAGAGCGTGTTAAATTACACTGCTCAGCATGAAAATCGATTCCAACACCATTTTTGCAAATTCTTATGTAAAATGACCTGCTAATCCGAATATGACACCCTTTTTACCCTATCACCCATCATTTTGGGGGATATCCCCTATTTTTATCACTTTTCGGTAATTTAATGGCTAGAAATTTGATTTGGGGGGGAAGGAGTGAAGTTTGGGGGGGGGGGGAGGAGAATTTTTTAAACTGTTAAATATCTTCGGAGGGGCTACAGAAGTGAAAAATTCTAAAACATGAACATTTGCAGCAAAGTTAAAATTTAAGGGGGATTTGCCACTGAAATTATGAACCACATTTATTATAATTAATTATTATTATTGCTTATTATACATTATATATACTTATATTATTAAGTGTTAACATAATTATTTTCCATTCTCTAAATCAAATTCATGGCCATAAAATTACCGAAGAATGATAGAAATTAGGGGAGGGTGTGGCGTCCCGAGAAAACGGTAGGTGATTGGACAAAATGGGTGCCATATTCAGATTGAGATGGTCATTTTACATAAGAATCTGCAAGAATGGTGTCAGGGCTCGATTTTTTTTCCCTCAGCGCAGTGTATTTGAAACTAGTAAATACAAGAGGACTCTGCTGAATAACCCATCATTTCTATTTATTCTCATACATTTCGACTATCGGTGAGACTATATTTAAAAAAAATGAACTTATTTGATTATCCCACACAGTCCAATACCGAAATGCTTCACCTAGTAGGCTACCCATTCTTGCATTGAAATATTATCCTCAATATAATATGCTATGAAATAACGCTATTGTCAATTTTGTATTTTGGTTTTCATGTAATTCCATGTTGTTTTACAAACCATACTTTTTAAGATCCAAACCTATACGAAAGGTTGTTTTGTTTTTCAAATCTTTAAATTTAAATACTTACAAAGTTTTGAAGCTTGTGAGGTCTCACAGAATTTTTGTAGGAAATTCGTAAATCGAGAGTTGCGAAGAAGTCGAATTCGGTTAGAAGTCTTAACTCTGACTTAAAAAGGTACTCGACAAAGGACAACTAGTAGTTATGAATTTAAAAGGAAAACTTTAGATTTTGTGGAATGTAGCAGTGAATTAGTTTTGAAAAAAAAGTTTGTTGGAAATTAGGTTGCTTAGAAACGCATTCTCCAGTATTTTCATATTAAAATCGTACTCAGAGTTCAGTTCTAAATATCATTATCGGTTGAAATATCCTCGAATAAAGTACTAAAGTTTACAGGCTAGTTTGACGCCAATGATGTCGCCGGCAAGTTTATTGGTATTACAGAACCATTTATTGTTCTATATTAAATATAAGTATCTGATTTCTTATTATGCAGCTAGAGAGTAGTATCATCTTCCTTACCCCTTCGTCCATTTAACAGCTTTAAAATAAATTGTTGTAGGTTACAGTTAGTGTCTGCTCTTCATTACTTGAATACGCAATAGGAATTGAGACATATGAAGAGGTCGTACAAGACTATTATCTACAAGGTAATCGTTTACTAATCAATAGAGATATTACCAGTGTCTAAAATGATATCTGAAGATTGTCTAGACTTCTTTGCATTAAAATGTTATCCAGATAAACTCTAAGGCCTACAAACTAAGAAATTAACTAACAGGTTAACCTATAAACGGGTTGTACACTGAACTTATGATTTTCTAATTCCCCACCCTGAAAACTTTTAAAAACTTAAAAATGAAGGTGATCTTTTTTTTTTTTTTTTTTTTTTTTTTTTTAAATATCAAAGTTTATTATATCTTTGATGAAGAACTAAAAATTTCAATTATAAATAAGTGCTGAAAATAATATCTCTTTGTGCGAAATGTTTATTAAATATTAAAAGAATCTAAATCATTTATAGTTCAATTTTGTTATGTATTCTTTCAGACATAATGTCTTTTTTTATTACTTGGTTTTTGACTGGCCAGTGGTCGAACGTGACCCCAAAAGTAAACCGAGGTACGCCATGTTCATTAAATTAATAATTTTACTTTATGTATATATATATATATATATATATATATATATATATTACTATAAAAACTAAGCAAACTACAAATAATTTTTCAATAAAATATTTGTTCAATAAAATTAAATAGCAAATTTCTACAAATTACTCAGCAGTACGAAAATACAGTTGCCCGAAATAATAATAATAATAATAATAATAAATGTTGCATTACCACTGTACAATGTAATTACATTATCGAATTTGTAGTGCAATCTGACGGAATAATAAAACAAGATAAATAAATTTTATGAAAATTATTTAGCGTAATCTAATGTGCTCCTAATTAAATTCCTCCTGCAGTACTAAAATATTAAAATTACCTGTGGCTTTGTGTTTCTTTTACGTAAGCATGACCAGAAAGCTGCAAGAAGTTTATATCATTAGCGTTTGTTAGAAATATTATATAACAATACAATCCTAATGTCAAACTCCCGAAGTATTATCTTAATTGTTGCAGTTGATTTTCTGAAGCTTATAGTCCCAGAATCTCCATTTATAAATTTTTTTAATGTGAGGGTTAATTTATAATGTACCTTAAAAAAAAAAAATCTGGAGTGACTCCACTCGACTTTCCGAACATTGAGTAACTAACAGTTTTGTAGATAAAATAAAGAAAGAGGAGTTGCTAAACAAACAAAAGAGAGAAAACCATAACAGAGTGTTTGAGTATTTTTCTGCATATATCACACGAGGTTTTATTTAACGCTACTGAACTTTGAGCCCTTAGATCATAAGGATAAAGAATTTTTCGTTGTGTCCCTGTAAAAATCTATAAATGCTAGATTCATCAAAATGCTTAAAGTTAGTGCAAAAGTGATTTATAATATTCATACCAGTTTTCAGCTCAATTGAATAAGGCGTTTAGATACTATTGCTGGTCTCATAGGCCAAAAAGATAAAGAATTTTTCTTTGTGTCCCTGTAAAAAAACTGTAAGTGCTAGATTCACCAAAATCTATACAGTTGGTTCAAATGTGACCTATAACATGTGTACAAATTCTTTGCTGAGATTAATAAGGCGTTTAGACGCTATCACACTTTTAAAAATTTGGCAAAGAATTTTTCTTTGTGTCCCTGTAAAGAAACTATAAGTGCTAGATTCTCCAAAATCTATACCGATTGAGTATCTGTGACCTATAATATGTGTATAAAGTTTTTGCTCAATTGAATAAGGCGTTTAGATGCTATCGCACTTTTAAGATTTTGGTCCCTTGGCCATAATGATAAAGAATTTTTCTTTGTGTCCCTGTAAAAAAACTATAAGTGCTAGATTCACCAAAATCTATAGGGTTCGTACTATGGTGACTTACAATATACGTACCAACTTTCAGCTTATTCGAACAAAGCGTTTAGACGCTAGCGTGTTCACTCACAGACATACACACATACATACACACATACATACACACACACATACACACATACATACACACATACATACACACACACATACATACATCATCGTAAAAATAGTGAAAACGGACTCGTTGGACCTCGAAACGTATAGAAACATCAAAATCTCGAATTCGGATTTTTGACATGATTACAATACTTTCCTCACTATAGTGTTCGGAAAGTAAAAATAAAAAAATAAAAAAAATCACCATTCCCTTATTTTAATTTTGCCGCAAATTATCGTAGAAACTTATGGCTGGTGCCGATCGATTTATAATAACGTCTACGTCTAGTTAATAGTGCAATAGGTGGAATTTTCTTAGTAGATCATCTACATATTAAAATTTATCTAAAGTTCTTTTTTTTTTATGATAATGCCTATATTTGACTTCATATTCGAACTTCTGAGATCATGGTGGTTCGGAAAAAAGGTATAGTTAATATATGTTTAACCAAACGTAATTCGTAACTCTTGATAGAGTTACGAACGAAAATATCTCCCTACATTTAAAACAATTAAATTAAGATCTCGAACAAAAAAAAAATATTATATGTATGTATATAATGACTGTAAAAGAAGTAGGACAATTTTAAATATAAATTAAACTAAATAATCCTAATTAAGAAAGGATGTATGCACGTTAACTTACTTGGATAATTATTTTGATTCATATGTTGGCAAGGTTAAAGAGGACAAAAATGTTAACAAGTGATGGCACTCCAACAGCAGTAAAAAATGTAATATCACAGTACCTCGAAAAATAATGGTAGGAATGAAACGCAAATGTTGTAGCCTATATTTTTTTAGATACCCGTACTACTCGTGAAAAAATTAATATAAGCCATAATAAATAAGTTTTTCAAATATACATTTATTAATAATTTTTATAATTCAAGAAAGGTTTTTACTCAAAAATAAATACGGAAAATGGTTGGGTCACTTCATTCTAAAGAGAAAAAAAAATGAATATAATAATTTTTTTAAAAGATATAAATTAATGTATGTCGCATTCATTTAACATTAACATCCCTACATGTGACGGTTTATAACTTTATAAACATGGTTCTTTATATATTGCATAAAATAAAATAACATATGATTCTAATGTCAAGTCATTTCAGGTTAAAAATTTCCAAAAGTTTTTACAAGATAATGATTTTTTTTTTCATTGTATATCAACAATATAATTTATATACATGTGTGTGTGTGTTTATAAATTCAAACTATATTTATTAAAATCTTGCAAAAGTTTATTTTGCAAGATTTTTCTATATTTAAAAATGCATGAATTTCGTTATATGCTTTGGTTTAAAACGTGAATCGTTATTTGTTTTTCCTTCTTCGGAGACAAATTTTAAACTACAACTTAACAAGTTACGATTTTGATTAATTAACGACAGTGCTAAAAATATGAGATTGCACATACATGGAAATTTTATTATTCTATTTTTTTTTTTCCTTTGTAAAAAAAAATAATTTTCCATTCTACATGTATCTGCTTTTATAATTTTCAGTTTTTATAGATTAAGTTACAGATTTAAAAATCAGCAACTTACATTTTTATTGTTAGCATATGTTGGTTTTCTTCTGTAATGTAATTGAATAGTATATGAGTAAATTGAAAAAAAAATCTATGTTTTTTATCAAAATTTGAATACGATTTATATGTGTCAATTTTTATTAATAAATTCAATTATATTCTTCTAACAAATTTAACCAAAATTAATTTATACATAATTGTAAATAAACTTATGAAAAATGGTTATAAAAGCGTCCATTACAAAAGGTAGAAAAAGAAGAAAGACATGGAAGATCTGGCAAATACGCTTTGCCATCAAACCCCAGGCTTAAGCAGAAACATGCCAAACACGTTCGGTCTCTTTCATACAATTTGATCCGGTTAAATCTATGTGCATATTCAATTTCTCTTCAATATTATTTACCTGTGCATGCTTTTCGATTGATTTTAGGTTTTTTTTTTTTTTTTTTTTTTTTTTTCCCTTTAAATATAAAACCCTGAACTTTATATCAAATTTGGATTTTTTTTTTTTTTTTTTTTTTCCTAATGTAAAAGATAGTTCTTTCACTTTGTCTCGAAAGTTATAATTTATCTTTTACTTCTTTTGAATTGCCTTTGAATTACTTTTAACTGTTTTTAGTGCAAAATTGTCTTAACTTGCAAATTCCATATAGAAATGAAATTATTGTTATTAGTATTTAATTAGACTTCCTTTACACATAGAAAAGTTATTTTTTTTTTCTGTGTACTAATACACGCACATGTATATGCGAGCACAGTCAAAATCTTATCATAACGCTCTTTAAGTGTAATTGGTGTAAACATTTTGCCATTTTATGAATAAAATCTGAAATAAATAATAATCATACATTTATTGAAATTGATTAAATTAATTTCTGATTTTATAATTAAAGAGATTTTGTTTTAAATTTAGTTTAAGATATAAAATAAAATAAAAACGGTTTTCAGTATTTAAAATCATTTTTATATTTCTTTGCATGCATGATTGTATTAAATACATTTTTTTTTTTTTTTTTTTTTTTTTTTTTTTAAATTTATATAATGACATTTTTATCTAAATACTATAGTTGTTGGCATAATTATTGCTATTATTTAGTTGAAATTGCTTTTCAGAAACTTTATTATAAACATATGTACTCTGAAATGTATAAATCACGAAAATTAATGGATTTACATCTTTAAAGACTGTAATAATATAAGGATTATTTCCTTTGATTTATAAAGTTAAGGCTTACATTACTTTTTCTTTAAATTTTCTTATCTTGCTTTTCAAATAAAGTAATTTATTTCAGCAAATTCCCTCTTCAGAAAGAAATATTTTCCCATGTTCTCACAAAATAGTAATTACCATCTATCTAAGTTTTCTTTTTCTTTTTTTTTCTTTTTTACTTCTTCTTTTCATTGAATTCTTTTGTTAAATAAAGGCGACGAATATTTTTCAGATTTTTAAATTGAATACGAACGCTTTCATGCATCTCAAACTTTTTAGAATTTTTATTATGTTCATGACATGTAAAGAAAAATAGTCTAAAGAGCATGATAGTTTTCAAAGTATTAATTTAAAATTTATTTTAAATTTTATCTAGAAATGTGTTTGATTGTTAGGATTAATTTTTAAGCACTGCTTTGTTGTAATAATTATATTCGCTTCTTTTCAGATAAAATGAAAAGTTTTTCAGGAGAAGCCTCCTAGAACTAGAACTGTATGTAGTTTTAATTATCTACTTACGTAAAGTAATAATAAAAAAAAAAGAAATCCACTTCAAAAATTATCTCATTTGTTATAAATTAAAGCAAGTAAAAAATTCGTTTCATTTGTATCAGTATTTTTCTAACACAAAATTTTATTTGTTTTCGCGTCAGTTATTATTTTTCTTTTTGAATTCTAAAGTTGGAAAATGAGTGAAATTGAAAAATTATTAAATTATTAAATTCGAACCAAACATGTTTAGAACATACTCTATATATTTCAGCTTTCTTCTATATTTCATAGAGGAAAGAAATTCGTAAAGGTATCGACTTCTAGTTTTTGATGGATTTACACGTTTCGAAAGCTAAAGAACACGAACTGTTCATTTTTAGAACAAGTCTGTTTGTATGTCTGTGACAAAAAGTTTGTTCCAACTATATCTCAGGAATTGCTACACATAATATCATACAAACTGATATGTTTTACTTTACATAAATTAGCAGGACTTATGAGACTTTCTTATGGGACATTGCTGTTAAACACATAATTTTTATGAAACATTACATATTTATTTTAAAACACATGACTGACATAGACAAAAATAAAACAAAATATTATACATCTTTAATATTTTGCTAAAATTGATGTTCATATGAAACTTAAGACAGCAAAGAAGACAATAAAACATTTTTCTTTTACTTAAAACTACTGGTTTCTTGTTCCCAAAACAATTTTACTTTTCTTATAACATAACGTTGAACAAAACTGAAGTCCGCTTATTAACTTGCAAAAGAGGAAACCGTCTCCTTTTATAGATTTAGAGGGAATGCCAGACGTTTTACTTCAAAAAATTAACCAAACTTTTTTTTTCGTGCTTAAACTTCGGTTTGTATAACTAGCTAAACAAAGGACAAGCCAATTTTTTATATATATATAAGTACATGAAGCGAAATCTTATATCTATTCAAACTAATCTAAGACATTGCTAAAAATTTGTAAATAATAATAATAATAATAATAATAATAATAATAATAACATACGTCTGATCACTACTGTGTCGAGTGTCCTCGTACGGTGGTTACATCTAAGAGAAAAAAGTGACATTGCATTTTGTCCAGCGAGCCTTACTCCTAACATACCCAAAATAATTTTTTTTTTTTTTTTAATTATTTTTACATTTTTTTCGTTTGTTTTATTTTTTTTTTAATTTTAAATACAATATTTCTGTGGCATAGAGTAACAAAAATGCCCCTGCGTATTTCTTTTACGGTAACTGCAACCTTCTTGCATTACATTTTAGAGGGAGTAATTTCTTACTATATATATACTTTTTTAAATTCCTCTGAAAAACAGAAACTTCAGTGATTATAAAAACAGGAAAAATCTTAATACTAAAAAAAAAAAAAAAAAAAAAAAAGACCCTTTTGAGTACATTAATTCTTTTTTGTTCAGAACATTAATTCTTTTTTGCATCCTCCAAATAAAAATTTCTGTCACACCCAAGAGTAAAAATTACTATAATTTAAAAAAACTGTAGAAACTATTTTGTCAGATTTTCTCCCATCTGTAGGATTATGTTTCATTTAATGCAGCGTTAGTATTTTTACTATATTCAAATTATTTATATATATATATATATATATATATATATGCGATATGTATAGGTTTCAACATGCATATATTCGTTTGTTTAAAAAATAGTTATATATTTTTCATAAAAAGTTTACGGGCACAATATTTTAGGATTTCACAATATTTGCATATATACGAATGTATATATATGTATATATATATATATTCATCTTAGAGATGAAGTTACAGACAAAGCTATCCAGCAACGCCGTTCAAAGTTTTTTTTTTTTTTTCCTTTGTGAGGGAAAAAAAGAGAAGAAGTTACAAGATTTTTCAAGAAAGCTTCCCAATCAGAAAGCTATATTTGTTTGTTAAATTTTAATGCTTAATAACTATTATTTTATTATAAAATTATTAACATTTTATTCGGTATACTAATGTAGGTTTGTCTTTAAAAATAATAAAATATGGTGTTATATATACATTTATATACAGAGGGAGAGAGAGACTATACAAAAACGATTTCTAGAATTTCTAGACAAAAAAAAAAAAAAAAAAAAAAATCAATTACGGACAAACATTTTAGAATATTGGACTTAATTCTGTTGTATGAAAGTATAAAAGTTAACGTAGTACATTAGGCTTAGCAGTTTTTTCTTTTGTTTATTTTTTTAATATATAATATTATATTAATTACTTTCATAATAGGACGATAATTTACATTAAAAAACATTACTTATTTACCTTACAGTCCTAGTTACTTTCACTACGAGTGAAAGTAACTAGGACTTATGTAAGGTAAATAAGTAATGTTTTTTAATATATAATATTATTTTATCTCTTTATAATAAAAATATTATTAATATATATATATATATATATATATATATATATATATATATATACATACATATATCGTGTGTACAAGATAAATTACGTTCAACGAACTACCTACAAAAGGACCAAAAACCAAATTTTCTATTTGTGAACATTTAAACCATTTTTTTTTAAATCCATTTTCTGTAGTTTCTATATTACATGAATTTATATGTCATGTTTCAATAATACAACAGTCTCTAAAAAGAGTTTGAATAGTATCACTTTAATATAAGTTACCCTATATTTAGAATTTAAAAAGTAACTATGCATTTAAGAAAATATAAAAATTGTATTAAGAACAACACTGAATAAATTACTGCGTAATATGATTACAGCTAATAATAATTTTTTCTCAATAAAATATAGGAGATGTTGAAGAATGAGATCGTTGATAGCAAACACCATTGAGTTTTTTTTTTATATTGGTCACATGCTCGTTTTTTATTTCCTGATGAAGGTTGCTCCTTAATTATTTTTACCTAACATTTTGAAGCATGTTTTAAAAAATTATGGTGTTTTAAAAAATTATGCATGTTTTAAAAATTTATCATTCAGCACCAGTTGTCTGGTGCGTTTTAGTAATTTATTACATAAGTTGCTATTTCCATTACCCTACTACCGTAGTTAATGGAAGTATTGTATTCGGTCCAGAAATCCAATATCGAGTTTCACCTGATTTACACGTTTTAAGGTGTCTTGAGTCCAAAAAAGTAGTTTTTGGCAATTGGTCAGTGAGTGTGTATGTATGAGTGTGTATATGTGTGGAATTTTCTGACTAACGTATCTCCGAAACTAACAAAGATAGAACTACGAAACTTTAGAATTGAAACGTGTTTGGTGTACAAATGAATTTTCCAAATTTTGGTGAAAATTGGAAAACCGGAAGTGAAACATCGGAAACACGAAGTGGGACCGTAAGTCCGTTTCTCAAAAACGGCTCTAACGATTTTCTTCAAAATCGCTATATAAATACTATATTAGATAAATACTATATTAGATAAAATTGATAGTTGCTCTGTATAAATAGCTCAATCGCAGGTCTCGCAAGTGCGTTCTTTAAAATACGGCTGTACGGATTTTTTTTCAAACTTGCCATATTAACTCCCTTTTATATATACTTTTGTATGTAATTATTGTTTTCCGGTCAATTATTGAGTGTACCAAGTTTTTGTTAAATTTGGTATCTCAAAACGGCTCTAACGATTTTCTTGAAAATTGTTACATAAATCCTTTTTAAATATCCTCTCTCGTGTATTACGTTGTTATTACAGGAAAATTATTAGTCATCCTGATTAGGTAGGTCAGTTTTTGATCTCGGAAACTGGTGTTTCAAAATATAACTCTATCATTTTTTTTTTTTTTTAAACTCGCTATGTAAACTCTGTTTTACATGTTTATATATATATATATATATATATATATATATATATCAGAATTTTCTTGCAGGAAATTTGTTAGCTGACTACTTCGTTAGGTCAACTTCATGTCTTCCGATCACATTTTTTCTAAAATATGTATATAATACGTGTAATAATGGGTAATGGAAGTCGTGTAGTTGTTTCACACCAGATTTGTTTTTTTTTTTTCAATCACATTATGCAAGTTTACCAACCAATTAACGTTGTTTATGTTATATTTTATAGGCTTTTAAATCGGCATTATATTATTGAGATTTTTGTCAAAGAAATAGTTTGCAGTCCAGATTTAAATTTCATGTGTAAATTTCTATATATATATATTGTATAATTAAAATCGTATAAAAACATATTATAAAATAATAAAGGTTATAATATTTAATGTCATATACGATTCAATTGTATCACATACGCTGAGTTTTATCAAATGTAGTTACTAGAAAATGCTGTAAAAAAATTTATATATAACATTACTTTAAGAAATTTACATTATGAAACAAAGAAAAGCGTAAAAATAACAAAAAAATTTCGTTTTTATTTCAATACTAAAACCCAGTCTTCATTTATGAATGAAATACTTAAATTTATTGCTCAAAATCTGCTTCAGAATCACGTCACAAAACACATTTAATACCATAAAACTCCCCGTTTCTTTCACCTAGCGATAGCTGTCGTTTCTAATCGACATAAAGCTTAACATAGAATTTAATCCGGTATTTTACGAGGTTTCTGTAAAAAATAAAGTACATTTTTCACTAGAATAACGATATTTTATTTTTCGAGGATTTCGTGGATTTTAGGTATTTTTTGACCGAAAATTTTGTATGAGATTTCTTTATTTTTTTTCCCCAATATTTTTTACATACTTTTTAAAATTGCAAAGTCATAGCTTTATCAAGTTCATAACTTTATTATTTATTATTTTGCTGATATGTTTTTTCCAATATCATGATTGTAAATTATTATGTATTCTCAAAGTTTTATTTCATTTCCCTATGAATTTTACGTAATAAAGATCTTACTTTCTGCTTTTAATAATAAAACATTGTGTAGGTGTTATCGGGCATTGAACTCTATGAATTATTTATATTGTATTTTTTTATCATTTGGATTCTGATTTATTAAAATTTCTCTACTTATTAATATGATATTTTTCATTTCCTCTTGCGCAATGTTTGAAAATATTTTCAAAATATGTATGCATGCATGTATATATTGCTAAATTAACACATTTTTAATGGCTGGAAAAATGTGGAATCAATTGTTTTACAAATGTGGAATTAATTGTTTTACTTCAAAACCTCGTGTTATTCTATGAACCCCTCTTCCACCCCCGTGTTTATTCAGAAATATTGTTATTTTATTAGTTGAAATACATTAAGTATTAGAAAGAGCTAATAAAAGATTGTTTCAAATTCTGATTTTTTTTTTTTTTTTTCTTTTTTTAAAGTATTGCTCAGTAATTTTTATTACTGTAGTATTATGACCTTATAAGAAAAATAATCTGTGCAGGTGATCAATTATAAGTCTTGTTTACATATAAATCTACAGATAATCAATGATTTTTTATTGATAAAATCTTATTCTGTTCTATGAATAAAATAAAAATATTATAAGTAAAAAAGTCATAGATATTACAAGAAATATGTCCAGCAGATAATCCGGGCTTTATTCTAATCTTTAATCATTTTACAGTAAAAAAATAAGCAACTTTATTTTATTTATTTATTATTAAGTAATCTTTTTTTTTTTTTTTTCTCCGATAAAAATTTTTTCAGCACCAGAATTCCCAAGCCACATTTTACTGCTTATAAGACATTTCAATGACATTTATTACTTATTTAAAATTATACTTAAAATTATTTTTCTATCTTGTACGTTGCTGGAATTTATGGTTTGGTACATCTGTAAAAACGTTTTTAGCATGAACCATGGAATATAACTATTTTGTAGTACGGTTGCTGCTGATGTTAAATTTAATATTATATCAATAAAATTAGATTATGTATGTACGTACGATTATCTCTACACAAACCGCTAATCGCAAAAATATTATAAACGTACCAAAAGATGTGAATCAACCTAAATATTCCGAGTTGACTATTCAATTAAATTGTTCCAATTAGTTAAAAAGATATAAACTTAAAACCTAAAGTGAATGCAAGAAGATAAGCGCGACGTACTGCTAAAAATTGTCTGCCTCAAACAGCGCCATCTGCCTCAAGTGCAGCCCCTAGTATACATAATGTGGAAAGCGACCAACAAGTATGTGCCCTAAAGATTAATCCTTTCACCAGATGTCAGGTCGATCGAGTTTATTGCTTGAAAAACCGAAAATGTATTTATTATCCCTTTGCACTCGAGAGGTGATTCTCACTCACCATGTGGTTTGATGCCGCAACTCGAGAGGTGACTCACCACTTGGTTTGCTGCGGTAGCTCGATACGCGGCTGTAACTGTTTACGTTTAGTTTCTTCGACACGGGTTCCTACTCCCTTTCTGTATTATCTTATGCGATGTATAATCACTTGCGATAGTTGAAAACAGCCCACCAATTGACTGGAGATTTTCGCCAGCCAGCTACCGAGTCTCGACTTCAACCTCCGATTCTGAAGATATCCGCTTGAATGGAAAGCTACACAATATTCTAACAAGAGTTAGGAAGGACTGCAAAGTCTGTTCTCAGAGAAATAAACCCGGAGAAAGGCATCAAACGACATATTATTTTAATACTTGCCCCGACAAGCCGGGCATGCATTTTGGGAATTGTTACATGAAATATCATACACAGAAAAATTACAAACTAATATTTCTGAAATTATGTTTATAAAGGTGTAAAGATACACAAAATGTTTAAACGTGAAAATTTTATACATTAATTTGTGTGTAATGATTTTAAGTTACTGGTAAGAAATGCGTTAAAAAGGCTGCGAAACGTCTCTAGTTGCTGGTGCGCCACGCAAAAAACGCCCCGAGTGCAAAAGGTTAATTATGTGCTTAGATCACGTGACTGAGCAGACGAAATTGAAAAAAACAATTAACTCTTAAGCAATGTTTACGATTTGAGCAAATCTTCCACCTTAGTGGCTAAATTTTTTTGAGCAGTATTTTAAGCATTCGGTTATAAGCGCTTACCACACTGTATATTCTAGGTGCTGTACCTCAAGTGGTCAGACGGTAAAATACTAACAGGGGTAATAGGATAGTTACAGGATCGGTCAAAATTATATGTAATCTCCCGAAGCAAAGTTTTAAAGGATTTCAAGGGAATTGTTTTTAGTTTCAGAGTGATAAAAAAAAAAAACCTTTATTTATTTATTTATTTATTTTTTTAAACAAATTCTGCTAGTTTAGAATGATATTCATTGCAATTAATGATTATTATGATAGTTATCTACAAATTGCAGTCTTCAAATTCAATTTTTTTTAAATTAAGAATCATAATTTATTCCGCGTTAAAAGAAAAGTACCGTATTATATAAGTCGATGGAGATTTGAAAACAAGAACACTTTTAATATTTTGTTTTTATTATGGCTATACTCGAATTGACAATAAAGTGAACCTTACGTAAGATTTACAAAAGCAATTTAAATTATAGTGTACCACATAAATAGACAAGCATTAAATTTAAATTAATTATTTTTTAATTTTAAAACATGATCCCTTTATAATTGAACTACACCATTTTATTATTTTCCATTCGTGAACTCATAACGTCGAATTTTTTATAAATTAAAAGTTTAATTATTTTTTCCTAAATTAAAAAAAACTCGTAACCGAAATACATATAATGACTATAAAAATTTGAAAAAAAAAATCTAATTATGTTTATATGTTTTCTCCATATAAATTATAATATGTAATATCAGAGCAAGACAACAACTGAACGTTGTCCAGAAAGAGCTTAAATAATATAACACTACGTGTACAGAATGAAGGATCTTAAACTTTTATAAAACTTGAAATACAGAATAAGTTTTGGAAAGTTTCCAATATTGTTTGTGTACTAAAAAATAAAGTCAAAGACATATAAATCTATAGAATTTTTTTTCCCTGATGTTTTATGACAGCATCTGAAGTTTTGTTTACTGAGTAGAAACAGTAAAAAAGCTACAGAAATGCGAAACTTAATAGTTTTTCTAAAGTTTTTAGGCTTTTTTTCAGAAGTAGAGATCAACATGAAAGTATATATATATATATATATATATATATATATATATATATATATATATATATATATATATATATGTTCCTTATTGATACAGAAAATGCGCGTTTTTAATCTTTATTATTTCTAAAGCACGTGGATATAGATCGTCTGCATGTAAGAAAGAATTATAATTAATTATTGAATATTTTCCGTTAAACAGTCACTGAAAAAAATATTTCAAGATTACATTTTAAATTAAATGTCATGAAATATTTTTATTGGTTGGGCGAATTAACAACAAATCAATTTGACCAATCAATCAAATATATATTACATGTATTTTTACAGTTATTATCCGAATAAATTGTCCTATAATAAGTACATCGGATTCAGAATGCAATCAAGACAGAACATTCATTAAAAAGACTAAATGGTTCCATATTTATAATTGAAATTGAGAGTTCCCAGTTCAGATGCAATGTGCCAAAATAAGCATCGCTCAAAAATAAATATGAAAAACAAAATATTTATAAGAAACAAAATGCGTTTAAATAAACAGAAATTATTAGCTTACATAATAGAATGGTTGTACATGCTGTAAAAAAAAAAAAAAAAAAAAAAAAAAAAAAAAAAACGTAACATAAGAAAGAGGATAAACTAAATATAGAAATAACTCATCTAACTTGAACTTAAAATTTCAAACTAACAAGCACATTAATTTAAAAATCTTATAAAATCAAATTTATGGAAGAAATGTCAAAGACATTTATAAGAACAGAGCGTAAATATACATAACTTTAATATCACAACATGACACTAGACACTACATGTAGCCGTTTTTTTCCAGAAATTATTTTTTAGCGCGCTCTCGCTGTTTTTACTTGACATTTTCCCCGACCTCTTCAAGTGTGTTATAAATAATCCTCATATTACTTCCAAAATCTGTCATCAATCTTAGGAAAGTAAAACTTAAATACATTTTTACATTTATTTAGTTCAAATATCTTTTTTTACCTCTATGTATCCGTGGTACACTAATATACTTACCTCACAAAATCCTCATTAATTAGTACAGTGGGGTGTTATGAGTAACTTTTATTGCATATATCTTTAAAAAATACTCCTAACTAAAAATATATATTTCAAATAGCTTTTTTGTCTGTTTCATAATGCGATAGATAAAGGGATAACTTATGCACGCCGTCGCAATTATATGAAAACACACTTACCTCACAAAATCCTCATTAATTAGTATAGTGGGGTGTTATGACTAACTTTTATTGCATGTATCTTTCAAAAACTACTCCTAACTAAAAATACATATTTCGAATACCTTTTTTGTCTGTTTTATAATGCGGTAGATAAAGGCTTAACTTATGCACGCCGTTGCAATTATATGAATACACACTTACCTCACAAAATTCCCATTAATTAGTATAGTGGGGTGTTATGAGTAACTTTTATTGCATATGTCTTTAAAAAATACTCCTAACTAAAAATACATATTTCAAATACCGTTTTTGTCTGTTTCATAATGCGGTAGATAAAGCGTTAACTTATGCACATCGTTGCAATTGTATGAAAACAGACTTTCCTCACAAAATCCTCATTAATTAGTATAGTGGGGTGTTATGAGTAACTTTTATTGCATAATATCTTTAAAAAATACTCTAACTAAAAATACATATTTCAAATACCTTTTTTGTCTGTTTCATAATGCGGTAGATAAAGGGTTAACTTATACACACCGTTGCAATTGTATGAAAGCAATTTTTACGTATCTGAGTTTATATATCTATTGCTTTACCTAGAGGAATGACATAGCTTATATAACTTTTATCACATATTCGAATACATATGCTTTATTTAAGTTATTACTGTTTCTAGTGTCCAATTCATATATGTAAATGATATGTTACGCTTAAAGCTAAATGATTTAAAGAAACTTTTAAATTTTTAGAAATGTGTATACATATGAGGTTGTATTCCTTTTATTATTGGAATATTATGTATGTTTTAAGTACGTTCTGTCAAAATATTTCAATTTGTTAACTGGTGACACTAATAAGGGATCGCCAATTGATTATCATTAAAATGAATATTATTTATATAATAAATCGTTTTCTTTTAATAATAAATCCATAAATATATACTTATCTACAGCATTTCTGGGCAGATAATTTTCATTTAAATTTTGTTAAAGTATTATATATTTTTATCTTTCAGTTAGAATGGAAGTACATTTCTTTGTTTCTTGAAAGTATACGTACATGGTATTATAAATGTAAAAAAAAAACAATAATAATAATTTCCGTCAGTATTTTTGTGTGTATACTGGTATTAAAAAATCTTTTATAGTTGTTCATAACATAATATTATATTTTAGTCTCGTGAGAGTACAGTAAAGTATCTTTTTTTTTTTTTTTTTTTTTTTTTGTGTGTGTGTGTGTGTGTGTGTGTGTGTGTGTGTGTGTGTGTGTGAGTGGCCAAATTACATATAATTTCGAGACAAACACTAGAAATATCAACTTTTCTTCCTTATTTACCATAGGGAGTAAAATTTGTTAACACCCCCACCTTTTCTTATGATTTAAGAAAACCAGATCGAGACAACCATGTATCTGAAATCAATAAATTACTCATATTTATTTTTTAAAATCCTTTTCTAAACATTAAATAATCTTACATACGTATTCAACTTTTCTACTGGAAATTCCCCTTCTTTTATATCCCCTTCTTCTTAAAAGAGCTCTTGTTTTGAAATGTCAAAGTATCAATCTTTTACATAAAGATTGAATTAACTTCTGTAGATGTCAATATCTATTTCAAAATAATGATTATGAAATAAAATATTTATGTTTTTATCTGCGGCAAAAATTATATAAAAATACTTAAACTCTAAAAAACATACTTAGATAATAAATTACTTTACAAACAATAATTTGCTAAAGGAAAATACTTTAATACTTTTACACTTTTATGAGAAAAAATAGTCAAGTATGTCACTCACATGATTTTCTCTTACCCTGAAATTTAATCCTATAAATACAGGTTGGAGATTAAGAGGAACGAGAACTGTTATGTAAACCTGTGTTCAACAATTCAAATTAGGCTTCGGAAGAGTTTTATATAATAATTATATATGATAATTATACCCGTGTTTCATTAATGCACCTACATTTATATAAAAATTAAACCTGTTAGTAAAATTAAAAATTCGCTTAAAATTATTCAGACAATTTGCACACGCAGCACTCCTTGAAACGTATCAATCTTGATCAGACTTTTTCAGCAACAAATTTATATTAACTTCAAAATACAACATTTCTATCTCCTAAAATTATTCGTTTCCAAGTGAGACACAGACAAAGATCAAACGTTAAAAAAATTGACAATGGTAATCAGGAAGCCTCAAAACGTGTAAATATACGAAAAACAAGCGATGAATATTTAACTTAAAACATACATTATTTACTATATCTCTATGAGGAATTTATTTCAATTCCTGAACAGCTTTCCTGGGAATGGTAAATTATTATTAGTAAAGCACATCCACTAACAACAAAAAAGAATATTATCGCTTAAATATTTGCAGCCCTGTATATCTTTCGAAGATTATATACAGATCACATGATGCAGCTAAATATAATCCTATAGTAATAATACATGGCCCAGCCTGAAATATACTTTCATCAATTTGCAACGATTGTCGCACTTTTATCTAGTTCTTTTGTGTAACCCTGTAAACGAACAGTCAATTATTTCCCTACCCTATTCTACATGAGACATGTTTTTATGCATATAAAAAATATACATTCGTTTCATTTGGTTTAGTGCAGTCTATAGATTTTAAACTCTACTTACCTGGAATTTTCCCGTAGATGTATGTATTTGAATACTTTTGAGTGTCCCTGTACACGAACCATCTGCTTCATCTCAACGAAAAGCTTAGTGTAGCATCCCTATATGATACACATTCAGAATACCGAGTTTGGAATTTCTACTACTATTTGTTCTTGAAATATGCTGATAGCACACACATAGACACACACACACGGACCATTCGCTAAAAACATGATTTTCGTATTCAGGGGACCTAGGAACATGTAAGTAAATATAACAAAAACTTGCTTTCAAAAATTTGACTCTAAAACAATACTTTCTCTACCTTATGGATAAGAGATAGTAAAAAAATAATAATAAGCTTATCATCTGTATCTTTGAATTAAATTATAAAACATGATTATCCTTCTTTTTCCTGGTTGTAAAATTAGAACTGTTAATTGTGTAAAAATTCTGAATTATTTTCTTGGTTTAAAATGTATATATTATTAAAATCAATTTATATCTATATAAGTTTAAAAATTAAGATTATTAAGAAAATAAATATTTTTTTATTTATTTATGTGCAGTGGAAATGCTAACACCATTGAAAAAGCAATATCATAATAAATTACTTAATAATTAATAATTTCCAAAAGGAAAATACTTTTATACTTTTATGGAAAAAAAAAATAGATTCTCACTTTGTATAAAGTATTAAAATAAGATGATCATTCTTTAACAACATTCTTAAATAATGTTTTGTTTCTTAGGAAAATAAAGATTAGCGAGCATATGCATCCCACATCAAGCTATTGTGGTTTCAGAAAGCGTATAGATACGAAAATCCTGGCATTACATCAGCGGAATAGATATTATGCTGAAAAACAAATTTTCCAAACAGTTATTTGCATAGAAGTTAGATTTTTCAAAGCAAAGTGCATTTCAATGGGGAGAAAAGTTTGAACCACAACAAAAGCATATATTGACATAGACAGAGTTTTCCGTTTTAAGAAATATTTCATATTTTTCAACGAAATATTCATTCTTTCATTTTTAAGCATTAAATTAATATAACCGTATTTCATTAAAGTTTCTTCTTCTTTTTTTTTTTTTTTTTAATAAAAAAAAGTCACATAAATTTTAAACATTATATATAATGTTAAGAGAACTTCAATATAAAATTTAAATGAAACTCTTTTTTTTTTTTTTTTTTTTGAAAAAGAATGCAGTTTTCTTCGTCTGCGTGTTTGTAAGAAAATTTTCATTTAGATTAGATTTTTAAATTTAAAAAAGTTATTTGCCTGACATCATCCCGTGAGTATTTTAAAGTTAAAAAGTGCCGTTTCACTCTCATAAAATGAAAGATAATAGTATTTTTATTAAAATTAGAAAAAAAAAATTGTGAATAAGAAAGTTTTTTTTTTTTTTTTTTTTTATAAATATTGAAACATTCAAATTTATTTTGAAAATATTTTTAACGAATGTGTTGGAACGTTAACCTAAATAAAATTGAGAATATAGAGGAAAAAATCAGTAAAGCATTTTTTTAAATAGCATTATAATAAATTCGTTATATGTTTTTAAAGTTGAAAATGGTATTATTTTATATTGTTAATTCATTTTTTTTTTAAACTTATCGTTAAGTTTGAAGTTATGTTTGAAAACTTTGAAGTTAAAAAACCAACAAATACGGTTTTCTTTTTAAATATATCTATCTATCTATATCTATATCTATATATATATATATATATATTTAATTCAGAACAGTCATTCGGCAAATAGGTCGACCCTAAAAACATTAAATAAGATTTATTTATTTTTTAAAGGCATCTAGTAAGAAAGTCTAAAATATGTTTTCCTTTTAACAAAACAAAGTTTAAAACTGGAAACTTAACTTTATTAAACGTTTGAATGCACTAGCTAACAATAAGTTTTTGAACATTTTCGAATTTAGATGTTTTGTAAAATATCTAGAAATATTCTTGACAAATTACCTTAAAAGTTTCCTTATATAGTTCAGCAAAAGTTTTATCCTGAAGAGGAAAATATGACCATTAAAAAACTGAAGAATTGTCAAAATGTTTTGGATTACCCTGTAAAAAGTAACGCTTAAAATGCCTTTTGGTTGTTGTATGTGACTATGAAGATTATTCTATTTAATCTGTATACATTTTTATGAGTTTACCACGTATATTTATGGAGTTATAACAGTTTAAAAAAAAATTACCATTCCTTTTTAAAATTATAACATGTAAGGTGTAAGACCCAGTGCAAAAATATTTTACGGAAACTTGGCGTACTACATTAGATATAGCGTACTGCAATCAGAGTGCAGAAATGTTAAATATCTTAAGAAATATGAGCATTTATACAAAATAATTTTTAACTACACAAATATTTTCTTAATTTAATAGCTAAAGGTATTGAGCTACTTATATAAAAGCCCCAAACAAATATCGTGTAAATTAAAAAACTTATGAGAGGTAAAATGAACAAAATTCTTGAACGTCTCAAAATAAAAGTTAAACTATAAGGGGTTTTATTCACATTTTTAATTTGATTCAATCACTTCCAAATGGTAAGATATTGTTCGCTGATTGTAAATAAATAATGATAAAACCCCCTATCATTACACAAGGAATGTGGTAGTAAAAAAAGTAATAAATATAAAAATAAAAATAAAAGCTTTAAAAACGGATTTTGCTTAAGCGAGAGTTTCGGATAATAGCAGTCCTATTGTTTTATGAAATAACTAACGTACGAAAATATTTGAAAAGAATTATATTTCAAAAAAGAAAACAAAATATCTCTGTTTTATTATTCTTGATGTCTTTTTTCGATAGTACTAACTGGTAACTAAGATATTACTTAATTTTTTTTTCTGGTTTTAGTTAATATCATTACTTTTAACTGAGTAAATATGAATGTAAATAAGTTGCTAGCTCTGTTTTATTGTTCTCGAAGTATTTTTCAGACAGTAGTAAATAATTAACACATTACTGCATTTTTTCTGCTTTTAATTGTTATTGATGCTTTTAAGTGAGTAAATATTAAAAGAAACATGTTCCTAGCTCAGCTTTTCGAGATTTTCATGACATTATACATGTTTTTTGAAAATGATAATATGGGATACATTGAATTAGGATGGTCTAAAATTACAGAGTTTATGCATTAATTTTTCCAATAGAGTAATACCTTTTGCTCACACTAATTCCCCTAAATATAGGTAATATAAAAATAAAATTAATTGACGAATATATATATATATATATATATATTATATATATGTATATATATATATATATATATATATATATATATATATATATATATATATATACACTGATGTTTATGAAAATTTCAAAACCATTAAGGGCTTATACAAATTGAACCAAACTTACAGGAAATGTAAAATGAGGAAAGGCATGTAAATGATTACAAAGCGATTGCGCATGAGTGGAACGAGAACTGACTCCTTATCAGTCGCTTGTTCTAGGTATATAAAGGACTGTAAAGGAGCGTTGAAATCTGTTTATCGTCCTCTGTCTGCGTTTCATTGGTGGTCAATATGCCTCTTCGAAAGCAGAGGGTGTTATACCAACAACTAACGGAGTTCGTACGAGGACGCATCAATGGTATGCGAGAGGGTGGATTTTCGTATCGGGAAATCGCAGCCCGCCACCGCAGGGATACGTGTTTGTAAGAAATGGACAGAGGAAAATCAAACAAGTCGAAAACCTGGCAGTAGGACACGCAATAGAACAACGGCGCGAGACGACAGACACCTCATCCGCATGACTGCGACGAACCGTATAGCGTCTTGTGTGTTAGCGCAACGTTGGAGCACGGCTACAGGTGTTTTGTTGCCAGCTCCACAGTTCGTCTCCGTTTGCTACAGCATGACCTGCGTGCAAAGTTTCCTCTACGCAGGATTCCCCTCTCGCTGAATCACAGACACCTCCGACTTCAATGTGCTGAAAAAAACAACACGTGGCGTGTCCAGTGGCAACAAAATGTTTTCTGTGATGAATCTCGCTACAATCTGGAGTACAATGAGAGAAGAGTACGTGTCAGAACTTACAGGGGGAACGTCCTCTCCCAGAGTATGTTATCCAGCATCATACTGCACAAACGCCTAGTATCATGGTGTGGGGAGCTATTGGGTATAATTGTCGATCCCATCTAGTGCACATTGCGGGCAACCTCAACAGTGATCTCTACGAGGGAAATTTTGGAGCCAGAGGTCCTTCCCATTCTTTAACGCATTCCGGGTGCTGCATTTCAGCTGGATAATGCCCGTACACATGTTTCTCAGACTACACAAGCCTTTTTCAGTGCAGAATAGGTTTCGCTTCTTCCATCGCCTGCTTTTTCCACGGACATTTCGCACATCGAGCATGTCTGGGATTTTATTGGTCGGCGACTCGCTCGTACAATTGGTGGGGCGCGCAGTAAAATTAAACATTGGCGTCAAGTCGAAGCCATCTGGAATGTCATTGCCCAGGATTACATTCAGAACCTGTATGATTCAAAGCCACGACGAGTACAGACACTCATCGCTCAGCATGGCGGACACACAAAGTACTGATTTCAGACTTTTTTTTTTTTTTTTTCTGTCTTGTATATTTGATATTTTATTTGTATCACTATGAGTAATATGTGGAATAAATTTTATTATTTTCTGACAATTCTTTCATGGTATTGCAATTTTTGCAAACATGAGTGTATATTTCAGATTTTCAATCCGTACTAGCAAGAAAAGATTTTAATAAATATTATCACTACTGAAATATTTTTTATCAATTATTACTGTCTTTTCCCCCTACCACATCTAATGAAAGGAGGGGATGCGGAAAAAATCGCAGAAAGTACATATATTTCTTAATTTCAGATTTTTATTAGGAAATAGTGGCCAAAAATGTTGTATTTAATATAAATAAAAACATTTTATATCATTAAGGTACATAATAGCGATTATTATTATTATTATTATTATTATTATGTATTTTCTAGGATTCTGGAAGAAGGCAAAACAATGGAGTATTGAAAAGTAAAGAACTAAGTGTAAAATGCGGAGGTATAGTCAAAATTTCAACGAAAGAAATGACCAATGCGAAATGTATATGAAAAAATAATAATAAATAAATGAATGAAAATATTTCATTCAGTTTTTGATAATGCGTGAATTATTTCTTTCTTTTTTTTATATTTGCCCGTTTTAAAGAAAAATAACAATTTTTATTTCTTTTTTCTTTTTTCTTTTAATAATTTTAAGAGCAAATCATATATAATCCATATACCAAATTCAGTGGCAAATCGCCCACGGTTTTATCTATAATGTATGCTTTTTATAGAAAACGGTTATGTATAACAAGTCTATATTCAGTATATATTACATAAGGAATATATATTGAATACACACTATATATCTGAAGAATATCTTTCTCCTTTTCATCCCTTCCTCTCTCTCCCTGTATACACACACACACACACACACACATATATATATATATATGAATTTCCCCTGTATTAAAAAAATAATAATAATAAAACTGCACTCTTGAATTTATAAATTTAAGGTGACAAAATATAAAAATTATTCTTAAATTGAAAAAAACAAAATACCGTATTTCTTCTTTCTCCTATTTTAATATACCTATTTTTTTTAATAAATTATAAATACTATTTTTAATAAATAAATTTAATAACTTAAATTGCCTCTTCAATAATTGAGTAAATGCGAATCGAATAAAACAAATGAGCTCTGTAAAACAGGCATGTTTTTTCTTCTGTATTAAATCAGTTACGATATGAAATATTTTTTACGCCGTTTTATAATTTATAATTTTGTGGGTTAAAAGCTAATATCTATTATAATACTTTTTATTTATTATTTAAATTTATATTTTAATAACAATATTTTTTTTTCCTTTATGCTCTAACATGTAAATACTTTACAGGTTAAATGCGCATTTTTCTCAAATTTATGTATGAGTTCTGACATCTATTTATATTCTTCGCTAAGCCATGACATGTCTTAAAAATATTTATTTCAGGGGAAAATTGAAAGAAGTAAAGAACGTTTTTTGACAGAGCAATGTCCCTTGGTATCCATAATTTCTTCAGTAACTCAACCAAAAAATGTAAACATCTAATCTCTGCGGGAAAAATGTAGAAACGAAGGAAGGTTGTAACGCGTTTTGATGAAAACGGATTTCTTTTTAAATTTAAGATTCAAAACTTTGCAAACTTGGAAATTTTGAACTAAACTTGATTTTTTTTTTTTTTTTTTTTTTTTTTCTGGAAAATCATTTAAAAAGGTAGTGTAAGGATAATTAATAAAACAGAAAATCAATTAACGAAGGAAATTTAATGGCTTAAAAACTTTTCTCTTGAATGCACATTCAAGTTTTATTTATTTATTTATTTAATTTGTATATATATATATACATATAATAAATTTTGAATTTCATAGTCTGTCTTGAGTATTTTTATTCACTGTTTTAATCAGATTGTTACTTAAATGTCTATTTAAATGCATGAATCTAAAATGTTATAAAAATAAAAATAAAATAGTTTAAACAATTTGGAAAATAAATAGCCAACCCTTGTTCGCAAAGGAGAAAAAATTTCATGTTATCAACAGTTCATTCTATCAGTAAGTAATCTTCATATAAACTAAACAAATCTTCATTTTGTCGGAGATTGTTGAAACAGTTCATGTTAAAAATAATTCACGTTAACACGGCTCGACTTACAGATAACACTTGTATTCTAAAATTATCGCAAACTGAGTGCTTTCCTCGCCATCAGAGTAGATTTTTTATTTTATTTATTTATTTATTTATTTATTTATTGAAAAAGTTTTAACATTAATTTGGATTTGATGAGCATATGGATGTGAAATTTATAGAATTCACTGAGTTTCATTCAAAACGCTAGTCAGTTTCTTTTGTTGTACTACACACTTCAGTTGAACAAAACGTTTGAAAATACGAAAGGTAAAAATGTAATGGAATGCATATTTGAAGAAGCAATTAAAAATAACTAAAATGTGCTTAGTACTAAATACAAATCTCCCTTTAAAAACATTTTAACAGGAAATTGAAAATGTTTGCGCTCAACGTTCACAAATTACAATGATTCATTATTTATGCAAAAATTTTCTTCATAGAAAAAATTCTCTAAGATTATCCAAAAGGTGTGCCTGAAGAACTCTCTGATACCACCTAAATTTGTTTTGGTGAACGAAATTTTTTTGTAAAATAAGTATTCTATAGAAGAAAAATGAGATAAATTGACGAGAAATTTGATTACACGATTCTTTTCTATTCATTGAATACTTTCATTTTCACAGAGAAATATGATTAAGTGAATGACTATGCAATTTTTATTTCTTTTTTTTCCGACCTATGAAACATTTGAGAAACTTTATAATAATAAGCGTCATTTGCCGTTTACTTTTTATTTTTTTCTTTCCTCTCCAATCTTATATAAGATTTCTTGCATATGTCAGTGAAAATATGAAACATTTTAACTTTCTGAACGTTATAGTGAGGAAAGTTTTATAATCGTGTCAAAAATCCGAATTTGAGATTTTAGTGTTTCTACATGTTTGAGGTCCCCTGAATTCATATTTACTATTTTTACGGCGATGTATGTGTGTATGTATGTGTATATGTATGCGTGTAAACGGATAGTGTCTAAACGGTTCGTTCCAATGAGCTGAAAATTGGTACACATGTTATAGGTCACAAGAGCACGAACCCTATTGATTTTGGTGAATCTAGCGCTTATAGTGTTTTTAGAGGGACACAAAGAAAAATTCATTATCAAAGAAATATTCTTTACCGTTATTGTCTAAATGTGCCCAAATTCTTTAAACTGCGATAGCGTCTAAACACCTTATTCAATTGAGCTGAAAATTTAAAGTCTCATTTTCTAGGTCGCTGTTGCACGAAGTGAATACAATTTGGTAAATCTCGTATGTATAGTTCTGTTACAGGATGACAACGAAAAAATCTTCATCTGCTCATTGGGCTCATATTTTTTAAAGTGCGATAACGTCTAAACATCACATCGGATTGAGTTGAAAATTCATATACATCATCACCGTCACACTAACTATATCTTTTTGGGGCCATGTAGCATTTATAGTTTTTTAGAGGAACACAAAGAAAAATTCTTTATCATTGTGCCTTATGGGCTTAAATTATATAAAATGCGATAGCGTCTAAACGCCTCTTCCGATTGAGTTGAAAATTTACATACGTATTACAAGTTACCGTCGCACAAGCTGTATAAATTTTGTTGCGTCTAGAACTTAAAGATTTTTACAGGGAGTCAGCGAAAATTTCTTTATCATTATGGTCAATGGGCCCACATTTTCTAAAATTAGATAGCGTCTAAACGACTTATTCAATTGAGCTGAAAATTTATACACATGTTATAGGTCACCGTTGCACTGACTA
Organism: Salticus scenicus; assembly: GCA_963930645.1. Classification (NCBI taxonomy): domain Eukaryota; kingdom Metazoa; phylum Arthropoda; class Arachnida; order Araneae; family Salticidae; genus Salticus; species Salticus scenicus. The sequence continues at coordinate 303,383,782 of OZ005649.1, forward strand.
CACTGATTTTGGTGAATCTAGAAGCTTTTTTTTTACAGGGACACAACGAAAAATCCTTTATCAGAATGTCTTGTGGTCTCAAATTCGTTAAAGTTCGATAGCGTCTAAACGCTATATACGATTGAGCTGAAAATCTATATGCATGTAATAAATCATAAATCTACATGTATGTAACAGATAAATTTTTACAGGGACACAACGAAAATTTCTTTATAATCATCATCATCTATGATCAAAATACTTGAAGGGCAGTAGCGTTAATTTAAGGAACGTACTACATACAGAAAAATACTTATATACCTTTTTTTTTTTTTTTTTTTTTTTTTTGGTCATAGCGATAAAAAAAATTGCATCCATATTCCATACATAACTTGAATAACTGCACTTATTAAAAGAATAAAAGAAAATCAGAAAATTAAGTCTGTTGTTCAAATGAGGAGCAAACATTCAAGCAATGTTTTCTCCTTCGAATACAGTTTTTCACATAACACAAAAAACTGTTAAATTAAAAAATAGTTAAACGCATTATTGTTTGTTTAGATGCATTACTAGTTACTATAGGGAAACACGTATACATATATATATGTATATATATAAGAAGATATGTAGGCATACTATATTATGTTAAGTTTAAAAAAGAAATCACTAATTCTTTCCTTTTTTTTTTTTTTCATTTTTTTTCATTTTTTTTTCTTTCTGTCTCCCTTTTTTTTTTTTTTTTTTTTTTTTTTTTTTGAGAACACACGGTTTGAATATTTGCTCCTCACACAGTTTTGCGAGAAAAAATTCACACACCTAACTATAATTGTACTTTACCAATACCGCTGAACATTCAAGTAATACAAGACATAAAATCAGATATTTTCTTGTGCCCTGTATGTCATATTTTAAAAATTGTTAAGTGTTGGTGTCTAAGTATTTTTATTTTATAACAATCATGCAAAATGAAAGATTCACTTATAAGGTAAATAACAGTTAAAGAATTATGTTATACATTTATTCGTCCTCTTCCTAAAGACAATCAATAATTTTTACATATTGATGTAATATCACTTCCAATGGAATGTAAATCTATAACAAATTATTCACCGGAAAATTATTTCGAAACACATATTTTTCTTATGATTATGTGAAGTCATATTAGAATTTTAGAAAAAAAAAGTAAATAAATAACTGTTTAATTTTATTGGAGTTTATAAAATACCAATAAAATTAAACAATGATATATTTTTCTATATCGGACAAACTACAAGAAATAAAACTCTTAATAAAATAATTCAAGAACATATTCGCAGTGTTAAAGAAGAAAAAAGTTCAGTATTAGTTAATTACGTTTACAATAACTCTGGTGCTACACCTCTTTGAGATTAAGCAGAAATTATTTCCATTCATCCGAAAATTTGGCATTTTCTTATACAACCAGATATTTAACTTCCATTTATCTTTTCAGTGAACTGTATGATTCTTAATTGAAACGTTGCAAGTTCCCTACAAGTTTTTTTTTTTTTTTTTTTTTACTATTCTACAGATTTTTCTCACAGTTGATTCTTCCAGTCTTGCTTTTCCAGTTCCCATCCACTGACTTCACTAAACAAGCTCCTCAATAGTTCCGGATCTCAAATGTTGTATCCGTTTAAACCCAAAAAGGCTCCAACTGACTGACTCCAGAATTTTCGACCTAAACTGGCTTCTGATTTTCTTCACATCAAGCTTAAGAGGCCTCTCCACTTATCGTCCCCAGAAAGTAGAGCCAATGTTATTATTCTATGGAGAATTTCGCCCCATCATAATTTATTACTAATATATATATTTAAATTCCGCTTTTACATTCAGAAACTTCACATCTATTAAACAATTTATCGCTTTCTAATTTATTTATTTATTTTATTTTTATTTATTTATTTATTTATTTATTTATTTTGACATTGCAAAATTTGCGAATTTTTACAATGTGAAATTTTTGAGCTTAAAAATAAATAATAAAAATCAAATTTTAGAAAACGATAAATTGTTTAATAGTTGTGAATTTTCGGAAAGTGAAAACGGAATTTAAAAATATGTATTAGTTAATGAATTATAATGGGGCAAAATTTCTCATAGAATAACATTGGCTTCAACTTTCGGAGACGATAGGTAGAGAGTCCCCTTAACTGTAATTTTCACTGTATAATGTATTACATATACAATAACGCATAGCTGCACTTTATGAAACTAAATTTTGTTAAAAATTTCCTCATGATGTCCTGCTAATCAGAGGCAAAAGGTTCAAAAAATGTATTTTAATATAAATGTATTTTAATTATATATATATATGTGTGTGTGTGTGTGTGTGTGTGTGTGTATTCTTTTACGTGTTTTTAAAGTGTATTTTTATAAATTTTAAAAAAGAAATTTCTTGGCTATCAAACATGCAATAATACTTGTAAACTAAAAACAATTTCTGTGACTATTATTCGAAATAAATTTAACACAAAATCTTTTATAGTGAGTCATTACTATTATTGAAGAACAGAAATTTCATATTGCTTGTTTAAATAAATAATTTTGAATAAGTATTTTATTTTAGAATATGTATTCTAATTTATCTTACAATTTTTTTTATCAGTGTTTTATCAGTGTTTTTTATCAGTGTTTTATCACTATTCAATATAGTTTGAATAATAAATAGCGTATTTGTAATTCATCAAATTATTAGCGGATATTTTATATTTGGAAAAGAATGTTGAAAGTTTGATATCATTATAGATGTAAATGCGTTTAAGAGTTTATTCATTTTAAATTTATGAAATAAAATAAATTTTTCAATCAAAATGATGACAAAAATATCTTTGAATATAAAGTAATAACAATAATAAAATGTAGTATACTCATATGTTTTTAATTTATATTCTTAAATAAATGATATACGTAACTATAAACTCATTCTTAATTTTAATGTGAGTGAAAAATCTCACTACTCTTTTCATGTATGTTTCTTTTATATATGTAAGTACTGGGTTGTTCGAAAGTAATTTCATTTTTCTCAGCAGAGGACTTTATTGTATTTTCTTCACACCATCTTCACAATTAAACTGAATTACCATTATATATTGTGGCAGCTGATATAGCAAGTCATACTTGTGAAAAGTTTGTTTTATTTTGCTCAATTGGTTTTGATTGGTGCCCTATCAAATAAAGAAAATCGGAAGCGACGTTTTCGGCGTATTTTATTTTTGCTATCAAAAAGGCGAATATACTGTTAAAACAAGAAAAAATATATACGATGTGTATACAGAAAATTTATTTAAAGAACGCCAGTGTCAAAACTGGTTTACCAAATTTTGTTTCGGCAATTTTGATGTTGAAGATGCATTACGTTCTTAAAAACCAGTTTATGATAATGTAGACAAAATAAAGTATTGATTTATTAAAACTGCCAAATAGCAACTCATGAGATCGCTAAGAAATCGATCAAACTGGAGAATATGTAATTCAATAAAATATTTATACAATATAAGGTGTTCTGTATTGACATTTCGCCAATGAGTATTACGTGTCGCACATGCTTGTGCTACGCACACCCCTTCGGAAAAGTGTGATATTCCGTTTCTGCGAGACTACTGTGGAATACGAAATGGAATAAGAGGAGAAAAATGTGTTCGTGCGAGTTCGTGCTTTTTTGAGCCGAACAGATGTTATATTGTGAAATTAAAGAGTTTTATTATCGAATCAGCGACCTAATTAATTTGTGTCATGTGTTTTGATCAGATGCGTAAACATCTGGTCCTAGAGGCCGGAGTAATAAGTGTAATTTAACGAGTTATCGGTGTTAATAATTTGGTTTAGAATTGCGTAAAAGAACAACGGTTTTCGAACATTTGTGGAAAGTAACTGAACAGAATGGCTGTTTATTTTGCTGATTAATTAAAAATGCGTATTATTGGTGAAAATTCAGTGGTATTTGTGAAGACTACGTGTTTTTTGTGAAGAATACTTGTTATTTGTGAGAGGAACTATGAATTACATCAGCTTAGTGATAGAAAATAGGGATCGCAGTGATCTGAGGTAAGAGCAAATTCTTTTCCCTTTTTTTGATTGAATTTATTTTGATTTTATTGTTTGTGATTATTTAGTACTCGTGATTTAAGTGTTCGTTATTTGAGTAAGTGAGATTATTCCTCTTTTTTATTTATTATAAAGTAAATTGAGAAATATAAATATGTTCAAAAACGCAATAAAAAGCGATCTGAGGCTTATAGCCGAAGAAATAGGGGGAAAAATTAATGAAAAAATGACCGTGGCTGAATTAAATAGTATTATATCAAACAGTGCGTTGTATAAGTCGGATCCAGGGCAGGTAATTTCTATCGGCAATTCAATAATTGATGAACGAAAAAATGGTGAACAGCGACTTCTGGAATTGGAGAAAATTAAACTTGAAAGGGTTAAAGCTGAGTTAGAACTTCAGAAATTAAAATCTGAAAATAAATCGGAAGTCAATAGTGATAAAGATTCTGAGTCGTGTAATTTAGATGCACTAATAAAAAGTGTTCGAACATTAACTATAAGATTGCCTAGTAAACCTGAGGGCTGGTGTTTATTTTTTGCTTCTTTAGAGAGAGCCTTTGTAGCGAAGGATGTTCCAAGCAAATATAAAGCGGAAATTCTTTTAAATTTAGTAGGCGAAAAGGCTTCCAATATAATTACATATTTAAAAGATACGGAAATTGGAGATTATGAGAAAGTGAAATCATTAATTTTGCGAGAATTTGAACCCACTGCTATGGCGTGTTTGGAACAATTTCGAAAGGCGACTAGACAACATGGCGAAACATGCGTGCAATTTGCGTCTCGGTTAAAAACAAATTGGGAATACTATTTGAAACTGAGAAAAGTTTCGGATTTTGATACACTAAACCAATTAATTGTAGCGGATAAAATCTTCCAAACTTTAGATAAAGAGGTCGCGTCGCATATAAGTATTAGACAAGGAAATGAGTGGTTTAATCCCTTAAAATTATCGCAGGAGGTTGACTTATACACAACTTCGCGAGGTAAACAGCCTGAGAATTACAATTCATCTCGTAAGTTTAATAAAGGTGCTAATGTATTTTTTTCAGAGATGAAAAATAACAAATGCGGTTTGTGTAAGGGTAATGAATCTCACTTACTCCAGAACTGCCCGCAGTTTAAAAGGCTAACGCCACACGAGAGGGTAGAAGTTGTAAAAAATACTAAGGCTTGCTTTAAGTGTTTATTGCAAAACTGTAATTTCAGACAATGTAAAGTGCGCAATTGTTTCATGTGTAAGAAACCACATCATCAACTTCTTCACTTTTCCAATGAGAATGTAAATAGGGATTTGAGGCAAAATCAAAATACAAGTTATTCTGAGATTGGCATTGGCGGTCAGGTGTATGCAGTAGGGGCAAATAGTCAAGTAACTCAGGTGAAATCTGTGAATACAGACTCGATTGTTGCTACGAGTTTTGTAAGCACTAGAAATGTTTTGCTAAGCACAATTCGAGCGCTGATAAAAAATAAATATAATCTGTGGGTTGAGTGTAGATGCTTGTTAGACGTGGGAAGTCAAGTCTGCCTAGTCAGTGAAAAATGTGTAAATCGTCTACAGCTCAAAGCAGAAAAAATAAATACTTTGATTTCGTGTCTAAACGATTCGTCAGTTGTAGTAAAGGGCTGCGTGAGAGCTACCATAGCAAATAAGACGGGAGATTTTCAGAGGAATCTAAATATGTTCATAGTTAAGAAAATCACCGACCTTGTTCCTCAGAGGATAATTGATGTAAATGTTGAGGTGTCAGATACAGTCCATTTAGCGGATTATAGCTTTAATATCCCTGGTGAAATAGATATATTGTTAGGTGCAGAGATTTTCTATGAGTTACTTACGCCAGGACAGATATATGCGGAAAATTCTTCTTTGTTGTTACAGAACACAAAATTTGGCTATGTTGCTTCAGGTAGTTTCGAGCAACAAAGTGCGAGTATGGGTCATTGCGGTCTGATTCTTGATGGGGATCTAAATACAACTTTTAAAAAATTCTGGGAAATTGAGAATGTTGAAATGGGGGTAACCAAATCTACAGAAAGCTCTTTTTGCGAAGAGCATTTCTCGCGAACTCATTGGAGAAGTGAAGAGGGGAGATACGTAGTATCGATGCCTCTTAAAACTGATCCTTCGTGCTTAGGAGATTCTCGTGAGGTTGCTCTTAAACGACTCAGATCGCTGTGAACCCGATTATCGAAAGATGAAAAGTATTTAAGCCTTTATAAAGGTTTTTTAGAAGAATATAAAGAATTGGGTCATCTTAGAGAAGTAATTGAGGAAAAAGAACCCGAAATATGTTATTATGCGACACATCATGGAATATACAAACCTGATAAAACTACAACCAAACTGCGAGTTGTTTTTAATTGTTCAAGTGAATCTTCCAATGGTTTATCTTTAAATTCACTCCAATATAATGGAGGAGTCATTCAGGAAGATTTATTTTCTATTATGATAAGATTTAGAAGATACATTTATGCGTTCACAGCAGATGTGAAAATGATGTACAGACAGATTTTAATAGACCCGAATCAACATGCTTTACAAAGAATTTTGTGGAGCAATAGTGCTCATGAACCCCCCAAGACTTACGAATTTTTAACTGTTACATACGGAACGGTCAGTGCACCATTTCTAGCTATGAGAACATTAAAACAGTTAGCCGAAGATGAAGAGCCAAATTTCCCTAACGCAGCTCCAGTACGGATTTTTATATGGACGATGTCCTAACTGGAGCTAGCTCCTTGGAAAAGGCTAAAATTATTCAAAATGAGCTAATAGGCATTCTTAAGTCTGCAGGAATGTCTTTGCACAAGTGGCACAGTAATCACCCCGAGCTCATTAAAACTGATGATGCAAACTATGAGTTTGCTGAACGAGAGGAATCTTTAACTTTAGGTGTCTGTTGGCAGCATAATTTAGATGCTTTTTTATTTAAGGTGAACTGTGCAGATTTAACAGAAATTACTAAAAGGTCAGTGCTGTCACTTATTGCGAAATTGTTTGACCCTTTGGGATTATTAGGACCTGTTATTACAAAGGCTAAAATTTTTATGCAGCAACTTTGGTTATTAAGGCTTGACTGGAATGACCTCCTGCCAGAGAAAGAATCAAAGGATTGGCGTAAATTTACAGTATCTTTGCAGTCCATAAGAGAGATGAAAGTAGAAAGATGCATTGTGCTGCCATCGGCGGTACAAATTGAGATTCACGGTTTCTGCGATGCATCGGAACTGGCATACGGTGCTGTCATATATTGTAAATCCAAGTCGCAATCTGGCGAAGTTTCTATTGTTGTTGGCAAAACTGATCGAACGCGTGCTAGCAGCTCTAAAAATGGACTTTAACAACATATTCTTATGGAGCGATTCTATGATAATTCTTTCTTGGCTACAGAAGGAACCCTTCAAACTTAAGACATTTGTGTCCAATAGAGTGGCCAAAATTCAAGAACTTACAGATGTACAACAGTGGCGATATGTCTCATCCGGGGAAAATCCCGCGGACTTAATCTCAAGAGGTGTAGACCCAGATAAGCTCAATGAGAATGAACTATGGTGGAGGGGACCAAGGTTCCTTACTGGGGATGACTATCCTAAAAGAGACATTCCAGTAGCGATTACTTTAAGTGACTTTCATGAGGAACTGAAAATTAGTGACTCTAACTTATTTTCTTTCAGTGTTAATGTTGACTCCTTTATTGACAATTTTCTCAATATAAGTAAAAAATATTTTAAAATTATTCGTATTTTAAGCTTTATTTTCAGGTTCACAGAGAACTGCCGGGGGAAAAGAAAGAGGAGCGGTCCTTTAGAAGCCGCCGAATTGAAAAGAGCTGAATTTTTTATTATAAAAATGGCTCAAAGACAACATTTTCAGGAGGAAATGGGTGCCAAAAAGAGATCCAAAACCAGCCCCCTTGCAAATCTAAACTCCTTTATTGATAAGGATGGTATTTTAAGGGTAGGAGGCAGGTTGAGTAATAGTGATTTGAATTACGACAGAAAGTTCCCCATTTTGTTGCCTTCTAAACATAGATTAACTGATTTAATTGTTAATTATTTTCATGTAAAGTATTTGCACACAGGACCTCAAGCTTTACTGCACCAAATCAGGCAACAATTTTGAATAATTAATGGGAGAAGCACATGTAGAAAAATTGTGCATAATTGCGTAACCTGTTTCAAAGCAAAACCTCAGGTAATCGACCAATTAATGGGTGATTTGCCTGAGGAGAGAGTGAGAAAAACCTTTCCCTTTAACATTACTGGAGCGGACTTCTGCGGACCTTTTTATATTAAGTATAGGGGTCAAAGGAAAGGTGTGTACCATAAAATTTATGTATGTATATTTATCTGTTTTGTTACTAAGGCAATGCATTTGGAAGTGGTGTCAGACATGACATCAGCCTCATTTATTGCAGCTCTTAAAAGGTTCATTTTTCGGCGGGGCAAGTGTGCAAAATTTTTTACTGACAATGCTAAAAATTTTGTAGGCGCGAATGCTGAGCTTAAAAAATTGCACAGATTAGTAAACCAGCCAGATGAAAAACTTGCCGATTTCATGTCATCAGAAGGTATTGATTGGAAATTTCTCCCCCCTAGAGCCCCAAATTTTGGAGGTATCTGGGAGGCTGGAGTTAAATCCATTAAGTATTACTTAAAGAGAGTTGTTGGAAATTCAAAACTAACTTATGAAGAATTTCTAACAGTTTTAATCCAAGTTGAGGGAATGTTAAATTCTCGACCACTTGTTCCTTTGTCGGCGGATATAAACGATCTTAATGTCTTAACCCCTTCCCATTTTTTGATTGGTCGACCTATTACATCAATGGTTGAGCCTGATTTAACAAATATTGGTGAAAATAGGCTGGATCATTGGCAAAAATTAACAAAATTTATTCAAGTGATCTGGAAGAGGTGGAGCTCTGATTATTTGAGCAACTTGCAGCAGAGGAGCAAGTGGAAGTTCGAGAAAAATAATGTCGAGGTAGGAAATTTGGTCGTTATCAAAGAAGATAATTTGCCCCCATGCAGAATTTCTGCTACTTACCCAGGCAAAGACTCAAAAGTAAGAGTAGTTGAAGTTAAAACTGCCTTGGGTACTTATAAACGTCCAATCACAAAGTTGTGCCTCCTACCCATGAATAAATAAGCAAAATTTTTTGTGTTTTTTAAATGTGTCATTATTGTTATATGTATATAGTGTATTTTATTTCATAAGTATTTAATTTTATTTGTGATATTGTAATTTTAGAATTGAGTAATTATTATACGTGTCTTGAATGTTTAAAAAACATTGCAAGGTGGGGCGGGATGTTCTGTATTGACATTTCGCCAATGAGTATTACGTGTCGCACATGCTTGTGCTACGCACACCCCTCCGGAAAAGTGTGATATTCCGTTTCTGCGAGACTACTGTGGAATACGAAATGGAATAAGAGGAGAAAAATGTGTTCGTGCGAGTTCGTGCTTTTTTGAGCCGAACAGATGTTATATTGTGAAATTAAAGAGTTTTATTATCGAATCAGCGACCTAATTAATTTGTGTCATGTGTTTTGATCAGATGCGTAAACATAAGGAAATCTTCTTTCATTTTCAAAGGAAGAAAACGAAATTGATTTCCGAACAACCCAATATAAAATTTAAGTGTTCTTGAAAAACTGTTAATGTCAGACATTTTTGTTCTTTATTGGAGAAATAAACATTTAAAGATAATATTGAAATTTGTAGATGTCTTTAAAAATCATATTTAATATTTTTTCTTAATTACATAATTAAAATAAACTGAACAAGTTAGTTTAATTATCTTTTAATGAAAAACAGTTCCTTTAACCTATCGAACCTATGAAAAAATTCATTGTTGATACAGCCCAACCTTTTCCCCCATAGTCTTCCACCACTATATTTATACAAAAATTTTTCTCTTAAATGATCGTTAAAACCTACATTAGAAGATACGTATATAAATATGGTGGTGGTAGAATGAGTGAAAGTCGTAGTAATCCTGAAAGTATTGTGAGGTTGAGACTGTAGAAGGTCACCACAGTTGGTTTGAAATTAAGCTGGATCCAGCAAAGTACTAAATTGGGATGGTTAAATCGCTTCGACGCCAGTGATTCGACGAAAGTTTAGGCCGGATTAATTTTGTGTCCGTATGGTGCTGCAACAAAGGAATTAGGTTGTGAGAGGTAGATGAATCAGAAGCGATTTTAAAAGTTTGATTGAAATGAAGAGAAAGGAAATTGGTAGAAAGTAGTATAAGATGGAGATCGTTTTCGTAAAAGGGGTGGTGTAGATTGTGGAGATTCTTAATTTGGCGAATGGTGGAGTAGTGGAGTTTTCTCCGAGGTCTGTCTACGCTAAAGTTTTAGACTTAGCGCTCGGATGAAGTGATAGTGGAGATATAGTTGTGTTAAGATTAAGTAGTTTGATGAGTGTTGGTGTGTGTTACTGATACCATTCGTGAATGTAAAATTGGATCAGCCGGGAATCCGCTGATCCACAGTGAAGTCACAGTAGTGGAGTAAAAGAGTGCGCCCGTCTGTACACCTTCTACTGTTTTCTGGGGTGATATATTTCAAATTATCTAATTTAATTCTTATACATATATTTGATAAATAATTTAAATACGCTGACTGAGCAATTGCCAGATCGCCCTCACATTAATCTGTTCAAATAAAAGTCTTATTTATAATTTATTTTCAAGTCTCGTGCTCTTCACTTATCTATTTAGTTATCTAATTAATTAATTAAGATGGGGTTTGCATCAACGCAAGCCTCACAGTATCATGTTGTGTGTATCGTTAAATTAAAATAAAAGAAAATTCGTAAAATTTTTCTTTCTTAATTTTAGCGTATTTTACATAGGTAAATTTTAACTTAAAAGAACGCATAATCAGTTTCTTATATCATTTATACATTCACCCTCCTTTATTTAAAAAAATCGTTTTTCGAATAATTGATTAGCACGTAATCTCTATAACTGTAAAGTATTGTATAAAAGTATGTAATTAATCCTCAACATAAGAGAAATGAGTTACAACAATTGGTAAATGGAATATTTTTTTTCCAATACAATGTGTAAAACACAGACAAAAATCCAATTTCTGCAATTCCTTCTTTTTTTTTTTTTTTTTTTTTTTTTTATATATTATTTTTATTATGGTTCAGTTTTCAAAAATTCTATATAAAGCATAAGAAAATAGCTTTATATTTCTAAAAAGGTGACAAAATAAAGAAAAAAAAAAGTAAGCAAGTTTGTTTAAAATCATGAACGAAAACATATTTGATAAATAACAGAGTCTCTAATTTTGTATTTAGTTGGAATAAAAATACAATACGGAAACAAATATTTAATAATTAATGTAGTATATAATTCGCATGTTAATGAAAAATGGTGTTACAGTCAAGTGTAAACTTATCCTTTTCAAGCATTTCAGAACACTTTCTATATTCCAGAAGAATAAAGGGTCTTTTTCCTTTTTTTTTTTTTTTTTTTTTTTTTTTTTTACTAACAAGGAAACATTCGAAATGTGTCATCTTCAAAAAGTATTGAAAAAAATATATGTGATTCTACTCTTCATAAAACACCAGGAAATAAAAAAAATATCGGCTGAAATTAATTACAGCGACCAAAAAAGATTATCAAAATTAAGCATATTTGGCGATTTCACACTGCTAGGCGACTGATTTTCAGTACTTGGCGTAAAAGCAAAACACGGTTCTGTTCGTACACGGCAATCTCGGTGCTAGCAAACGTATCACCTAACAGCGCTAAATCGCCAAATATGCTTAATTTTGATAATTTTTTGTGGTCGCTGTAATTAATTTCAGCCGATAATTTTTTCATTTTCTGGTGTTTTATGAAGAGTAGAATCACATATATTTTTTCGATACTTTTTGAAGATGACACCTTTTGAATGTTTCCTTGTAAGTTTTATATTTCTGGACTCATATTCGGTTTAATATTATGACACATTCAAATTCCAAAATCGGGTCATAATATTACAAAAGCTTACTATTTGTACTAGTTTGACAATAGCAATATCATGTTTTGTAATTGTACCGTGGTAAACTGGTAAACACAACGGTCTATTAAATTATTATTATTATTATTATTATTATTTGAGTACATATTTGTGCGTTTTATGTACGTATTTCAACATACATAAAAATGTTTAGATCAAACAGTGGTAAATATAATATATGAGGACCTTTATTGAGTTTGTGGCCATATTTATCCAACATCTTGTTTTAAATTGCCGACTAATTGAATAATTTAAACTGCAGTATTTAAATTTATTTAACATTGAAATTAAAAATCTAATTTTATTTAGTCGCATCTGGTACACATGCAGGTACACATGACACACAAAATACAAAAATCAACTTTTAAGCTTAATTGATATAAGTATTCTACAAAACTTTGTTCTCACCAAATAATTTAACATTACATTTACAGAACCGTATCCATGGCTAAAGTTTCAGTAATATATAAGCGTGAAATCATAAATTGTACTCTCAACTATCAATAATATATTTTCTAGGAGACAGGTGTTTTCCGACCGATTTTATATACCATGTAAAGCCTTTCGCTAGAAATATTTTTTAACGTGAATGATAAATTGACCAAAAATCGAATTCAGTTTTTGTCATCTGCACCTGTGCATATACTGACGATATCAACATTCTATAATTATTTGAAATGCGTAAAATTTCTATTTTATTGATTTGTGTATTTCAGCCAGTATGTGTTAGAAGAACAGCCTGCTTTCTGCATCAAAACTCATTTTTATTCACGTATATTACATAAAAACGCACATCAGCAGTTTGTAATCACTTGTATGCATATTAATTCAGAGAATATTTCCAAAAACATTAATATGAATATCTTAATACAATATTTTACTGAAGTATTCATCATTTTATGATTAATGGAATTTAGCTCACTTTTGTTAGAAATAAGAATGTATGTTGCTAAAATATAGTACTATGGCAGGAATGATATAAAACAAAGAATCTTTAAAGTAATACTAACTAAAGAAGCTAATTTTTATGACTAGTACAACCCGAAAGGAAAAAAAAAAAACTTTTTAAATCTTTCTTACTTATATATATATATATATATATATATATATATATATATATATATATATATATATATATGATTTTAACTTTTAAGCCCTGATAATCTTAAAAAAAAAAAAAAAAAAAAAAAAAAAAAATTGTCATGATATTTTTATTATTAAGTTTGTAAAGCGTACGAAATAAAAGATTTTTTTTATCTCGAAATAAAAAAATACAACTATGAATTTTAATGGATGCCTCATGTCCATACGTACGTCAAACTTAAAAATAAATAAAATAAAAATCAGGATAATTTGATATTTACTACGAAAAAATATCTGACTTGTGAACGGATATATTTGGTCTCTTCAGGTAAAAAGTTTTCAAACGCATATACAGATATTTAGATTTCAGTGCTCAGTATTCAGTTTAGAAAATATTATTCAACTAATCCATGTAAATGTTAAATAATAGAAATACGGGAATCCTTATCTACTAAAATATTTTTTTTCCAATATAATTCCAGTGTTAGTATTTTCATATTATGCACCAAAAAAATAATAAATTGCTTCTTTTATGTTTTGAAAGTAAAATTTATTTTATACATTCATGTAAGGTAATGTCATGTAAAAATGTATTGCCAAAATCATTTCTTTAAAAAAATATTAGTCAACAACAATAATTATAGCAATAAATAATACAAAAAAAAATCTCATTAGACTATTGTCGTCTTTTTTTTTTTTTTTTTTTTGTATATATATATTATTGAACCGAGTCCACTAGTCAGTGTTATCACGAGTTACATTCTTCATTTATAAATTTTATTTTATTTTTTATTTCATTTTGCTCGCGCGGTTTTTATTTCCTAATTCAAAGTTATTAAAAAGAACTTATTCGATATTGTCGTTTCGAAACTGATTATCATTAATTTTCTTTTCTTTTCTTAAAAAAAAAAAAAAAGATAGAATTGTAAAAACATTTTTTAAAAAGTAGCATCGTTTCTGCTCGCTGAACAATTCCCTATTGTTTTAACATAAGAAATTATTCCTACGGTAGATATTACTTCTATAAAATTCAAAAATTCAAACTATATAACAAAATGCAACCAACATCGTTGCTTTCTTTATTCTATTCTATTTCTTAAAACATTTTTTATAGATGCCACACACACCACATTAACTTTAAATTTCACATCTACTTTTTAATTAGCACGCTATCATGTTTTATATAAAAATTAAATGATTAAATTAAATTTTTTTTTACTTATTTTTATCTCATTTTGCACGCGCACTTTTTATTTCCTAATTCAAAATTATTAAAAAAAAATAAAAATAAAAACTTTTTTGATAGTGTTTGTTTTGTTACTGATTATTGTTAATTTTTTTCTTTTCTTTATCTTTTCAAAAAAAAAAAAAAAAAAGATTTTGATGATTTTTTTTTTTTCAAATTATAAATTGCTTTCAAATTATTCAATTATATTTTCGATAAATCTTATATTTCGATAAACACCCAACTATCGAAAAATGACACCGCAAAAATCCCAGAATGACACTAATAGTCCTCAGTCCTAATAATGAATTTTTGTTTTTTCTACAACAAGAAACGTAGAAAGGTGCTATAATCTTAATTATTCTTGCCATGCTTCCGAAAGCCATTCCATTACAACAATTTTCTTATTCTTTTGATTTCTTGCATTACCAAAAATTTGTCGTTTTCTTGTGTACACCAAAGTAAACCATCTGAAACAAATTCTTTTAAGTAAGCCTGTCAAACCAGTCAACACCGAAGATTGTCTTACTTTTAACTTCATTGATCAATGAAAACAGCTATTGATTAAGTGCCTCTCTATATGTCTTCGACGATGTAAATATGTTCTATATATACAGTAAACGCTGGTTAATTAATTCACTGGTTAATAAAATCAGCCGCTTAATCTGATCAAATTGTCAAGACCGGAATCAAATCAATACAAATTACTTTTAAAGTAGTTGCTTAATAATATCAGCATCGCCGGTTAATAAACTCAAAAATATCTCCTCAGCAGCCAAAAATATTATTTATGCACACTAATGTTTTTTTTTTTTTTTTTTTTTTTTTTTTGAAATAAGAAAGTAAATTAAAGCACAACAATCTCTCCGTTATCGCTCATTGTGGAAGATTTAACGCTTGCAGCACAGTTACAAATTAAACACGCCCCATCAATTATCTCCGTAACAATTTCAAGGAGCATATTCTTCAAAACGCAGTAACAAGTTACAAATTTGATTTGAAATGATATATGTATATATATTAATTTCTAATTATTAAAATGCAATTTCTAGTTCTTATTTTAAAATTACTATAATTCATGAGTTTTAAACGAAAAGATTTTTAATTTATAAGGACAACGTGAACTTTTGGTAAAGTAATGATGATTTTCCTCAAACAAAAGGACATGGGAACTTGGGATGCGTTTAATTTATTTATATCGAAGAAACAATTAATTAATTATCTATCAAAAATTAATTAATATTGCTTACTAATTCAATTATTCGTCACCTTTTGAAGTTTCTTTCCAAATTCAGGGTAGTAATACATTTTTCTCAAGTGCAGGAACTTTCTTCGGATATAAAAATCAGCCGATTCATAAAATCACTTTGCCTCAGAATGAATGTGATTTTAATAAGCGGCGGGAACTGTATATTTAAAATGTGTAAATTTTGTATTGTGCCGATTTCTGCATTTTATTAAATCAGTTTTAAATAAACAGCTACTTTCTATAGTAAACATCGGAATGTTATTCATTGTCATAATTTGCATGCCAACAATGCCTTTCTTTAACATCAGGAATCAGTAATGTAGTAGAACAGAGAACTAATTTCAGGATTATTCCTGAAAATCTGAATGGCAGTAATTAAATACAATATTTCACAAGCACTTCCATCTTTTCATGGTTGATGAAATATTTACTTTTAAACTTACTTAAAATTACGATAGATTAAGCTAAAATATCAAGGAATAAAAAGCATGAGGAAATCGTGAACCTTTTATATTATATCAAATAGAGAAGCTAACTATTCTTCCTAGTACGCGTCGAAAAGAACTTTTATTTAATTTTTCTAATTTTATCTCTTAATAAGCTTAGAATGCTTAATATGCTCACGTATGCTTAGATTTAAAAATCAGCTAAAGGTTCGATTCTGGAAACATTTATTGATAAAATACCTGTAAATGATAAAAATATGGAAATACATAAATCCATATCCTAGGAGTATTTTTTAAATAGAATAATGCATATTCAAAACAATATAATGCTTGTTTCATTTATTTTTCTGAAAAAAAAAAAAAAAATCTATACCTTCAGCTACCATCCAAAATCATTTCCTTCAAAGAAAAAATAATGGATTTCATTTTGTTTGTTCCAAATCAAGAAATATTGAAAAGATTTGTACTTTGAATTACTTGTGGCATTCTTCCGTAAGTCTTTCTACTGCAACAATCGTTTACTTTATGCTTTTTTGGTCTTCTTGCATTGCAGTAGATTTGTAGTTCTCTAGGGTACAACAAAGTAAATGACATGCAACAAGCTCTCCCATCATTTTAAGAAATGTATGTGTAATATCGCTTTGTTTGAACGCAGGTGAAACGGCTTTCTATTGAAAACTGAGAAACAAAGAATAAGAAAGGGGATAAAATACATTACACTTTTTTCATATGACTTTCTATAAAAAAAATTTGCTATGATTTCTTTTGAATTATATTTACGTGCAACTGTATCATATAGATAAAAAACATGATCTCCTTAAAAATTAAAGCGATTAATTATAGATATTTAAATACGTAAGGAATATATTTCAAAGTCTATAAAACGAGAGAAGTTTAACTCTTTATGCTCCAAATTATGAAAAAAACGTATATATTATATCAAAACTTTTTTTACTTACCTAACAGAAGCTCATCAGACGATATGAAAAGCTAAAATTGGATTTCTTTTGTTGTTGTTATTGTTGTTAATTAGAGCTAATTAATTACTTCGGTACATTAAAGTACCATTGGGACACTACAGCTAAAAAAATTCACAAATTAGAAAATATTTTAATCACGATATCTGCTTCAATATACAAATTTTTCCCAAAATTAAATGTTATTTTCTTTATTTAATTTCGGTAAAACTCATAAAAACAGTTTTTTTCTCGTTTAAGCATAAGTAAAATTTACACATTTTACATTTTGAGTGAGGTTGGCTCTGTAATTTTTTCTTTGCACAAGCTGCTATCAAAAATGTGCCAGTGTCATCCTCTATTTTTGCAGACTATTACCTTTTGACACTAAGTAATTACATGACTTTTTTTTTTTTTTACAACAATATATTTAGATAGACAATACACATGCCATTCTAATCACGATAGGATTAAATTCTGAAATTAAGATACTTGAAATTAAAAAAGTATACCATTAGAAACAAATTAATATATTTTTTTTTTATGATTTCTTGCAGGTAATTTTATACATTATAGTAAACTCAGTGGTAAATAAAAATGCTTTGCAGTCCTGACGGTACTTAAAAGTACGACAATAAAAAAAAAAACGCAAATAAACCATAAAGACACCATTTTTTTGTTTACTGGTCATTAACATTTATCATACCATATAATGTTAGAAAAAAAAATTTTTTTGATACACATACTACTTGTCAATGTTGAACAGATTTATGTGTAGAAATACATCAACGCATATCATTCGCTAAAACAGAAGTATTTGAAATCTGATGATTGGCAAAAATCACTTCCTAAACTTTTAATCTTTCATGGAGCTACTATTGCATGTACAGGCAGTTGAGAGAGGCATTAAATATCGATACTATAAAGTATCGTTGGTAAAATAGAAATGGTTAGTTTTCTGTAACAGTTATAATCAGGTGGCATTTTAAAGTAACGAAGGGGCTTAAAGAGCTAAATTAAAATAACATAAATTACGTTTATAAAATACTGAATCACGTTCATAATATACTAAATTAGTGATGTCTCTCTATATATATTCCGTATTTAATTTTATTATATATTTTTTTTTTTAACACTTCAGTCATAAACGTTATCTGGCCGTGATTCCATGCCTAACAGGAGGTTATTATTATTATTATTATTATTATTATTATTATTATTTTGGTTAAATTAAAAGAGGAAACAAATTATATTGAATTTCTTGTTTCAATTATAGTACTCCTTGAAGTCAACAACATTTGGTGATTCTATACTATTCTCATGCGTATTTTTTTTTTTTTTTTTTTTTTTTTTTTTTTTATTGATGAAGGAATTATGAATAACTTTTTAGACACATGAAAAGTTCAGAGGGTTTTGGCATTTTACAGTATTTTATCACACAGATTTTGTCCACGGTCATTCAAAACAAGTTTTAGTGCCTTACACTATATATTTAATTTTAGCTTATGAGATAACAACATTTTTTTTTTTTTCATGTAAAAATAATTTAGTTTACATTACGAATTCCTAATCAAAAGAAATGAACGGCTATCTATTCACCATAAATATTAGTTCAAAATGACATCAAGAGTATTTATACGCGCTTTCATTTATGTAATATCATTTATGTGCATATACCAATACTAAATCCTTTAAATTTAGGTTATATCCTCTAATTATATGCAAATAATAATAATACATAAACCTTACATATTAAATTTGATGAGCTTGCTGGCTTCGCGGCCTTCGAATGGAATTTTGGACGTTGATTAAATGTAAGAATTATTACGTGGCTTCAGTCTTTTGCAATGTAATATATATTAATGACGATATAAAGCTACTGAAGAATTTGTTTTATTCATAATAGTTGAAGTTTATATGAAGTAAAATATGAATCGTTAGTAACATATATTTTAACATATGTTACTAAGTTATTTATTTATTAAAAATATAGAATTTTTCTTCTAAATAAATATTTTGAAGTATTTCTATCAATGTATAACAGCAACATGTTCAATACAGCTAAAGAAATAAAATTAAATATAATATAGTATTTTCGTTTATGAGTATTACTAACAGATAATTCTGTAGCATATTTTTGATTGGAAATTGTGCATAAATAACGAACGGTGTGTGTTCAAGTACTCACAAAAGAATTTGGTTGTATTACAGTCTAAGACAGATACTTAATTTTAATTACATTTCAAAATGTTTATATTGCGATAAACATGACAAAATCAACATAATTGAAAGCCAATAAATAGTGTATTTATTAAAACTAGTACCTTTCATTGGTCGAATGTCGACCATTTTTTTGCAAAGCAAAGTAATTGCCTTATCGTAAACGGAATTAAATGCCAATTGTTTCTCGATATGCATTAAAAGTGCATCAGCAGAATTTTACATAATATATTCTTTTAAGCTTGGTACACTGTAGATGCTGAGCCTTTCCTGAAAAGGTAGGAAGCAACGGGGAAGCCACCGCTGTTCGGTGATACAGAACAAAAGCTAATCGGCACCAATTCAAACCAAGATCCAACCAAATACCAAGTTCGGTTAAATTAAGTCCATTAGTTCATAAAGTACAGTGTTTGAACTCAATTAGACAGATATTTTCTAAAAATGGTCGAATTGAGTTCCAGAAATCTCAAAACGCGTAACTTCACCGAAAACTGAAAATCTAAAATTTTTCTGAATCGTATACTTTCTTCTTATGTATGCAGAGGATAGAAAAATAAATCCACTTTTTTAATTTCAGTTTATTCAAATGCAAGGAAATCTCAAAACATGTAAATTCGTCAAAAACCAGAAATCGAATATTTTTCCATATCTTCTACATTCTTCTTATACATGCAGAAGCTACTAATAAATCCTCTTTTTAAAAAAATAAGTAATCAATTTCAGTTAATTTAAACGCAAGGAAATCTCAAAACGTGTAAATTAATCAAAAACCGGAAAAACCGAAAACTTTACTCCCATAATTAATATGTTAAAAGTGTACTACAAATTTCATGCTTGCCTATTAATATATAAATTCATTGAAGGTTAAATTATGTAGCTGTTAAGTACAGCGTGAAAAAGTGTTGCTTGTTTCAAGCTACATAGTGCCTAGTCTATTTTTCGTTTGGTGAAAAATTGTATTGAATTATTTTCACCGAAGACAATTGCTACGCGTTTAAAAAAAAATGAGTGTTTATTTAGATGCTTTTATTCCTTATTAAAAGTTTAACTGTTCCAGAGATTACCGCAATAAAATGGTTTTCGGTGTAGTTGCACGAATCTATAAATGAACACGATTTGTCATAACTATGTGTTTTAATATACGAGGGTCAACTCAGTTTTTTAAGACACGGCTAAATAGTACATATTAAGCCTACAAAATATCAGGAGTATTCAAAGTAATCCCCTCAAACATCAATGCATATTTGTATTCGAATTTTCCAAAAATTAAATGCTTCAAACCATACATTTCTACGAATCGGTGAAAAATATGTCTGCTTAACCTCAATATTTTGATGTTCGAAATGAAAACGACGTCCACGAAAATTTTTCTTTCTATTACAAAATAGTTAAAAGTCACTCATAGCGAAATAAGGAGATTAAGGTTGATATTCTATCATTCTGATGAGCTTCTGTCCAAGAAATTCTACTGTTAATCTTTCCATAAGAAAATATGCATTATCTTAGCACTAGTCCTCTTACTTCCACTCTTTGTGAAATTTCTAGAAGATAGTTAGTATTGTACCAGTTAGCGGTAATTACCTTCTGTCCCTCAGCTTGATAGCTTTGTTCAATCCTGTACTTCTGAATAAAACGGCATACGATACTTTTCCATTTAGTGTTGTTTTCACCAATGTCTTTAAAAAACCATGATTTACATTCCTGATATAATGGAATGTCAAAAAAGCGTATGTACGAATCATCATCAGTTATAATTTTTGAAATATTAAACATAAATAAGTAATTAAAGATTTCTCTGTAGATTCTGAAATGGTCCAACATTAAATTCATTTTGTTTCATTTGGTAAGTGCAGAGATTATAACTAATTGACATTTTTCGTGTACCCGACACATTTTCTAGGACTGCAACTAAAACAGGTCTCCCTGTTTATTTTTCAAAAGAAAAAAGAGAACTTTGATTGCACTGTGAAATTCTGTAAGGTACCTGATTACAGTAGTACGAGATGGATCTTCATTGCGATATGTTAATTGCAGACATTGAATCTGTTCTCTTTGGTTTAATCCTTATTAAAAATCATTGAAAATCATAATGTGAAAAGAATCTCGGATCCACTTCATTTTATATTTTTTTGAAATTTCTTCTGTGACAGCCATATTACAACTGTTGTTACAAATTATGATCTGCAGCCAAAAAATAGTTCAAATAGACATATTTACATATTACATGTAACACAATTAATAACGTAAGGACATGTCATTTTGTGAATCAATTATCGTGATTTTAAAGACGGAAATTTTAAGGCTCTGAATTCATATTTTAAAATGCAAAGATAAAATTTAGATTGGATCAAATATGCCAGTCTATATACAGATGATGCACAAGCTACATAGGGTATAAAACTATTGCGAGTCAAATACAAAAAACATAACGGACTCTCTGCAACATTCACAGGGAAACATTATTAATTTAATCAATATCAGGTAAAATAAATGATTACACCATTGCTATTAAAATGGAAAATTTAATAAAATCAAAATCTTTACAATTATACTCCTTTGAATAGTTTTGCGAAATGATGGGGAAGATGAAAATTTTTGTGAAAAGGTTGGGAGTTTCTTCTGCATGCCAATATAAATAGGTTTCAATGGGTAATTGCTAGCAAGATTTGTAGAACTCCATTTGTGAAATTTAAACAGTACTTTTTTATGGAAAGAAAATGAAGACTTCAACAAATGTGAAAGTTTTGAAACAGTTGAAACATTTCTAATAACGTAGTTACAGAAATCTAAAAAGATTTCAGTGCTGTGGAAATAAAAAAATAATTATTATTATTACTTTACTGAAGAAATAAAAATAACATCTGACAATAAATGATTTTACATCTTTTCTCGAGCAAAGTACTAATAGCATATCGTCAAAATCCAAGGTACAATGAGTACAAGAAACGAAAGAGCTCAAACAAAAGAGTACAAGTGATTATTTATTGATTGATTGATTTTCTCAAATTAGATTTAAAAAAATCATCAAATTTTTTTATTATTATTTTAACGCGAAAAATGTGTTTTTCTGATGGCACACAGTGGTCGGAATTTCAAAAAAGCTGGCCAAAAGTCGAAATTAAAGAAAACAAGTGAAATTGTGATGTATATATATGTTTTCGAGGTCGCTGAATCCGAATCTGACATTGGTTTTTTGAAAACTTCAAAGGCAAACTCAAAAACAAGATGGCGGATCCAATATGGCAGGCAAAAAATTAAAAAATTAATATAAGATGATTAATTCTTACATTAAGGGGTTTTTGAGGGCACTGAATTCAAATTTGACGTTAGTTTTCATAAAAAAAAGTGATATTACACTCAAAAACAAGATGGCGAATCCAATATGGCGGATCAAAAATCAAAAAATTGATAGATGAAGGATAATTTTCACATTTAAGGGTTTTGAGGGCGCTAAATTCAAATTTGATATCAGTTTTTATAAAAAAAGTGATCTTGCACTCAAAAACAAGATGGCGGATCCAATATGGCAGACCAAAGTCCAAAAAATTAAAAAATTAAATTAAAAAGTAAAAATTAAATTAAATTAAAAAGTTAAAACACTTTTACACAAACAGGGGCAGGCGGGGGCACCCAATTCTTTAACGGCTGAATAAAATGAACATCCCTTAACACTCTCCACTTTGAATCAATGCGGGATCTTGCGAGATAAAAAAGTTTCCATACTTTGAAACTTTTGGTTATGTTATAATTGAGGTTAACTTCAAAAAGCCGCTACACAGGAGATCACTTGATGGAAAAAAATAGGAATACAGCATAAATATTATCTACTAACCTCCACAATTGTCGGCCATATTTTGTTGAATGTTGTTGTTGCGAAATTTTCCGAGAAACACTATTTGTTTAACTGTTAAAATGCATTAACAATTAAAAAGAAAAAATTGTCACGTTTTCCGCCAGCCTGCACTTAGAAATATGTAGATAGAATAAAGTTTCCACCTCACAGTTTCATTCAGTGGCTCCCTCTGAAGGTATTTCCGCGGTACTTACGTCTAAAAACGCGCCTAAATTTTTCGACTTTTGGCCAGCTTTTTTGAAATTCCGACCACTGTGTGGCGGTGTCAATAAACCATTGTTAGAAATACGTTTAAAGACATGAAAGGTGATATACATACAGAGCAACAAAACAGAGCGTCAACCAAAACAAGTGATAGGAGAGACTGTCTTCAGGTTTGCATTATTTATTGAATTTTAAAAAGATTTTATAATTTATTGAATTTTAAAAGGAAAAACAACTGTTTTGGGGTAAGTATTTCGAGTTAAAAAATATTTTTAAAACTTCTAAGATTTCAAATTAATAATAATAATAATAATAATAATACCAATAAAGTTCATACTGTGGTGAATCATACATAAAAAAAAATCCCCTATGAAACTTATTAATAAATAGTATTATTTCAAATTTTATTTTTACAACTATTTGAAAAGCGCATATGTATTTTTATCATTATTATGAAATCAATTTCGATTATCATTAAATTTTGCATATAAAATCAACCGTGCATTAGCATATGTAAATATAATAATGGATGAAAATTACCTATTTAATAACTACTTGTCATTTATATAAAATATAATACTATATATGTATATATATAAATAATCAGAATTTTGCATTTTAGACAAATTAGTATGATCAACATAAAAATAAAGTTTTGATATTTAAAAACATCAGATCAATAGTATTATAAAAAGAATTTAAATAATATAATAAATATCGTTAATACAAGGGCAATGCAATTATTAAATTATACAAATTAATTTAAATTAATTTGGATTATCTATGTCTTAATTTTTGCAGACATGAGAGAAGCAAAACTATTATTCTTTCATTATATAGTATATGACCCTAATATTATTCTTGTTAAACGATCCGAAGGGTAATTTAAATTTGATACGCAACGAAAGAGAAATTTAAACTTTTGCTTTTTTGACAGCACACTATCTTCCTTCCTTTTAGTCTGTAATTATTTTTTACAAAACTTTGGTTAAGGAAGCGGTAAACTCAATAATTACAGGGGAAGAGAAACAGGTCTTTTTTCTTATCCACAATTCGCTGTTCTTTTCACTCGAAAAGTTTTCAAAATAATTTTTCATTAAAAATTATTTCACTCAAGTTTATTCGGATCACTTTTTATTTTATTTTATTTTATTTTAAGTTCTCTGTCGATATTTCAAAATAAAAAATAAAAAAGAATCATATGATCATACTTGAAAGATTTTTCCTAAAACAATCATCATGTTAAAAATTAAAATACTAATCTTATTTTTAATATTATTGCTGCCGAAATTTAATGCATAATTTTAATCTTATAAATTAGATTATTTTTAAATACAATTCTTTAACTTTACTTATGATTTAATTTTAATAGGATTAAAAAAAAATGACTGTTATAATAATTAAATTTTAAATGTAATCTATTTTTTCACAAGTTCACTGTTTAAACGGAAGATAACAAACCGGTTCTATTTTAGTGTTTAGGGTGAATAGGCGAAACCATTTTGTACCTTAGTGTACCATCGAGGTTTGGAAGTGTGTTTGGGGTGCCAAATGAACACTTACTGGGCGATTGAAGTTAATTAAAGTTCTTGCACGACTTTTTGGAAGAAACCTTACGCTCCTAAGGGTGGTTGAAAATAAAAATTACTGAATTTCCCATTGAATGAGATGGAAAAACGATCAATGCATAGTATTTTATTACTGAAACTGTAATTAATACAATTACCATACAAGGAGTTAGTACTATGCACTATGGATTAGGAATGCTGGGAATGTTTGAGGTGAGGTGACACTGGCAACTTTCAATTATTGTTTCCTGGGGTGCTATATTTTTATCCACAAAGAATCTTGGAGTTGCAGTGCCATTATCCCCCCCCCCCCCGTGGTGTAATCCTTTCATCCTCTTGTGCACCCTGGAATTTGGGTGCTATACTTTCACCATAGTTGAAGGTGCCATTTTAACTCCCCTAGAAGTGTCACCAGTGAGACAAGACTTTCATTCCCAGGAGGAACCATGTATCACCTGTAGTTTTAACCGTGCATAGAACACTCTTAAAAAATATAAAATAACAACAATATCACAAATAATATTTATTAAGCACAAAAAACTATATTAAAATGCTAAATAATAAAATTCTACAAGGAATATGAACAATTTCTTATTAGATAATTTCTATTTACTTAAAAAAAAGTGTTTTACCGTATTTTTAACTGTTATGACAGTTTCTGAATTATTTTGTACTTTCAAATTGGAACGTAATAATAAAAAATGAAATTTAAATTTATCTAGATTTTATGTGTTGACAAACATTTTTATTTTGATTTGTACATACACTGTAAGAAAAATTCCTTTCAAATAACGCGAATTTTCCGGCAACGGAAAAGCCGGGGAATCTCTCGGGCAATTGTGTATACCGTAAATTTACGGGATTTGCCTTTTAAAAACAAAAAAAGGGGAAATTCTCGTAAAAAAAAAAAAAAAAAATTAGTTTAATTTTAAATTTATCTTCTTATTTTTTTTAATGTGCAGATTTTGTGTGAAAAAGAATAATAATAATAATAATAATAATAATAATACGAAAATTTCATGGGAAAACACCTTTTAGAACTATGCAGGTATGTCCCCAGATGTCACAATTAAACATCTGTTAAAAACAGTATCCTTCACCTGGAATAGACATTCAGATTGCCATCAAATTTGGTATATGAAGAACTCCTGTCTTGCGAACAAGAAATTAGAAAATTAAATTAAATATGCACTACTTGGTTCTATGCATAGAAAATTGAAAAAAAAAAAAAAAAAAAAAAAAAAAAGCAAAATGAAGGGCATAAAAAAGCTTACAAACTAATCCGCAAAAGTTCAAATTGTATTTGCATTCTGTATGTGTTTTTTTTTTTTTTTTCTTTCAAACAACGTGGGGAAAAAAAAAAAAAAAAAAAAAAAAAAAAACTGAACAAATAGATATATAACTCTTTTTTTTTTTTTTTTTTTTTTTTGTAGCAAAATTTCGTTCTAATTTTTTATCGCGTCATTGGCAAACATTTTTGGTTATGTGAGAATATTTCAGCTCTTTGCGTTCCCTAAAATTGTTACAAAATTCACATGCACACAAAAAAATAATGAATGAATGAATAAACCTTTACATAAATAATGTATCCTCAAAAATATGCTACAAATATATTTGCATTCAACACACCAAATTTTTAATAATTCTTCTTTGAAATAAATTTAATACTTAGACGATTACTTTTTTCTCAAATTAATAAAATTAACTGTTTTCTTAAAAATGAAACAGTTCTCAAATCGTATTTCATAATAATTTTCTTCGTTTACGCTTTAGTAATCGCGATAAAAAAAAAAAAAAAAAAAAAAAAAAAAAAATGAAAACATTTAACATTTGCAATAAAATTTCTTTGTATCTCTTCTGGGTAATTATTAATGCAATACATGTATAAAAATAAAGAATGTAATAAGATTTTCAACGAATTTAATCTATCCTCAGGATGAAACTGTTTTATTAAAAATATTAACTATTATTTGTTTTTATTTATTTTATTTAAAATGAAGACTATGACCTTTTTCTTTTCTCAGAAATTCAAACCAAAATTGTAACAGGAAATGTCCTTCATACTGCTTTTAAAAAGGATATTTTCAGTTTGGAAATTCTATACATATTTATTAATAACATTTTTTATCTGTTATATAAGTTGAGATAGTATCAAGAACAATATTACTAGTTGCGTTCGCTTTTATTTTATTATTATTATTATTATTTATATATGCATTTATATAAATGACGTTTGAAACAATATTGTTAACGAAAATACTTTAAAATTTACTGCTTAATTTCATTTAAAAAGTTACTTTTATTATAAATCGTAAAATCAAACAAGTACATATTTTTAGTTGTACATTATTTTTGCAGAAGAATAGAATTTATATTAAAAACTAGAAAAACAAATAATTTTTATAAAAATGACTTTTATAGCATTATAAGAAAGTAATTCATCGATTTTTAGAAAAACAAATAATTTTAATGAAAATGACTTTTTAGGCTTTATTATTTATTCATTTTCTTTTAGATTAAGCTATTTAATACTTTGAAAGACGTTTTGTGATTGAACAATTTTTCTTTCTTTATTATTATTATTATTATTATTTTTATTTATTCATTTTTAAATTATGTTTACATTTGCATACATTTAACAATGTATTTCCGAAAAAAAAAAAAAATGCTTATTTCTTTCTTCTTATTTTTCTAAAATTTTATTACTTTTTTTTTTTCTTTTTTTTTTTTTTTTTTTTTGTGTTTTTTTCCAGTAAAAATAATTATAGATGAAAAATATTACTTTAAAAAATTCAATAAAAATTACATTTATAAAACAAAATATAATATTTGCCAAATTAGTTAAAACTCTTTTATGCATTATCAAAATTTTGAACAAAATTAAATGTAAATTTATCAATAAAATTGTCCCATAGCTTTAAAAATCAAACAACATAATCTGATATGTAAAAAAGAAAAACAAATTTCACGTTTCTTTACGCATATACATTCACTTCAATGAATTTTCCCGTTTGGAAAATAAGAAACACAAACTATGAAAAATATTTCAAACCTTGCAAAAATTTTAAATGAAAAAAGGCGGAGAATTTCTTCTTCTTCTTTGTGATTTACTTTATAACCTAACCAACAGAAGTGTAGAAGAAGTCTGAGAAATTCTGTTGTTAAAATTCAGTCAACAAAACCTCATGTTGAAGCAGAAAAACCCAATAAAAGAAGTATTTGACGATATGGGGACTGGCGCCAAACAGGCAAGACTTTGTCGTTCTTCCTTAGAGACCAAAGACTTTATGGTTATTACGAAAGGCTATGTGATTCAAGACACGTGGTGGTGTATTTTCTCCGATTTTTGTTGGTGTCGACCTACTTAGACATTCTTTCCTCCTCTATTTTTGTTATATAAAAATTCTTTTTTCATTTTATTTTTTTATTTTTTTGCTATCCTATTGATTTTGTATAATCTTGAATTTTACGGAATATCTGATATGACAGGGAATATGTTAGTAATATTTTCATGCTTGTGAGAATATTCAATTAGCTTTGATTTGCTACCTATTTGTTTTATGCATGCATCTAAATATGTATGTTATAACATTAAAATTCACGCGTATTTTTTTTTTTCATTATTCTTAATTTAATAATTTTCATTTATATCTAAGACACATTAAATAAAATATATTTTCGGCTTGATTTTTCCTGTGATTGTGATTGAAATACTGGAAGGAGTTTTCAATAACTTAGTTCAAATTTAATTTTATATACTATGCATGTCTCGTAAAGTATGAGAATTATATATATATATATATATATATATATATATATATATATATATAAGAAATCAAAATATGTTTTTGATCATACAATATACTAAAAATATTAAACAAAAATAACTTATAACAAACTTACATGCATACCAAAAATTGTAGAACTGAAGCTGAAGTAAACTTTAATCCAGAAACCTAAAATAAGAAATGAATTAAACTTTTCAAAAATGCATGTATATGTATATATGCACATGCGTATGTATATATACAGGGTATCCCAACAAGACTGCCCAAACTCTGCACAGCCAATTTCTTTGGTTGAAGTACATAAAAAGTGCCTAAAGAACTATAGCTTTACGAAATAAAACTTTATAAAAAACTATTTTGTTTTCGAGAAAAATGCGAAAGAATAAAATACGATGTTATATCCGGTGTACTGAAAAAAACTTTATTTGAGACTTTAATGTCGGTATTTGCATATGTTTAAAATGGGAGATTTTCAACATGTTAAATGCGCATATCGAGACATATAAGCGTGCGACTTGAAATTGTTAACTGCACGTGCAAACCTTGCATGCTTAATAAGATTGAGTGCATGTCGCAATATTGACGAACGGAGTACATTATCATGCAAAGATTCTCTAACAGCATATATTCTCTCCAGGATATCTTCACGGCGTCATCAGGGTGAAAAGAGATCTCAGGAACATCCTGAAGATGAACTTTGGGTAGTGTATTGTTAGGGGTGGATCGTCGCTATTAGAGGGAATTTTTAATAGTTATGGCGGTCTTTCTGGACATCCTGTAATTTAACCGCGCAACTACAGAAGCTACTACTCATAGCTATAAATCATACAGGCCTGCAAAAATTGAGGTTTTTAAAAAACACAAGAGACGTTTTCTCTGATTTTTATGTTATTTGGTGCGCTGATTTGGAACTTACTTCTATTTTTTCCCATCACGTCAGGATTTTTTGAAAAATCGATATCGATATATTTTTTTCTCGAATAATATTGCATGTACTATCTGGCAACAGTGGTTTTTATCCATTTAAATCTACGCAAAAGTATCGATTTTTGGTATAGCAAATTGAGTTTTCAGCAATCAGTTTATTTTTTATAGGTTTAAATAGCTGCAAACCACTGCTGCTAGACCGCACGAGTTACCTGTGGTCTAGAGAAAAGCGGAAAGTCTCCTTGGGTACGTTTTACATAGAATTATGGTGCAGTTTCTAAAAGAAAATCATCAACATGCTATTGGCTATTCTATTTGTTTTTATTAACCCTACAAGACACCCAGTTCCATATGTGGAACACCGACATTAATCGTTCCTATAGCTATAAAACTATTAGTAGCGACATCTCTTGACATCTTGATAGAAGCTACTGACATTTAGCAATGTAGTAATACGAATCTTTACCTAAAGATGCCGTTCGTGTTTTTGTTATAGTGCACTCAGTGTAAAATTTGAATGAAAATGATACGTTAGTCGTTTGTCAGAATTCAAAAAAAAAAAAGAATGGTTATTGAACAGTTTTGACTCGAAAAAAATACTGTGTTGTTCTATGTATGTGTGTCCAATATACAATACTATTTCCAAAACAATTCAGTTTAATACCAAAAAGTATAGTTAAGGCTCAGTGTATCGTATGTGGAACTGAAATAAAAAGTTGATTTTTCCGTAAAATATGGTTGTATTTTTATTTTTATAAGTTTCCCCTATCTTCTGATCACTAATTACAACCCATATATTTTTGTCGCGCACTAAAAAAAATTGAGCCTTGTAGGGTTATAGGTGATTGGCCTAGAAGATCAAATATTATGTATGTGTTAAAAATCGAAGTAAAATTCAATTTTTCAAGTAAACGTGACGTGATAGAAATTTTTCGTTATAATTTTTTTAAATCAGTACCAAAAAATTACATAAAGTTCAGCTGTCAATTCCCTTGTTATTTTTTATTTTATTATTATTTTTTTCATTGCATGACTGTGTTATTAAAAGATCAAAACATGAACTTTGGTAGTTAATTACAAATAATATCATTTGAAGTTGTCTTAGTAAATAATTCTCTTTGGTTTTCACTTTGGGTTTCACTTATACATTAAAAAACGTTTTTTTAAAAAATATTAAGCGTTTGCATAAATTTATTTCATATTTTAATTTGTGAATAATGAGCTTATTCATTTAACATCAGTTTCAATTTTTTTTAAATTAATCATAGATTATTTAAATTAAATATTATATTTAAAGGAAAGTGTACTTTCGAAGTGTTAAAGTTGTTTTTAAGACGAATTTTTTAAACACGTGTTTTGTTGAATTTTCTGTTTTATTTTTAAATCTTAGAAATATGTAGTAACTTGTCCTCGTCTGCTGCATCAGAATAGTTTTTATTATTTTTTCCTCTAATTGAGATAATGTGATCACTTAATATACTTATATAAACAGATTAATTATAAACATACATTATCTGTACTTAGGTTCATATTTCTACTATTTCTTTTGTATGAAAGTTTCTCTATTCTAATTAATAAAAGATTCCAAGAATTTATCTTCAAAATTGCTACACGTAATTATCCATAATTAATTATATGTACCAATCTTGATGATATTTTTGTTGCCACTCAATCTGTCATTAATTATGTCTCAAGTAATTATGAATGGTTAACAATGGAAATTGTATTAAATAAAAGATAATTAAATTAAGTACCTTAAGTACCAAAAAATGTAAATAATGTAACTGGAAACGCAATATCCAAAACTCATTTTGTAAAGGAAAAAAAAACTGATCCATCAGATTTATCCTTTTCTTCTTTAACATTGACTGTAAAAAAAAAACAACTTTTCAAAGCTCCAAGTATTGCGCAATACTATTTGCGAATTTTCCCCCCTACCATCGAACTATGTCACGTGACTCACTCAAAAAGAGAGCTACGATTAACTTTTGTTTTAGTTAGAAGCGTGGTATTGCGGTGTGCAAATATGTAGCAGTGGCTCTCTAACCGATTAACCAAAAATGTTTCATTTATTTTTGTAAATAGTTATTTCTTTTGTGTACTGTATATCATCGTAATGTGTCCGTGAAATTAAAAATTATGTTTTTTTTTAAGTGTAACAATGAG
This sequence comes from Salticus scenicus, assembly GCA_963930645.1. Taxonomy (NCBI): domain Eukaryota; kingdom Metazoa; phylum Arthropoda; class Arachnida; order Araneae; family Salticidae; genus Salticus; species Salticus scenicus. The sequence continues at coordinate 303,415,544 of OZ005649.1, forward strand.
GCGAGTCATCTTTATAAATTTTAAGAACATTTCATTCTGCATTCGTTGTTTAAATTGGCGCCCAACGTGGGGCCGAATGACTAAGTGATGTCGGCGGCTATAGAATGGAAAATAATTACAGATAAGTAAATTTTAATATTTATTTGATGATTGTTTGAACAGGAGCTAAAGGAATTTGGGCATTGTGCAGAGTGTGTTAATAAGTTAACACTTGAAAATATTGATTATCCTAATCAATGATTAGATATTTCTTAGAATCTTAATTCTAGATATGTTTAACAGTCGATCATCCTGATCTTAACGAATTTTAGATCGCCCAGATCTTATTATATTTGCATACCAGTTTCCTTTAGTATCTGTAAGTTATTTTTTGATTCATATTTATTGATATATTAAGAATTTTGATAATTAAACAAGAATGTAGAATGCTATTTCTTAAGAAATAAGTTGAAATAATGGTGTATTGATGTAAAATAAAATATATTCTAATATAATTTTAACATAGAAAAATAAATTAAGTAAATCATAGCATCGAGTTGCTTAGAATAAATTAAGAACAACATTTCTGTTTTTCGGCGCCATTGCATTTTGCAAGGAAAAATAAACAAGTGAACTTTCATTATTATTGCGTAATCGCTTTCAGTAAAAGCGAAAAGAAAAAAGTTTTGTTTACTTTATGATTAATTATGACACTTTAAAAGATTAAATTAAGGTTGTTGTATAAATATTTTGATCTTATTGAATAGATTTATTTCTGATAAATGATCATGGAATAAATATTATTTTCTCTTGAACACATTTACGAATTATAAAATAATGAGCAACTCATAATACATAATAATAATAATGAAAGAATGAATAAACAATTTTTTGTTGTTGAATAAAACGAATTTTACACAGATTTGTTTATAATAAAGATATATTAAATAGAGATCTTGTTTATTTTGTTGAATTGATAATTATATTTTTATCATTTGCATTAAAAATAAAATTTTGGTGGAATCTGTACATCAATTTGAAATATCTTGTATTTTCAATTACTCAGAAATGTTTCAGGAAGAGTATTTCTATTTACTTTGAAATAATTATTTGAAAATAGGGGTTAAAAGAGTTATTATTTCCTTTATATGTTCTTTATTACTTTAGTTCTTGAATTTATTTATTGAATAAATTGGTTAATTTAAGTTGTTTAACATATAACAATAATATATATATATATTTTGGTGATCTCTGTGATTTATATAAAATATTTTGGGCTATATACGTTCGCGTACTGCACATTTTTAGATATATTTTAAATTATTAAAATTCAGTTTAATCATGTCTTATATGGCTAGAGGGAAAAAAACAGATCTAATTGAATTAGCGGGTGAATTAGATATAAAAATAGATGAAAATTTAAAACTTTTAGACATTAGAAATGCTATAGTCGAAAGTCCAGATTATGATGCAGAATTCACAAAAGAATGTTTGAATCGCATCATACGGGATAGGAAAGAAAAAGAAGATTTTTCGCTGAAAGAAAAAGAATATGAAAGGTTATTTGAACTAGAGAAAACCAAATTACAGGCACAAGCTAGTAATGCTCCTGATGCAGTATTACCTACCATGGCCCTTTCTTCCGTAGACACAAGCATGCCAAAATTAGAAATAAGCAAATTAATCCCAAATTTCGATCCGAAAACCGCTGATATAACCTTATATTTAGATTTATTTGAAAAACAATTAACATTTTTGAAGGTACCAAAACCAAAGTGGGTCGTATATCTTGTAGGTCTTTTGCCAACTGATGTCGCCAAACTAATTGCAAAAGAATCAGTTGATGATGCTCAGAATTATGATAATGTTAAGGAAATTCTCTTAAAACGTTTTAAATTAAGTGCTGAGAAGTTTCGACAACTTTTTGCCCAACACCGTAAATGTCCAGAAAGTACATGGCGAGATTTTTATTTTGATTTGCAAAACTATTTTGATGGGTGGCTTAAAGAATCTAAAGTTTCATCGTTAGAAGAGTTAAAAGATTTAATATTGGCAGATCAAATAAAAAAGAAAGCTCCTCCCGAATACAAAGAGCATTTTTTGGACCACTGGAGCGAGTGGAACAATCCTCTTGAACTTGCCGATAAACTAGATTCATATGAAGAAATTAGACTAGTAAGAAATAAAAATGTTAGAAAGGAATCCCCTAAATTCCCACATGGAAATACTTCCCAAAATTTAAGAAATCACCCCCAAAATTCTAAAACTGCGTCATCGAGAGATTATACGAAAAATGAAGATCGACCACGTGTTAGTTGCTATGGTTGTGGCAAACCAGGTGTTATTAAGGCTAAGTGCTCCGCCTGTTCCCCCTCTTCTAGGAAAAGTTCAGCTGAGTTCAAAACTATTCACCTTCAGTCATTATCTATCGAAGAACCTCAGTCGACACTTATAAGAGTAAAAATTAATGGAATAAATGGAATAGTGTGTGCTGACACTGGAGCCAGTCACACTATAGCTGGTGAAACATTATATCACCTCTTAACAAAACGAGGTGTAGAATTTGAGAAAACTTGTATGAATGTAACGTTAGCTGATGGTCTCCAAAAAGAAACTGAAATCTATTCAGCCGAAGTAGATGTACAAATTGAAGGACGATCTTTCCGAATAACTTTGTTTGCGTTACCTACTGCAAAGAATAACAGAACATTGTTGGGAAATGATTTTTTGCGTACTGCTGGAATCGTTTTGGATATTCGAAATAATATATGGTATTACCATGATAATCCAAAGCAGAAATTTGATTTCAGTGAAGATGATTTCAGGCCGTCTGAAAATCCAGTATATTCTGCTGAAGTTAACGAACTTATGTTAAAAGAAAATGAAGGAGCCCATCTTTCTGATGAACAAAGGTCAGAACTGAATAATTTATTGAATGAATATGAAGATATCTTTGAACCAGGGGAAGAACCGACTAACAAAATTCAACACTATATTGACACTGGAAGTAGTCCTCCTGTCGCAGTACCGCCGTACCGCATGTCCCCAGCAAAGAAAGAGATGTTGAAGAAAGAGCTAGACGAGTTGTTAGCTAGCGGAACAATAGAAGAATGTGAATCTCCTTATGCTTCACCGGTGGTATTAGTACCTAAGCCTAATGGTCAAGTACGACTTTGCGTAGATTATAGAAAACTAAATTCTATTACAAAGACTGATAAATACCCATTACCCAGAATTGATGATCTTCTTCACGAAGCTAAACATACCCCTTTTATGTCAACCATTGACTTAAGGAATGGGTACCACCAAATTGAAGTAAATCCTGCGGACCGTGACAAAACTGCGTTTATTTGTCCCTTTGGAACTTTCCGATACCGGAAAATGCCTTTCGGGCTCAAGAATGCCCCATCAACATTTCAACGTATGATTGATAATTTTAGGAATTCTTTAAAGAACATATTAGTCCTTTCTTATTTAGATGATATTATCATCTTGTCCGAAACTTTCAATGAAAATTTAGATAATTTGAGTGCAGTTTTTAAGAAATTACGAGAATTTAAGCTGCACGCTAACCGTGAAAAATGCAATTTCGCTTGTAACCGTGTAAAGTATCTGGGACATTACATTACTAGTAAAGGACTTGAAGCTGATCCTGATAAAATTGCTGCAATACAAGAAATACCAGCTCCAAAGAATGTAAAGCAACTGCAGTCCTTCCTGCAAACTTGCTCATGGTATAGAAGGTTTATCCCAAAATTCTCTGAAGTTGCTAGACCTTTAACTAATTTGACGAAGAAAAACGCTGTTTGGGTTTGGGGAGAAGAACAAGAAACATCTTTCAAAACCCTAAAACATCTTCTAATGAGTCCACCCATTCTCAGTCAAAATGATCCAACTAAACCATATATATTAAGAACAGACGCTAGTAACTATGCCCTTGGTGCAGTTTTGTTACAAGGCACTGGAGCAGAAGAACATCCAATTGAGTATGCAAGTAGGTTACTCACAAAGGCCGAAAGAAACTACTCCACGACTGAAAGAGAGGCCTTAGCCATCGTATGGGCTTTGGACAAGTTTCGTGCATATATTGACGGTCAAGAAGTCACTGTAGCAACCGACCATCAACCTCTTAGATGGTTAATGAACTTAAAGTCTCCAACAGGTCGCCTCGCGCGATGGGCACTACAGGTACAATCCTTCAACCTGAAGATAGAATACGTGCCTGGTAAGGCTAATGTTGTTGCTGATATGTTGTCCAGACCCTTCTGTCCACACGAAGAAGGAAAATGTGAAATTTGTTCAATTTCAATAGATATCCCTCCGCGAAGTCCAAGAGAAATACGAGAAGAACAATTAAAAGATGAAGATATAAAGAAAATTATCGAGTCTTTGGAAAGTATCGATAAGAATGAAGATTTCGCTAACTGGAGTAGTCGTGGTTACTTGATGAATCAAGGCGTTTTATATAGATATTCTCCCGAAACAGAATCAGAAGAAGCGCAATTAGTAGTCCCGGTTCAAGAGCGAGAAAGAGTGTTAAAAGAGCATCATGATGCACCCTCAGCTGGACATTACGGAATTGAAGGAACATTCGATAGAATCGCAAAGCGGTACTACTGGACTGGTATGCGAAGATATATTACAGAATATATTAAGAATTGCCCTGATTGCTGTCGTTATAAACCTAGTAACCAGAAGCCATCTGGATTATTACAAACACCGATCTATAATCAACGATTTGAATCCCTTTCAATTGATTTATTCGGCCCTTTACCTAAAAGCAATGAAAAGAAATGGATCTTCATCATAGAAGATTGTGCCACCAAATGGGTGGAACTATTTGCATTAACTTCCGCAACTGCTAAAGAGTGTGCGATCACTCTAATAGAGGAAGTGTTCCTTAGGTATGGTTTGCCTAGAAGGGTAATAAGCGACAACGGGCCGCAGTTCGTAAGTGCTGTAATGCAACAAGTTTGTTACATCCTGGGAATCGCACAAACCCTAACTCCGGTTTATCATCCACAGGCAAACCCTGTGGAAAGGAAGAACAGAGATCTAAAACCCCGTCTGGCCATGTTGGTTGGGAATGATCATACTACCTGGAGTGAGAAGCTACCAATAATTAGATTTGCCCTTAACACAGCAAAATGTGATTCAACTGGCCAGACCGCTGCATATCTCATGTTTGGGCGAGAACTACGCACTACCGATGATATTGCGCATGATTTCCGAAGTGTTGTGCACAATGATAATTTCGTTCCCGAAATAACACCGTACTTGAAGAAATTTGCCAATTTCACTAAACAAGTACGAGATCGAATTGAGGAAAGACAAGACCAGCATAAACGCTATGCAGACAGAAAATTTAAAAAGGCTCCTTCTTTCAAGCAAGGTGACAAGGTATGGGTTAATACCCACCCCATTAGTGATTCTAGTAAGAAGCGAACTTCCAAATTCATGCCGAGGCGCGATGGCCCTTATACAATTTTATCACAGAGATCACCAGTTTCGTATACATTAGGTACTACAGATAATCCTTTTACTCCCATAGGGAATTACCATGTATCCGCTCTGCAACCATATACAGGTCAGGACACTACTCCTGTTCGTCCGATCCAAAGGAGAGGTCGACCGACGAATACTACAACCTCAACTAGTAGGAAAGGTGGTCAACAACGAGAACAGTTGCCCAAACGCCCTGCTGTGCCCACCAGGAGGCAACCCCCCAGAAAAGCAAGCTGTATACCGAGGACGATGTACACAGCTTGAGGGGAAGTCTGTAAAGGAAAAAAAAACTGATCCATCAGATTTATCCTTTTCTTCTTTAACATTGACTGTTAAAAAAAAACAACTTTTCAAAGCTCCAAGTATTGCGCAATACTATTTGCGAATTTTCCCCCCTACCATCGAACTATGTCACGTGACTCACTCAAAAAGAGAGCTACGATTAACTTTTGTTTTAGTTAGAAGCGTGGTATTGCGGTGTGCAAATATGTAGCAGTGGCTCTCTAACCGATTAACCAAAAATGTTTCATTTATTTTTGTAAATAGTTATTTCTTTTGTGTACTGTATATCATCGTAATGTGTCCGTGAAATTAAAAATTATGTTTTTTTTTAAGTGTAACAATGAGGCGAGTCATCTTTATAAATTTTAAGAACATTTCATTCTGCATTCGTTGTTTAAAATTTTATAAATTAATGAAATATAATAGATTTCGGAAAATAAAAACTTTTTAATTCCGTCAATGGAAAATTTTAAATTTGAATAATGATAAATAGGTAAGCAAAACTAAAAAACTATTTTATTTTACTTTATTTATTTATTCATTTATTTATAATGTATCACTTTTAATTACTCTTAGCTTTCATTTACCTGAATTAACTAAAATTTAGATATATTTCAGACCAGTAAATGTAATATTTATCTAAAACTCTAGAGGTAAAGGTTTTTGTTGGTTGAAAAGCCAATCTGACTTGCCTCACCTCAAGCAAAATCCACTTTAGTTATTAATCCTTACATTACCAATTACAAAATATGTCAGAAATTTTGTTTACAGGAAATAGATCTAGAGATTTTAATAAAAGCTTAGTGTTAAGGGGTATTTTGAGTAGACAAATCTATCTGACTTCTCTTTATTTTTAGGAAAATTAGCATTCTCTGTTAACCTTCATTCAATCCGTTGCAAAGTATGACAGATATATATATATATATACAATTTCTTTCAGAAATACATCTAACACTTTTCATAAAACTTAGAGTTAAGAACTTCTTGAGACGATAAATCCATCTGACTTATCCTTATCTTTATGAAAATTAGCAATCATTGTTAACCCTTGTTCCACCCACTGCAAAATATGACAGAAACTTGACTTTCTAGAAACAACTGTACCTATTTTCATAAAAGCTTTAGTTTAAATGTTTTCGAGATAACAGACCTATCTGATTTGTCTTAATCTTCAAGAATATTAACCTTCGATTTCTGGGAAATGGCTTTAACTATTTTTATAAAAACTAAAAGTAATGGATTTATTGATGAAAAATTCATCTGAATTTTTCTTATTTTCACGATAATTAGCGTTCATTGTTAACTCTCACTCTTCGAGTTGCAAAGCATGGTAGAAACTTGGTTTTCTCGGAGTTGGCTCTAATTATTTTGATACAAAATAGGGTAAAGAATATTTTTTTTTATGACAAACCCATTTGACTTACCTCATTTTCAGAACAATTAGCATTCACTGTTAACTCTAACTCTTTCCGTTGCAAAAAACGGCATAAACTTGGTTTTCTTAGAAACTGCTCGAACAATTTTGATAACTATTTAAGATTTTGTATTTTTTGAAATGACAATCTCTACACATCCCATTTCAAACTGTGCCCAAAACTTGGTTTAATCAGAAATGAATCCAACGATTTTGATAAAAACTCAGGATTAGTCGGATTTGAGATGTGGATTTTTACATTTGTTTTTTTTTTTTTTTTTTACACTTTTTTTTTTTTTTTTTTTTTTTTCGAATAAAAAACAATTATCAATTATTTTTATATGAATGATCACTTTGGCGTTTGGTGAGGGTAAAAAGGTCGTTTGGATCCTTTTCCAAAAATCTGCTTTTTCCGTTACACAATTTAAGTTACAAATATTATTAAAGTAAGTTTACAATGCAAAATTTAGTGTAAAACACACTAGCAAAGGACCAATGTTTTATTTTAACAGTTATGCTATTTTACATAAGTTTTTCCCTTAAGAAGATCATTTTTGGCCACCTTCCCCTACACTTATATCAGAAGCTGAAGACAATTTACCACTGAAAAGTGTATTAAATGAAACATATCAATTGCAATGTGACAATCAATTTGTTATTTTTCAATTGAGTCTTGATTCAAAAATAGCATTTTAATCACTCTTGTGTAATAATCTTAAAAATGTCTAGAACAGCAAGTCTACTGATATTTGAAGACTAGCAATAAAATCCTTATCCTGTAACACCTTCCAAGGAACTTCAACAGGTTTCCTACTTTCATTTTGATTTTTACCTTTTTATTAAAACTCTTTTCATTGCTGCTTGTCTGGATGTCTAATTTCTTTTTCTATTTTCCCGTTATCTCTCTCTTTACTTTTTCAATTTTTATTCATTTGTTGCTTTTCTAATTCTTCATTCTATTTTTCCTGTCTGTTTTTACTTTCCGCATATTTTACATGTCTGCTTTTATTCATTTATATTTCCTTTGTGTTGTTTTTTTCATTTTCAAAATAATAACACTTGATAAAAACCGTTTGACCTTGTGTTTTTGTCCTTTAATTAGGGAGTTTTTAAATCTGTAAAATCCTCTTAAACACACTTTTAGGCCCTGCGATTAAAACGACTGATCCTTTGTTTAAATGTTCTGAATACAATGAAAGTTACATGTTCAAGAGCTAATCCTGAATGACGGTTTTGAGATTCTGCAAACAGACTACTAGATACGGCACGGAATACTTTTAATTTGATATTTTGATTTGATCAAATCACCAGTCTAGAATGATGGTTTAAGAATGGTTATATTTAAATAACCATTCAGTTGAAAAAAAAAATTCTGTCGAAATGACTTGTAAGGATATCAGCTTTCCCAGATCAAAACTGGTATGTTTGTATCCGAACCACTCTCAATGATGACTCAAAGATTGTAGGTTTTGAGATTCTGCAAACAGACTTCTAGATACGGCAAGGAATACTTTTAATATGATATTTTGATTTGATCAAATCACCAGTCTAGAATGATGGTGTAAGAATGCTTATATTTAAATAACCATTCAGTTGAAAAAAAAAAATCTATCGAAATGACTTGTAAGGATATCAGCTTCCCCAGATCAAAATTGGTATGTTTGTATCCGAACCACTCTCAATGATGTCTCAAAGATTGTAGGTTTTGAGATTCGTCAAACAGACTACTAGATACGGCAAGGAATATTTTTAATTTGATTTTTTGATTTGATCAAATCATCAGTCTAGAATGATGGTGTAAGAATGGTTATATTTAAATAACCATTCAGTTGAAAAAAAAATTCTATCGAAATGACTTGTAAGGATATCAGTTTTCCCAGATCAAAACTGGTATGTTTGTATCCGAACCACTCTCAATGATGACTCAAAGATTGTAGGTTTTGAGATTCGTCAAACAGACTACTAAATACGGCAAAGAATATTTTTAATTTGATTTTTTGATTTGATCAAATCATCAACCTAGAATGATGGTGTAAGAATGGTTATATTTAAATAACCATTCAGTTGAAAAAAAAAATTCTATCGAAATGACTTGTAAGGATATCAGCTTTCCCAGATCAAAACTGGTAAGTTTGTATCCGAACCACTCTCAATGATGACTCAAAGATTGTAGGTTTTGAGATTCGTCAAACAGACTACTAGATACGGCAAGGAATATTTTTAATTTGATTTTTTGATTTGATCAAATCATCAGTCTAGAATGATGGTGTAAGAATGGTTATATTTAAATAACCATTCAGTTGAAAAAAAAATTCTATCGAAATGACTTGTAAGGATATCAGTTTTCCCAGATCAAAACTGGTATGTTTGTATCCGAACCACTCTCAATGATGACTCAAAGATTGTAGGTTTTGAGATTCGTCAAACAGACTACTAAATACGGCAAGGAATATTTTTAATTTGATTTTTTGATTTGATCAAATCATCAACCTAGAATGATGGTGTAAGAATGGTTATATTTAAATAACCATTCAGTTGAAAAAAAAAATTCTATCGAAATGACTTGTAAGGATATCAGCTTTCCCAGATCAAAACTGGTAAGTTTGTATCCGAACCACTCTCAATGATGACTCAAAGATTGTAGGTTTTGAGATTCGTCAAACAGACTACTAGATACGGCAAGGAATATTTTTAATTTGATTTTTTGATTTGATCAAATCATCAGTCTAGAATGATGGTGTAAGAATGGTTATATTTAAATAACCATTCAGTTGAAAAAAAAAATTCTATCGAAATGACTTGTAAGGATATAAGCTTTCCCAGATCAAAACTGGTATGTTTGTATCCGAACCACTCTCAATGATAACTCAAAGATTGTAGCCCACATTGTTTATAGCTAACTGAACAACTTTATTTCGTTGTTAAATCCACTGAGCTTTAGTTAGTGTGGCTACATCAAGAAGAAACTGTATTTTTGGTGCATTCTCCTATAACCTGGACTCAAAATCACATACGGCGAGAAAAATTAAAAATAAAAGATGATAAAATTTCTCACTGTTTGGATTATTTTTATCTCAGAAAGGTCTGGACAGTCCCTACATAATTGGGCAAGGCCAAAAGTTAATTTTATCTCACACTAGAACTGATGGTTCTATAACCTTTGTAGATTAAAACATTAATAGGAAAACGTTGTAACACACACTTGAAACGAACTTAAGTACTATTTAGAAAGTTTATTTTTAGCAGCAAATTTATAAATTTCCATTACTGGTACAATGTACACCATTCGTGCATATACTTTGAATCAATCAATAAAAACATCTAATTAGTGTTGATGAAACATGAACAACGCTTACAATTATTTAAAAAAAAAAAAAAAAAAAAAGATTTTTCTGAAAATAAGTATAGACTTTTATGCAGTCCTGCCCCCCCCCCTTCCTCCAAAAAAAAAAAAAAAAAAATATATATATATATATATATATATATATATATACATATTTCTGTTTAAAGTTAGAAATTTCACTTTTTATTTTAAATTGAAAAAGTTGAAAAAATATAGTTTTTTTCTTTTTTTAAATAACACATTTGTTTAACAATAGCATGTTGTTATAACAAAATACTAAATTATCTTTTTGCGTAATTTAAGATTATTTATTTATTTATTTATTTATTTTTATATTTAAAACTAAAAACTAATTTCATAATGCGAATTTGTTAAATGTATTTGCTTCTTCATTCATCATTGATATTTAAAATGATAATATTATATATCATTATATACATATATGTATGTAAAAATAAGGATAGCGATTTAGGCTCAGTCAATTAATTAGGATATAATCATGTGTACATGGCTACAATCCATTTAAGTAAAGAAACAAAGGAAAAAAAAATATTTCTTTTACAACTTCTGAAGATTGAAATAATATCTAATAACTAAAATAAAATTTGTCAAAGGTATTTATTCTCAAAGCTTTAATATCAGTAATTCTTTTCACATACCTTTTTCTATTTCGACGGAAATGATATTACATACTTTAATAATGGAATTCTTCTTTTCATTTATTTATATGAACATTTTCTGAGTAAATTTCAACATGGAATTAGCCTTTGGGAAAATTCTTGAATTGCTTTTAATATATATATATATATGTATAATAAGAAACTCATATCTATATATGTTTTGTAATAGTTTTATGTATATGTAAACGCGATGTAAATTAAAATCTTAAATATGTCAAAAGTTTTTGTTAGAAGGCTGAGTAAAAGTTCAACAGAGTATTTGCTGGTAATAAACATAAGTGGAAAATATTTAACATTTATAACTTAATTAATATAAAATAATATTTATGATAAGCTTTGTGTAGTATTTCGTATTTTTTGTATCACTTTTATTAACGCGTAAATATATATTTTTCAGTTGATGCTTTATTTTATTTTATTTTGTAGCTGGTCGGATTTAATAAAGAAAGTCAAAATATTTTCAGATCATTTCCCTATGTATTAGTAATTCTATATTCGACGATTATCGTGTTACAGCATTTTATTTTATTTTCAACTTATTGAAAGCGTCTAGCACATTGATAGCCAGCGGCCAGTAATATCATGCTTCTTTCTAGATAAGCAAATTAAATTCTAAAACTCGTCTATGCTAGCTTCAGAGGGATTTTTTGTCCTCCAACAGTAAGAAATTCTGATATAAATAATTTTTTTTTTCTTATCTACGAGTTTTCTGAGAACGACAGGATCTGGTGCAAAACTGGACTGTTTCTCATAGTATATTGGGCAGGAATATAGTTTTATTTCACTGTTTGAGATAATTTGGAATATAACAATATATTTTTAGAGGCACTGTTTAAGATTATTTATTTAAGTTGTTAAAGTATAAAAAAATTGAGCATTAGAATACATCTTTATTAATATGATACTTTTTTTAATTAAAAGCATGTGCGTGTGTATACACACACACACACACAAAAAAAAGGGGTTTTACTGTTTTGAGCTTACTCGAAGCTCACCAGTATAACTGCTGTTTAAATAAGATAGACTATGCGGTTCTTAATGACGTAATCAAGTTTTATAGTATTTAATATCTAGCAGTTGATAATTGTCGCTAAATTGAGGAGGAGCTTTTTTGCAAACTCCAGTTTCTTGCAATGTTTCTTTTTCTCTTTTTTAAAGTTTGTGTTTACAATCTGTGTTTTATTATTATTATTATTATTATTATTATTAAAAATCTGTCTGTGGTTTAAACTTGTGTTTGTATTTAAATATTTCGTGTGGATGTGACTTTAAGTTTAAATATTTATTTTGTATCGTTACGTGAAACTGCCATAACAATAGAGATTGAAGCATTGATTAAAAATGTCTAATAGTATTATAAATATATTACAAATATTTTTAATTGATATTTTATAATTTTATAAAAATTTTATAAAAATTTTATATTAAATTTTTTAAACAAATACCAAACAGTACTTTTTTAAAACTATTAATTGTCCGAAACAGTTTAAACTATGAAAGAGTATATTTAATATTTCAAACATACATTAACATTTTCTTTAAAAGCTTATAATTATTAGAGAAACAGGAGGTAAAAAAAAACATTATTTGCTATGAACTATAAGTCGATTAACTACTATATTGAAATATTTTCCATTTTTGTTAATCTATGTACATGAAAGAAGAACGAAACTCATACGGCGATCATTGATTATTAAAATTTTCCAACTCTACGTACTTGTTGTATCGTGTAACTTTTAATGTTCTTTACGTACGTTATCACACAACGAACAGACACTGAAAGGCATACAGATAGGCTAATTAAATTCAAAATCAATCTTAAACATGGTTGGAAAGTGTTAAAAATGCTTATCGCAAAAGGAAATGCAACTCTATAGATTTCAATTGCAGCCCTTAATGTAACTGAATATTTTGGTGTAGCCCTGTAAATTTTAAAGTTTATCTACATCAAATTGTAAGCAAAACATTATTTCAGCATAATGACTTTTTTTTTTGAGTTGCACAAGACCTGTTAATGCTATATTAAATAGGGATCATTCCATAGGAAACTTGAATAACATATCATGTTTTAAAACTTCTGAAAATATCTACAGACACTGGAGGTGGGCAGACGGACAGATGGACAGTCGGACAGACATACACACAAATTCAAATAGTTTTCACGCTTAAAAAATGTTATAACGTGTTAAAAACGCTTAATGTAAACGAAAATGCAATTCAAGCAAATTCTAGCAATATTCCTTAATGCAATAGAATATTTTTATGTGACCCTGATAATATTAATGTTAATCACACTGTATTCTATACAAAGCATTCTTTTGTACATATGAATAACTTATTTTAATTTCATTAAGATTTGTTATTATTAAAATATTTGTTATAAAATATTTGTAATATTTTATTAATTTGTTATAAGTAAAATTATTAAAATTTGGTTTTAGAAATATTTTTCTTGGTACTCAGTGCTCTGGAATACTTTCAGTTGTCCTTGTACACAAACCAGTGGTGGTATTTGCTCCATTTTTTGCAGAAAATATCCGATAGTGAACTTGAATATTGCATTTTAATTTCATTAACATTTGTGTTAAAGTAAAGTTGTTAAAATTTGAATTATAGAAATACCCGTCATAGAATGCAGTGTTTGGAATAATTTTCGGTGTCCCTGTACACAAACCATTGGTGATATTTACTCCATTTTCTCTAGAAAACATTTGTTGGTGCATATGAAAATCATATTTCAATTTCTTTAAGATCTGTGCGAATTTAAGGTATGAAAACATAGTTTACATAAATACCTCTATTAGAACACAATGCTTTAGAATACTTTTGGGTATCCCTGTACACAAACTTGTAGAGGTATTCATTCCATTTCCAATAGGGAAAATCGGATAGTGAACTTCATTAACATGTATCAGTTTCAAGAAATTCCATGACTATTTACGGGAGTTAGAGCGTGGACAGAGAAACAGAAGTGATTAACACTTTTCAACCTGGTTGGAAAGTGTTTAAAACGTTTGTCCTGATTGGGTGAAAGACTGATTAATTGTCACTAATCTGAAATTTCTGCACCTTGAAGCATGGAATTTGGTGAAAACATTTCTTTCTTGGCGTAGACACTCTCCAAGGAGTGATTTTACAAAATTACAGTCTCTCTTTCCCAAGGAGGGAGGAGAGACAGAATTTGATTTCACAAAACCTTTCAAATCTTAAAGAAAGAAATACAATATTTGGCAGATACTCGTAAGAATTTTGCTTTAAATTATTACGAATACACAAATATATAAAATACAGTGTCACGAATTTTAGTAATTCGGCCCACAAGTGGTTGGAAATGATAAAACGTGTTTGTACTAGAGCAAAACGAGGATTCACATAACCCTTCATATCCCAAAGAAAAAACAGAAACCCGTAAGATTTTTTCCTTTAAAATATAACAAACACCAATAACTGAAACCAATTTCAGGAATTTTAGGAATTTTCCCCAAAGAGGAAGAAGAAAATACAAGGCGTGATTTCACATAACCTGTCATCATAATCTTTCAAAAAAGTATTATTTATCCACTCACTGACTCAGATTGGGTAAAAAAGACGCGGTTTTGAGAAATTCACCTCCCTTTGTCCTTTGATGGGAACAGATGGCAAAAATATACTTTCGAATATAACTTGGCTACAAATTACATCACAGTGGATAAATTTAAAGTCATAAGATTAGACATAAGTACAAAAAAAAAAAAAAAAAAAAAAAAAAATCGGCGATTTTTGAATATTTGATGTTAAGTGTGAGAGAGGATCAAAATCTATAAATTTGCAAAATTTTATTATTTTTTTTTTTTTAAGGGAAGGGAGGGGGATAAAAAAGAAGCAAGTTTTGTTTTAGAGACCTCTTCATTTCGCGCTAAATTTGTACAGGGGAAGCTAAGGAAATTGTGATTACGACTTTTGTTGTGTGGATTGGTTACATAAACTTAACAGCCACTGAGACGGTATTTCGAGAAATTTCCTCTTTATTCCTTTTGTAGGAAGGAGGAGAGGAAAACCACTTTTCCAGGAATAACTATGCTCAAAATTATCTCAGGAAGGTAATTTTGGGTATGTGGATTAGTTTTGTGTGTCAACACACACTATAGAGATTTTGCAAATTTTCCATTATTAAAGGGGGAAAATAACAAAAACATAACTTTTTCAAGATTAATCTTCTCCAAAATATCTGAGTATTGGTGATATATACCCACCATTCACTCTGATGAGATTTTATAAAATGTTCTATTTTTTCTTTCGGGTTTGGGGGGGGGGGGGTAAAAACACGTTTTCAAGTTTAAATCTGCTCCGAAATTCCTCAGCGTGGCGTATTCTCGTGTACGGATGTTGATTATGTGTATGCAACCTTCACGGTGATTACGAAATTATCTACTTCACTAGCGGCAATGGGGGCATAATTTTAAGAGTAACTCCTGTTTGAAATTACATCAAGAAGATTTTTCTGGGGTGTGTAAGTTGAACATCTGGGCTCTAACTTTCGTGGCTATAAAATTAAATTAGACAGATAGATGAAGGAGAACGCAATTTGGGTAGGTATGGCGCTGCCGTATGGAGTATGGACCAGGATCCGGCATAGTGAAGGTGAGAAAGGCTCTGCAGTAGGCATTGGGAACCCAACTGAGACTCATGTGCGAATACTTCCGTTTTAATGTGCATTGTTGCAGACAGTGGGGAGCCTGACTCAGCAGGATGTGTTCGAGAAAGTCACTGCGGAAGTCAACGCGAATCCAAGCCAATATTTTGACCGATCTTAATGAATTTGTTTTTAATTTATAACTTTTGGATATATATATATATATATATATATATATATATATATATTAAGAGAGGACAATACTTTATCTAGCCGACGGCCGTGGCCCATGTTATTCCACAAGAAAACTTGTACCTGTAATTACTCATTACCTAATAAATTGTTTTCAATTCCGTTTTCACATTCAGAAAATTCATAACCATTAAATTATTACTTATTTTCAAAGAAACTGATTTTTTTTCTATTTTTTTTTACTTTTAGAATTTAATTTTGTGGCTAAAAATGAGAAAAATGCACTCAGTGAAAATTCGCATTTTTGAATTCGAAATTAGATATTTTTTTTTTTTTTTTTCGAATGGCGTGGCACACAGGATACAAACATTGGCCGGGGGGTCGTCGAATTGATGGCCATTTGTGAAGTGACACCCAGTGGGTGGTCATCGCTACCCTAACAGGGACAACACATCCATGCCTTCTCCGGGATTCGAACCCAGGCTCAACCGTGTAGGAGTCAGGAAAAAATCAGAATGTAAAAAAAAAATCTTCGAACACCAGTACTAATTTTACGACTGTGAATTTTCTGAATAAGAAAACGGAATAATAATAATAATAATAATAATAAAACATTAGGTGATGAGTCATTGTGGTAACAAATTTCCCCATAGAATAAAATGGGCCATGGCTGTCCGCGGGATTAGATGTTGTTCCCTCGTAATAAGTGATATGGAATTTGAGAAATCATTTAATGACCAGCAAAATGGGAAAAATCTGCTAGTACGAAAATTCAATAAAATTCTATCCCTAAAAAATTGCCCACTAATAATTACGTGCCAATAGCATTTTTAAATAAAAAAACTAAATTCTTTGAAATTATTTTCCAAAGTATGAGTAATTTTATACCCAGTGGTCAAATTGCACCTATTTTTGCTTAATATATTGAAAGATATTAATATATTAAGATGTCACATGGCACGATATCACGTGGGCAGTGCGTACGATATCACTGCCCATGTGCATGAAATCACATGTGCAGTGATATCGTGTTTCTAGCTAAATAAGTAAATTGAATGCAAGATCTCAACGATGCAAGTTGCTGAAGTCTTTTGTTCTGTAACAATCAGTATTTTCAAGAATAGATTTTTATAACCTTTTATATTTTTAAAATAACTGGCTTTTTCAATATTTTTATTCTTTCTAGCTATACAATGGGTAAGAGTGTGTAGTTTGTTTTTTAGCTCTCTACCTGTATTTTATATTTTCGAATATAATAAGCTATCTTGTGAAGTTATTTTTATATTATTTAAATTTTTAAGATAAAAAAATTAAGCATTAGAAAGCCTTTTATTTATTTATTTATTTATTTTTTTTTTAATGATCTGCTGAAGTTACGAAATTATTATTACAAACATCAAATAAGAAAATTAATGTAATTTCAATAAAAATAATTTTAATGAAATGGTAAAAGTATGAAAAACACGTTTATTAATTAATATTTTATTATTTAAAAATTAAACAAGATATTTAAAAAAGTTACTACATGAATTTTCTAAAACAATCTGTCAAAATCTGTGACAGTGCAAATTCAATATTTTGAATGTTTATTAAGTAATTATTTTTGATCCTGGAAATACTATTAGAAAATAAGAAAAAATAATTTTTGTCGCGAGCTTCATATTATAAGGTCCATTGCATGTTTCGAAGAAAAAGTTTATATGACAAAAAAAAAAAAAAAAAAAAAAAAAAAAAAAAAACTGCAGCCGTTTTTACTAACTGTTGTATCGAGAAATCAAGAATAGAAAAAAAAAAAAAAGGTTTATATTGGACATATCATCTAAGGGGTTACACTGAAAAAAATTCCGTAGCTGACATTAAAAACTAAATTATGGCTGTACAGTCGGTAACAAAAGTGTCCGAACACTAGCAAAAATTCCTATGTAAAAAAAGTACACTGCATACAGTTTTGTTAAATAAATCCTTGACGAATCCTGTTCTTAGTCAGTCTAAGAACAGGATTCGATAAGGATTTATTTAACAATACCGTATGAAGTGTGCTTTTTTTACATAGGAATTTTTGCTAGTGTTCGGACACTTTTGTTACCGACTGTAGTAAAAACAGTTTAATGTCATCCTTGTACATACTAGTTCCTTTTGCTAGTGAATTCTGAAAACACCTATTAATATTCTTGAGCATTTTCCTACTTTATCGTGGTCAAACTTACTTTAAAATCTCTACAAATAAGCAATCAAGTTTTATCCATATGCTTATAAATGTCTTATGTATATCTTTGATGAATGAACATGTTTATTTTAGGTCACGTGGTTGTTTCCATTCTCATGAGCAGAAATGTACTGTTTTATCTCTTCAGTGCATATAAGTAAAATTTCTATGTAAATATACCAGTTATAAATTTTCCCTTCCATAATTTTGACTTCTCAATTAAATAATAAAAGCAATTAATTACCTTATTGTTATTTTAATCATTTTTGTCTCGATTAGGACAAAAATTCGTAACTCCTTGCAAATTACCAGAACTATTCTTCAAAGACGAGTTAATTATGGTTTTTTATTATTATTTTCAAAAATTGGTAATATATTTTTTTTTTCATATTTCAACGTTTATATTCAATTGTACATAATTTAAATGAAATTTTTTTTTATTCTTTCTTTCAGATAACTAAATTTATCTTTTTTACAAGATATATATATAGGTTAAAACACAGGTGTGATGTCGATTATCACATATTCTGAAAAATATATTATTGTATTAAAATAAATATATAAATAAATAAATATTGCAAACACATTTTTATGACCTCTAAATTATAACTTAAATTCACATACAGTGTGTTCTTTAAGTTTTATATCCTCCCTCTTCCCACATACGCATCTTTTGTTAATTGCAACTCTATCGAAACCTTTAACCATGTATTATTCGTTCTTTAACGTAATGCAGATCGACAATAGCATGTTATGACTTTTTCTAATTCGGTTTCTTTTCATCTTGCAAATAAATGCAGTTAGTCGTCATGTGTACATTCTTGTCTCCCAATATGGTACATCTATTTTGCTTAAAAACTTCCGCCTTCCCATGGGGAGTGTTGGCCGTTATTGAGGACCGTTTGAATTATAATTATGTGGTAAACCTTTACAAAATCTGTATGTGTTTATACGTAACACAATTACAACCATTTTTTCTCTACTATTTTGAATTTGGCTTCGATTAGAGATCTAAGGAAGTTAGAGAAGAAATCGGAGCGTCACTTCATCATCAAAAACTATGCGATGAAGTCAACTGTTTAGTCTCCCACACCAATGTTATTAAAATCACTTCAATTTTAATTATCCAATAATAGTAACTTTAAAAAATGGTTACCTATATGAGAGAAATATATCAAATAAAAGTTTTAATAAAAGTTTTCGTTATTATCTATAAAAATGCCTGGATTAATGATCAATGTGTTATTGACTGGACACTTCGCAAAAATTCTGAAAATGTTTTTTAAGGTAAACTTCAATAACCAAAGGCCATCTACATCTTCGTTACGACAGGTTAAATTTACATTTAATCAGTATTTAACGTAGTATGTTTAACACAGAGAGTGTACATTAACATAGAATGTTTAACACGCAAACTGTGTTTAATACTGTTAAAACATAGATTTACACAAATAGAATAACACATAGATAGAATACCACTTTTCGTTGACAGAAGTGTTTTATTTTTTATCCCAAACAAGAAAACTTTTCTTCTTAGATATTTCATATAGGTGTTTTAATTATTAACAAATAAAAATTAATTAAAAATTTTCAGTGTAATTTCATTATTCATCTACAAATTGAACATCATTATTAATTACGCTGAATTATTTATTTGAATTCTGCGAGTAATTACTGAGCTGATTAAAAAAAAAAGTCGAAACTTGTAAAGACACAAATTTATTTGCTTTTAATTACTGTAAGAAATTTTGCTTTTGTAGTAAATTTTTCAGAAAAAAAAAAAAAAAAAAAAAAAAAAAAAAAAAAAAAAACAGGAAACTGTCCATATTTCTTGTTGTTCTTATTAAATTCTTATTAAAAATATGTACACAAAAGCAGTTAATAAACGATCATACCCAAAGTTTCTTGATCCTTTCTTTGTTTCCTTCTGGATAAAAGACATTATATTTCAGTTTACATCATTATGTCTTATTCCCCAACATAACAATTTCTGTATCTTCCGTTACAAACAATAAATCATCGCTTCATAAATATTTCTTACAGATTTCGTAATCAATACCATGTCGAGATTCATAAAATTACTCAGTTTCATTCCATTATTTATCAATAAAATAAATCACAATTATTATTAATTATTCTGAATTATGCATTTTAATTCTGCATGTAATTACAAACATAAAAAAAAAAATTACCGAGATTTATTCAAAGGAATTCAATTGTACTTAATTACTATAAGAAATAATCCTCTTACGATATACTTTTCAGAAAAATCAAGAAGCTAACCATATTTCTTATTGTTATTGTTCAATTCTTACTTCAAAATATACACAAAAACACTTAATAAATGATTGCTGCTGAAGTCCCCCCTGATCCTATCTTCATTTTCTTCTGGATAAAACTCAATGTATTTTAGCTCACCATCATTATGTCTTATTCTCCGAAACATTTCTTTCTTTCTTATAATCAGCAGAATTATTCTCCGTGATTATGTGTATCGTAAAATAAATGAGGGCAGTTAAGCATGAATTGAAATGAAAAATAGCGTATTGATGAAGTTCAAAAGCTTTATCGAAGAAAATCGTAAATAAATATTTCTTTTAATATCCCAAGAGGTAAGTAACCATAAATAAAGCTCAATTTCAAATGAAAAAAAAATTGTAAAAGAGAAGGATTTTTTTTTTTTTTTTAATAATTTATGTTGTTTATAATGGAATATAATATAAATGCTTGGAACATTTGATTTTTTTCTCAGAAGTTAATAATTTCATAATATCATAACGATGGGAAATTGAAGTTTCTTTTCTTTATTAATGTTCTTTTATGTTTTTCAATTTTTTTGTATTTTTTAGCTTAGAAACTGATATTCTTAAATCATATATTAAAGGTAGATATTGAATGTACCAGAATTAAATGAAATTTAATATGTTAAAAAAAGTGAAATGAAAATATTTTCTTGGAGTTAATGTTAATATTACTTATAATGTTTGGTATCTTATCATTTTTTTTTTTTTTTAACTGATCATTATTAAAATTCTTTGCATAATATCAACTTCATTTTGGTAAAGCACATTCGTTAACTTCATATTATTACATTTTCAGTTCTCAATTATTCAGTTTTTTTTTTTTTTCAAATCTTCTGACTCAATTTAATGAATATCAAAAGATGTTTTGCTTTGTGTAAACGATTATTAAACGAAAAATAAAAAAACAATATGTATAAATCTAAGTTTAAGTTAATCGAAGATTTAGAAGTAATTTTTAAAACACATAAAATTATATAAAAACACTTCTTATTATCTCTAAACTATCTGAAATAATATTGAAGAAAAATGTTACTAATTATAAATTAATTAATTATGATTAGGACATTCTTAAAAATTAAACTACATAACACCACTTTAATTTTCAGTTAATTAAGGATGACATTATTAATTAAAATTTCAAATATTTTTCATTTGCTGTTTTAAATTTTAACTTTATTATTGGATTTAAAATTATAATTGTTTATACTGATAATATATTTTCAGAGTATAGTTCGATTTTCTGTACAACGTGATTTAAGGATATATTACACAATATTTTGTATCCCAATAAATAACAGTAATAAATAGTATAAATAATTGTATAAATCCTAAATTAAAAATACGCATGAAAGAAATTTCTGCAAATTTATAATACTTTTCGACTGAAAAGAATAGGAGTTTATCTTATTTTTAGTTAATGAAAATGGTTCTACACTTCTAAAGAGGGCGTTACGTTTAAGACGTGTTATTTCTCACATCGTCTTACAGAAATTTTAACATATTATCAAAATTGTAATTCATCACAAGTGATTTTTTTTAACGCTTTTCTTACAAAGAAAAAGTTCTTGTTTGATTTGTATTTTTATGCATTTAGTGATTTTTCGATTTTTGCCTATAAACTATTTAAATGAAATTTTATATACACGGGAATACAGTTTTCATGCTTTCATAATTTTATTCAAAAATAAGCTCTTATTTTGCCTGAAAATAACTAACTAATTTAATATATATGTGTATACATACTGGTGGACAAAATTAAACCAACAACCTGTTTTCCCGTTTTCTTCTTTTGCACATAATTTTTAAACAAACAAATATATGAACATAAATTTTGGATGGCCTGTTTGGTATCATATTATTAACCGAAATTTATGTAACTTTAGCATAAGAATTATTTTTAAGATAATAAATATTCGTTTTTCTCTCAAAAGTAAACTTTAGAAAAAATGGAAAATCTCAATAATTTTTGGAAAGATCTTAATGAAAAATGGTAATAAGGGTGCCTTATAGATAGGTGAAGAGGCACATGCATCCATATGTTAGATTACAACCAAATCTTTTTACCTGTATTCACTTTTCTGTTTCTTATTTTTTTCTTCTTTGTTTTCACATGTGAATAACTTTTTTTAAAAATATGCATACAAACATGAAAATTGGATATGATGTCCATTATAAAATTATTTATCGACATCATTATTACTCTACTGCTGAGTATAGTTTACAAATTAGAAATTATATATATATATATTTAAAGTCCATTATAAAAGTAAAAGAAAAGTTAATACAGAAAAAAAAAATCTAGATTTAGTTTAACTTTACAACGCATGTGCATCTCCACCTATCTCTAATGCATCCTTAACACCACTTTTCATTAAATGTTCTTTCCTAAAATTATTGCAATTTTTCATTTTTTCCAAAGCTTACTTTTGAGAGAAAAATGAATATTTATTAGCTTAAAAATTATTCTTATGCTAAAGTTACATAAAATTCGGTTAATAATATGATAACGAACAGGCATCGAAATTTTGTGGTCATATGTTTATTTCTTAAAAATTATGGGCAAAAGAAGAGAACGAGAAAACAGATTGTTGCTTTAATTTTGTCCACCAGTGTATATATATACGCATATATATATAGAGAGAGAGTGATATATATAAAACTCATAAATGAGTACTGTACAATGGACAAATATAATGAAATCTGTATAATTAAAACATGATATAATGTACAATAAATCTGTCATTTTATACCAAAATATTGTTAAAAGGAATAATAAGACTAAATCACATATAAATTAAATTGGAAACTCAATATATAGTGTATACAGCGGAGATCGGAGAAAAAATTTTTTGAATAGAAAAATGTCTTAAGTTAAAATTTCATTTTATCAAGCCAAATTAAATCATGGTAAAACTGTCATAAACCGATCCACATTAAACGTTTATGAAATATATATTTGGTTTAAATTAAATCTTTGTTCAAGCAAAACAATGTCTTAAAAAATTGTCACTTGAACCAAGATTTTAATTAAGAAGTGTATAAATTATTTTTGAGCTTTAATTTAAGTACGTTTCCTTAATGTTAATTGTGTAAGGCTTAACAAGCAAAGTTGAAAAAATAAAAATATAACATGAACTTAAAATTTACTTTTAATAATAAAGCATTACTAAATATTGTTTGTTAAAATTTAGCATACTAGTGCAAAAGAAATTTATCGCGTTAAAGAATGTGTAAAAGAGATGTGAGCAGTGATTTGTAAAATTAAATAGGTAGTGCAGGCGATCCCCCAAAAACCCTTCTACATTTGAAAGGATAATAAATTAAAACGGGTTACAGAAAGAAACTTGTTTATTCAAAAATATATAGCGGGCATGACTACGGATGGTTATAGACCTGAAAATTTTAATTTTATGTAATTTGCCAATGGCAGGTTGACCCTTTTAGCTTATCCACGATAATTTTCAAAAACATTTCCCTAAATCAATTTACCGTAAACAGACAAAATTCGCGAACTTTTTAAACTAATTTCTTCAGAAATTGTGTGAATTCCAAAATATATCATACTTTAGAACACACACACACACACATATATATGTGTGTGTAAATAAATTCTTCGCTTATCCTTCACCGACATTTTACTTAATTAATATTTTAATTGACGAAAAACAAAATTTTCTCTGTTTCGATTAATGAATTCATGATTATGCAGGTAATACGAGAAAAAGGTGTCTAGTTATTTCGTTTATTTAAATCACACTGTATTTTATTTTATAACACTAGGGGGCTCTGCCCCCTGCTCGCTCCACTCACCAACCCTCGAGGGAAGCTTCGTCTCCACCCCCACCCCCGACTCACTTTACTTATTAACACATGCAGAGCTCTGCCCGCCTATTCCCTGCTTTCTTTCACTGAAAAGGAATATTAATAGGGCATATTGCAAGACAAAAACAGAAAAATATTTTGGAAATCCTCATATTCAATGCCAAATTGAAATATTTATATTTTTTTTAATAGAAAAATATTCACAATATCTAGACCATTTTGCATTACAGCTTTAGTACATGACCCTTTTTATTTCTTTTTGAAACATTAGATCCGTACCGCGGTACCCCAATCGGTAGAGTGCTGAGCTCGTAATTGGAAGATTGCGGTTTCGGTTCTCGAGCCGGCCAAAGACCGTCGCGTACACTAATGGTGGCTGGTGCACGTAAAATATGTCGTGGCCGCAATATCCTCCATGTTCCCATCAAAATTATACCTCTGGGGGCCACCGAAGCGGGGAAACTATCCCCTTCTTGTAGGACCAAAACTGCGGTGGCATGTCTCCGGAACATCCGTAGGGATGCGTTCCAGACCGTCGCCAATTATCCATAGCGCAGTAACGCTGCGATGTCAAGCACAATCTACCTAATAATCTACATACCTACAACCAGGGATCATATTTTAGTTTTCCCGTGTAAGAAAATTATTTTTTTAAAAGTAGAGAGAAAAAAAAGTTGATATTTATTTTCTTTCTTTTTACATCTATGGTTTCGGAGCGCGGTACACTAGTCGGTAAAGCGCCGAGCAAGAAATTCTAAAATTTCCGATTCGATACTTGAACCGGCCGAAGGCCGTCGTGTACACCAATGGTGGCTGGTGCACATAAAATCTGTCGTGGCCACAAAGTCCTCCATGTTTCCACCCACACTATACCTGTGGGGATCACCAAACCGGGGTTATCATCCCCTCCCTGAAGGATCAAAATTGTGATGACATGTCTCCGGAACATCTCTAGGGGTGCGTCTCAGACCGTAGCCAATTACCCATAGGGCAGTACTGGTGCGACGTTAAATCCAACCTACCTGCCTACCTACCTACCTACCTGCATACAACCATGGAACATATTTTAATTTTCCCGTCTAAAATGACTTCATGACAGAAGAACAACGTCACTGGGAGAAATTATTTTAAAAATGGCAAATAGAGTACCTTCATAAAGTTGTCTTTTTTAGTTAATTATTTCTTTAATTAAAATGATAGAAATTTCTAAGCAACTGAAATGGAGTATTTGGAACACATTGATACCTCTTATAACACGAAAGACCCGGCCCTCCGCGAGACGATGCTGTCGTAGACAAAAAAAAATTGACGCCAGTCACAGTAACTTTATTTTTAATATATAGAGATACGGGGAGTGGAGAGCTGGTCTTTTCAGGTCTAATTATTAATGATTATGTTTTAAAAGTGACGCCAGGAACGCGTTGTCCCACTGTATTGGTATGCGTGCAGACATTACTGCTGATAATGCTAGGATCAACCGAAACGGTTGAGGTTTTATTGAGGGGGGGCGGTATGTAATTTCATTAACAATAATCGTACTGTTATTTTTCTCCTTATCTCACTAATGCGCAGAATAATTTAAATAATAACATAAAATTTGATTTTCAAATTATTTTATGTACTATTATATATTTTGCAGTTAAACAAAATTCTGTCTACAATACATATAGTTTTATTCTCCTTTCAATTATGGGACAGTTTTTTTGTTTTTTTTCATTTATTTATTTATTTATTATTATTATTACTATTTGTATCATTTTGTATTTTTACCGAATCTTCAAATATAATGTTTATTAATTTTAACTGAAATAGGTTAAAACTGAAGATCAAACGTCAGCTTACACATCCATTTAAACTTACAAGACTTACGCATCTTATAGTTATATGTTTATATGTATCGTCTAGGTTTGAATTTAAAGATCAAAATTCTTCAAATCATAACACAAAATTTAATTTATAAACTGTTTTAAGTACCACTGTATATTTTACAATAAGCAAACTTCTATCTACACTACTATCGCTTTTTAATTCCAAGAGAGGATTTTTTATTTTTATTTTTATTTATTTATTTTTTTGTATGATTTTGTACTTTTACCGAATCTTCACACATAGTGTATATTACTTTTTACCTAAACAATTTAAGAACTGAAGATTAAACATAAACTTTATATCTATTTAGACTTAACAAAATGTATCCTTAGAAAATATATGTCCTTGTATATATATCTAACGATTAAATATTTTTAAATAACTACAACGTCTGTGTATACCTGAGAATCATTGCAACAACAAAATTAATGATACAGATGCATTCATAAAAACGCCATATAGCACTTCGTATCTAGAGTATACCAATATAACAAAATATATGCATGAAATATATGTATAAAAAAAAAGGAACAAAATATTAAAGTATGTTGCTCTCGTTTTCTATAATCTTATGTTTAGACATTAATGTTCTATATATTTACTGCTACTTTAAAAGCAATTTTTCTTTTAGTACTGATTTAAGAATAGCATGTAAGCCAAATAAATGAAAAAAAAAAAAAAAAAAAAAAAAAAAAAACTTTTTCTTGAAAGCGGAGATGTTTTTGGCCGACCGTAGAAGAAATTTCTTCTATTTAAGTATACTGAAACACAAGAGGAAAAAGTTTTCTCCTTTTCTCTTTCTTCGAAAACAGAAGTGGTGGAAAAAGACATGATTCAGCATACGTCGCGTTATCAGAGGTCGAATGGTTATTTCTTTTCTTTGTTAGATCCATTACTTTGTAAGGTCCAGTTAAGTTTGAGTGGATAACTTCTAATTTTTGAGGAAATTGCTGGGCAGCCAATCTTTATTTTTTTCTTCCTTTCTTAATTTATATTAAAATATCTCGAGAGCTAGAAAAGATACATTTTATATAAAATTGTGAAAGTTTACGAAATATATATATATATATATATATTTAACAAGATCGATATCTTATTTCTACAATTTCTTCTTGAGGCAATAAATATGTAGAATGCGGAAGAAAAAAAGTAAAAGAGTATTTCTTTTTTTTTTTTTTATGTTTGAGATTTTGGTGTTTCTGCACGTTTTGAGGTCCCCTGCACATACAGATTTATAGGACCAATTGTTAACATTTAATAATAAGCATCTGTTACAAATGTCACATTAGTCTCCTTAAATGCTACTGTGCAAACTGACAATAAAATAATAACTAAAATTAATACCTAGATAAAACAGTATGCTATACTGCTCTACTACAAATTAGGGGAGAAGCAAAAAAGTGTCAAAACGTCCGAAACAACAATGTACTGGCATAAAATGAAAAGTGCACGTGTATCAAGACACATTACAGAAGAAACAAAAAGACACAAAAAATTCGCATGGGAACTAAAAATTGAATTCCACTGGAAGTCAAGCACTTTACAGGCAGAAAAGATTAAGCAATTGATCAAATATGAAATTCTAGAACTTCCTGAAGTATGAAAAACTATAAAATAATAGTTCGGATACCTGCTTTCAGTTTTAAATATTTATATTTGCATTTATTTATTTTATTTATTTTTTTATGTTAATTTCTCTTAATTAAATAGTCTAATACGATTTCATTTTTTTGACCGCCATCAAATTAATGTAAATACACATGCCCAGTAAATTGACCATGAAGTAAATATAATGTGATACAATGCAGTGTAAATCTGAAATTTAATTTGTATTACTTTGAATCTATGAAACATTGAAGAAATGAATAAAATAAATGAAAATAATATAATGACATTACTTTTGTTTGAATGAAAACAGATGGATTTCAGAAACAGCTTAGCTGCTATATTTAAGTTCATTGGCATAAATGAAGGAGGGTTAATATAAATTGACTATATATATATATATATATATATATATTTTCGTATTTGGCGTTCAAAGCGTAAAATTCATCATTTGTAGTGGATTTTCTGTCGCGATTTTCAAGCTAAACTTTTACCAGTGAATAAAAACTAATTTCTCTAATTTTTTCAAGACAACTGGCTATTAAAACGTGAAAGAGTTTCCTTGTGAGACAGGTACCAAACTGTTCAAACTAAGTCCCGAACACTACAGTTCATTAAAGTTTTACTAATACGACCAGACTAAAATTTTTATATCTAAATTTTAAATATGATTATTCAATAAAAACTATTTAGAACCTTTTTTAAACAAAAGCCTAATCTAGATGTTAGATGATTTCAAGAAGAAAATCTGCATTTCTAAAAGAAATTCGTTTTTAATATGAATTTTGTTAAATAAATCGACACAAAATGTCTTACCCAATGAATAAATTTTATTATTTTTATCAAAGGATTTTTCTTTGCCAAAATTAGAATTTTAACTGAATTAAATGAGAAAAATATGTACGGAAAAATTTGCGATGTTTAATTCTGTTGATGGAGTCTTCTCCTTTTTTTTTTTTTTTTTTGTACATAACAGACAACATTTTTAATTTTTTTTTAAATTTATTTATTTATTAGAGGAATGACAGAAGCTGCTCGAGAATATCCATATACTATTTACATTCTTCCACTCGCGATTCCCAAAAACGTGTGGGTGAACAAAAAACACAGTTTTTTTTTTTTTTTTTTTTTTTTTTTGTTCAGATAATCGTTTAGTGCGACATTGTGAGAAGCCATAACATAGGCATAGCACACGCTATATCTTAAAACAGGCTAACCCTTAACGCTACACGGAAAATTATCTGACAATTATAACAATTGAACAAAAATTTGTGATATCAGTTTAAATTTCTCTATGAAGGAAAGAATTACTCTGTCATATTTACATATTTAAGCTTACTATTATTCCTTTCTCTCTTTAGTTTATTTATTTATTTAATTAATTCTTTCTTTATAAAATATTTTGAAACCTACCCTACCCAACGAACGTCCCTTTTTTCGTATTTATTGCTAAATGATTTTTAACATCTTACTTATACAGTAACCGAAGTACATAATTTACTAAGAGTCTTCTTCATCAACTTCTTAACAATCGGGTTTACCCACAACACCTGTGTGTAGAAGATTAACTCGAGACTTAAACATTTGGTGAATAAGTCTGTTAATGGATGACATTGAGACTTTAGAGATAAATACTACAAATAAACAATTAAAAATTGTGTTACTAAATAGTATATTCAGTTTACATTTAAACTTTTTAAATTACATTGTTAACTTATCAAAACTTTTCAGGATAATGGCTTCCCTTTAAATATTTAGTTTTTCATATTGTAAAAATGTAAATTATTCGGAAGAAGTAATGTTTCATTAAGTTATTAATTTTTAAATACTTGTGTTAAAAATCCTTTTTTTCATAAATCATACTGTATTTTGTATATATAAAATACAATAAACAGATTAGGTTGGCGGAAAAGCTCTGTTACATTTTAATAATACATTTGAATTAGTTTTAACAACGTCTATTTGTATTTTAATCAATAATATAATATCTATTATTTGCAACCACTAATTGTCATCTTCTAGAGAGCTTGTCGAACCACCTAGCGTATAAGTTCCCATTTTTGTTCCTGAAATATTCAGCAACTACCATGACGAAAGCATCGAAAGAAGTAAATTTTCCCCGTCAGATAAATCTGAAACAATTGGAATAGATAGTGACCCGATAGAGCTATGTTATATGGATATAGTGGGTAACTAAGAACTTCCCAAGCAAGCACATTGAACTTTCTTGCGTCATCATTGCAGCATGTGGTTTTGCATTATCTTGATAGAACAGAATTTTTTTTCTGTGCGCTAAAATTGCTGACTTTTCCTTGATAACTGCAAACAGTTTATAGATCAGGTTACAATAGATGTTCACAATAATGGTTTATACCACTTTAAGTAGCTCGTACTACACTGGACCTCTTCTATCTCACTATAAACGGAGCATCATCTTCTGTTGATGAAGACTTGGTTTTGAAAATTTTGTGGCGAATGTTCCAAGATTGCAGAATTTTAGTTTTTCTTTATATTCTCATAAAGGGTCAACTTTTCCTCTCACGTAATATGCTTGCCTAAAAACAACTCTACACTGTCTCTAACAAGAACAGATGAGCAGATTCTCACACGATTCGATAATATTTTTTAGTCAAATCAAGCGGAACACAAATACTCTGCTTCTAGACAAATCTAATACGTTTGATGTGTTACTCAGCAGTTGAATAGATGCCGAGCACCTTTGCGATTTCTCTAGTAGTTATATGTGGGTTACTCTCCAAAATTGACCGCACAATGTTATTATCGACCTTGGATGGCAGCCCGTATCGACGATCATCTTATTAGATTGAAATCTGAGGAACGAAATTTGGCAAACCATCTTTTTTAGCAAAACTAAATGCAAAGCTGGTGTACAAACGATAAATAGACAATAAGACTTCTTCACACAACTTCAGACTTCTTCTTAAAACTTATGGTGTGTGAAGAAGTCTTATTGTCTATTTACCATCTTTTTTAGGTTCGGACATTTATAATTTCTCTTCCCAATGTGTCACACAAGATTTTACAATCAGTCGATGCGTTGCTTCGTTTCTGGAACTCATGCCAAATGTAATATCTTAAAGGAACTTTATTTGCTGCCACCATATTCACTCTGTGCTTTGCAACTATCTGAAGAAGGTGTTGAAAATAGCCCTCTTATATCCCACAAGAGGCATGCTAAATATTAAGACCCTCCCAAAACGTATTCTACCTACTTTTCTTGACCTGACAGGTAAAATTACCTCAAGGTAGTAAAATACAACAGAACTTTCCTGCCAACCTAATATTTTATCCATTATGTATTTTAAATTTGTATAAAAAAAATATGTATCTACATATGCATGTGAAATACTGCATAGCTTGAGCACTCTTAATATTATATGAACAGTCATGGATATGATTACTCATAAGTACTCGAAAGAAAGAGAGATGAAAACAACTATTTTATATATCTTATATTTTTCTTTGCTTTTTAGGGACTTAAAATTTGTCGCTTTAAAATACTAAAACACTTTAGCTGTTCCCATTTTAAAATAATAGTTCAATCCCCTTGGAATTTTAACTAGTATCGTTTACATACGAATGAATGTATCATGGAATTTATATTAATATATCGCAATAGAATTAAATAATTGTAATAATCGCATAAAATTCCTTTAAAGTACAAATTGCTTACATTTTTAAAAATCTTAATAAAGAATAAAAAAATCTTATATTAATAAGGCTATCATTAAATAATAAGTTGAAACATTAATATCACAAACCAAATTCAAGATATTCTTTGTAGTGCACCCTGAGGAAATTTTTAACAATTTCATTTTGATCTTCTCATTAAATTCTGCTTTTTTTTTTTTTTTTTTTTTAAGGAATTCTTTAATATATTTAAAAAATAATTTATTAAAAATATGATAGGATTTTTTTTTCACAACTTCATTAAATCAGAGGCTGTAACAAAAGTAAAATAAATTACTGAAAACAAGTTTAATTAAAATTAACATTGTAAATTTCAATCAATTGCGACATTTTCTTGTGACTTTTTTTTTTTTTCTTGTTAAATTTTTATAATCTCGGAAATAACATGTTTTTTCTACTTAAAATAATTTTTTCACGATGTTTTATTTTTCAATGAAAATAAAATATTTAAGATTCGAAATATGAAAACTAAACACATATTTGCATTAGATAGCTTGCAATTATTTTTTTAAATTTAAACACTTTTAACTGATATTTGAATTCCGATTTTCTAGAAAAAAATCTAGTTTCCAATTAATCTTTTTTTTTTTTTTTTTTCATAAATCTCAGTTTTAAATTTAGAATCCGATCAAAATATAAATATTTAAAAAAATTTCAACATTGTAAATAAAGACTTTATTAAATAAATATTTAGTAGTATTATCTTAAATTTTAAAATATAAATTTTTTTATTTTGTAAGGGTTTTATATGAAAATATAATCATGTTGTATAAGAAATTTAAGGTTCAAATTATAAAATTTGGATGCATAGACTTATAGTTTTAACACAAAAAAATTACTAAAACTCCTGTTTTTTTTTTATATTTAAATCATTTTCTCATGTAACTGCTTCGATATTTCTACTGCACTAGTAGTTGAAAAACACTATGGTAGTAGTTGAAAGTAGTACAATAATAGTAGTAATTTCTAATTCACTAGTAGTAGAAAGCGAGATAACGAGTAGTTATCTGGCTTCCTATCGTATAATCTATATATTAATACGTGAAGCAAAAACTTTGTACCCCTTTTTACGAAAATTGCGCGGACGGAGGATTATGAAATTTCGCACACTTATAGTTTATATAGAGAAGAAGTGCAGAATGCTAATATTTTTTAAAAATACAACGACAAAGACATTGGAACATTTGTGAAACGACAAAGGTGCAATTCAAAGCCTATATTATCGGGTTTTAATTCCAGATTAAAATTAGCATTTTCATTTTTTTATACTGTTGCCAAAATTTTGAAATTTCAATTAATAATAAAAAGTTAATATGTTAATAACAATAATAAAAGTTAATAACAATGAGTTATTTTTTAAATAGCCAGTTTCATCTGAAAGAGTTATCGCAGAATGCTAATATTTTTTAAAAACACACAAGTTTTGCATTATATATATACTAATTAATCAACTCAACTCAACTCAACTCATTCAATTTGTATAGATCAGTTTCTAAAGAAATCAACCTAAAATAAAAAAAAAATAACGATTTTTTCTACTGACGATGAAAGTTTTTTTCTACTTTTATTATGCCTCGACATAGAACATTAACGGGTCGGATTGAGAGACAAAGAAGAAGGAATCTATATTTGCGGACACATAATAATAATAGTAATGAAAATACAAATAGTGTTAATATTATACAGAATGAAGAAGTGAATTTGACAGATAAATTTAAATGTGCACGAAATGTCATTCCAAAAGTTTTTTATAGTTATGATTGTGGATTAATGGATTTGGAATGCAGGTTTTGCAATGCGAAACATTTTGAATCTGAAGTCACTTTAGGTGACAGAACTGCATTCACTTCATGTTGTCATAAGGGTAAAGCAATATTACCGCCCTTAAGTCAAAATGAATATTTTAAATCATTGTATGATGGACTTATTTCAAATGAACCTTCAATAAAAAGTAAGTCAAAAAATTATTTTGAAAATATTCGCAAATACAATTCATCATTTGCTATGATTAGCTCAGAAGCTCAAGTATCCGAGGCAGTTACAAGTGGAGTGTATCATTTCAAAATACATGATGTTTTTTATCACAGATCGGGTCCAATGACTGCTGCACATGGTCGTTCACCATGTTATGCGCAATTATATTTTTATGATGTTGACACTGCTATCAATTATAGATTACAAGAACGTTTTAATCAAACATGTAACAACAACATAATGCGCGAAATTTCTCTCGAATTGGAACGCAGTAATCCTTTTGTTCGGTCATTCATTGCAATGAAACATCATTGTCAAAGAGTTGAAAATCAAAATAAAGAAATTTGTATGCTCATTAAAGTAAATCATGATTTAGATCTACGCCGTTTCAATGATGCAGTTCAAACTGATGTAGCAGTAATATTTAGTACAGTTGATGGTGAGCCACCTTTTGAACGAAATATGATTTCATTTTCAAAAGTTAATGGTATCATTAAAAATATCTCAGTTTTGGATTCATCATTAGATCCTTAGATCTAATGATCTAAATAAAAATACCTGTAGGTAAATTAACAGTGTAGCCTTGGCAAAATCTGTGATTATAGAAGTATAGTCTTTGACAATAGAACCTTAATAATGTTTAAACTTATAATTTTAATTAATTATGGTCGAATTTCGACCACTGGGCGACCACTAGTTATTATTAATATGCCTAAAAATACAGTAATCGCCTCTTTTATAATTTGAAAGAATGACTCGTATAATTCTAATATGTTTCAAATTTAAAATAAAATGCAATGATAAAAATAAATAAATAATATAATATAATATAAAATAAAATAAAATAAAATAACAAACCAATTATTTCTACATTTTGCTAATTTAGCCACTTAACCATTTACTAAATTTTTAGAGATTTATAAATAATTTAATTTTAATTTTTTTTAATACCCCATTTTAAGATATGAATGTTAGTATTATTATATATTGGCTGTAATTTTATTTTCCGTGTGTTATAATATTTATGCACCATGTTGTAATATTTTTTGAAAATATATTTAATATTTCACACCTATAAAATTGACATTTTAATTATTTATAAGGAATAATATTTTTCTTGTGAATTAATTTTAATTTTCCTTTTCAGTCACATTCAATATTCTTTAGATATTACAGGCATTTAGATTAAAATAACAATACAAAAGTGATTATTCTATAAAAGTGTATTTTAATAAATAATATTCTAAAAATTATTTTTTAAACATCACAGTGAAATAAAAAGTATCTGCTAAAGCGTAATTGGATAAAACATATATACATTCTATTTTTTGCATAGTTATACAGATTAATATGTTCAAAATATAACAAAAAAAAATTCAGCTAATTTTAATTTTATTTATTTAAGTTTTTTTCTCTCACTAAATTAATTCTTTTTGTTCTCATATAAATATGTGTTTACTTAAAAAATAAATAAATAAAATAACATCTTAACATTAAATAATTACAAGATAAAAATGACTTTTCATATACCATGTTTTTAAATTTTCTGTTGAATCAGATAGACTTGACAATTCTAAGTTTTAATAAATACTTTTTTTTTTTTTTTTTTGCGCCACCTCGCAGATTTTTTCCAGACTAACTTTCCATACAAAACAAAATTTACTGAAAATGAATTCAGTTCTGCTTAAAGAAAGCTAAAGGTATTTTAAGAATTCATTTTCCTCGTGTTCTGAGCTGTTCTAAAGGTTTCAAATGTCTAGCTAGTCAGGAAGTTAGTTAAAAATCGATTGCAAGATTTGTACTGGACAAATAAGAAAGCGAGTTAATAAAAACGTGGTAGTTACTGAAAATGAATTCCATTCTTCTTAAAGATGACTGAAAGTATTAAAAGAATGCATTGTCAACGTTTACTAAGCTATTCTAAAAGATTCAAATTTCTAGATAGTCGGGAAATTGGTTAAAAATCGATTGCAAGATTTGTACTGGACAAACAAAAAAGCGAGTTAATAAAAACGTGGTAGTTACTGAAAATGAATTCCATTCTTCTTAAAGATGACTGAAAGTATTAAAAGAATGCATTGTCAACGTTTACTAAGCTATTCTAAAAGATTCAAATTTCCAGATAGTCGGGAAATTGGTTAAAAATCGATTGCAAGATTTATGCTGGACAAACCAGAAAGCCAGTTAATAAAAACGTGGTAATAATAAAAAGTGTTACCCGCAAATTTATTTTTTATTCTATTAACAAAACAATTGAAGTAAACTTTCAAAAAATACATTTGAAGATTTTTTTCCATTTGTTATTCTAAAATAGTGTAATTATTTATCATGCTTTCCCTTTCATTATATTTTACGTTAATTTATTTTAGTTCGTTTAGTCATTATTTATCATTAATTTTAAAAATAATAAAATAATATAATTATATATATTATATACATTATTCTCTTATTCTAACCATTAGAAAAATAGATATTTTGTAAAATATTTTTAATTAAATTAATTTTGAATTTAAAAACTACTTCTTTATTTATCACAAATCTTTATTATTTCAAATCCATACATAATGACGTCGTTATTCATTATTCAGTTTTAACTGAAAAAATGAATAAATAAATAAATATCCGTATGAATATTAGGTGTAATTAATTCTCCTTTACATCGTTTTTGGCGAAAGTAAAAGTCTTCAATCAGTTTGATCTCTTTTAAAGTTGGAAAAGAATGAAAGTGCTTAACTCTGAATTATTATCAACTGTTACATGAAAAGACGTATCTAAGAACAATAACAGGTGAGTTCAAGGCCCTTGGAAACATATATAAAGAATGTATGTGTGGCAAGAGATTTAAAACTGATACTTCTAAAACAGGTTGTTGGTGGATAAGTTTGAAGTGACCTGATGACCTTCCGATGAAACAGAAATACTACAAAGAAGTTTACCATATTTAACTAGACACGTAATTTTTGCTTAATCATGGGGTACTTTTAAAATTCTTTAACCAAAGTTCAGAGACTGTAAATGGTTCAAATGTATCAGTGTAACATAAGAAAATAGTAAGTTTTTGTCTGTGATTTCCTTTTGTGCACGGTAATAGAAATATATTACTTTTTTTAACGTAAAATTTAGATTGCATCAGTTATTTAGCTTTATAATAATGTTGCCTTTGTCATAATAATGTTACCTTTGTGATTCCTTCGATATATATATATATTTAAATACATGTTACATTCGAATCAATTTAAATGAAATTGTTATGTTAATTGGTTTATACCTCTTTTTCACGCACACGCACACACACACACACACACACATATATATATATATTTATTTATTTAAATGTACAATTAAAGGAATGTTTTAAATATAATTATAATATAAAATAACAATTATATAGATACGTTTTCTAAATTTTCATTTTCTGTTATTAAGACCAAATAACTGCACGGAGGTGTTACTGGAATGTCCTTCTTTGGGAGTATTTCTTTGTTGCTATAGTTCATATTCACACGAGTTTCAAGGAAAACCACGTAAAACACAGTATGATTAGGACAGTTAGTGTAATTTTGTTTTAAACTACCATATACCATCTACCATCTTCCAGCCACTTGTCCCTAATATTTTTATAATCTAATTTGTATTAAAATGTGGGAAAATAATAAAGGTTTTAGTGTAATAGATATGGGTAAATTTTTGAAGGTATTTTTATTTAAAGTAATGGAAATTAATTACAAACTAATGTTAAAATTACGAATAATCAAAAATACATATTAATAAAAAGAAGTTAAAATAGGTTTAATTCATTAATACCAAGAGTTAAATAATAATAATAATAATAATAATAATACAACTCCATACACAATTGAATTTCTAATTTTATCTGTTATTTTTATGTTGCTTCGTATTAATATTTATTAAACAGTTATTGTAATTTTAATGCAGTGAATTGAACACTAATTTGAAATATATTAGAATATTTAATTCTGTTAATTGAACTTAAGTAATAAAAAAAAATCAGTAATGAACTTAATATTTTTCATTATTGATAGCATTAGGCTTTTACATAGATATTTATCTTAATGTATAAAAGATTAATACTTTTGCATTTGCAATGTATTATACACATATTAAATCTTCTCACATGAGATTTTTGAGAGTACTGTTAATTTTAAATTTTCTTCAAGTACGTACCAATATTTTAAGTTAGGTTATTGGATAAGTAAAATACATACAAAGAATATTATCAAAAGACAAAATATGCAAAACGTATATTATAAAAAAGTGATCTAAGGATTAAATTTAAATGTACTTTTTTTTTTTTAATGAATTCTTACACCTATATTGAATAATGATCATTTCATTGTTTTAAGGGGTCTGGAACACCATTTTTTTTTTTTTTTTTTTTTTTTTTTTTATGAATTGCAGTAATTATTTTTTTCTGAAATTGAATCATATTTGACGACGAATTTGAGCAAGAAATAATCTTTAAAAAATTTAAATAAAAATTTAAAAATTTAAATAGAATTTTTAAATTTTAAATTTTTAAATGTTTGATAAATTTAAAATTTGTTATATCTCAGGAACTAATGGTTCAATTTACAAACTTTTTTCACCCTTATATACAGAAAAAATTTTCTTCAATTTGTCTTCAGGATTTCTGATTATAATAATAAAATTTTTAAATATTAATTTTAATTTGAAAAAAGTACATACTTCATGCATAACTTTTAGCTCAACATGGATTACCAAAAAAATTTGCTCCTAATTAAAAATCCTGAAGACAAATTGAAGATAAATCTTTTCTGTATGTAAGGGGGGGAAAAGTTTGTAAATTGAACCATTAGTTCATGAGATATAACGCATTTTAAATTTATCAAAAATTTTAAATTTTTAAATTTTAAATTTTTTTATTAAATTTTTTAAAGATTACTTCTTGCTCAAATTCATCGTCAAATAAGCTTCAATATCAGCTGCAATTCATCAATTAAAAAAAAAATGGTGTCTCAGGCCTCATTAAGACTTTAACTATAAAACTAGTTATCACGTTTTTCTATTTAATGAGATTGATAAATTAATATATAAAAATCTTAAATTAAATAATTTTGAGATGGATTTATATGTTGGAAAATTAATTTCCTAAATGCAACCAAAAACTTTAACTAATTACAAATTTCGACTAAAAACAAAATTATAAATACGTTTCTTTGTGTAAAGAAAATAATCAAAAATACATATTATTAAAAGTAAGTTAAAATAGTTTTAATTCATTAATACCAGGAGTTAAAATAAAATATTATTAATAACATTACAAAATTCAAACCCAATTGAATTTCTAATTTTATCTGTTACTTTTATTTTGCTTCGTATTAATATTTATTTAACATTTATTGTAATTTTAAAGCAGTGACTTGAACACTAATTTGAAATATATTAGATTATTTAATTCTGTTAATTGAACTTAATAAAGGGAAAAAATATCAGTAATTAACTTAATATTTTTTATTTTTGGTAGCAATAGGCTTTTACATAGCAATTTATCTTAATGTATAAGTAATTAATACTTTTGCATTTACAGTGTATTATACACACATTAAATCTTCTCACATGAAATTTTTCAGAGTATTGTTAATTTTAAATTTTCTTCAAGTATGTACATGTAATCCAATATTTTAAGTTAGGTTATTGGATAAGTAAAATACATACAAAGAATATTATCTAAAGACAAAATATGCAAAACGTATGTTATATTATAAAAAACTGATCTAAGGGTTACATTTAAATGTAATTTTAAAAATGAATTCTTTTGAATTCTTTTATCTCATGAACCTATATTGAATAATGATTATTTCATAGTTTTAAGACTTTAACAATAAAAATAGCCATCACGTTTTTCTATTTAATGAGATTATTAAATTAATATATAAAAATCTTAAATAATTTTAAGATGGATGTATACGTTGGAAAATTAATTTCCTAAATGCAACCATACACTTTAACTAATTACAAATATCGACTAAAAACAAAATTATAAATACGTTTCTTTGTAGAAAGAAAATATGAAAAATTAAAACTTGTTATTTTTCTTAATCTGTTTTTTATCTATTTTTATAATAGCTTTTTCTAAGATTTCTTGTAGTTTCACTTTAATTTTTTTTTTTTAACTCTGTATTATAATGTTACTTTTCTCCCAAGTAAAATTTCATTCAGCTTAAAACTGAAATTGTATTATTTCTTTTTTCTTTCTAAAAGATGAAATACTTTCTCTGCTATTAATAAAAAATTCATACAGAAAAATTTTATTTTGTTTAAAAAGAAAATCTTTAATTTGCATTTAACTTTACGTTAGGTAACTTTATTATGTAATATAATGTACAACAAAAATCGAAAGATTTTAACTTGTTTTGTTAGTTGTAGGGAACAGTTTTAACATATATAAAAAAAGTTGTTTGAGGTCCTTTTTATTGAATTTTAATTGATTAGCAGTTCATATTATGAATATATATAATGCTTTTCTTATTTATATAACATTATATATAAAGTAAAAAAAAAAAAAAAAGAGAATACTTTTAAGGTAATGATAATATGAATTTATTGAATAAAATGCGAATATTTTTATATATTATAAATATTTTGTAGATTATGAACAAATTATAGTTAAAATTTTAGTTTTGAAACCATGTGCTAAAATTTAAAACTAAAATTTCTTGTCTACCTAAACATTTTAGAAAAGATAAAGTTGAAAAAAAAAAAAAAAAAAAAAGAGGAGTGGTGCATCCTTACCTAGGTTGTCAAATTTTGACAGCATGTCAGAAAAATGAAAACTAAAGCATGGTAAACAAAATCTTGGTTCTACAGCTTTTGTTATCTTTCCGCTTACAGAAAGTTTTCGAAGTACTCTACAATCTTGGAAATGTATAAATGTATGCATTTAAAAGACTTCATGGATAAGAACTTGAAAAAAAAAAAAATATATATATATATATATATATATTAATTGCATTAGGAAGGATTTATTTAATCATATAAAATAAGAATTTTTAATAAAAATACATAATATTTGAAAAAAAAAAAAAAAAAAGGCTAAAAATATTCTT
Organism: Salticus scenicus; assembly: GCA_963930645.1. NCBI lineage: Eukaryota > Metazoa > Arthropoda > Arachnida > Araneae > Salticidae > Salticus > Salticus scenicus. Next base: position 303,456,129 of record OZ005649.1, read on the forward strand.
AAAATTTTACACTTACCATAGATGTGTATTGCAAAAGAAACTTAAATTGTAATAAAAATGTAAGCTCCTAACTAAAAAAAAATTTAACCGTTCAAGAAAGCAAGACATTAATATAAGCATTAAAAAGAAGAATTTCCCCCATTTATATATTACGGCAGCAAATTCTAATTTAGTGGTCAATTAGTAGCTATTGCTTACTAACCTGGTGCTTAATTATTGGTAAGATATCGCTAATAACTAGGAATTAACTTTTATTTTAATCACTTTAGGAGGATATTCATATTTTACTTAATATTCTTCCACAAACTAACAGATAAAACATATAGTTTGATCATACGTTATTTTAATAATGTTGTCATATCTTACTAACATGAAGTTTATCTTATTAATATGAATATTATTGATATTTTTAAAGTGGAGCTTTGCTTCATTAACATATTTTATAAATATATTTTTTCATTCTCGATGTTGATTTTCATTATTTATTTTTGAAAACGAATGATGAACGAAATTTCTGATAATTTTCTATGGTGAAACAAAAGGAAGCGGCAATCATTATTTGATTAGAAGATCTGTCTTCTAATCAAAAGACAATAATTGAGCAATCATAAACTAACAGAAGTGTAACAATTAGACACATTTTATAGAATTTCGAAAATTTTGCTTAATACTAAGCACCTTTAATACAATGTTCAATTAAATGTTGAACTGTAATTAATCTAATGAAATATAAGACATGTCTGGTAATTTGTCTGTTCTAAGCTTCGTATTAATAATGATAATACATTGTTTAGAAAGCGTAGACTGAAAAGATAAAATGACAATAAAAAAAAGTTTTAAATATGCTTACGTTTTCAATAATTATAGCAATTATGGTAACAATACACAATTGTCTGTTTAAGATATCAATAAAATAAGAATTTTTTTATGTTTAATTTTCCTCATTTATTTGGAAAAATTGATGATAAATTAACTGTGATTTTTTTTTTCCTTTTGCTTGCTTAAACATATGTAAGAGTAGCAGAAATTGCGTTTTAATTAGAGTAAACTGTTATTAATGCCTTCTGTTGATGGCTCTGAACGAGAATAAAATCTAAGTAATGGTTATCTCTGTTGAAATTTCCCAGTCTTTAACATATGACCTATAATTTAAAATCATCGTTAAACTATAAGTAAGTATAAGTACATTTTGCAAATTTTTGTTGATAATCTTTTTAGCTATTAAAAACTTCTATTAATATTCTTTATACATTACATCAATATACTATCTCTTAAAATGACTAACATTTGTCAACTTTTGGCCTATTTTTTAAGTTTGTTCAGTGACAGTGAGAAGCTAGACATAGGTAGAAAACAGACTGTCAGACATAATATTTGTCAGACATAATAATAACATTTTGTAACACTTTACGCAGATACTCTCCCTCCTCCAATATCACTCGCTCAGCTTCGTCAATCAACTTGCAATATATATGTATCCAGAAATGAAAGCTTACGTCTCTCTTAAGTAAGCAAACTTCAAGGATAGACCATGTCAGTTGTAAAAAATTGTATTTATTTTTGTATAAATTCTATCACAGAGGTTTATTAAGTTTATAAAATGCTAATTTTGTGCATTTCTAGTCGTTTTAGTCTTAAAATAGCCTAATTTCCCCTTAAATACGCATTAAAAAGCTCCAATAAGGGAGGTAATGGATTTGACGCCAAATCTGGCGCCATTAATTGGTTACCTTACTCGCTGGATCTCCTGTAATTTTTTCGATTGGATAATATTCTAGAACAGAGTGTACAATGTAAGAAAAATGTGTTGAAAAAAAAAATCTGTTAAATTTGAACATTTCGTTCATAAAATTTGTGTTTTTTAAGACAACAGAAATTTCATTTCAATCTGTCAAGAGAAATAATTTCTATAACCAGATAAAACATGTGCCATTGATACAAATTTCATCTGGAGGTTACATATTTGTTCTGTTTTGTACAAAGAAAATTTGTATCAAATGTGGATTGAAAAGTGCTAAGTAGCAGAACAAATTCTGCTCCTTTGGATATCGTAGCCTACCATGTGGTGAGCTGTGGTTCGCTACTGGTTGGTAGAACTGATGAATTGTATTTAATGCGAGAATTTTCATGGTGTGCACCACGTAAAAAGTCTGGTGTCCGGATATTTCCTGTATTGTTTTATTACAGAAAATTTTTGTTTACGCATTTTCACGTAACGCACAAATATATTTTATAAAATTACCTGTCAATTTTTTTTTGTAATATAACAGTTTTCTTTTATAAAATGTATGCGAATAAAACAAGAACTCTCCATGACCTTATTGTGACTATCGAAACCGAAATACAGTTGATATCCACACGTGAACTCGAATACACATGGATTGTCTGTAAAGACATTCGCCTCCATTACTAAATAAATAATAGGTATTGAATACCGAATATGTGATACTGTATATTACATATGATGCTTCATATAATGCTCTTTGAACCATCACAATATTTGTAATAACTTAAGAAAAATAGATGTATTTTTCTGGATAAATTTTATTTTACTCCCAATATACAATAACAAAAAAATAATATACAACGGTAACAAATACAACTTTTATACAACAACGATTAATATACCTAATATACAGCAAACTAAAAAATTAAATTAATAAGTAGAAATTAACGATGCACATTAAAAGAGAAATATATAAACTAGATTAAAGACGCTATTAGCTGCAGTAATAGAAAACAGATTAAATTCACTAAGATTTACAAATACTGAACATTAATTTTCATTCAATTCATGTACAATTTGTTAAATAGTATTGAAATTAATGATTGTCATTCCTTTCTTTTCTTCTGTTTCTACAAAAAGTAAAATGTGCATACCACCGTATATGAAATGTATTGTCTGCACTGCTTATGACATTATAATTAATCTGCCAAATCAAGAATCAATCTAAAAGTCAGAGCATTTGTGTTCATTTATTCATAAATTTCTGTAATTACACTTTAAAGCAATTCCGTAAAATTTATTTAAAATAACTCGGAACGCGAGAGATTTTCAAATAATTAAATTAACTTTGTCCATTTAGAATTTAGTGAATGAGTTAATATCATATCATTTTACATATGAACAGGATTTTTCTGTAAGCATGGATGTATGGATGGGAAATGTCACCATTTCTCAGCTCTGTAATAAATCTAGCTACTTAAACCCTTTTGAGACCACTCGTATATCAACTCTGTATATCCCAAGAGCTTCCTGATGATATACCTTCTGAAATAACACGCGATGCTCAAAGGGACCAATAACTATTTATCAGAAACCATTCCGTATAATTTTCCAATTAAAATACCATATTTTAATAAGGCAATAAATTCCCAGAGATGGATATTTCAAGAACTTTTATTTACATTTTACTCAATATTTGTTAAAGATATTAAAATTCTGTTTTGACGGAAAGTTTCAAAATTCCAAATAGTAAGTCGAATGAATCTGTGAAATCATCTTTGGTTGTACTCACTAGATTTATATATTTATTGTTTCTTTTTGTGATTGTGTTATATTTTAAATAATGACATTTTTTGATGAATTAAGTATTTAAATTTCAATTAAAAAATGTATTTTTAGAGTTGATTGTATATATATTTATATATATACATTTAATCTCACAGTTTTAGCAAATATTTTAAAATAAATATGAAAATATTTATACTTAAATTAAAAAAATAATGTTAATATGTTATTATTATTTTTATTATTATTATTATTATTAGTAGTAGTAGTAGTAGTAGTAGTACTTGGTACCAGTATTTAATCTAAAGAAAGAGTTTAAATTTCATAAAAAAAATTATTATTTTTAATTTGAAACGCATATTATATATTCAAGTTAAATCTTTCGACAATGATTTAAAAGAAAGGATGAATTAATGGTTAAAAATCAAACAATGACAAACAATGATTTCAATAAAAACTTTTTTTTTTTTTTTCATCCGTTATATTCCTCAATAAAGTGTATTTTAGGCCAATGCTTAAAAATATCATATGGTATCAATACAGAACAGAATAAAATTGTAAATCAAAAGTCCAATCACAAAAACATTACACCAATCATCCTAAGACACCGAATCACTAAACTAAATGATATATGATAAAAATATAAAAATATGAATACAATGAAAATGCTAGAAATAAATGATATATGATAAAAATATAAAAATATGATACAGAATTTTCTGTTGTTTGCAAACATGAATTTTGATAGCTAAATTAATAGTTTCTGTTTCATGAATATATAAATTATTCCTTTAAATGTAAGACCCAGCTAAAAAGAAACTGCAGAATATAAGAAACTGCAGCTAAAAGAAACTGCAGAAACCTTTAGAATATCTGAAGATATTCTAAAAGTATTTGGAACAAAAACAATAAATTCTGCAGAAAAACTACAGTTTAAAAGCAAAAAAAAAAAAAAAAAAAAATGCAGTTTGGAAGCAAGTAATCCCCCCCCCCCCAAAAAAAAAAAAAAAAAATTACTGTTCCAAATATTTTAATATTACCTCAGTTTTTGCCGATTTTTTTTTTTTTTTTTTTTTTTTTTTAAGTTTTTCTGAAGATCTTACTAGCTTTATTGTTAATAGGTTTTGAATCTTAATTGTTAATAGTTTCTTTAAAATTTACATAAAGAAATTAAACTATTTAAAAAAAGTAGAAATTGTGTTTATAAGTAAAAAATACAATTCGCGTTTAATAAATTAAACATTTTCATTATATAAATCGCCCACGTTACTGCATTTCAGAATCATTACTAATTTAAAAATTTATTAAACATATGTACATTATTTAAAAGTGAATAAGAAAATGATATTTTTTCTCAAATATTATGAATTCTTGAATTGCTTGAATTTATTATGGAGTATTATTCTAAGGATTTTAAACTGTAATCAATTTTAAATTAAGAAAATGAAATGCAAAGCATATATCATTAAAAATATATTTATAGCAACTGAATACATGAAATTTAATCTCATCGTCACAATACTGCCATTTTGTTTATCAAATGCAAATATTTTACAACAAATATTGATGTTACAAATTATTAACATATTCGCATAGAATTTTATATGAATCGAGTAAAGAAACATTTTCTCAAAAAAAAAAAAAAATCATATTTTCTTTTGTTTACAAATACAATAAACGCATCGTAAATAAATAAACTGACTTGAAAATATTTTTATATAAAAAAATAATAATAAGTCATGAATAGAGTTAAAAAGAAAAACCCAATACTTTTTATCTTTCAAAATGCTAAAATAAATTTACTTATTATTTTAACAACTAAATACAGTTTTCCTTTATATTACTTTTAAAGTTTTATATTTTTCAATGCTATTTTTGTAGATCGAACAGATAAAAGCTTATAAGCGCCCCATAAGGTACTGGGAATTATTAGATTTTCAACATCTTTTAATTAAAAATGTAGTGTTGTTTGAATAAAAATTAGATTACTTTTTTCACTTATTCATTATCGACAATAAACTTTTCAAAACTAAATTTAAGTATACGCATATATATTTCTTTTAAATTATATTTAAGTAAATTATATATAGTATACAAAAAAATTAAAATTATATTTAGTAAAAGACATAAAAGTTTCAAATAAATTTTGTGATATTCATAGATTTTTTTTTTAATTATTATTATTATTTATGCACATTTATTTTAACTTCTTATCCCTGTTTGAAAAAGTATTAAATCACTTTATTTAAATAGCATTAAAAATCAACACCCTATAAGTACAAGATTAAAAGTGTCAAATAAATAATTTGTTGTTTTCCCCAAATGCTGTCATTCACTACGGTATGTTTGTGAATCTCAAATAAAAAAAATGATAAATGAAAAAATAAAAAATGCACCTCCATTTTAAGGTAAATACAAGCTTTATCGTTTGTCTCTCCGTGGCACAGTTGGTTATAGCGCCATGTTAATAACGCGGTGGTCGAGCGTCCGGTACCCCGAATGTCCGGAGTGTTAATTTTTGTAGATAATTAGTAGAAAAGATGTCAATCGATAAAAGAAAATTCTTCGTTGACTACACAGTATCCTAAGAATTTTTGAAAAGTTTCTATTTTTTTTTTTTTTTTTTTTTTTTTAATGTTCGAATGCTGGAATTTAAGGCAAAAATTTAGTATTCAAAGATAAAAATGTTTTATAAAAATTAACTCATCGATAAATTCACAAAGTAGTACACAAGCATATTTAAAATATTTTTTAAAACTCAAAATTAAAAAATTGTTCGGAAGGAGCAACATTGTATGCATATTTTTATAATTCTAAAACAATTATTCAGTTATTTATAAAATAAATAAATAAATAAATAAATAAAAGTTTTTATGCATATTTACGTTTGTAATAACCGATAGATGGCACAACCAGAGCAATAACAAATGGTCAATCATAGCAATGCATCGGTCAATGAATCAAACTCCACAGAAATTTTTTGGTGGTTTATTTGATCCACGACGGTTCACGTTATACATTATTTTTTTATTTTCTCTCACGAACACAAAAATATAATGTGCAGTCTGTACAACACAAGACCAACTTGGAGTTCAAATTTCATCAATTTTGGTTAATAAACATTTTTTTTTTTTTTTTTTTTCAAATTAAATTTTATTCTAACTTTGAAAAGATTTATGTGATACGATATATTAAAAATTTTTGTTTTAAAAGTTTTTTTTTTTTTTTTTTTTTTTTTTTAATAGATTATTAAATATATATAAGTTAATGAAAATTCGAAAAATATATCACATTTATCAGATAAGCTTGATTTAAATATAAGAAACTTTTAAAAATTCAATTGTATCCTTCATATACATCTTGTACTTTTAGCAAAAGCCAAAAAAAGGAAATAAGATTGTAAAATAAATTATTTATTACACATTAAGAAATTTTCTTAAGAATTTCAGATGCACGCTAGGACGTTAAGTATTCATATAATGAGAAATAAACGTTACGTCTGTTATTGAATTAATTGAATGCATAGGTGCCGACTCTCTGTTTTTTCCAATGGAGAATTTAAACTGTAAATTTTATAAATGTTTACAGTTTATTTAATTTTATTCATTCGTTGAAAATATATGTGACTTATTCCTTTCTAAAAATACTGGTGATAAATCTGATTTAAAAACTAGATATTTTGATGCGCGCTGTGGGAATAGCTATCACACACAGGTGAGAAAATTAGACTCGAAGTATAAATTACACATTTTTTTTTTTCCTTTTGATTATTTCGGTTTATTTAATTAGTGGTGGGTAAAGAATATATATTTCAGCGAAAGGTCTTTTTCCTGAAGACAAAAGAGGACCAATCTATATAAATATTTTTCTAACGTGGACCAGTTACGATTAAATTTTGTCAATAAAAATATTTATACTCGGCAAAAATTTAAGCAAGCGTACTCAATTCAATGATCCAATCAGAAAAATGACGTCATTTGTCTCACGACACCCTTTTATAGAAAAATGTATCTTTAAAGTTGCATCGTTATAATCTTTGCAAGCGTCATTTTAAACCTAGTAAAACTTTAAAGATATGAATTAAATATGAATTATTGTCATAAATTTACTAAAAAATGCAATAATAAAAAGTATAATCAAAATGAATGCTAAGTTTTATTTAACAAAAAGTAATTGCAAAATAAGTGCATCACCAATACGGCGATAAAAATTTAAAAGTCGCCATGAAGGTCGAATACTGTACTACCTGTAGAAGTAGGGTCAAACATTAATTTTATTTTGAAACCTTTCTTTGAACCACTTTGGTTTCACTAGCGCACAATATTATTTGGTTCTAATAGTAATTTGACTTTTGATGAATTAAAATTAAAATGGGTGGCAAAATTTTATACAGTTTATGAGTTTCATGTTTTAAAGGGGAATAATAAAAGGAATAAAGTGTGAAAATTTACAACAGGTCTGCTAGTAGTAGATATTGACATCACCCTAAAAATGTAATGTTTGACAGTACAGCACGTGATTAGGAGGCTTCTTTAATTATCTACATTTATTTGTATGTGAAAAATCACACATATTCAAGGAGATATAAAGGTTTCTTTCACACTAACGGAAAGTTTTTGAAAATTAATTGTGTATAACAGGCTCGGTTTACAACCAATGCAACGGAATTCTAAGAAAACTTGACATACTGCATTAGACACAAAACACGTCTTATTGCACATGTGCAAGTGTTAACAAAATTTCTTTTTTTTACTTTGTTAGTCTAATTAGTATAGTTATTCTCAGAACATTAATAAGCAAATAGTGGGAAAATTCAAAAATATTTCATCCAGGTGAATTTTAAATACTTTAAAAAATAAACATAATGCATCGGGTTCTATCCATATTTTTATTTTGAATGAATTAATTGCAATATAGTGTATGTTCACATACTATTCACACATAAATGAATATACATAGTTAGATATTTAATGAATTTACATTAAAGTCTCATAACCACATATCCAGGCAGCATTTAAAACATTACTTTCTACAGCATGATCCCAAAGATTATTGTTTTTCTTTCTTTCTTTTTTTTTTTTTTTAATTACTTTTTGCCTTCGGGATGAAACATTTCCTGAAATACATGACGTATAGCGTTTTCTTTACACCTAACAAATTTTAAACTGAAATATCGCAAGATAAAGGCATAAATTACTGAAATTACATTAATTTTTCACTCTCGCGAAATTACCGAAATTTCTGCATTGAGTCTAACTATTTTTACATCTCTCTAAATTGAATGGTCTGAAATCCAAATTTATGTTAATGCAATCTACTTCTGTACAATCTAACAGTATTTAATAACATTTTAAAAAATTGAACAATATATGGTTATTTTTTTAAGTTGTTTGTTACTTGGAAACATATTTGTTTTTTAGAAAATTAGCAATAGATTATTACAAATTAATATTACATTTTAAATGAACTTTAGTAATTAATTTATATCAAATTCTAATTAATGGGTTTATAAGCCATATTATTTTGGTTTCTCTTAATATTTATTTCAATTGAACAGAATGATAGGAATGGTGAAATATGAAAGATTTTAAAACTAGTGAATGTTGATTGTTTGAAGACTATTTTTCATAATGCCATTTCATATTATCATAATTATCATAATTTCTCTCTCTCTCTCTCTCTATGTATATATATATGTATATATATATATATATATATATATATATATATATATATATATATATATATATATATATATATATTAAACTTCTTGTTCCGGTTAATAGTAAAGCCATATAATTGAGTATGAACCATGAAAAAATCTTAATTATACTAACCGGAAATAAAAATTTTTAGAACATTATTGTTTACGAAGAATATTCATACACTTAGATAAACACAAAAAAAATATTTTGATAGTTTTAAGCGTGTACAATACCTAATCTTGCCAAAATTCAAATCCTATGTTATTGTATGGGGAAACTTGTTTCCGTCATTACTCGTTACCTAATGTATTTTTTAAAATTTCGTTTTCACATTTAGGAAATTTACAATAGTTAAATTAGTACTAATCGGGTTTTCGAGAACAAGTACTAATTTAACAATTGTGGATAAAACATAAATTAGATAATGGATAATTGTGGAACGAAATCACCTCATAGAAAACATGAGGCTCATGCAACCCATTCCTGCTCTTCGAAGTCTTTTTTTAGTCAATTTTGTCCTTTTATTCCTTCCGGTGTTAGCTTTTTTTTTTTTTTTCCACACTTGACATTGTGTGTGTGTGTTTTTTTTTTTTTTTTTTTTTTTTTGTTCGTCCCATGCTATTTTCTATGGAATTTCGACTATTTTTTCCCGTGTTTCTATGGGTTTTTGGCTTTTTTTCCTCATTTTTTACATTCTAAAGTGCGGTGGTATACTAGGTATTGCCCGCTCTTAATTTTCACAAATGGTAGGTTTTATCTCACTAAGAAAACTCTTTACAAGTTACCAAATTAAATATTAATAATTTGTACTTTTAAACACTTTACAAAAAGTGTAATGTGCAATTAGACTTAAAAAATATTACTTACAAACTTTGAATAAACACCATAAAATGCAATAAACTCGCAGCAATTGTTTCGGGTCGAAAAAACACACGACCCTTCATCAGGCGAATAAAGTAAGCACGAGTGCTGCAGTCAAAGCGGCAGCATTTTATGGTGTTTATTCAAAGTTTGTAAGTAATATTTTTTACAACGCCAGTTTTGTGGAGCTTTTTTATTAAATTAGACTTAAATTTAAAAAAAAAAAAAAAAAGCTGTACTCTTACCTGATGTATGCCAATTTCATATAATTTAAAAATATTTTGCATTTAGATAATTTTTTTCAAAAACTATTTTTTCTAAACTTTAACTTGAAATCACGAATTTTGAGTCTGAATTAGTAGAAATTTCTAATTGATTGCTGAATGTAACACTTTCAGTATTAGTGCTGCGTTGAGGTGAGGATGTATTAACATTTTCACGAGTGCATGCTTTGTCTTTTTGATTCTGCCTGATTTAGTTCTGCCTGTTTGATATTATTCTTGCAAGATACATTATTTTAAACCAAGATTGTTTGCATTCATATTCTATATTAATTTATGAATACATTATAATTATACTCTTTATAATCAATGTATTTCTACAAATATGAATATTTGGTATACACTTAAGAAAACACATCATACATACAAAACGTAAATACAGTAACATACAAATTTCAAAAGAAATGTTGATTGGTGGAGCTACAGATTTCGAAACAACGAGAATTCACGTCAGCGATCGCAAAAGTGTTACATGATTGGTCCAGAAAGAGTTAGAACTAGTACCAGTTCTCTTATTTTGCCCGAGATCTTACTTCAGAAAAATGATAAAATCGTAAACAAAAATTTTCTAAGCCATTATTTTACGTTTCTCTCTTCGTTTGAGATATCGTATTATTTTTTTCCTAGCATAGCAGTAATCTAAGAAAATATGGCATTTAATTTTGTTAGTATGCACGATTCTCACAAGATATTCAGTTCATCGATCATAATGTTCAAAATATAATGTTATAAGCCTGACAGTTCTTGTCTCAAGAAAAATAATGTAAAAGAACTGTTACGGCTCGTATATTTTATTTATAATGCGTATGAATTGCTAGTCCATAAAATGAAAATTTTTGGTAAATTTATCGTTTGGTGTAATTGCTTTCGTGAATTTCGAACATGACTATGAAATATTTTTATCTTACAAGGAGACGGCAAGTGTGTGGGGTCCTCAAATCGAACGGAGTTTCCGCGTGTAATTAGCACTCAGTGAGTGTATTCATATACTCAAACCCTAGAGCGCACTACTTAGCCATCGCCGAGAAAAAAATTCCTGAAGTTTGAAAAAAAAAATTTAATTTGTATTAAAATTTAATGAATCGTTTTAAACAATTTCTTTTCAACTTTTATACATTGTTAAATCGCGAATTTAATGATTTCAAACTTTTTAACGATTAGAACTTAGAACTGTAGATAGAATAAATACAAAAGCCACAGTTCTTTCACACATTACCATTTATTTTTTATAAAATAACATATTATTAAATACAATGAATATTTATGATTATACGTTTATAGCATTAGCAATTCTTTCAATCATTCATCTTTACGAATACACAAACCTGGATGATATTTATCATAAAAACAAGAAAAACTCAAATTTTGTCGATAACTTGCACAACAAATGAATGCAGCTTTTTTACAGGAGCACGTAAATTCTTCATATTATTTTTGATATATTAAATTTTATTTAATTACAACCACATGCGAATAATAAATTTCCATATGTTTAATGTTAAAAAGTTAGTAATCATTAAATTCGCGATTTAACAATGTATAAAAGTTGAAAAAAAATTGTTTATAACGATTTATTAAATTTTAATACTAATTTTTTTTTTTTTTCAAACTTCAGGAATTTTTTTCTCGGCGATGGCTAAGTAGTGCGCTCTAGGGTTTGAGTATATGAATACACTCACTGAGTGCTAACTACACGCGGAACCTCCGTTCGATTTGAGGACCCGACACCCTTGCCGTCTCCTTGTTAATATAAAAATTATGATAAAGACTAATGCTTAAAATACCAATATTTTGTACAGATCATACAAAAAAAAAAAAAAAAAAAAAAAAAAAAGTTATAGCAATTTCTAGATTAAAGTATCCTCATATTATACAGATGACAAATATTTAATTGTTTTCCTTTTTTATGCCATTTTATTTATTTATTTTTGATAACATGGTTGTGATCTCTTATTTTTATTATCATTATTTGTGAAATACAAAGAAAGGAGTTAATTTCTTTTCTTAAACTTTAAAATATTGTATATATTTAAAACAAAAAAAATATTTTCAATGGTTTAAAAAATAAATGTAGCTAAATAATAATGCATTTAGTGTTTAAATATTAAATTACATATATATATATATATTATTAATTGATCTGTGACGTTTGTGTGTGTGTGTGTGTTAAGATATTTACCATTAAAAAATATTCCTTTATCATATTACATAAATTGATAAAAGATTAAAAAATGAATTGGAAAAAAAAAAAAATCAAGAGACTTATCTTCTTGTATAAAATTACATCTTCTTTATTTAAAAAAAAAACCCTGTTTAATATATAGATTTTTGTAAAAGATTGTGCTCAAAAGTATAATTTAAATAATTATCACCACTTAACAACTAATTACCTTAACTTAAAAAAAAAAAAATATATATATATATATATATATATATATATATATATATATATATATATATATATATTTACTTATTTATTTATTTATTTTTGCTCGAATAGACATTATTTAAAAAAACTTTATCTACTCTTTTGTAAAATGAATTGAGATTTAAATGAGCGAATTAATTAATAATAAGCAAAGCGTTACTTTCGTACCCATGTGAATATAAAGATTTTTTTAGAATAATTTTCATGACGAATCACAACAATATAAGAAAAGAAAATAATATACGACAAGCCTGGAAGAGAGTAAACAATTATTATTATTATTATTATTATTACTATTATTATTATTATTAATATTACAATTATTATTATTATTATTATAGATGCATAAATGAGTTGATGATTCAATAGTAAACAGTCTGCTTTATTAAAAATACAGGCACATTTTTCAGTGGCACAGTAAATAAAAAAGAGTATTTTATCTTTATAAGAGATAGTTGTTTTAAGTGTATTAAATAACATTGTATTAAAACTCTGCTTGATTTCAAATACAAAGTCACAAGAATACATACAAATATACTTGCATAAAAGTTATTTGCGGTAATTTAATAACATTGTAATATTTAGAATTTTTTTTTAATTCGATCCATCATAACCAATGGGGCGCGGGGGGGGGAATAGACTCTGTTATTATTATTTGTTAATTGTTTTATTAAATCAGTACAGATTTGAATTCGTAAAATAGAAACTAACAACGTAGATAATTTTTGGATTAGTTTTCATTAATCAAAAAGTGATCACACCAGTGGACATGACTTTCAGTGGAATTTCACAGAAATATTTTTAAAAAACCTGTTACATAACATATTAGAAATGTTACGTAAATTTAGCTTTATTAAGAATTAATCCTTTCAAATATTATGAAGATTTTGTTCATTTTATTAATGAATCATTATTAGTTTTATCATCTTTTTCATTGTGTATTCATATGTTGTATGATCATAAACTTAAATTAACTTTCCCTAATATTAAAGAAAAAAAAATGATGCATTTAGTGAACTTGTAAATATGTATTTTAATTTAGTAATATTCTGCTATGTGCTTCTGAAAAAGAGAGACATATAATTACTTAGAGGAAGATATAGAAAGTTTAGAAATACAAACATTGCTTTTATATGTAATTTTTCATTCTACATTCCAAACACAAACAAAGTGGTACTGTTATAATTTTTATATTAATTATTTAATAATAATGTAACTTCAAGATGAAAACGTTACTCATAAATTTTACCATTTAAATCTGATAAGAGATTCTGGGAATGGTCGTATAAAACTAAAACCCAACTGTATAAACAAAGGTAGCCCTTTGACACAGCATGCAACACGCAATTGGAGAATTAGGGATTCGATACTCCAGCCAGCAATATGTCCTCGTGTATGTTAAAAATAAATAGTGCACGTGAAATCTGCAGTGGGTTTGATGTTTACCATGTTTTTTTTTTTTTTTTTTTTTTTTTTTAATTAATATCTCTGGGGATTGTTGAAGTGAGGAACCGTCCTCTCCGTAAAGGAACGAAATTGTAATAGCATGTATCCGGACAAGCCGTAGAAGTGGATCCGAAACCGTCGCTAATTGCCCACTGCATAGCTATAATGCGATCTTAATCTCATTCGCTCGCCAACTTGTTGATTGACACTTCAATCCCCATAAAAGATTTTATCATAAAAAAAAAAAAAAAAGAAAAGAAAAAACAGCAATATCTTTTACAAATGTTTTTCAACCTTTCTAATTATAACTGAGTTTTCCCCCTTATATTTTAATATTAATGCGAAAAAAAATATTTTTTGTCTGCATTTATTAAATATTTACTACTTATAATGCGAGATATATTAAAAACTATTGTTAATGTTTGTCTTTTATGTTCAGCTAAACCTAAAAAACAAATGAAAACATTGTTTTGTTGGGTTTCATTTAAATGCATGAAATGTAGAGTCAAAATAACATTAAATACAAAACCCGATAAAACCAATACACCCAGAAGAAAACAAACCTATAATTAAATTCAGAAATTTTAATGGATTTCAGATTCTGTTTACCATACTTAATGAGTTTGCTTCTTTTTTCTTATTTAAAATAAATCTATTGGTTGTTTAAAAGAAAATAAATGTTTTTTGTTCTCTCTTTTTCTCTTGTAGTAACGTTAATTTTAACGATATTTGTGCTCATGAAAATTTAAAATGGTACTTAAAGGTAAACAAGTTCATACATTTTAATGTACTGAAAACTAACAAATAAAATAAAAGCGAATGTTTTAAATATGTATATATATATTTAAAATGTAGAATATGAAATTATACTTTTAATTTAAAACTAATATGCAGGATCAATACAATATAAAGAATATCGAATAACTATATCAATTTACAGACATTAAAATTAATCATTGGAATAAAAGAAACTACAAAATATTTTCTCTTCTATTTCTTATGGTTTTTTATTTATTTTTTTTTCTGTTTCTTCCTTTTTTTTTTTTTTTTTTTTTTTTTTTTGTGTGTGTGTGTGTGTGTATTATAAATACACAGAAAACACAGATATTTTAAGAAAAACAGAAAAATTACATCGAAATGCAAAAATTATAAACAGGTTGTAGAAAATATCTAGATAAAACACAATTTAGCATAATGAAATAAATGTTTTCCTCTGAACTTTTTAAAAATTGATATTTAGAGATATTTTGTCCTTTGGCATTTCTGAACAGTTCGACAAATTAACTTCCTTTAACTGACCGCGACAATATAATTGAAAAAAGAGTCATTATGTATTATTGCTAAGTTCAACAAGCTACGTCATAAAACTTTCTGAAAACAGGCATTCAGCGAGATGTCTGCTCAGCCAACAAAACTGTTTTTAAAACAACAAAATAATTTTGTTGATGGCAGTTTCCAGATAGATCTATGATGTAGCATATTGAATTATCCAATAAATATTGATTGAATCCTCAAAATTATTTGGCTAGATCAACAAAATAACATAGTTCTACCAATAAAATATTTATTGAGGGAAAAAAAAAAAAAAAAAAAAACATTTGATTAATTTAACACATTTTTAGTTGTTAAAGAATCTATATACTTCATTCACTTTGATGATACTTCAATTCTACAGGAAATCATTTATGCTTTATCCTACAATAATAAAAGAAAATTCGCATCCACTACATAATATTTTTAATAATACCGGGTGAGTGATCCAAAAGTCACTAGACTTTTTAAAACCTTATAACTATTAAACTATTTACAATAAAATGAAGCAGTTTGCACAGAAATGTTCAGAAAAATGGGGGATTTTTGTTTTTAATGAATGTATATATATTGCATATTAGTTATAATTTTCGTCAAAATGTGGAGCTAGTATTTCATTTAGAATACAATCTTATCGTGCATTAAATATGCAGATGAGTTAATTGCGCATTAAGGATATGAAGCGCTATTAAAAAATAAAGTCATTCCTTACTTGAAAGAGAAGCAAGCACTCCCTTCAATAACATTTACGCAGTATAGCTACTCCTGTCGCGACACTTCAGAGGTCGACATTTGGAGACAACCATGTCCTTAGTCGATGTTTTCCACACGAATGACCCCCAAGGTCTCCAGATCTTACACCTTATGACTTCTGATTATGGACTTATTTGAAGTCACGTGTGTATAGAGATCGCCCTACGTATTTGGCGCAGTTAAAAGAAGCTATACGCCACCATGTGTCAGATATACCCTCCGACATGCTTTTTAGCTCTGAGCAGTGTGTCTTCAATCGTCTGACGGCTGTAATTATCAGTGATTCGAGTCATATTGAATAGCTGTAGGTATTGAAACACTTTTATTCATACCAATGAACTGTATTATAATTTTATAAATCTGTTAATTGAACTCCAGCGCCACCATTTCGTTAAAAATGTAACTAATATAAATATATTGTTTTTCATTAAAAACAACTCCCCCCCTCCCGCGTGTCTCAGCATTTCTGTGCAAACCGCATCATTTTATTGTAAATAGTTTAATAATTATAAAGTTTTAAAAAGTCTAGTGACTTTTGTATCGCCCGGTATTTGAAGACATGAGACTATTTTAATTTAATTATATATAATCATGACTTTTTTTTTTTTCAACTTTTTAATATATTGATTTGCCAATAAACATATTAACACTGCACATTAAATTTTCAAAATTCAAAATATTTATAATCCTACAATAATAATTATACTAAAGTTAAAGTAATGCAGGAACACGAAAATAATTTTATTTACTGGTGCAATTTCAAATAAATGCATTAAAATATGCAACCATACAAATAAAAGAGTATAGCTTAATAAAGTGAGCATTTTAAAATATAAATATTTCAACATTTTATACAGCTGAATGTATCAAACTTGGCAAATGGATTAAAATACGGCTTCATTTTACTTCCATTACATAGTGCAAAAAAAAAAAAAAAAAAAAAAAAAAAACATATATTTATACAACGAATGATCTTTGAAAAAAGCAGAATTTTTATTTTTCCAACTTCTTATTTTTCTTACTAACGTTGAATAAATTTGCTTATATGTAATCTTAGGATTTTTAGTTTATTCGAATTGTAGAAAATTCTATTAAAATAAAAATTTATTTTAATATTTGAAGGATGTGCTCAAATTTTATGATACATTTTTATATTTAAATAATGTAGAATTTCTTTAGTATCATATATATATATATACATATATATTTATATGTGGGATGGAAAATTTTCGTGGGCGTTAAACCGAAAAAATCTGATACTTATTTAGTATTAATCACTTAAAATTTAATAAAGAAAGTTAAAGTATTTTATACATATTTGCAAAAACGTTAATATGAATTAAAATAGTACTGCTGATCAACACAATCACGTTTAAAAAGTCAAAGTGTACGTTCAATAGTTCATTTAGTACAGTTCTCGGCACAAACAAATAGCACATAACTTCTGTTTTCGATCACTTTTGAAAAGTACGCGGCCTAATACAGAACACTGTCTCAGCGAAAACCTGTCGTCCACAGAACGAGATGCAATCGTCTAAATGCACTCATCGCCATACATCCGTCAACTGAATTCTTTTCGGCTAGAGCTTTTTGCCTCCGTCTCTCAGGATGCGTGCTCCGGAAGTGACATCCGTCTGACGTCACAGCTACGTCCTTCCTCTAAGATTCTACGCTCGCCGTCTGCAGTGCTAGTTCATCCTCGCGTCGAAAGATACAGGCTGCGGCAAAGGAACAAGGCAGTTTTGGAATCAAACGTTGGAAGCAAGATGCCGACATTACACTCGGCCATCCTGCGTCGACTGGTCTTCCAGGCGGTCACACTGAAAAATACAAAAAGAAAAAACAAACACAAAAGCAACACAAAATAATAACAAGCTTATAAACAGCACATATACAAATTTTGATATTCTTCTTTTTTTTTTTAAGTTAAGTTATCCTTCGTTTGAGGAATTTGGCATGAGTGGATGTGCCACAGGGACTTTCATGGCATCCATCCTTAATCACATTACAAATGTTTTCACTTTTTATTTTCACAGTCTTACAGTAACAAAAGTACTTCGATTTCAATTTCATGGCAACTTGGTCGCCTATTTCACCAGTTTTTAGTGGTTGTCTACGCAATTTATATTTTGATTTATTTTTCTCTTTAACTTTGACAAATTGTTCTTTGCAATGTTTACGTATTACTCTGGGACTCAAAGTCAACTTGGGATTTGAACTCGAGAACCTCTAATTGGTCATTTCCAGTTTTAGTGTCTTTTAAGGTCTCTGCAGCATCTTCTTCGGTCTTAAAGTTTATAGAGCACTCTTATGTGTAGGGAAAACTTCTAACTGTATTTGCACAGCTTTGGGAAATAATGCAGCTATTTCACCAATTGTAGTCTTCAATGGAAGTGATGGAATAAACAATTTTCTTAAATTTATACCGGCAGTCTCTTCTTTGGGAAATTATGTCTTTTATAATCAATGGAATCTATCGTCAAAGGCTTTTTTCTCAATTTTTTTCTTTTATGGAGCTTGGAATTTTTTTCAACTTTTTCCTTCAACTCTTTCAGCTCTTCTGCTAACTGCAAAATTTTTCCAAGTAGGATTCGTTTTTCGTTTTTCTTCAAAGAAGTGTTTTCTTGATTTTGCAATTTCATTTGAGAAATATTCGTCTGACTTTGTTTCTTTCGTCGTGGCTCCTCCTCTTCCTCACTGTCATCATCTTCACTATTATCGTCCTTTAAAAGCATCTTCTTATCGTCATCACTTTCGTCATTCTCGTCGTCGTCATTATTTTCACTTACGGCTTTTTTGGAAGATTCTAATGATGTTTGGGATAATATAGCAGGTTGAGGGGTTTTATTTTACACTTTTCAACACTATTTAATGTTTCATTTATTTCTGGGGATTTCTCAGAAATTTTATTTTTACAGTTAGTGGGAGCGTCAATAGCAATATTCGTCTCAATTTCATTTTTATATGCATTTACTGGAAGAACTGTTACTAAGTTTACTTCGAGTGAATTAGATTTATTTTTTACAAAAATACCTTTTTCATTTATTGCCGTCTCACCCAACATCAGAACATTCAACCCGATGATTACGTCATAGGGTATTACATCATTGTTTACAACATTAAAAGTAACTGTGTTTGAAACTATCAATTTCCAAATCTTCATCAAATGAGCCTAACGGCTTTACGGAACTTTTCCCGATCCCCTTCACAGTAGTACTCATAGGATTTAATCTATCAACATTCAGTTTATTAAAAGCACTCTTACGCAACAGTGTTGCTTCACTCCCTGTATCGATAATACCACTGAAATTTACATTGTTAATCAAAATATTTTTGTTTAGGTTTTGATTTACGCCAATTCACAATGCCTAAACTTCGGGTTTTGAACCCGGACATTCCGAGCTCTTGCGCCCGAATTGTTTACAAGAAAAACATTTGAAACCTTTCATTCTATGAAGGCAGTCTCTAGACAAATGGTTTTTATCACCACAATTATAACAAAGTTTGTTTACTTCACTGTTAGAATTAAATTTTTTATGGGTTTCAATTTTGTATTAAGCTCAATTTTATCAAATCTATGTTTATTTTTATCACTATCTCTCTTAAACATTTCATACAATTTTATTTTCTCTTTGAAATCGTGAAGACTTTTTGCACCATACAACATGATTTTATTCTCAGATTTATCATTAATTCCTTGGATCACATAGTGCATAATAGCGGCATCATCAATGTGCCCATTTTTACTTAATTCACGCATTTAAAAAAAAATACTCTGTAACAGACTCATCGCCTCTTGTTTTCCTTTTACTTAATATGTCATGTAAAGAGGTGGAATTTATTTCTGTTTTAAATTCCTCAATAAGCGCTTTTTTTATTTTTTTGTAAGTAAGTAGCGTTTTCTCAGATTTAATAAATAGTGAAGCGTTTCTGCTCAAAGATCGTTTACAAAAAAATATTTTTTGCAATTCATTCAAATTAAACAGTTCAGAAATTTCTTCAAATTCAGTAAACCACTCGATTATATTTTCATGCGGCTCACCGCTAAATTTTGAGATACTGTTCTCGAAATCATTATATGAGATAGCTGCACCATGTGTTCCAGAATTCTTAATATTATTACAGTTAGTATTACATTTTTTACGTTTATTATGATCATCAATAACACTATCATTATCATTATCATTATCATTATGGCATTGCACCGAGAAATCAGTTTTCGAGACGTCACTATCGCTGCTAGATTCATTTTCAGAATCGCTATTCGAATCATTCTCAGAATTTTCTTTTAGTGATTCAATGTTGCATAACTTCAATAATAACCTGCCTCTTAACTCTTCTTTATTGCCATCGAACGAAATATTTAATAAATTATTGACGACAATTAGCTCGTTCAGCGAAAAATTATCATCTATAAATTTTTGTTTTTGAATATACTCTTTATCATCAACGGCAAAATTAAATCCGGAGAATTTTTTTATTCTGCATCTGTTTTTTTGATCACCTTCATCATTAAAAAAAAACCGGTGCAGAATTTTAATTTTATTATACTTTTCCTTTCCTAGTGCAATACCTATTTTAGGAATGTCTTCTAATAAAGCCATCATATAATAAAAACAAAAGTTGACGTACTTTTGCAGAACTGAAACAACAGCAGATACTTGATTATCCTAAATTTCTTACTCAAACCTCCGTCTAGTCGATTCGTCGCTGTTCAGCAGAAACCACAGATCACACTTCATGCATCTAATCATCCAATATGAATTTCAGATCTAACCACTATGCATAGCATAATTAAGCATGTCAAGAAATTTCAACACAGTTTTGCAAAAGTTTTTAAAAATAAATAAATAGTTCAGTCCATAAAAAGTTTATATAAAGTTTGTTTTTTAAAGTTTGTGTTTCTCGAAAATTCACGTTAAAATCAAAATTCACGTTAAAATCAAAATTTAAGTTGCATCCCACTTCTGACTTGTGGGATGGCCAATTTTCGTGGGCGTTAAACCGAAAAAATCTGATACTTATTTAGTATTAATCACTTAAAATTTAATAAAGAAAGTTAAATTATTTTATACATATTTACAAATACGTTAATATGAATTAAAATAGTACTGCTGATCAACACAATCACGTTTAAAAAGTCAAAGTTTACGTTCAATAGTTCATTTAGCACAGTTCTCGGCACAAACAAATAACACATAACTTCTGTTTTCGATCACTTTTGAAAAGTACGCGACCTAATACAGAACACTGTCTCAGCGAAAACCTGTCGTCCACAGAACGAGATGCATCGTCTAAATGCACTCATCGCCATCCATCCGTCAACTGAATTCCTTTCGGCTAGAGCCTCCGTCTCTCAGGATGTGTGCTCCGGAAGTGACATCCGTCTGACGTCACAGCTACGTCCTTCCTCTAAGATTCTACGCTCGCCGTCTGCAGTGCTAGTTCATCCTTGCGTCGATAGATACAGGCTGCGGCAAAGGAACAAGGCAGTTTTGGAATCAAACGTTGGTGGAAGTAAGATGCCGACACTACATATATATATAGTATATGTTTCATATAAGAAGTGAATACATATATTATTTAATACATGAAATGAAAAGTATGGGGAACAAGGCCAGTATCCAAAGGAATGAAACTAAAATAATAATAAGAAGGAGCAGAGGTGGTTTAACAAGTGCGAAACGATTTAAAAAAGTTGTACGGGCCTCAACTTTCACCAAAACCTCTGCAAGACCTTATTAAAAGAAAGATAAAGTTAAGATGATTTTTTCTTTTATTATTAGGTGGAAAAAAATATTTTATAATTACTGATATTTATAAATTAACTTTATATAAACTAAACCAAACGTATAAGTTATGATTTAAAATAATTATTGATATTTATAATTCAATTTTACTTAAACTAAATCAGACATTTATATTATACTTTAAAATGTTATTCACTCTGTACAGCTGTATTTAATGATGATATATCATAATCATAAAATACTACACAGGCTTTTGAAATAAGTATAGGATCATCAGTAACTAAGCAACTTGGTGACAGGGCGAAAACAAAATAATGATACACACAGCGAGGATGAAAGTGTTCAGTATTCTTCGGCACCACTATTATTATTTACAAAAGTTTAGTGTACTTTTACACTAATCACAAAAATTTAGTGTGATTTTGAACTGATATTTTGCGGTTAAATTGAACAGAGGTTATTTTTAGAAAATACTGGCGAAAGAGTTCGATCAAAAGACGGAATTATATTTCTCTCTCTCTCTATATATATATATATATATATATATCGGGTAACTTTAGTGTCGAGGGCCATAGAGGAGAATGGCCTGTTTAAATATTTCCTAAACTTGATTATATATTGTTACATAAGCTTTGCTCGTAAGAAATAGTTCAATAACTTCATTTATAGCGACGTGCAGCTGTGTTTTTCGATTATAAAAAGTATGTGAACGTTTAATGTTTATTTAATTTTGTTTTTGAATATTTTTGTAGAGTTAGGTATTTAAATATTTTACAATACATATGTTACATTTTCTTTCTTTCTTTCTTCCTCTCTCTCTCTCTCTTTTTTTTTTTTTTTTTTTTTTTTTTGTACTATACGGACATTTAAGACAAGTATATAATGGGTTATCTGCCCATTAATTTTAGAAGAGATGGCCACATCATATGAAGGAAATATTACCACTTTTAAAACCAGAAAACTCATGATGTGTTATCACCAACAAAAGTACTTTAGGATATTTCACCAATTCCTGGTGTAACCAAGACAAAAACAATTAGAAAACGTACCAATTGTATTTATGCCACGTTTTAAGGCAAATAGGTAGCTATGTTTTTGACATTATCAGAAAATATTGAAAAAAGTTGGAAACTTCCATGACAAAAAAAGATAAATTTGACAAAAAAGCTTAAAAAGGTGAAAAACTCTAAAATAAACTCAAGAAAAAATCAATAACATAACACATTCATCAGCGAAGAAGATGAAATACATTTGAAATTATCCTATTCTACAAATTCCGTGGGATTAGAATTGGATGAGGATCACTGTGTTGGTTGTGAGGAAGAATAAATGCCACAACCGAAAGGGATGACTAGATAAAATGCATAAGGTGCCTAAAGTGGTTCTACGAAACGTCTACAAACTACTAAGACTTTTATAGAAAATGTGTAAAACATTTACGAAAAGTAATCAGGAATTTAAATTATACTTTAAATTTTGTTTATTTGAGTTTTACTTACTCATTTTTTGTGATATAAATGCATCTTTACAAATTACTGTATGTTTTTTATGATTAACATATGAAACTTGTTTTCTATTTTAACTTTCCTTTTTTGTTCCTCTAGTGGATGGCCATCTCTCATCAGCTTCATAGGAAGCTGATCATCTGCCATTTTAATTTAAAACTTTGTTATCCCTTTTTTGCTAGCAATATTTAAATATATTTTGATTAAATTTGTATAAGAATGCCCAGTATATGGACTTTTAAATATGCATAACTGTTTCTTGTGTTTGTATTATAAGAATTTTTTTTTCAATCTTTAAAAACTATAGCCGTGTATCCTAGTGTTAGTTACCCTATGTGTAAGTAAACATATCATAAAATCCTTTTTTTTTCTTTTTTTATGAACGAATTAGAATTTGTATACCATACATCTAAAATTATACCTTTATTTCATCATAAATTATTCAGAATTATTTAAGATAATTTCCTAAAACAATACCGGGAATTTCCTCTATATAAAAATTGAAAAACATCTAGGAAATAAACAATGAAATAGACATATATATGTATATATGTATATATATATATATATATATATATATATGTGTGTGTGTGTGTGTGTGTGTGTGTGTGTGTGTGTGTGTGTGTGTGTGTGTATTTTCAAAGAGTATGATTTTTTTTTTTCAAATGTTTTATTTCTTTAAATAAAACGTGTAAAACTACAAATTTAAAGTTATTTATTGGTAATAATATAATTTTTAAGATTTATTTATTTCTATCAGTATATCAAATTCTCATGTAACGGAAATAGTATTTTTTTAGTTTGACATTTACGTTGTTTAATGAAATTTTTAATATCAAGTTTTGTTTTGCATTTATATATTATAGCTTTTACTAAATTTACGTAAAAAGTACTATTTTCTTTAATTTTTTTTAGTAATTTTTATAAACTTTAGAGAACCTGTAATAGATATTAGAAAATTCAGAATAAACATCTATTTATTTATGTATTTTCCTCTTCGGTTTCCCTGAATTAATTTAACAGAACTTTTGCCATTTGGTGTTATGATATTTAAAATTTCAGCATTCATAAATTATAAATAAAGAAAAATCGATTTATTTAATTTAAAATCTAATAATTAAATTAAATATTTTTCTTTTTGTCCGTCCACTTATGTCTTTTATTTTAATAATCTCATACATGGAGAAAATGATAACGACTCGTTCAGGATAATATTTTTCTAAGTAACTGCTACTGAATAATGTCATACAAATTAAAAATCTGCATAACTCAATATTTCCAGTAATTAAATTATGAACTTCTTACTTTAAGATGAACATGTTAGACTATACTGACTGAGAGACTTCCTTTAGAAAATAATTATAATTAAATCATTAGTTTAGCAACATTTAATTTACTTTCACTTAAGAAATCTCTTTAGTGCAATGCATTAAAAATGTATATTTATTTACTTAGAGAAACAAAAGTTTGCTGCATGAATGCAATTTGTTAGAAGACAAATGTAATATAAGTCAGTTTCGTTACTAAGATATATTCCCAGCGTAACAAATTCTTTTGTTTTAAAGATTTTATTCTATCTCTATTAATTTATCTTGATACGTGCGTAAAAGTTATAAGAGAAAACATTTTTGGAATGTATATTAAAATTTCCTTAATTATAGTCATTAACTAATTTAACAAGTTTTGACTAAATATTTAGTGTACTTTAGCGATGAATTATGTAAAAATAGAAGTATTAATTTACTTACCGAATGTAACCTCGCATAATGAATGTTAGAAAAAAAGATAATATTTTTAAGTGTTATATTGAGTGTTATATTAAGTGCTAGATATTTTAACAATCTGACCACCACTGACGAATATATCCGTTCACTGAGTTCTTTATTCTAAAATACACGAATATTCAAAATCACGTAATTATGGATTTTTAGCTTATTTTTAAAGACTAAAGGGTACATAATTAAAATTTGAAACTTCTAAAAGTTTAAAATTCGTATTGAATTCACGTGTTAACACAGTAATATATATATATATACATATATAACCCTTTTAAAACACGCATAAAAATTTATTAAAAATTGTTCTCAAAACTTTTCGCTACAACGTTGTAGCATCTTCATGTAATATTTTTACGACTATAAGACTTTGACATGTATCCCTAGTGTGACCCTACTGAAACTCAACCTTGTTTCCTGAATTCATACAACTAATGGACTTCTCATATTGTGTACATGCAACTTTTTTTTACTATAGCCGTATCAAGTTCCTTTGCTATATAAAATGCTGTCTAATCTTTGCTTGTGTAAAAAAATTACCTGAAGATGTTACAACGTTGTAGCGAAAAGCGTTGTGAACAATTTTTAATAAATCTTTATACTTGTTTTAAAGTTTTTTTTTTTTAATATATATATATTTATTACTAAAGGGTACAGATGACAGTCCTACAGAAAAAAAGGAAGGAACAAAAGTACTCAAAAATGAGTAGTATTGTGTCAAATTTGAGTATATCACAGGCTCAGAAACCTTTGGACAGCCCCTATCTGCCTGGACATGGCAAAGTTTAACGGTTTGATGCTGCAGTATATCACATACTCAAAATGGCACCGAAGCAAATATACTCAAGTTTAAAAATAACATGCACTTATTACTGGGTATATTAACATGCTCAAAAGTTGGCATCGACCATCGTGGATCCTAATACCTCAAACATAGATTCTCATTAATGTATTCTTTTTCATACCAGTATAAAACCGCCTCGAAATATAGCTCTGGAGATTTGAGGGAATAAATTTTGTACTTGAACTCTTTCTATTTAAATTTATAGAAATTATTCTAAAGAACTTCTTTTACTTTAGCATATCTATAATAAACTATGAAGTGAGGAGATATTAATTTCAAAACATGCGATATTTCACAAATGAAACAGACACATTTTTCTTTTTGAGACAAAATGACTCATCTCGAAATGAGTATGTTCATTTACTTATTTTTGAGCACTTCATTCTTATATTTGAGCACTTCATTTTTATATTTTTAGCACTTCATCGTTATATTAGTTACCCATCATATTATAGGTATGACGAATTTAGTTCAGCTTCTTTTAGTTCAGCATATCTGTAATAAATAATGAAGTGAGCAGATATTAATTAGAAAACATGCGATATTTCACAAATGAGACAGACACTTTTTTTTTTTTTTTTTTTTTTTTTTTGTGAGACAAAATTACTCATCTTGAAATGAGTATGCTCATTTACTTATTTTTGAGCCCTTTATTTCTATATTTTGAGCACTTCATCGTTATATTAGTTCCCCATCATATTATAGATATGGGGAATTTAGTTCAGCTTCTGTTAGTTCAGCATATCTATAATAAATTATGAAGTGAGCAGACATTAATTTGAAAACATGCGATATTTCACAAATGAGACAGACACTTTTTTTTTTTTTTTTTTTTTTTTTTTTTTTGTGAGACAGAATTACTCATCTCGAAATGAGTATGTTCATTTACTTATTTTTGAGCCCTTTTGTTCTATATTTTGAGCACTTCATCGTTATATTAGTTCCCCATCATATTATAGATATGGGGAATTTAGTTCAGCTTCTGTTAGTTCAGCATAGCTATAACAAATTATGAAGTGAGCAGACATTAATTTGAAAACATGCGATATTTCACTAATGAGACAGACACTTTTTTTTTTTTTTTTGAGGACAGAATTACTCATCTCGAAATGAGTATGTTCATTTACTTATTTTTGAGCCCTTTATTTCTATATTTTGAGCAGTTTATCGTTATATTAGTTCCCCATCATATTATAGGTATGGGGAATTTAGTTCAGCTTCTGTTAGTTCAGCATATCTATAATAAATTATGAAGTGAGCAGACATTAATTTGAAAACATGCGATATTTCACAAATGAGACAGACACTTTTTTTTTTTTTTTTTTTTTTTTTTTGTGAGACAGAATTACTCATCTCGAAATGAGTATGTTCATTTACTTATTTTTGAGCCCTCTATTTCTATATTTTGAGCACTTCATCGTTATATTAGTTCCCCATCATATTATAGATATGGGGAATTTAGTTCAGCTTCGGTTAGTTCAGCATATCTATAATAAATTATGAAGTGAGCAGACATTAATTTGAAAACATGCGATATTTCACAAATGAGACAGACACGTATTTTTTTTTTTTTTTTTGTTTTTGTTTCGTGAGACAAAATTACTCATCTCGAAATGAGCATGATCATTTACTTATTTTTGAGCACTTCATTTCTATACTTGAACATCGTTAAAGTAGCTCCCCATCATATAGGTATGGGGAATTTAGGTAATCGTGAAAATTTTCGACCTCGAATTTTTGAGTGTTTTACACTTTTTGAGGTGTGAGAAATTCGAAAATAATAAAAATTGTTATGATGTCTGTTCGTAGGATGTCTGTTAATTCGTATGTGCGTTAGTTTCTTAGTTTCTTAGTGTGTTAGTTTGTTAGCCTCTGTACACAATATCTCAAGAACAAGTGATCGAAGAGGAGTCGGACCAGTTTTAAAGTATGACTTATGACATTAGCAAGAAACTTATTGATTTTCAAGATTCTAATTTAAAACCTCCTTAAATTATTTGAAATTTACGATTTTCTTAACATGGGATAATAGAGCAAATATTCGCTCAAACGTGCATTAAGAGGAGTATTTTTACTGTAAAGATGTCAGACCAACTTTATAATATCAGTTATGATTCTGGAATGAAGATAATTAACTATAAAAATTCAATTTAAGTACTTTCTTTTTCAGTTTCATTTTTGAATATTTCTAGTTTATATTAGTGGAGGATTGTAAAACCAACATTGAATGTTCCCCGAATCTATGAACAAAACTAGCTTGTTTTCAGAGTTAAAATTTAAATGTGTTCATTACTGGTACAGGTTAAACTAATGCATCTTTTACACTATGCATTATAATTTCGATATTCTGGTTCCACCAATGGTCAAAAGATTCTGCTCTCTAAGCTGGTAAACGGGAAGATCCCTGTTCGAAACCAGACGGCTATCGTCACAAAATGTAATATTTGATACGTAACGTTTAAAATAAAAACTGAATAATAATAATAATAATAATAAAAACCTTTCTAAATTATCTGAAATAAAATTACTGACGATGGTTATATTTACATGATACATAAAAAAAATTGCGGCCATTATTATGTATGGGATTTAATATGCGCCAATAAACACAATATATAGATATTATTCATGTGTATGTGCTGGTAAGCGAGATATTTTTCAAAGTCTTAGGATAGGTATTTATTTTATGGGAGGTAATTAAAATCTATTGAGTGCATTTTTCAACTTCCAAATTCACAGAGGTCCACAACTGAATTTATGGTATATATTTCCATTTTCTCATACTCAAACTAAATTTCAGTTTTTTTTTTTTTTTTTTTTTTTTTTTTTTTTTTAACCTTTAAATGTATATCTTTATAAGACTTAGTTTTTCTCATTTTACTTTGTCTAAAATGATACATAAAAATGTTAATTACTTACGAAATTGATTAAAAAAAAAGAAGTGAACAGGAATAGTAAAATATTCTTTATCTCTTGTTAAATAATTTTATGTGTTAACATTAAAAATCTTGTTTTTAATCTTTTAATAGTCAATAAAATAAAATAATATAAAATAAAAAATATACTATCAATCTTTCACTCAACTCTTATGTTCACTAATTTGTTTCTATTAATCTTTTGATAAATGTATGTTAAATGAATTGATTTAATATATATATATTAAAGTGAATTGACTTATGTGCGTATAATATTTTAATGAGAATATATTAAATGAATATACTAGACAAGATATTTTTCGTCCAGAATATTCAATTATATATTCAATTATATTCAATTTAATGCGTATATTCATTTATATACGCAGTTTCACAACCACAGAAAGAGTAACTGAAGCATTTATTGCGATAATAGGTGCCTTATTGGCACCATCAGTTATTATTATTGGTGTCCTTTTGGGAAATAGTAATAATAATAATAATAATAAATCATTTATGACACCAAATAGTGCTGGTGTGTGAAGAATAGTGTAACTATAAATATTTTATACATGTTTTAAAGTATTTTAAAAATAAGTTGTATTATGCATTTATTTGAAACTTTAAATGGTATGAATTAACGGTTGTTTCTATTTACTTCTCCTGCGAAATTATGAATATATATTTGTATCATCCCATTTATAAGTTCTGGAAAACTTATGTTCAACTTTTTTATTTCTCTGGACACTCATATTTTATATCTTCTTATCTTCTACAGTCTAAGAGGCTTACCCCTGCTTACACCATTCTTTTCACTTAATGTTGACTGATTAACATAGAAATGGATAACTTTTTATGAAGCACTACTTGACCTACGTTAATTAATCATACATAAATAGTATCGGGGGGAATGAAAAAAGAAAAAAAAAAAGGAATCATCCCTGAATATAAATATGTATTCATAAATTAAGTTCTGGGAAAGTTCCTCTGTCGGACACAAAGCAGCATTTAAAAATCTAGAATTGTAACCTTGACTCGCACATCTCAAACGGATATCGATGCAAATAATCTTCTATTGTTTATCCGGAAAAAACAAAACCCCCTCGAACAATACATAATAGAAAACCGGCGGAAAACGACCTTGGCGATGAGTTGGCGACAATCGCCATTGCGGCAACCCGCACTGGGCACTTGCAGTACAGTTGCTCTCCCCAGCGACACAAGTGTTTCGACGGTCGCTCGGCGAACAAGGATGGCGGTGAAACTCTGTACAAGACACGGAAATGAAGTTACCGAAATTGCCGCTAAGAAGGGAAGGTCGTGCCCGGTTTAGGCTTAACGCCTTTTAAACCGGTCGAGCGGTTTCTTTACTTTTGGTTTTCTTTTTACTCGTGAGCGCAAGTTTCATTTGTTTAGGTTGTGTTTCAGAACATTTTAAAAACTGGTATAATTAAGCTGAAGACAAGTTTAAAGGTAAGTTTAGGAACTTTTATAAATAAGCACATTTTTATGCGAAAATATAACTACAGCTAAACTTTTAAATTTCAATAAATAAGATTTATTAAATATTTCTCTAAGTTGTAAAAATTGAACAAAAGAAATATGATTTTTTTTTTTTTCTCATTTGTAATACTCAGTAAAATTTATATCTGAAAATAAAATTAATTAACGAAATTCATATTTTAGTATAAATATCTTACCGTTCATTTTTTTCTCTTTTTTTTTTTAAAGAATTTTTTTAACTTAACGCAAATGATAAACTTACACAGAATAAACTCAGAATAAAAGACAAATATCTTAAACTGAAAAAAAGCGTATGTCTAATTGATTTTTTTTTTTTTTTAAGCTATCTAAATATGATATAATTATAGATTATGATTCATTAAACTTAGTTAAAAAAAAGAAAAAAAATCATTAACCATTAGTTTTTTTCTTTTAATTTATTTATTAAATTTTCTTAATCAAAAATTAAATTGCGTACAAAAAAAAAAAAAAAAAAAAAAAAAAAAGGCGTTTTTATGTATATACGTATATATGTATAAATGCCCTATTTATTCATTTTTTTATTTATAAGTTTATTAATAAACTTTTTTTTTTTTTTTTTTGTGCATGTGAAAAATAATTATACGTCACTCAATGTAATTTTAAACAATGTTGTGTTTTGGTAT
The DNA here is from genome assembly GCA_963930645.1 of Salticus scenicus. Lineage (NCBI taxonomy): Eukaryota > Metazoa > Arthropoda > Arachnida > Araneae > Salticidae > Salticus > Salticus scenicus. Next base: position 303,487,382 of record OZ005649.1, read on the forward strand.
ATTAATTACCACTTTTAACGAAAGTAGTTAATTTCTGACGATATCATTAAAATAAAAAATAATAAAAACATGTAAATAACTAACCCCCCTTTTGTGTGTGTGTGTGTGTGTGTACCTGATATTTAAAATAAGAAAAAAAAAAGATAATTTGACTGTTTAACGACACATGCTCTTAATATCGGAAATATGTATGCAGTTTGCTATTCCACCGCATTTTTCTTTCTTTCTTTCTTTCTTTCTTTTTTTTTTTTTTATAATAAAGCTATTTTGATTGAAATTATTCATATAACCACAATTTATTTTGAACTATTTTACTGAAAACAGACAAATGTATAAGCGATATGAAAATGCGTTCAAGTACAATTTTTTTTTTTTTCTTCCGTTTAGTTGCGTTGTAAAAAATCATTAAAACAGCTAACATGATTGAAAATTAAAAGAAGAAAGTTACAAAAATTTTATAACAACCATAACTATATATCCCATTTTTCTCTGATTTTTCTTTGAAGCCCGAAAAAGTTTCTGGAACATATGTATGGCGCGGTACTTACGAATGTGTGTTGAATGCGGGGTGGGGTGGGGGGTCGCCGAACCAATGGTTCTTTTCAACCCTCCACACACTTACAAATATATATATATATATATATATATATATATACACATAATATATCTTTATCATTACGTTACTTAAAAGAAATCGTATCAATGTTAACATCAGATAGGTAATCATTGTTCATCTATTTAGTGTTTATTAAAATTTTCATTTTGTCAGATTTAAACTTTATTATTATTATTATTATTATTATTATGTACTTAGAATCCAGTGACGATAGTAGAGTAAATATAAATTTGAAGGGAAGTGAGTTACTAAGCGTCGCTTTTTCGCACCTATCGATGAAAAAGTAGGTGTTGCAGTAAATATTTTTAGCGTAAATTCTATTTAAAAATTAATTTAATCTTGAACGCTACATTTAAGATAAAATATCATTTTATTTTTACTTAATTTTTATAATGATTTATTATTTAGTTAAACTGTAGTACTTTTGACACTTCGTCACTTCACTTTTTACTTTACTTTTGTGAATTGAATACGTAAATTTTATTTGGATAAATGAATTTTAAATTATTTTTGATGTACGAAGAATATTTTGAATTTATTTCTGAAAGAAATATGTACTTACAGCAAGATATATGCTTGAAATTAGAGTAATAGTAGTTTTTAATACACAATCGATTTATTAACTTCTGTTATGTATTTTTAATGATTACATTAACATGGTGATTAAATTAGGGAAATAATATTTATTTTTATTAGGAAGTAAGAGTATTTGTAATTTTTCTTACTAATTTTGCTATTTATATAGAATATTGTAAATAATTTTAATTCTCTCAGGATATAAAATGACGTATTGATTTAAATCTCGTGGGATATAACAGAAATAAAATCAACGTAATCTGAGATTAATTATTTATAGACATTATATTTTTGATTACTGAATTCACTATATAAATTACTAAATTCATCGTATTCACTTAAAATATTCAAATCCATCAAAGCTTTCTATCAGAACTTGATGAGTTAGAATAATTTTGAGAAATTATATATATATATTTTTTCATTTATTTTACGAAAAGCTGATAAAATACGTTGATATCTCTTGGGATGTAAAAGAAATAAATTCTTTTAAATAGGTTTTCTGAGATTAATGTATAGACATTTTACATTATTCGATTTACTATATATAAATTATTAAAGTCGTCGTATTAACTTAAAATATTCAAACATTTTTTTATCAAAGCTTTTTGTCATAAATTATAAATAAGTTAAAATGATTTTTAAAAAATGCAGGATATACTTTTGCATTTATTTTATTGTATTTTATTTACTTATTTATTACTTTTGTGCAGTTTTTGTATCCAAAAATAGATAGATGCGAACAATTTTAGCAAAACAATGCAAACAAAAGGAAATATCAATAACTTTGCTATTTGCAACGAGAAAATGGGAAATTTTAATTTAAAAAAAAAAAAAAATCGATATTTTTTATTTTTAGTTGGGTAACTCAACATATTTATACGTTTTTGAAATTATTAAAATTTTTACATAGCCATTGTACATTTATACACAATAAAATCGAATAGATTAACAAAAAATAGTAATATATTATCTATAAAAAAAAATATTTTTTTTGTTATTCCGAACTTCCTGTCTGTTCTTTTAATATATTTTTAAAAACATTTGTACAATTTCACATTTTGTACAATTTTTGTCGCGTTGGTACCTGTTTTTTTTTTTTTTTTTGTTAATAATTTATTCGATTTCTTATGAATTTAACATGTATTAAAAAAAAAAAAAAAAAAAAAAAAAAAAACTTAAAATTTATTGTGATATTACAAATAAATAAATAAATAAATAAATAAATAAAAAATAACTATATTTGCACGAACTGTTTTACTTATTTTCATTTTATTTATCACTCACGGTGTTAGTTGAAAAAAGGAAGGGAACAAAGCAGCTTTTCCTACTTGCTTCACGTTAAAACTGTGAAGCTTCTACTTACTAATTGATTATAGATATTCGTTATCCCAACGCATTTTAAATGGAATCGTCTTGTAAAATTTAAGATTCATTCATTTAATTCCCTATTGGGTATTGAGATTAACTTATCTGGTAACATTTTTATAATAATCACACTCTCATGATTATATATCTAGTCATTCGATTTTCCTTTTTATTTTTTTATTTTCCAAAAATTCCTTCAATATAACGTAATGAAGTTTTTTGTTTTTTTTTTCCAATAGGTAATATATATATATATATATATATATATTTAATTTTACGGTCAGAATATTACGATGATATTACATATGATAAAATTAAAAAGACGTTTTAACCTCTAAATGCTTATTGAAAACCACAGTAATTATTTTAACTAATAATTTTGAATAAAACATATTTGCGAATAATTTCCTTTCTGTGCGGAAGACGAGCAGAAAAAGACAGACTTTTGTTTAATTAATTTTCTTTTAAGTTGTAATTGCAGTAGAACCTCTATTATACGAAGTGATCGGGACCGACCATCTTTCGGAAAATCGAGAATGCATCAGTTTTAAGATTAAAGACAAATACTGTATGCGCTATTTATTATTGTAGTAACAAGAGCTTAAAAAAAAAAAAAAAAAAAAAAAAAAAATGAATAAATAAAGCAATAGCAAAATAGAATAAATAATAAATTAACTGAACTTAAAATTAAGTAACTTTTGCAAATTTCACAAGTGTTTGAAACAAAGATTTTTTGTAGCAGTTTCGATTGCTATTGCTTTCTATCTCTTTCGTGAAGTATTTTTTAATACTATTAGTTGAACAGTATCTCAGTGAATCTGCTGCTCTAGCTGTATTATTAAAACAGATTATTATTTTAAATTTTGAAAATTTCAAACTCTAATTAAAGATTTAATTTTTAAATTATGTAAAACAACTAATTTAATTTTTTTTAAATAAAAAACTGAGTGCGTTATTCATACAATATGTAATTTTACGATGATTTATAAGCAAATATTCTAAAAACTCCTTATAATGAAATTTATACAAAACACATTTAATTAAATTACGAAATTTGTTAAACATTTGAATGAAGT